>JAWNGF010000004.1:2474001-3198780 GCA_037039685.1 Ceratobasidium sp. AG-K | reverse complement strand
TTCATGATGGCCTCATAATACGCAATATATACGATATTCCTAGGGCGCTCGTAGCTGTGGTGCCAAGGGGTACGCAAGCTAAAGTTGTGTACTGGGGATTGGTGTAACTAATTCTTTAGTTACCTTCTTCTTCAACGGCAACTAACTGTAGGTATTACCTCTGGTAGTGTAGATCTATTGACCCACATATCATCGACGGCTGCTATCTATGACGCTGACAATGCCAAGTGCGTACTTTTGTGTTTCTGTTACGCTCCCGCTGGAACCTGCTACTAGCCGAGTCAGTATGCTACGCGAACAAGGGCCACCAGGTTGGAAAGCTTCCGACAATGGTAGCGAGCCTCAGATTGACCTTAATGTAAAACGTCAGATTGCATCTCACACCTGGGGTCACAAGGAACCTGGCTACTGTGGTAGCTCTAGCTACAGCTCGTGCAAGATTGATTAACAATTCTTCCAGCTCAGTTGGGACCAAGTCCACGATGAGATGTGGCGCGTCGAACGTGAGTCGCGTCTCCCGCACCAACCTACATCTCTGGTCTGACCCGTTGTGATCAGAGGCCTTGCAAAAGATTGCCGGTTGTTGTCCCTGCCTTCATGCGTCCTCCATTTGGCAGCTACAATGGTATGTCGTCCATTTCGGGATTAGTTTGACATGTTAAACTGACCTTCCTTCTAGACAATGTCCGCAACGTCGCTGGTGCTCGTGGCCAGAAGGTGTGTAAGTCTCATGTTACAGTCGAACACTGGCAGCTGGCTCAATATTTCATTCTAGTGCTATCTGGGATTTGACAGTGGCGATTCCCTTGGTATGTGTTCTTTGCGCGTAAAGGCTACATTGGCTGTAAGTCGGCCCATTTTTAGGTGACCACCCCTGCCCAATCCAAGGCGAAATACGACCGGATTATTGCTCAACGCCCAAGCACAATCAACGCGCTCAATCACGAGACCTATGGTATGTAAATCTTTCTAGTCGAGTTCTTGTCACTAAATTCATCTCTACAGAGCGAACTGCGTACGCATATATTTACTCACTGGCACATTGAATCGCCTATTGACGTGAGATCCTTGGTTATACAGGCACGAAGTCATTCCCTACGTCATCCCCAGGCTCCAGGCCGCCGGTTACAAGTGAGTCTTCTTTTCAAAGACAAGAAGTTACTTAAACTTACCCATCATTCAGGCTTGTCACTCTTGCTGAGTGCCTCGGCCAGCAGCCCTACCAGTCCATTGGCACTCCTGGCGCCCGCGACGTAAGTACCTGTTTTGTCGACGTTTCTTCGTCATGCTAACCCAATAATTTCTTAGTCCTCCTGGACTTGCTAAGTGCTTGACTCGGGTCTCTTCAACTCTTATCGGACTAAACAGTTTCGTCTCCAGTACTTAGTACTCGGGTTTAAACCCACCACTCTCGTTTTAGTTGATCGTGTTATTAGGTGTTATAATGGACATTGTGCTGCAACTTCTTTTTGACGTGGGAAGGGAGGTCTTAGCTTCCCAGCGAATTATATATTGGCGAATGTTATCAACAATAGGTGGGTTTATGCTGCGCATACTGCCAGCGAGTTTTAAAAATCGCCTTTTTGGGAGAATGTTTGGGCATATTGACTAGCGCTGGGGCGGTACAAAACTTGGACCATGCGCCATAAGCCACAGCCTCCGCACATCCACCTTTGAGCCGAGTGGTTGTAGTCTCATCCCCCTGCTCTCTTCGTCCCACCACCTGCAACAGCGACCGTTGAATCCTCAGTACTCGTTCAAGGTGACCCTTGGTTGCGTCTGAAACAACTAGTTGGACGTGATGACCCTCGATCTGGCGCCAGTGGCACCTGTGCTCAATTGGCGCGGGGCTTCAATTAACTATGACACGCTGACCGTAAGTTAAGTTTTAGATTTGTACGAGCTCTATCGTACCCGAACCTAAGACAAGTACTGACCAGAGACGCGCGTGTGGCTAGCTCCAGGCAGACCAACACATGTCCGACGATCCAAACCCACATGTATGCGCCCCTCCTCCCATACCCTGGGACACCCCTTCGCTTCCCTTATCCTTGCGCAACAGTTTTCATACTCGACCTTGACTGGTTCGCCGCCGCCACCCACCCACACCTCCTGGACGCCACAAGAGATCCAATCTGCACACGCTCAGTGGTCCAAGTACACCTTCTCCCCTGTCGAATTGGCCGAACTCGGGGTGGCGAGCGACGTTTTGGACCTGCTCAATCCTCTGAGCGAGTTCTTCGGCCAGTCGTGGTTGTGGACCAACAAGAACTACGGATCTAAGGAAGAGTGGCCAAGTGTGATGGTCTTGAGTTGCCATATCAACGAGGGACAAGTACGAGGCGTGTATTTGGTGGATATGTGGACCCAGGAAGTGGTTTACAAGGCTCACGAACAGAACGAAGACAGGTGAATGACCATGCCCACCTGGTTGCATCAGTGTTGCTAACGCATACATCCAACGTCATAGCATCATCCGAGCCAATCTCGCCCGTCTGATAACAGCCGAGACATACCTTGTCGGTCCAGATGTATGTGCTGCCCTCTCCATACTTCGAATTGCCCATTCTCGAGTCGTGCGAATGCCCGACTCCGCCACGATCATGCACCTGAACCACGAGATGTCGATATTGAGTAGCGTTGATACTCATGGGCATACGTACCAACCATTTGGAGGTCCATGTAATGGCCTTGAAGAGGAAGTGACCGAATGGACGCGGGTTTTGAATACACTAATGTGGTTTGGTGAGTGGGGTGATATCCACAAGACCTGGGTAATTGTATTGATGATTTTGCTCTGACTTTGCAAGATGCGACCTTTGAAAGCGAGCTTGTCCATTAAGTGATTCTTATTTCGGATTCGGATTCGTTAATGCGTCTATTGCTGTTCTGTATCGTGTTTGTAACTCTGCCTCGTTTCGTAGTGCGTTCTTGTCTGCGTTTATCTGTCTGTATTGCTTCTTCGATGTAGTTATGAGCAAATATAATAGCCCAAATCTTGTAGTTTGAAAACGGGTGGATAATCCCAGCCCTCTATCGCATCCTCAAAATCTCCTCTATCCACTCTATGCAGGTTTCGGCAACCGGTATGCTATGGCCTAAAAAAAATCAGCTTTAGTCCGACATCCAGACTTCCTATGCTTACTGAGACAAAACGCGTGGGGCACATCGTCCTTCCTGATAACCACTCGGCTCTCGTCCAGCATCTCTTTCACACTTGAAATCTCATCTCCAACCCATTCGTCCTTCGCCGCAAAACACGCATATATACGCCCTCTTTCCCGCTCGCACGTTGCCTCGACTGTAGAAGGTGCGCTTCCCAATGAGCCAATGGTATTCATTTCGTCATGAGCCATGGTGAGGGCTGAATACACCACGTGCGGAGAGGTGACGAGCGATCGAATAATACCGAGCTGAGGGGGCGGATACGTGTTGAATTTGGGGTGGTGGGGGAGACTATGCGTGACAAGTGAAAGAGGCGGGAATGTGAGCAACCGGGACAAGTGAGCAACGATTGTTGGGATCGGGCTATGAAAAAGCCACTATTTTGTAGCTTCAGTTTATGTATTTAATTACGTTGAAGGAGAGCGCGTACTGATAGCTTTCGTCCGTTTGGCGTCGAAGCAATATTACTGACCGTCGGAAATAATAAGAGCGCGGCTGCCACAGTGTTTGGCCTTGCATGCATTACCTACACGTTATAAGCAACGCTTCTTTTTTACGCCCCATGCTAGTAACTTACCTGAGTAACGATCCAAGCTCCAACAGAATGCCCTGCCAGCACAACCTTTACGTCCGGCCCATAATGATCTCGAACCGAATCGTACAACTTAGTGGTGCTTGTGACCTGAGCATTTAATCCCACAGTCCATGCACCATTCGTCGTGGGCAGACTGGGCGCGTGACCAATGTGACCCCTAACCAGTATAGCGCAGGGAGTTCCTGCATTATCAAAAGTATGATAGAGGTGTTCTAAGAACTCGGTGTAAAATTCGACGAGACCGGGATTGCCTTGAATATGCAGAACTTCAGACGAAGTCGACAAATGGAACGAGACTCGGAATTACCGGGAACAAAGAGAAGAATGATCTTTGGAGATGTGTTCTCGTTACTTGGCGGCCACCATTCGACGTCAGCAATTCCAGTGACCGAGGCCGAATCATGTGTGAAGACAGCAGAATAATGAGACTTATTCTCTGGAGTATGTTCTTATGAGCAAATTTCAGTTCGGATATTTCGTGGGAATAAAAACGATGTGTTGTACCTCGTCTTGGGTTCTGTTGTGGGTGGGCTTGCAGAAATGGTGGGAGTGTCATGGCTGTTAGCCAGTAAAATCGAGGCGTGCACGTGGCTGTTGAGTGTGGCGCCGAAATACCAGGCATCGGGTAGTTTTTTGCAATATAAATGTAGCGGCGAGTTCTTTGGCGCGCAGACCCGAGCTCTGGAACTGGGTGGGCCGTTGCGCAACATCAGCCACACACCTCAAACTAGCCTTGTATTGCGGCACCCCTATCCGTTTTGGGGTTAACGGGAAGCGCTGGATAATCACATGTTGATGGTGACTGGCCTAATGAGGAGCGTTGGCCGCTTCCAACCCCGATGTCTATGGAATCCATATTGTCGATCGTATAAAGTCACGATGCAGAGTTGGCGAGGGGGCCCCGCAGTTCCTTCACTACCCCGCCTCCAGCAACAATACGGAAGCCTCAGAATATCTACTTAAATCGCCATGAGTTTGTCACCGGAAATGCGACGCGTAGCCGTCACAGCGGCGGGAGCTGCCATCATTGCCCTCGCCGTGTCTCACCTAAGTAAACCAGCCGAGGAGGTCATCAAGCGAGGGTTGGTAGACGATCCGGAGCGGGTTGGGAAACCAGTCAAGCCCAAAACTGAGGCAGTTAGTCTTGGTGAATTGGAAGAATATACCTACGATTTCATTATTATCGGAGGCGGTAAGTTTCTATGATCAAACAATCTGCTCCACTCACGCTAAATCATTGACTCTGAATAGGTACTGCTGGATCTGCCCTCGCATCGAGGCTCTCAGAGCGACCAGACTTCAAGGTACTACTTCTCGAGGCAGGTGGAAGGTACGACGGTCGCTCTTAACTCGAAGCCACGCTCACCGGTATCGATACCGTTGTCTTCGATCAGCGGCGTTGCACTCGGCATAACGAAAGTCCCAGCTGCCTATGGGCAAATCATGAGGTCCAGGCATGATTGGCACCTCTTCACGACTCCTCAGGCCGGCTGTGAAGACCGAAAGATTTTTTGGACGCGAAGTAAGTTCGCATATGTCCCGACTTGGTTTAGAAATCTTACGCTTGCCGGTAGCAAAATTATTGGGCGGCTGTAAGTTTAGTTCCTTTCGAACGTTAGTCTGTAGATAATGAGCTCAATTACTGTGTAGGCTCTTCCGGCAATGCCATGATGTAAGCCGCCACTCTGTTTAAGGCACCCTTGACCTACCACTAGCATTCACAGGTTTCATTATGGCGCCTCTACCGACTACGACGAATGGGCATCTGTGACGGATGAGCCAGAATGTAAAGAGTGGGCATTCGACCGGTTCCACGAGTATGTCCCTTCGGACACTTGCTGATTTCATCCCACTAATAGTCTTATAGATCGTTCCGTAAATTCGAGACCTTTCAGCCACATCCTGATTTCCCCGTGGATGAATCCAAGCGAGGGAACCAAGGCCCTGTTCAGGTTTGTTTGAATTCAGAGTTGTTATCGTGCTTAAATAGCCAGTACTAAACGTACCTCAGACCGGGTTTTATGGCAATTTTTCCAATGTGGCTCGATCCTTCGTCACGGCGTGCCAGTCGATTGGGATTCCCTTCAACCCGGATGTGAGCGTTTAGCCTGAGAAAGGAAAATATTGCTAATTCACCCTGATGAAACAGCTAAACACCGCCCAGTAAGTGCCACATCCGTACTTTCTATTTCAAGCATAGAGTAATAGTCAATTCAAGAGGAACTACAGGTGTCTCAAAGGTAGACAGGCCCTTTTAAACGCCACAATAGCTAATTATCTGGAATGCGCATGCTGGTAGATCATGACGTACATGACGGCTCCAGCCACTCGGTGCTCTGCAGAAGCCGCATATCTTACACCAGCCGTCTTGGCTCGCTCTAACTTGACTGTTGCAACTCATGCACAGGTGACGCGTATAATCTTTGAGGGAAAGCGAGCTGTCGGTGTTGAGTTTGCTCGAAGCAAGGGCGCACAAGAGTATCAAGCGCGAGTCCGCAAAGAGGTTATCGTCAGGCAAGTTCAGAACGGACACACGGTGGATGTTCTGACGAGTTTACAGCGCTGGTGCTGTCCATACCCCGCATATACTTATGCATTCCGGGGTTGGTCCAGCCCACGAACTTAAGAAACATGGCATTCCGATTGTCCACGACTTGGCAGGCGTTGGTGATCACTTGATGGACCATTTGCTAGTCCCAGCTCGGTTCCGAACGGTTCCAGGAGAGTCTTTGAGCTACCTGAACATTAGGACTGGCAAGGGCTTTTACAACGCGATGCGGCGAACTAAGGCTATTGGACAGTACTTGCTAACCAAGAGCGGGCCACTGACGACCAACGTAGGTTTTATATACTACGCCACTTTAATTAACTGTCGTCCAACATATTTGCCGGGGTAGGTTGCGGAGGCCGCCTGCTTCTTCCGTTCCGACGATCCTAGGTTATTCCCTAAACTCGCGCCACTCAGCGAAGACTCGTCCTCTGGACCAGACACACCTGACCTAGAGCTCGTTGTTATGCCGATAGCGTTTAAGAACCACGGGATGGAAGCTGTAACGGAGGGTGATTTGATGACTATCGCGGCTATCGCTCTGAGGTTAGTAATTGCAAGTCAAATATGCACTCTTATCACTCACTGCCTTGTAGACCAACAAGCACAGGAAGGATTACATTACGGAGCAATGATCCCTTTGACGCCCCAGTCATAGACCCCAAGTGAGTCAAGAAGATAACTTTAGAAACCCCAGGATCGATGTGTTACCCTTTGACAGCTACCTCAACACACAACACGACGTGGACGTTCTTGTCCGAGGACTACGTGTGGCGCTCCGTCTGAGCCAAGAAGAACCTCTCCGAAGCCTTCTTGATCAGAATGACACAACACCCGAACTTGACCGACATCTCGTACACGCAGACGACGCTACTCTTGCCAAGGAGGTTCGCGCTCGTGCCGATACAGTGTATCACCCGACTAGTACCGCGCGTATCGGCTCCGTAGTCGACGCGCGGCTGCGCATATATGGACTAGAAAATATCCGGGTGGCTGATTGCAGTGTCATTCCGACTATTATCTCGGGGCATACGGTTCGTGTTATTTTTGTTTTTGGAGATAATATTTTGATTCCTGTTGATCAAAAATAGGAGGCGCCGGCTCTGGCCATTGGAGAGAAGGCCGCGGATATGATTAAGAGCTTGTATCCAGCGGCTTGAAAGGAGTTACAAGTGAGACAGGCATCAAATGAAACGGCAAATGATTGGGTGTATTATGAGTCCTCAATTAATTAAATTAAGGGTTACACCAAACAATGGTTGGCGGAGAAGTTGAGTAATAAATGATCCTGTCTCGGTTTCGCTTGTCCGGCTGAGAAACCAAAATGTACTTTGTCTTTATCGGGCTGGCTTTCGCGTTCGGCAAACGGGTCAGCTGGGTATTTCCCGATGGTCAACTCGGGAGCTTGACCCTTGAGCCGAAAGCCGATAGATAGGTCACGAAACCGACTGGGTCAGCCCTGGGTCAGCCCGCCTTCTTTTCCCTTCTACATGAGGCGCTTGGGTTCTAGTAAGCTTAGTTTGACTGGCCTTTGGTGGGATCTGTGGCAACCCCGGTTTCTCGCAGGCATCTTCTGTCAACAATACGCTTGGTGGGCAGCTATAAACAGCCACGCCCAGGTTTGCAAGCGAAATATCCGTGTTCCCCACTCATAACCAGATTTTCGTGTCGCCAGCATCCATCCTAGACTATATTTTGCACCCAGAAAACATGTCTTTGGATTCAGTTGCGGCCAAGGATGCAATCAGTTCACAGGGCATGACTATAGCCGGGTTTACGATGCTTATGTATGACTATTGTGAGTTACGCCACTTAGTTACTAGCGGTCTAGGCACGCTAAGTCGTCTCGCTTAGTTCTAACAGTGTCCACCGAAAGAAGGTTAGTTTGGCCCGCGAAGGTGAATTGAGGGTGATTTACTTGAGCGAAAGCAGCTAACCGCAGTGTAATTACATTTATTAGATGAGCGTCATCAAGTCTACATTTCTGTTAAATCGCTACGTGTGCCCAATCCTGTTAGGCTTGGTTACCCATGGTAGGCACTTAGCCCAAAGTTGTTTATGTCACTCTCAGACCAATTGCTTTAAGTTAACTCTGGTCGCATAACCTGGCTGAACGATGATGTGAGTCTCCAAATCGTTATGCCTACCACGCATACATAGGCTGATATCGGTTGCAATTGTAGTTGTAAGCGCATGTGTTTGAGTTTGTGTGCTACATCTACTCATACTGTTCATGGATCCCCAAGCTGTCAGAAAATGGTTCTGATTGTCTCTGTAGTCGAGCCCTTCTTCCTGGTTATCAGTACATGTGAGAAGCCACCATTGTGTAGACTGTGCTCAAACTAATCAAACCATCAGTCATAATATGTACTAGGGTTTATGCAATATGGGGAACTCACCGGACAGCTTTTTGGGTATTATCGACCCTCTGGTTTATTCACCTAGTGGTGAATGTTGTTGTCGTAGCAGTATATACCGTTGTGGGAGGAGGTAAGGGGTATATTAACATAACACCTGAATGTGCAATCTCACATGTACAGCCGAGGCTCGCTACTTACAGGGATATAACCTGTGCATTATTGAGGCACACTATGGCTGGATTAGTTTGCTGAATAGCATAATACTTCACACTATTCTTGCTTTCATTTTGATATGGGCTTGGTTTTCCACTCCTAGGTATGTGATTACTTCGCAGATGCTCACAAGTTTGACCGTTCCACTGCAGGGATGACAAAACACAGTTCTCGCAGCTCATCGTCCGCGATGGATGTCTCTGCTATGCGGCAATATTGATTTCCCTTCTTTTCGCATTGCTCGTGGGGTTGTTTGCTCGGGTGGGTACTTGCGTAGCCTTGGTTCGGCTTGGAGTAGGTGCTGACCACGCCCGGGCACGTAGTCATCCTTGTCATCACTCCCGTTTTATTTTATATGGGCAACCACATCAACATGCATTTCTCGTCTTCTCTTGGCAACCAAAGACGTTCAAGGTCCCGAGGAATGGGGTCAAATGGTCCGGATCGTCGTTCCTGATATCGAACTTGCACGTCCCAATCAGTATCATCTCAGGCGGGTCTCCCAATCTAGTAGCCATACTACTATGGAGGGAAAACATGTTTTGGCCTCGACCTGTCACATTGATGTGCATTCTGAACAAGAGCACCGCAGCTGACCCGGAGTTTCACAATTGTTTAAGAATTTAGTGCATTGTGTAGATGCGATTTGATATTTAGAGCTACTATATGATATATAATATGGCGTTAGTGTTGGCTACGGGCACGGTGGTTAGACAAGGCGAGCATATACATGACCCCGAACCTGGAAATGGCATGGTGGCTCACTTGGACAAAATTGGTGCGATCAGGGGTGTGGGTGCTGGGCTTAGTTGTGAATGCGAAAGTACAACCCCACAACCTGAGGACTGATTGAAACTGACTAGAACCGACTTAGTGAACAAATAGTAATAATATGCTTTCGTAGAATCCTGCTGTGGACATATGCATGGATGCCTCGAGAAGCACTAGCCCCGGCACGAATGTTTACGATGGGCCCATTGCTGAATTATGGGGGTCATGTTGTAATTCACAGCCGGGAATATACGGGTGGGGAATGTCCTATAAAACGTCACGATTAACATTCGAGATAAGTTAAACGTAGTATCACAGCATGGATCACTCAAAATAGTAGAGGGCATTCGAAGGATCTCAATCCTCGATTGTCTTACCTCGACTATCAACGCTAATCTTCTTCACGGGTTTCGGGCCCACTACTCGTTTCTTTGGCAAGCTCCTTTCCGGCGACATGCCTTGAATGCTTTCTGGTTCCTTGACGAGCTGTGCGCCGGGGTCAAGAACTCCCGTAGACTCGCGTTCCTGCCCTTCAACGACTTCAGCCAAGTGGTTGGCTACTCCGAGGTAGAATGTGGCTGGACGGAAGTTCGCTTCGCCGCCCATCCATTCAGTGATAGTGTTCCGAGCTTGATTGACCCATCCGACGAGTTCCAGATGGTTGACTCCGTCCAGGGTACCAAGGTAAGTTCCCCCTAGTGCATATATGCTTAGTTTATGTGACGCGAACGCCGTTAGTGGTACTCACAGCGAGCTGATTTGACGGAAACCAAGCCATCGTTCGGGCCTTCTTTCTGTAAAATAATCTTGTGCGAGAAGCTTTCCGCGATTCAATAAAAAGTCGGCTCATTTAGGTTTTAGCAACTCACCCAAAACCTAGTGCGTCGAAAACTCCTGGCTCGAATTTCGAACCCCAGCTAAAGTAATGCACATCTGGGTCATCTGGAGTCTCTTCATTGAACTTTCGCATGCTTTCTAAGGTTAGCGATTCGAATGCTTTGCCGTCTCCGCCGCCAATTGGTAGTTTTTCCATCATGGAAACGAAACCCGGAATATTCTGACCTAGACAAAACCGGGTTAGAGCTATCAATGGTTTGGTAAAATGGCACTTACGCCCCAGCGTAGACAAAAAGTAATCTGCGAATGCCGAGCCCCGATGAGGAGTCGCGATCGTAGTGACACTCAAGACCCGAAAGGGAGGCAGCCCTTTGCGTTTGAGCTCTGCAGCCTGTTTGAGCTTGTCCTCTTCATCTGCTGTGCGCTCAGGCCCCCCTTCACGTCGATACTCCCCCCCTCGCTGGACGGACGAGTCCTTTCCCTCCTCGTCATCGGCATTAGGTTTCCTCTCTCCGTTCGCTTCTTGCATCAATTGGTGCGCCAGGTACCGGCAATCTAGGCCCCCCATACTGTGTCCAATGAGGTGGACATCACGACCGGGGTAGACTTCAGATATCTTCTCCCTCAAGACCACCGCGCGGGCTGGAATAGCCGAGGTGGCAGGAACCCGTGTGACAAGAACGTCGGTACCAGCCGCTGCTAGCACCTCGGAAATTCCTCGCCAGTGAGGGATAGACAAGGGCGCGAAAGATGGACCAAGGGTAATGGTGTCGAATCCAAAGAGGCCATGGCAGAAGATTATAGGGTTATTGGGGGTGAGATCTATATAGGTGTGAGTTGGGTACAGCGAGCATACGTGATACTTACACTTGCTACGGAATCCCTCTCTCTCTTGTTCTGCAGTTTCTGCGCGATCAGACTCATCCAATAGTCGGTCGACATCCTTCTTGTTCTCTCCAAACCACCAGCTACCGAAGCCTTTTCCTTGAGACGCAGTGGTATGTATTGACTCTGAACGTTTTAGGGTCCCTCGGAGGCTGTCGATAGAGGACCTAGTCGGGCTAAGGAACGTCGGCGACCTGTTCGGGCTATCTGAACGCCCTGATAAGCCAACACCCTGTATTGCCGCAACAGGAGGGTGAAGGGTCGCTTCAGTCTGCGCGGTTGCCCGTGCCGTATCCCGAAATGGCGAAGGGATAGGAGTATGCAAGTAAGCTTTTGGCGGGATGGACAAAGAGGCAGTGGGCATAGTCGTTCGCGTTAGGGAGTCAAGAATTCGAGGTGTTCTAGATGATAGGAATGAAGGAGGCATGCCGGTGGATGACGAGGCGGATGATGCTGAAGGGGGACGGTGGTGTAGGGAGGACGTGAGATCTTCCGAGAGCGCGTCCTGTAGTGATTCGATAGCAGCCGGAGCGTAAGTGGCTTCTACGCGACCCGTTGCTCTTCCGGCGTCGTGTGACGATAGTTTGGATCTGGTCGCTGCAACGTTTGGCACAGAGTCGTTTGGCGAATTTGGCTGGGGCGTAGTCACGCGAGCAGGTGGCAGCTTTTCAAGTTCGGTAGCCGAAGGTTGTAGTACGACTCGGCGGAGGTCTGATTGAGCGTCAGGATGTTCCTTCGTTTTGGGGCTATGAGGTGGGGTTTCCGGATTTGAAGTCGAAAGTAAACCACCGAGCCTGTCTGAGAGGGAGACTCGAGGACTTGATTCGGTGGACGTGGATGGTTTCGAAGAGGAAGGATGTGAGTCCATAAAATGAGATATATCTATGTATTACTGTGGATTTTAACGGTATCACTCCATATAGCTTATGGCAAGCTGACGTTAGTCCAGTGGGAAGGGTTGTACATATGCGTCCATGTGCTCACCCGGTGTAGTAGGAAAGCTGATTGTACTACAAAAACGTCGTCTTCAATGAGATATTTAACATAAAATACTAAGGCAAAGCAGAAATCCGAAGTAACAGAGAGGTGATGTCGTGGCTGTTATTAGCCTTTTCCTGATCCAATGGCATCAAATCTGGACGAATGATTCATGTGATTTTCGTTTGATGCTGGGTACTCGCACCGTAACCACCATCGCACTTATAATACTGTAAACCTTTAAGCTGTCTGGCCTGGAAGACGCTAGTCCTACTCTAGCGTACTATGATATTTATAACTTTCTCAAGCCACAATAGACCCTTGGCGGCTCTACCAATCGGGTCTATTGTTGACGAACGTTCGACTACCTGAGGCCGTTTTCGTCTTGACACAAACTTCAATCGGGTATCCGAGCCTCCTCTATGTATATTGCAGGGCCTGCTCCACTCTGATGTGGGACGGGCCGAAATCAAGCCGTGATGGTATATACTCCTCCTGTGCCTTGACCAGCCAAGGATGGTACA
This sequence comes from Ceratobasidium sp. AG-K, assembly GCA_037039685.1. Taxonomy (NCBI): domain Eukaryota; kingdom Fungi; phylum Basidiomycota; class Agaricomycetes; order Cantharellales; family Ceratobasidiaceae; genus Ceratobasidium; species Ceratobasidium sp. AG-K. Next base: position 3,185,904 of record JAWNGF010000004.1, on the reverse strand, counting down.
AGGATGCGATTGCTTAGGATGTGATATAAACAGCAACGTGCCATGATATACGACTCGGCCACGACCACTCCGTCTCACGACCATCTCATCTTCAACTGCCATACTCAGCTGCCACTATGAGCTTGTTGCTTTCCTACGAACCGGAGAACCACCTTGATGCACCCCTTTTCGGTACCGTAGCACTTTCAGAAACTTATGAGGTATGTACCATTAACGTACTTTGCATTGATTCGACTGTGAGCTTCGTTCCATTGCTAGGAGGTTGTCGACGCAGCTTGCGATATGTGGAGTAACTACCTGCCACCTCATAACCGCGTTAATGGTCGCCACTTAGCCCAGCAGTTCAAGCAGCCGGATGGGAGAGTCGTATGGGCAAGAATATCCAAGTCTCTGTTTCCTAGTATTGTGCGGAACGCGCCCCCAGATGGCTTCCAGCTGCAACTACAGATAGACAAGAGTTTAGTCGGTTCGTATGACTCCCGCCCCGAGTTCAGCTCGCCTACTATGTTGGGTATGTTTTAACTCCACGCATTCTCTGTTCTAGCAATCTAACAATTATTTTCATTAGACACTAGTTTACCAGCTTTATCATCCGGATCTGATAGCATAAACTCTCGAGAACACTTTCCAGCGGGTAAAAGATTCGTACTCCATGCGAGCTCCAGCGCTAATACCTACTCGTAGATGAATCAGAGAGCGCAACTAACAACCTGACGAGGTCTCCAATAACCCCAATGACTCCAATAACACCTGGGCCGTCGTTTGAAGGTTGAATAATGTCTTCGTTAGCGGTTGTACACTAACTTTGGGTGTCCCTAGATGACCCGGTGATCGAGGCACCGCCCTATCCAAAGGGCCTAGATACATTCCCATACGAGGCAGCTGGAACAAACATGCATTTCAAGGAGGGCCTGGAAGCATTCCTCGCAGGTCGGTATAATGACGCATGTGCCCAGTTTCAGTTGGCTGCCGACCAATTCCACGAAACGAATAATACGCGACAGGAAGCTGATTGCCTAGTTCGCCTTGGCATGACTTGCCGACATCTCAAAAACTATGTCGTCGCACGCTCCCATCTCTTGGCCGCCCGAGCGCTCTACGAACGCCTTGGTAGCAATTGCCGCCAGGAGATGTTTCAGTGCGCTCGTCATCTGGCAAGAATCGAGGAAGACACCGGCAACCTACGAGCGGCCTTGAACGAGTACCGACTCTTGAAGACTGCTACCGAACAAGCCGGCTTGCGGACTCAATACGCCTGGTGTTCTTATTACCTCGGTCATATCTACAATAGGATGAAACGCTATGAGGACGCACTTGGTAGCCTGAAGGACGCAGTCAACGTGTCTAGGGAAATCGGTAATGCGGAGGTTGAAGCCTTCGCGACGGAGGACTGTGGCTATACCGCAGAGCGCCAGGGACACGCAGGGCTTGCGCTGGGATGTTACCAGGAGGCGCTGAAACTGTTCAAGAATCAAGGCCAAGGGAAGTGGTTGGAGAATGAAGCTCGAGTAAAACGAAGGATAGCTCAGCTTAGGGGTAAGCCTGAAACCGCCGGATCCAAGAAGTTCTCGTTGGGTTGGACGCTGAAGAGGCAGTCGAGCACGCGCTCCTGAGAATTGCTGGAGCCGGGCACTGTTATGTCTGGGACGCAATGGACATTTATGACTGCTTTTGTATTATGTGTGTGTTGTGGTGTACCTTATTTTGTGTTGGTGTGCTGTACAAAACCCGTTATAGTAGAGGGATACAAATTCATACATTGCAATTGAGCTCGAGGTCACCCCAGAATTAGAGTAAATTAGCGCCCAGGCCAAGGCTCGAATAGAGAGCGACCACCAGCAAACACCCACCTTTTTTGAAGCACATTGTCTACTTTAAATTCGCCGAACGGAACTTGGGTAGAGTCCTTATTTGAGCTCATGACGGCCGAACTACGGGATTTGACTTCGAACAATCTCCGGCAATTGTTTTCCAATCACACGGCTCAGATTCCATTGCCGACCAGCTCATTACTCTTGCTACAAGCGCTTATAGCACATACGCCTCCGCTCTCCAATCGGCCGTACCTGAAGCTTACAGACGTAAAACTACTTGAATCGTTTCTGGTTGAATTTGCTGCGGTTTGGGAGCATGGCACCGTTGTGCTTGACAACAAGGCAGGGCCGGCACTAATTGCAAACGTGGTGGTTGACGATGCTGCACGAAAAAGGAAGCGGGCTCATAAAGACGACGATATCTACCAGGGTGGGTAATATGCGTGTTAATATACATTTTAGCCACGTGAATGTGACTAATCTTTTCCGTAGACGATCATAGTGACGAAGAACCTGCACCGACCCAAGAGGTTGTAAAGGCTCCAGTCCCCCCAATGGACGCTCTGTACACCCTGCTGCAGAGTGGGACAGCGAAAGGTCGATTGCTAGCCGAACAATTTCGTTCCGATGGCCAGTTCAATCCTATTTGTGAACATGTCACCCAGGTAGAGTGTGTCAAGGCGCAGAACAACCCCAATAGTAAGGAACCGGCACGACCGTGTGATAAGGTGAGTTGAAAACTCGCGAGTATTGGTATCTTATTGACGTACTCTGTTAGGTTCATTTCCGTCCACTCATTAGGCCACACACCGACCCATCTCTTGGACACTGCTCCTACCTCAACACATGTTACTCGGAACCCACCTATGCCCTGTCCCCTGCTCTCACGTCTTCGACTTCCAAATCACGCCCCGCACAAGGTGTCCAGCTCCCTTCCGGACTGGGTGCTGGCGGCCGCGGAAAAGAAAAGGCACCCTGCCGATACCTGCACTTTGAAGTTGACTATGATCCACCAGCGGGCTACTCGAACGTGCCAGGACGAGTCGTCACGGCTCCCCTACAACTACCGAAACCTAGGCTCGACCTCAAAGTTGGACTGGGTCCAGGAGGAGGTGCATCGCTACTTCCGCCGCAATGGATCAACTGCGACGTCCGGCGATTCGACTATAGTGTCCTGGGCAAATTCCACGTTATTATGGCCGACCCGCCGTGGGATATCCATATGAGCTTGCCCTACGGGACGATGACGGATGATGAAATGAGGTCCATGCCGATCCCGCAACTTCAGGACGAAGGCCTGCTGTTCCTGTGGGTGACTGGGCGAGCAATGGAGGTCGGGAGAGAGTGCATGAGAGTCTGGGGGTACGCCGATGCGCCCTAATTGTGGTGAAAAGGTGCTGACTTTGGTAATAGTTACACTCGTGTGGACGAAGTCGTGTGGCTCAAGACCAATCAGGTTTGCGAATTCTTCCAAGTCCGCCGCACAACTAACAAACTGGTATAGCTCCAACGTGTCATTCGAACCGGACGAACGGGACACTGGCTCAAGTAAGTAGATCATTGTCCCCCGTAGCAATACCTAATATCTACGCTAGCCACACTAAAGAGCACATGCTCGTCGGAGTCAAGACCGTCACAGACGACAAGGGCAACCTCGTATGGCCTTCATGGGTCAACCGAGGAATCGACTGCGACGTGATTGTGAGCGAAGTACGCGAGACGAGCCGAAAGCCCGACGAGGCGTACGGCATTATCGAGAGAATGTGTCCTGGCGGCCGCAAGATTGGTGAGCCAAGCCAAACGCGTTTGGACGTATGCTAAATCCCTGAATTACAGAAATATTCGGCCGGAAACACAACACTCGTCCTGGGTACGTTTCGAGTCCAACATGCGATTTACTCAACTCACATTTCGTCTAGATGGCTCACACTCGGAAACCAGCTTGGCCGAGACCAAATTATCGAAAAGGATCTATTAGAACGCATCAGAGAAAGGTACGCAAACCCGACCTGAACTTGAAGTCTAGCTAACTTCGCCCAGATACCCAGAACGGACTACTCAGTGACACGGACACTAGCTGTACTATTCACAGGGCATATGATTAGTTATCGAGGTATCCGAAATAACATAGCTACGAGCTGCATAATCATACATGTACATCCGAAATCCCAAATCGACCACATTTGGACCATAAACTTCTATTTGTGATGGCCTCTGGCTGCAATTGCAAGTAGGCAACGCCCGCCACCCCAGCCGCAAACAAGAGCCACCAATAACCCCGGAGAAAACGAACGAATACGGGTATAGCGCTATAAACGAGCGTAAAAGGAAAGATGAGAACCGAAACGATCGCATAGACATAGCCGTATATGCGCAATCCGTTTTCGACCATAAACTGGATCTGGTTTGAAAATAGCTCGAGGAGGTGGCGGACCCAGAGCGGGAGCCAACTCGGGAGCCAGGGCATGTCCTCGGTGACGAGCGAACCGAGCAGTTGTTCAATGTGAGAGCACTGCACGGGGTCAGTTTTAGGTCATTGGTAGGAGATGAACCGTACCTCGGGATACGTCGTGCCTACGCTTCCGGCGACGTGCTCGTACAGTTGCTTGACACTCTGCCGCTCATCTTCCGTGTGCTCGCAAAACCGGCGGAGGTCGACGATTTGCCGCGAGATGGCGTTGAGGTCATGCTCGAATTCGTGAAGGGCGTCAAACGCTGCGATGGGCAAGCTTGCGTCGAGGGTCGCGCGGCCAATGTGGTCTACCGTCGTGGGAATCTCTTCCATTCCCTCGAGTTTCTTGGCGAATGTGTAGAGGGGGGCTAAAGTAGGGGTGATTGGAGACGGGGTGTAGGAGCTACGGTCGTTTTCCGAGAGCTCGGGAGTGAGAATATCGACGACTTCTTGGGGAACGTCCATAAACATTTCCCCAAAGACGTCTGCGCCTTGCTTGTGCACGGTATTCAACCGGCCCAAGAGCTGCGTAAAATTGTGCAACCGATGGTCGACGTTTTCCAGCGTCTCTTGAGCGTCGTCGGCCACACTAACCCCAAGTCAGTCAACCGTCAACAAAGCCAAGACAAGACTCACGCTTGCTTCCTCGCATACTCATCCTCCTTCCCCTCCTTCTTCCCACCCTCCTTATCCTTGACCTCGACACGAACCACACGCTTCTCAGTCCGTAAACTCAACCTCCGCACATCGATTGCGTCCACCTCGACGCCCCCATCCGACAACGGCACCGCACCCTTTTCATTCTCCCTCTCGCGCCACGTCTTGCGCTTGCGCTTGATCCGCCCACCCTCTCCATCCGACGCACCACCCCGCCGATCTGCATCGCTGGGCGAAACGTCGCTCGACAGCCGCGCGCTCTCGTTTTCGCTCCCACTCGCGAATTCTTTCGAGAGGGGTTGGCGGCCGTGCCCGTTGCGGCGCATGTTCTTGAGCTTGAGCACCGCTGCGCCGCCAATGATGAAGTTGGCCAGGTTCAGGCGGGACGAGGCGGGTGACATGGACTTGCCGTCGCCTTGGCCGATGGGTTTGGGATTAAATTCAGCGCCGGGTTTGAGGCCTGGATTACCGGCCGAGATGGAGCGCGAGACAGAGTGGGAACGCGAGTGCGCTGGGCGGGCTTCTTTGGGGGCCAGCCACGATGCGTTGCCGGGTAGACCCAGCGCCCGTGCTCCAGGATGGGAGAGTTGAGAATTGGATGGCGAGTTGTTCAAGTAGGCTGGGGGACAGTGTGACGGGGATGGGGGCTCGCTCGCCGTTCCCACCCCGACTGAGCCCTGCCGCGAGCGCGCGCCATCAATGACCGAGTTGCGACGGGACCCAGCACCGCGGAGAGCTCGACCGACGGCAGCAAAGCGGGAGGTCGAGGCGTCGTCACTCAGTGCGTGGGTGTCAGTCCCCCTCCGTGCGTACGCAGCATTGACAATAGCTTGGGCCCGAACGTCGGACGTGATCGTTTTCGAGTGGGGGTGGAGGTCCGGCACGAGTGGTTTGGCCTGGACGTCCGAGACGAGACTCTTGGGGTCCGAACCGACCGACTTGAACCCGTCTGAACCAAAACTACCGTCTCCGCGCACGCCCAACTCTTCCAGCGCCATTCGCTCATCGCGTTCCTTGGCAACGACGTACCCCTCGACAAACGAGGCGAGAATGTACCAGGCGGACATGCCAGGTGGACCCTGCCCCGTCCCGCCCATCCCAAACTCTCCCGACCCCTCCGCATGCGCTCGTTCCTCTGCAAACACAGGCTCAAGGTACGGTAGCCAACTGAGCGAATTGGCCTCCGGAAGTGAATCACCCAATGCAGCCGGGAAGCCATCCCTCGCCCGCCGCTCCGTCTCGTGCTCCCAAGCCTCTCCCGACCGCTCACGCGCAGCCTCGGCGCTCAAACGCGCACGCTGCAAGACACCCGAGCGCCACCTAACCACTTCAAGCGGATTGAGTCCGCGGGCCCTGAGCGTGGGCTCCTTGCGAGATTCCACACTCGGGCCGGGACTGGCCCGTTTGAGCATCGAGCCAGATCCATTGACGGATCGACTCTCGCTTTCGTCGCCCAAACTGGCGTAGAGCATTCCGTAGCGTTTTGCCAGCTGGTCACGGGTCGCGGCTGCCCGAGCCAGCGTCTTGGCACTCGGCTCGATCACGGGCGAGTCGTGGAAACCTGGGTTGGACGAGGTTGCGCTGACGGAACGGCCGCTGGAGACTCGGTCGGGTTCGATGCTCCCGGCTGTTGCGCCGGTGTGGGTGGTGAGCATGGTGTTGAATGTTCGGGTGGTTTGGTGTGTGTCTCCCCGCTTGGGCGATGGACGGAGCGAGATGGGCGAGGCGAGCTTGTCTCTGTCGTCCTCGTCCTTGTGTTTCTTGCGGGTGCCGAGTCCGAGCATGGCCGTCAGACTGTGTCGTTTGGCGGCCTTGCTCGTGCGCTTGTCTGTGCCTGAACCTGACGGGACATCCGATTCTATGCTGGGAAGGAGCGCAGGGTACGATGGCTTGTCGACCTTGATTGACGCGGGGGGTTCTGGCTCGGGCAAAGGCTGGGGAGGGGGAGAAGGCGACTGGGCCGAAGAGGGAAGCGCAGGGCCAACGAGCTCATGGCTAACCGCAGACGTATCGCTCTCGACAAAGTGGGAAGTCTCTGGCAGCGGAGAAAGTGCCGGGTGCTCTGTGCGCGCGGGGGCATGGGACGTAGGTAGCGAATGACGGGGTCTGTGAGAACGGTGCGGGGGCCGAGCAGGGGATTTGCCCTTGGACGCTGCAGCAAAGCGGCGCTCGAGGTCGAGCACGTCGTGGGCGATGCGTGGGTCTGTATGTGGAAAGATGAGCAGCAGTTCAGGCATGGTGGGAGGCAACGGTTGGGGAAAGGCACAATTAAAAGAAGCCTAAAATGAAAATAAAATGGGGAAATCCACGCTACTTACCCAACGTCAAACCAGGGGCAGCGTCCAACTCGGCCCGTATTTTTTCTCTTTCCCGCTCCCCGCGTTTGCGTCTGGGTGCTGGGCCGAGTGGGCTGGGGCCGTTCAAATGCCGTGGGGTGTTGTCGATGGACTGGGTGCGCCGCGAGCCAGCGCGGGATGGAGTAGCTCGGATAGGAGTAAACAGCGGCGTCAACGGTGGCGAATCACCGGCACTCTCTCGAGTGTGCATCGTCGCCGGCTGAGCCTTGGGCGTGAGCAAATCCACATTCCCAAACACATCCATCCGAGGAGTCGAATGAGGAGACGATGCCTCTGCGTCGGCCATGACACGTACAGTCCAGGTCTACAACATTAAATGCGCAAAACGGCCTGTTTTCAACACTTGCGGCGATGAGGTGGTGGATCGGAGACAATGAGGCTGCATGTGAAATCAGGATCGCCTTGTTAGTCAGCCCTCGTTTTGGCTTTTGCGCGTGCTCTGCCAGCAGACTCGCTGGGCTGTGAATACCGACGCCCATCAGTTATGTATTGTCGCATCCAGTTGCTAGGCTGCCGTTTCAACATTTAATTTAATTTAAACTCCCACGAGCATCAGACCCGGAATGGCAGCGAGGCTAAAATGATCCACAAATGACGCCGGAAAACGTGAGCGTTTGATTATCGCATTTGTTCGAGTCCTTTGCGCATCGACGAATTCGGACGCTTCCGTGATCGCTCAGGATGCAAACTCACCGTCCGTATTCGGGAAGTATGTCCACGCCGTAGAACCCACCAGAACCCAACACAAACACATATCGGTACATCGCGACTGTATACATCTCATTTTGCCCGCATCGCATCTCATTCAACCCTGGACACGATGACTTGCACATCTGCACAGCTTGGGTTCCACGTACACTGATTGGCTATACTATCACCTCCGAGCATACTTAACTCGTCGGCCGTGTCGTTACACCCCTAGGGACTCGGTACCCCACCATGTCCTCTGAAATCGCCCATCCCAGACCGCGCGGGCGCACACCGAGTAAATACCTTTCCGCCTTGCGCCTACTGGCGATAAGCGTTCTCCTCTTCCTACTCACCTTCCTTGTACCCACAGATCCTGCATTCATCCATCCTGAATGGCAACCCCCCGAGCTTACACTCCCTACTCCGTCCAGCACTCCCCCACCCATCCAGGGCTCATGCCTGACGATCCCCGAGCTCGTCGAACATGACACCCGGTTCGGAAACTCCAACACACTCGGACGGGCGTTGGCCGAAGTTCAACGCCATCACGTCGGAGCTGTCCTCGCGCTCGAGAAACAGGAAGAGGACGAGTACGTGCTCTCTGCTCGCCCGTTTTACGACGGCGCGGCGGGGCGAGAGTGCGCTCAGCTTTGGGCCCAACTCGACGAGCCCGAGGTGCCCGAGCCTAGGCCTGCGCCGGTCGTCCAGCCCGTTGGATTAGCGTATTTGACTCCGCCATCTAGCCCAGAATGTGAGTTTGTGGTTGTTAGTAACAGCTTGGTTCTAACATTGCGTCTAGTTGAAGCAACACGCGATAATCCACTGGCTGTACGCGCCGACGAGGTCTCTCTGATTCCTGAATCGCCGGCACTCGACGATATTCCCTCCTTTGATCTCGACTCGAGCCCCATAACTGCCCCAGAGCCGAGCTTTGAATACGGTCCCTTGACCGATGAGCCCCTCGCGAACGAAAGTCTGGAATACCTCTCCGACTGTGACGAATTTGACTGGTCATACGACAACGATAATGGCGACGACGACGAAGTTCACAGTAATGAAGAGAGCGATAACAAGCTAGTTTCCCCAAACGACTCGGTACGTCCACTTTCAACTTTACCAACTACCTACTAACTAAATTGCAGCGCCCATGCTCCCCTCCGCCACCCTACCCAAACTACCCGGACCCACGCCAACCCGCATCCTTCCCCAAGAATATTACAGACCTCACTACTGCGATTGACATGGGCAGCTTCTCCGAATGGCCAGTCGCACGGGGCGGATTCGGGGACGTATGGAAGGGCGCACTGACGGAAGAACATGGCACTAAGACTGGGACAAAACGGCCGATCGCGGTAAAGCGTTTGACGATGTACGCTGACGCGGGAGAAGAGGGTGCGAGGAAGACCATGAAGGTATGTTGAAACTGCTTGTGTTGGTTGCTTTGTCTGACGGTGGGTGTAGCGCACAGCTAGGGAGCTGTCCATCTGGTCTCGCCTGCACCATGCGAATGTCTTGCCGCTCCTTGGCACGTGCTCGTTTCGTGGAGGAGTAGGAATCGTGTCAGAGTGGCAGGAGAACGGAAACGCGACGGCTTGGGTCAACGCCAATCCTCACGTGGATAGGCTGGAGCTGGTAAGTCCCCACTCTCTGACCAAAGGGTAATACTAAACTTGGCCTACAGTGCAAGGGTATATGCGCAGGGTTGGAGTACCTACACCGTAGCGACGTCGTACGTACCTATTGTCGAATCAGCCTGCCTTACTTCAACGCCGTTCTAGATCCATAGTGACCTGCGTGGAGCCAACGTTCTGATTTCGCCAACTGGCGCACCCCGGCTGATCGACTTTGGTCTGGCTTCGGCCGTGGGTCCGAACCCGGCTTTTTCGGTGTCGGCGGCCATGGCGGGGACCGTCCGTTGGATGGCTCCCGAGCTGCAAGTCACCGAGGGGCAGGGTACAACTGCTGCAAGTGACATGTTCGCGTTTGGGATGGTGAGTTGGTTCAATTCCTAGTTGTAGGATGTAGCTCATGTTCTTTCTGCAGACCATGCTCGAGATGCATACTGGGAAACCGCCCTTTGCGGGTGTCAAGAATGACATTGCGGTACTACTAAAGTACCAACGCGGCGAGCGGCCTCCACGGCCTATTCCGAGCGTCGCTTCACACGGTCCTAAACGACGAAACGGCAAAAAGGCGGATGTATGCGTGGCGATGGACGACGAGACTTGGGATATGGTCCAACAGTGTTGGGCTCAAGATCCCGGGGATAGGCCATGCGCCCGCGAGGTACTCGAGTGGCTTACGAGAAAGACGCGGCTAAAGTGAATGTGGTGGGGGATGTTGTTGGTTTCTTTTGATTGGGTGCTTTGTGTAGCATTAGTGAAACATCCTTGAATCTCGACTCCTAGGTATATGATGGGTTCGACGCAAGTGTGATTACAGTGTTCGGAGGATAATATCGTTCGTAGGATAGAGATAAGCCTGAACTGCGGACCAGCGCCTCGATTCGTTGCTTCCACAGGAGTTGGAAGGCAAGTTCGGCCACCCGCCAAGCAACTGGCAACCCCGCCGAACACCAGATAACTACGTAGATAGATAGTAGCTATTCGGCAGTGACGGAGAGAGCCCCGGTGCATAGGTACCCGCATGCTCATCGGTATAAAGTTATCTATGGATGTGACAACTCAGTGATGCCTAGGGCATTCGAAGTTATCCCCAACGCCCCACCTAACTGATATCTCTCCGAAAGGTCCGCTCGGTGGTTACACGTACCTTAATAACTTTATCCATCCAAATCCAGCTAGTCTTTTGAGAGTATAAAGGTAAGGGCGTTCGTGGTTCGAGAATCAACACCCGCCCTCTATCACACATACTCAACCAACCCGATCATGAAAATTTCCATTCGCAACACGCTCGCTGCCTCCGTTTTCGCACTTGTCACAGCGTGAAACGACACAGCCGCGCCTACGCCCGCTCCTCTCGTGGCCCCTCGAGCTTGTAGTCGTAAATTGGTAGGCACCGAATGGATATGCACCGGTACCTCGTGATCACGGGTCGTTTCATTGAGTTCATTTATCAATGACGCCATTGATGAAGTTGCTGATTGTTGATTCTAATTACTTTTCGTCAAATCCTGATGCCGGCATGTATATTACGAAGAGTCGGATACTAAGCAACTACCACCGCGGTGGATAGCCTGAATTTCTATGAAGCCCCGAACTCTGGTTATCGAATCACGGTTCCGTTAGCTTCTGTCAAGTGGAAACGTCTGTATATGCGCTAGTCGTGGTCACAAATACCATTCTCATGACCGTGAAGCTGGATGCGGAGCTAATAATGTCGTATTTGATCTTGCACCCTCCTCAACCCATGAACGTGAGTAACTGCATCGGACCATGACCGCTACGGTGTACCACGTGCAGCGCGCCCAATGCCCCCCCCCCCTAAAACCACCGAAGGAGCTTTACGAGACCGTTCTAAGACATACCCCAAATCAGAAATACAGCCGCGAGATTGTAGCTGCACACGCATGAAGCCCCCGCGCGGCTGTTATCTGTTCCACATGATAATTGTGTTTCCATTGGTTGAATAGCTATCGTTAGGCATTATTCTCGACGCCAAGGACAACTCGCCCAGATTTTTACGCAATAAACAACTTGCCACTCTTACCCGGATATCTGGACGAACTTCACAGTCCACATGCTCAGTTACGCGCATATTGCAGAGTAGCCTGAAATTATGACTATTTGGATGATGCCCAGAGCGTTCGAGGCGGCCCGGGACACGCCACTCTGCAAGCAGTGTCCAAATCTGGGTATGGCAACTGCATACATATTGCATAACGCTCATATCAAGGTTTCTGAGATTACTATAAGTGCGCGTATGAATCGTGATGTGATAGCTAACATTCACCCTCAACTATCCTCACTCGATCATGAATTTCTCCATCCGTACTGCTATTTCTGCCGCCGTTTTCGCGCTTGTCACTGCTTCGACCGTGGCAGCTGCCAGTGCCCCTCCCATGGTCCCCCGCGGCTGCTCGTGCGTCAAAAAGGGTGACGAATGGCTCTGCGGGGGAACTACCTGCCAGTGAGCATCGTTCGGCGTGCACCAAACGCGTGAGTTCTTTGATCAGCAGCACCGTTACGAAGTCGCTAATTGCTGGTCCTAACAAGTTCTCATAAAATCTAAACCTGAACCAGAGATTATGAGCCACGGTTTCTACATATAGTCACATTTCTGTCATGTATATCTGCACTCCAACGGACCAATGTGATTTTGTTATAAGCCGCAATACCCCTGTCCCCAGCAGCTAGGTTTTGGCGCTACCACGATATAACTGCTTGAGAGGCCTCATGATCAGCTAATTATGCTCTGGGATGTATTTTTTGGCATACACACTGGGAGTTTTATCCCGTTGGGCTGCCGTAGAGACTTCCTGAAACCGCTACTAGGATCAACAAATCACGTGACAAGGCATTTTTTTTAAATTTTATTTTAAATACATCTTTAACGAGCTACATGAACACAGGGTCAAACCGCTCGTCCACAAGGGAGGCGTACAGAGGAGGCGTCTGAAGTCAAAGCCGAGCACGGTAAAGAGAGCAGAGGGGGGAGAAGCTGAAAGGGCCCGAGGGCGGTACGGCGACGAGAAGGAGATCGGGGGACAAAGGGGCAGAGGGAGCCAAAGCAGGGCGGATTAAGTAATAGCGAAAGTGTTGGAGTCCCGAATGAAGCCGTAGAGGGCCTCGAGTCCAGCTTTGGATCCAAAGATCCTGGGTAGACGGGGAGGGTTGGACACCTTGCGCAGATGTGCCCTTGCCTCGTGATGCAGGGGGCAGTCCAGGAGGACGTGCCAGGTAGTTTGAATTTTAGTGCCGCACGGACACGCAATGTCCCTATCTGGTATGAACCGTTGGAAGTACTCGCCGACAGAGCAGTGACCCAGGATGACCTGGACCAGTCGGGAGTGAGTGCTGCGGCGAAGGTCCGGGCCAAGGTGAAAGGCGCCGATTCCACCGCCCGAGAGTGATGGCGGGTGGCGGATGGAGGTCTGGACATGGGTGGATTTGTAAGCAGAGGCCCAGTGGGATCTCCATCTTTTGGCGGCTTTCCGGGAGGCGCTCGCGCGTGCCCACGTGATTGTGCGATTGAAGAGTGGGGTCGGGGGAAGGTCGCCTGCCTCTTTGGCGAGTATGTCAGCTTGTTTGTTGCCTTCTATGCCGTGGTGGGCTTTGACCCATCGGAGTGTGATGTTGTTATCAGGGTGAGCTGCGAGAAAGGAGTCGATTTCCCTGCGCGCGATAATCGAGCAGAACTGGTTTGGATGTGCAGTAAGACGTGTGATCTGCTGGACCGCCGATTGGTTATCCGAGTGAATGGATATACCGTGCGTGTTCGAAGCGAGGGCGAGAGAGACGGCACGACGGGTAGCCTGCGCGAGAGCAAACATCTCGGCGTCAAATACCTCCGCCCTTGGTCCGATTCCAATCCGACCGGTCTCCAATTCCTGGCCATTTTGTATGATGGAGAAACCGCAGCCAACCTTTCGGCAACCTGCCACGATACGCGCTGAGCCGTCAGTGAATACCATCATACGGCTGGATGCAGACTCCGCTGCGATCATGCCTATGGCGGTTTCCACTGCATGGTCGCGTTCGCTGCGGCTATCCTCTGAGGTGGGGCATATGATTTTGAGTCTCCGTCCGAAATCGTCAGGCGACTCCCACGGGCTGGCCAGGTATGGGTCGATGTACTCGATGTCGGGGTGGGACAGGGATGCAATCGCATATATGGAGGTAGTTTGAGAGGTGCGGGAGGTGTCAGGCTGGGGCGCAGCTTGGTCGTGCGAGTCCCACGTCACTGGGAGGCGACGGGCAATTTCTGATTTGATGGGTAAGCGGCGGAGGCGGGCAGAGGCGTGTTCGATGAGCTTTTGGAGTGTGATGTGCATGGGTGCAATCGACGCTGCATGTTCCATAGTGGGGACTGGCGACGTGCGGAATGCTCCAAGGAGCCACCGGAGTCCGACGTTCTGGGTTTTCACAATGGGTGCAATGAGCGGCTTGTAGTTCCTGGACCGGAACCATATTGAAGACCCGTATGTGAGGATGGGGACGACGCAGGTTTTGAAGAGGATGCGGGCGTGGTAGACTGAGAGCCCACGGACCGTATTGGCGAGCATCTTGAGGCCGGCAATGACGGACAGTCCTTTGATGGCCATCTTGCGTACGTGGTCCTTGAAGTTCAGCCGACGGTCGAGGAAGAACCCCAGCCATCGAATAGAGTCAGCAGCTCTGACGGTATGCGCGCCGCCGTTGGGTTTCTCTAGGACAACGTTCGGGTTCTGCGTCAGGTCGCGGTTTGAGCAGGCAAAGTGGATGAGTTCGCTCTTCTCGAGTTCGAATTCAAGGCCAAGCTTCCTGAGGGTGGAGTTGGCTGTCTGGGCGGCTTCCTCGAGTTCGTCCCAATTAGAGTTGAAGGACCGGCCAGTAACCATGATAGTGAAGTCGTCAACGTATGCTCGGACTGAGATCTCGGGCTCATGGCAAAAGAGGTAGAGGATTGGGAGCAAGTAGAGCGAAGAGAGAACGGGAGAGAGCGGAGACCCTTGTGGAATCCCTACAGGCTGAAGCAAGACCGGATTGCATAGGAGATCGTCGATTCTAATCTGGATGGAGCGATTCTGGAGATAGGATCCGAGCCAGCCACAGATGGTGTCGGCGAAGCCAAGACGACGGAGAGTGAATATGAGACGATCGTGGTTGACATTGAAGTATCCCGAGATGTCCATGGTGAGTAGCGAGGCTTGTTGTCCATGTGACCAGGCTGATTGGACGTCGTGTGCGAGGGTGAGTCCAGCGTCAACGCAGGAGGAGTTGTCCCGGCCGCCAAATTGGGTGAATGGGATTAGGTTGAACTTCCCGACCTCATGGAGTAGTCGAGTTGTCATGACCTTCTCCAGGCATTTGGAGAGCGTCTCTAGAAGGGAGATGGGGCGGTAAGAGCGTGGGTTAGACATATCGCTCTTGTTAGGTTTGGGTATGACTTGTACAACAGCGTTGCGGAGGCAGGTCGGGTGATATCCAAGCTCCAGGCATCCGTTGTACAGTTGTACAATTTGGTCCGGCAGTGCCTGAAAAGCCCATTTGAGTAGGCGATAGTTGGTGCCGAAAGTGCCAGGAGCTGAGGTGTTGGACGACTTATCTAATGCGGTCTGGACCTCGTGTCGGGTGATCGGGTGGTGGTTTCTTCTGGGCTGGAGTGGTATGCCCAGAGGATCTGTGGAGTCAACTTCGGGTGGGTTGGATGGGAAGAAGGCCTCCTTGAACGCTCTGGCCTGTGCCTGTGGATCCACGAGTACTTCTCCGTTGACCCTAAGTGGTGGCACCTTCGAGTTTCGCTTGCCCTTGTACCAGTTTGTCTTCTCAAAGAGGTTATCGATGGTGACCTCTTGGAGGAGTTCGTTGAAGTGGTCGCGTTTGGCTCGGCGGATGGCAGAACGGAGTTGACCTTGGGCTTGTTCAAGGGGGGCCCCTCCATCGGTGCATCGGTTGATGTTTCCAACCGCCATATCGCACTCCTCGTTCCACCACTTGGCCCGTGGGGCTTTGGTATTGACCTCGATCCGCTTCATGACTTTCCGAGTCGCGTCCTGCATAGCTTGGAGGATCAATCGAGCCCCGCATTCGAGATCTTGAGTATGTTGATAGTGTACGGGGAGGGGGTTGTGTTCGATTTGTAGTGCCAGTTCAGCGACCCAGTCATTGTGTCGTTCAGTGTCTATGCAGTACCTGAAAGTCGGTGCACGGGGTGAGTACTGTGGACTGCATAATGGTTGGATCGACCATGTTATGCAGTTATGGTCGGATCCCATGGCATGATCGGGCGAGCACTCCCAGTCATTGATGAGTCCCAGTTCGCGAGCTTGCGTATTGATAATAGTGAGGTCGATGATCGAGTCGCGTTGGTTGCGCTTGCCTCTACGGGTGGGCACATTTAGGTGGTTAAGGATGTCGAGGTCATTCGCAAGGATCCACTCGGCGAGATCAGTAGATTTGGCAGACTGCGACGGTGGGGGTGAGTCCCCGAGCTGCCATAATTGGTGATGGAGGTTGAAGTCGCCAGCAATGACAGAGGGAGTGTCCATGTCATGAGGATGCTCAATGATATTGGTGAGCATTCGGTTAAACCGCTCGCCGTGGAGGTAGACATTGTGAATGCGGATTTTGTTGCCGTGGAGCTGGAAGTCGACGGCAAGGTTGTCTCTGGAGAGAGGAATGTCAGCAGCCAGTGTAGCCATGAGGCCTGAGACCCCTTTGCAATAATAAATAGAGACCCCAGGGGGGCAAGTAGGCCCGATATCCGGGGGAAGAAGGCGGCAGTGCCATGCGCGTGAGGCGGTGGTGCCATAGATAGGAGAGTCAGAGTCAGAGATAGACTTAGTGTGGCCGATTGGACCCCACCATGGGTCTTGTTCACGTGACAAGGCAGCATTGCCTTGGAAATCGCTTGATTCTCCGATCCAATCTTTGCTCCTTATCTGTGTATTTTCTCCTTGTGTTTCCTAATCATTCTTCCGTATTGAAACCTCGTAGGCTTGGGAGAAATAAGACACATTCCTTGAGAACCCTTGAGAACCCCCGATGACAGGACGCAGGCTGCGGTATTGAGCAGTAAACCATAGTTTGTGGGTAATTTTCTGATCTCGAGGTGAGGCAAGCAGGTGTTGCGGTCTAGAAATGGGTAATGGTTTTATTTAATTTGCTAAAATTAACTCACCAAGGACAAGGCTAAATCTAACACTTGAGACCCATGGATGTAGATTTGATTGCAAGGACGAGGTTTCTTAATCGAGTTGAGCCTCGAGCGCATATACCGGTATTTCTATACGAATATCAGTGATGCTCGAACTACTCTAAGCTCCAGCACGTTGGAATTACCGAAGACGAATTGTAACAAGTCTAAAATATGAAGCTCAGGGAATCAACGGCAGGCTGAGTTAATAAGATGGAGGTTGGTATCCATTCAAAACAACACACTTTACTTCTCCTTTGGTAGCACGAGTGAGGCGCCACGAATCTCACATTATTTAACCAAATTTTTACGAGCTGGTGCTAAGGTCACTCTATCGGAACCCCATCGTAATCTGTAACAGTGCCGCCATTGTACTATCATTTAGACCTTGATAACGCTATTTACTTTCTCGCAATACTTGTTTAAATTGTCACTTTGTAATCATAACTGATTTCGGGTTCATCGCTATCTACATTGTGTGTACCCTTCATTCCTGTTGAAGCCTTTGTCGCCAAATGCGAGGCAGAGGCTGCGGAACAAATCGCCCAAGCGCGCTGGTCAAGCGATTCAGTTGGGCGTAGCAAAATGGAGACACCAGTCCCCTCCTTTCTACCATTGGTTCCTTGCAAGGGATAGCTATGGCCTATTACGTTTGAAGGCTCGGCGAGTCGCAGGCGCTCCTTCAAGTCCTCGGGTACATGTTCTCAATTACCCAAAGGCCGTTTAAGGTAGGAAACTTCCTTTTTTGTAGCATTCACAAATAGCCATGAGCGCCAGTTGTCTTGAAACGGATCAAAGAACCGCGACGTTCACATGCTCACTGTCACGCGTGCGTCAATTTATGCACGTAACTGAATGATGCCAGGATCTGGAGTGTCCGACACGGGTTTCCGACATTCCGCTCCGGTCCTCGGGCATTACATCTTCGCGCACCGCCATGGTGTTCGCTCATACTCCGTGAACTTTGGTATTTTTTGAGGATATAAATGCACTTTCAGATTAAGGACGAATAACTAGCACTCACTCTTAACCCCTGGCACCCAACCATGAACTTCTCTATTCGCGCTACTATCTCTGCCGTCGTCTTCGCGCTTGTCGCTGCGTCGACCGTCACGGCTGCCAACGCCCCTCCCATGGTCCCCCGCGGCTGCTCATGCGTCAAAAAGGGCGATGAATGGTTCTGCAGTGGCACTACTTGCCCATGAATAACACCTGTTGCGCGTCATTTAAGTGAGTCCGCTCATCAACGTTGCTAATCGCTAGTTCTAATGACTTGTTCTCAGGTTTTTGACTCGAGCTGACGAATAGGGGGCTTGTAACTCTATAAGTTGTAGATGTAGTTGGTGTCTTTGTCATCTCCATACATTTTTGGTCAACGAAGAATGTCGCAAATGCATAGTAGTATCGCTAGTATTCGTAGAGCGACTGAAGGCCGACTAAAACTCGAGCTATATATTGCAAGTAGCCACCAGGTCATAAATAGCTACTCCCACCCGAAGCTTAATATTGCAATCCACTAGCCTAGGGTACCGTTCGGTGCTAATTAATTCCGCACTGATATTTTCATAAAGGTATAAACCTATTATTTGATCCTAAATCATCATGCACATTGTTGGATTGGGGTGTCAGCGAATCGAATCAAGTTCACACACGCGTCGACTTGTCTGTGGTTTCCTTCGAACCCTGCTTGGTTAACGAAAGTTAGATATGGTGCGAAGGCAGATATTCGTTCACTCCCTGACCCTTGGTTCTTCGGAGGAATGCTATAATTTTCTCTATACTCAAGAGCTCGGTAGATTTTGAATTCTGGGTTATTGTAAACGTAAACTCTCAAAAGGCATGTTTCAGATGCGTGCATGCGTGTGCAAAGACTGCTCGAGGCGATAACCTAAGCGCTCATCACACGCCGTAGCACGAGGCAAATTCTATATACATAGAATCCCGTACGCTTCTTACACACTTTCCATGATGATTAATTGTATGAACTTGATGAGTTGCCTACCATTTTCTTAGAATGCTTGCTAGCAAGAAACTTCCTTGCAGTATTCGCGGATAGCCACAAGTGCCTGTTATCTTGGAACAGATCAAAGAACCTCAGTGCCCACATGCTCGCTGATATGCACGTATCAATGTATGCGGATGACTCCGAGGGGTGCTAAGTGGGTTTTTAGCGCTCCGCTCCGATGCTCGGGCATTACATACGCGTGCACCACCATAGCATCTGTTCACTCCATAAGCGTTTGGACTTTCTAAAGATATAAATACCCGTTTGAATCGATGGTGGACAGTATTCCCTGATTCCCTTTGCTCCACCATGAACTTCTCTATTCGCACTGCCGTCTCCGCCGTTGTCTTCGCACTCGTCGCTGCGTCGACCGTGACAGCTGCTAGCGCCCCTCCCATGGTTCCCCGCGGCTGCTCATGCGTCAAAAAGGGTGACGAATGGCTCTGCGGGGGAACTACCTGCCCGTGAGCATTGTTTGGCGTGCACCATACGCGTGAGTTCTTTGATCAGCAGCACCGTTACGAAGTTGCTAATTGCTGGTCCTAACAAGTTCTCATAAAATCTAAACCTGACCCAGAGATTATGAGCCATGGTTTCTACATATAGTCACATTTCTGTCATGTATATCTGCACTCCAACGGACCAATGTGATTTTGTTATAAGCCGCAATACCCCTGTCCCCAGCAGCTAGGTTTTGGCGTTACCACGATATAGCCGCTTGAGAGGCCTCATGATCAGCTAATTATGCTCTGGGATGTATTTTTTGGCATACACACTGGGAGTTTTATCCCGTTGGGCTGCCGTAGAGACTTCTTGAAACCGCCACTAAACATCGCTGTGCATGGCGATTACTCCATGTTAATTCGAGTTTATTTCATACTGCCCCTATATGCGTAGCTATTGTCCGTGACCGCGAGCTTCATTCCCTATCCTGAGTACCCCTTGGCATATCTTGTACTGCGTTCTGTCTATGGAGACCTTGTGTTTAACGCCTATCCAATTGTGGTGGCTGTCACAAATCATAACGTCTCCACGGCCAGATCCGTTGTTTACGCTCCAACATGGCTCTCTTCGGCTATCAGTCTAGGGGCACAGTTGCATCTGGATGTATTTCCCTCGATGTGCCTAGGATATGTGACCATCGAATATTGTCCTGAAGCATCGGCCGGGTGATAACCCTGTCCGGACCTTACATGTGCATATTTACGATCATCGGAGCGTAGTTATCAGTCGGACTGCGCACCATTGCTTATACCTACTACCCACACGACTCAAATCCAGGCTCGACCACTCTGTCGAGTTATCGGCGTCTCCTTTGGGTATCAAGCCGAGTGATCCATGAGCGGATCAAAGAACCTCAACCCCGCATGCTCACCGAGACGCATGCATCAATGGGCGTATAGATAGCGCCTGAAGCACCTGGAGCGGTCCTCTGGTGCTCTGCACCATGGAACCCCGTTCTCCGGACAATCCGCAGGTGCGTATCAGTAGGAGTTCTGCAGATTTTGGCCACTTTCCGCAGAACTCCTGCGGATATTCCGCATCGCTCAAGCCACGCGGACTCCAAGACCTGACTTACCCACAGAGAACCTGCGGATTGTCCGGCGAATATGGGTTCATAGTGCTGCTCAGCTGATATGACAATATGGCGGTCTGCTCGGGCATTGCACGTGTACGATGTCTATCGTGACATTCGTTTGACATATGGCTAGGAGAGTTTCAGAAAGTATAAATACACGGTGGGCGTATGTGTTGTTGTTTAACATCCACTTTTGCAGTAGTTATTCACAGTCAATCATGAACTTCTCCGTTCGCACCGCCATCTCTGCCGCCATCATTGCGCTCGTCACTGCGTCAACTGTCACAGCTTCTAACGCCCCTCCCATGGTCCCCCGCGGCTGCTCGTGCACTAAAAAAGGTGACGAATGGTTCTGTATGGGTAGCAGCTGCCCGTGAGCAGCGCTCATCGCATAGTTCATTCGAGTGAGCCCGTTCATCAATAGCCGCCTGATGATATCGCTGATGGTTGACTCCAATCGATTTCATCCAATCCCTATAGCTAACACATGGGTACTCATATTAAAACATGTATCGGTCGTGTGATTGTCTATACAGTGGTCGGACGCATATGTTAGTTGATAAATTTTATGACCTGAAAGCCCACTTGGACTACACATATTTCCGAGCCTAGCACTCGCATCCCCTTGTTCCACTTTCCTCCTGGCGGCGCGCTCAAGTTGTTGATCTCGGGTAGCCATTCCTACCGACATTGACTTGACGTCCTGGGCGCTTGCGGCATTTCAGGTTTGAAACTGTCAAAGCAAGCGAACACGAGCAGTGGGAACTGGTATTCCTTTCGTGGGTGCGTTTGATTTTTGCTCCAGGTCTTTAGAGACTGCAGCCTCTGGGGCGGTGAAAGTACATGCATATCCCTGATTTGGTGATTGATGTTTCGCACGCGTCCCGAGTCACCCCTATCCAATCGTAAGTTCCGCGTCCGCGCCGCCATTGGTACTCTCCTACCATCTTTATACCTGCCACCGTACCTTGCTGTTTGCGAATTGGCGTTCGAGACCTAGCTGTATGCGCTTGAGAAGCTCAAACGGTGACACTAGATCACGTGAAGGCTGCCATGGAACTGATTGATGTGGGTATAATTAGCGCTCAAGAGCAGACAACCTGTACGCAAAAATATCCGGTGTTCATTACTCCCAATAGAAAAAAAATACATGTAGCAGATAAATAGAACGTAAAGTTAACAAGTGTAAGTTTACAAGCACGAACAAACCCAGGCTGGAAGGACGTGAACGACGAGGAAAGTTTGTCAAAGAGGCCTGTAATCGATCGTGTACAATGAGAGATGATGATCATATGAGATGCGAGGGTGAAGATGCATAATAGATCGCGCACTTGGAAATGCATATGGCAGGATGCATAGTGCGAGACGAAGGAATACGAAGATTTAGGCGTGGGGTCCTGGCGAGGAGCCGGCTCCAGGCAGTGGGGATGGACCAAAGTTGAACGATGCACCACGCGGAGGCATAGGAGCGACGGTTGACGAGTTGCGTTTCCGTGCATTAGGTGCAGCGCCTACGCCCATACGACCGGCCATCGCGCTCAGCCTGTCTTCGATTTCTGAAGGGATGCTCGGAGGGGGGATGTTCGGCCTGAGTAAGGCACCAAGCGTTGTGCCCGCTAGTGAAGGGTTGCTTGAGGGCGGAAGCACTACAGGAGATAGCACGACCGACGGGCGCGCTGAGTTGGCTGCAGTAGCCGGTCCCGGAGTCGGGACGGTGGCAATAGATCCCGCGCGTGGGGGTGGTCGCGGCCGCGGAGCACAACCGGTGCGACGAGGAAGAGGCTTGACAGCAGGCCGTGGGGACGAGGCCGAGTTGCCGGACGGTGAAGGGGAGGGTACCGAGTTTGGTGATCCGGCAGGCAGCACCGGCGAGGAGGGCGATACAATCGGAGTTGGTCCGCTGCTTGGGTTAGCAGTGGCCGGCGCGGAGGTTGGCGAAGACCGGAGCGTGATTGTCGACCTTGGTGGTGTAGTATCCATCTCAACGGTCAGCCCGCGCTCGTTTGATGTGACGAACTGCGGAGGTTGTGCGGGGGCGGGGATCATTGCAGGGGGGAATTGGTTCTGAGTGTTTGAGGCTGGGGCCGCAAAGTTAAAGCTGAACGCGGGCGCTTGCTGGGGCTCAGCCCTTTGTTGAATGGGCGGCGACGTGCGACGAGAAAGGGGAAGTTGCTTGATTGGTCGACTAAACGAAGGGTTGTGTTCCGTTGAACCATGCTTCTCGGTGGCAACAGCTGGTCCGGCGTAGGTCCCGGTAAGTACCTGAGACGATGATGCTGAAGCGGCGGTAGCCGGACCGCGGTCAGAGCTGGAATCGAATGTGGCCGACGACGTGGTAAGAGACGGGACTCGAGGGCAGGCGCCGTTAGAATCATCGTCCGAGTCAGACAAATCGCTATCGGTATCCGAGTCCAGGCGAGGTGCAATCACATCCGTGAAGCCAACTTTGGTTGGGCTAGGGGGAAAGGCTGGTGAAGGGCCGTCAGCCGAGGCAAAGGCTGAAGCAAGTCGCCAAGACCGGATGTTGAAGGTGGTATCGGAGGGCTGGGCATTGTTCAATTGTTTCTCGAGAATAAGCTCATCGTCAGACAGGTCGGAAGTTTGGTCAGAATGGGCCGATGCTGCGTAGCTCGAGATACGGGCGTTCATGTCTTCCTTTAGTTCGCCTCGTCGACGATTTTGGAACTATACGAGCACCGGTGTTAATAAGGGAAACGCAGCATCCGCTGACCAGACGTACCCAAATGGTGATTTGCCGATAGGTCATACCCGTCAAGTCAACCAAGTATGTTTTCTCGGGTTTCGTAAGTACCTTTCCTCGCTCGTGTAGCGCCTCGAAAATTGGGAGGTATTTCTGCAGAGAACAGACACAATTGGTGAGTTATTGGTCGAGAAATAAACGTAGACTAATCGCACGGTTTCTAGGGGAGGTACTTCTTCGCCAGGTTTCATCGGCAAATTCTCATCCTCTTCGGGTTGCTCTTCGAGCTCAGCACCTTCAAGGTCATCGTCGTCCTCTTCCTCACTGGAGGATGTTTCTGAAGAGGAACGTTAGGTTAGCACGAGGAAGAATAAAGCAGGTCGGTCCTACCGGAATCATCCTCGTCATCAACACCCGATACGGATCCGCCATCCTGGTCAGCTCCGTTGGCAAGTTGTTGAACAACGCCCAGGAGTCCGCTCACGGCCCGGTTGTACATTGCATCACGGGCGATTCTAGCGTGAGGGATTAGGCTCACGGTCGTCGCGGTGTCACATCTCGAGTGAATATCGTGCAAGAGGCGCAGATAGCCCTGCTCGGCCACTTTGTGGTGCTTCATGGACTCTTTTGGCATGACGGCCGTAAGCTCGGAGACGACATTATCAGGCAGCTTCCAACCCGATACATGGTGAGTAAAGTCGAGAAAAGGCTGCTGCGCGGGTTGCTGAGCAGCTAATTGTTCAAGGGACGGCGAATTGTTCGAGTGAGAAACATATTGTTGGGCAGGTGCGAGATTTTGTCGGATTGCGTCTTGAATTGAGGTTGCGACTTCAAGAAAGGATGGGTCGCTCATGTCGGCTGGGGGCAGACAGAGAGTACGGGACGAAGTGGGGGGTGTTGGTGGAAGTCGGGTCATGAAGTTGTGATGGTCGGATCAGCTCGTTTGTTTGGGTCGGTTGGGGCTCAACACTCGAACAATGGAGGACGCGTTTACAGTAAACAAGTCACCACACCTATTGTTACCCGAGAAGGAAACGTAATGTGTTCGAGCAAATCCAGTAATCCTTTCAAATATTCAATCGTCCACCAGCTTACGGTAAGTTTGCTGATCGAGTTGAACACCACGTCTTAGACAGAATTGCGTATCTAATTGTAGAATTTACTTTTCCAGTTACACAAACAGTTATACAGTTGAGAAGAAAAAACAAATCGACAAGCGGGGGTCATATACTAGAGCGGGAAACGGTTACAAGGTAGTGGAGAGCATAAGTGGGGACCAGACGAGATTAAGATGCGTTTGAGGAGGGCATAATGAATCTAGACATGTGAAACAGAAAGACCCAAGACGAGGTAAAATATCGAGCAACAAACAACCCTCGTCCTCAATCACGCCCGGCCACCCGAGCCGGAACCCAGCAACTGATTCCTCAGCTCCTCCTGAGCGCGCATGAATCGAGCAAGTTGCTCCTCCTGTTCCCGGCGGAACTGGGCCTGCAGAGCCTCCTGCGCCCGAGCAAACTCGGCCTCGCGCTCCTTCATTGCGACTTTGGGATCTGCTGGAGGGGCAGGGGAGGGCTGCGAATGCGGGGGCTCCTGGTAGATTGGCGCAGGCTGGTACCTCTGACCGTATGAACCGGCATCTGTTGGCGACGCTGATTGCGGCGCGCGGTGCTGCTCGGGAGAGCGCTCGCTATACGGACTCGGCGCATATGACTGTGATTGTGATTGTTGGGGCATGTACTGAGGTGTTGGAGGCGCCGGGAAGGAATGAGACGCGGGAGCGGGGGCAGGGAACGAGGGCTGCTGGAACGTTGAAGGTCCAGGCGTGCTGTACCGTTGTTGTGAGGCTTGTGATTGAGGCGTTTGCCACAATGAACCTGGGGCGCGTTGCTTCGGTTGAGATTGGGGAACACCGGTCCGAGCGGGAGGTTGAGGCGCAGCGGGCTTGGCTTGAGGTTGAGGGAATGTAGGACGAGGCTGAGGTGGCATAGGACTTGATGGTGACGCCCCCGGAGGATACGATAGTCGCTGCTGCGCTTGGGGCTGAACTTGAGACATGCGCTGCGAATGGACGGAGTTGTGCCAATCTGGGACGGCAGACGAGGGACGCGATTCGAACTCGGGCTCATGCTGGGAGCCGTACTGAGCGGGGAAGTCGGGTTGAGAATTGACTTGCGACCCAAACTCAGACCCATGAGCAGGATATTGAGGCGCGTTGCCCATGCGAGAAACTTCATGTTGACTAGGAAGATGTTCGAGCGCTGCGTTAATCCAGGACATGTCTGATGAGTCGGCATTGGAGTGTTGGCTAGAATCAGCGTAACCATTCGACTGATGAGTTGGGCGGGAATGATGATCAGGCGGAGCAAACTCGAAGGAAGGTACATGATGGGGATGTTGAGTTGGCGTAGCAAATTGCTGCATTGGAGTCGGCAATTGGCTCTGGTTTGGCGATACGCTCATCGACTCCGTGGCGGACGTAGTCGTGCTTAGGTGTACAGGTTGAGAAACGTTGCCGCCGAAGTCGGGCGCGTTGTTCAAAGCAGCGCCAAACATATTTCCGGGCGGAGCTGGCGGCATAGAGTTGCTTGTATGAACCTCGACCTCCATCCCTGGGAAGGTGTCTCCAGTAAAGAGCTCGAAGTTTTGGGTGTCGAACATGCCGCTCTCGAGTGCAAACGCAGCAAGTTGTTGTGAGAACCGACGTGGCACCTCCCCCTCGGTTTCCTCGACTGGGGGCTCCTGTTGCTGCGCCGGTAAGTGAGGCTCCGAGGGTAAGGCAAATCCACCGTAGCCGGGGCGGGGCGGTGCCACGACGGACCCGTCATCCCGAACAGGTGGTAGGGGGGCGGGCGCAGCAGGCGGAGACGCCCATTCCATCGAGAATAGTTGGGTCAAATCGGTCATCCCCTCTCCACTGGCAGTATCACTGGAGGCCTCGGGGGCAGGGAAGTTATCAAAGGTCAAAGCGTCCCGGCGGCGGCGCTTGCTTGGGGAAACATCATCAACCTCATTCGGAAGCGCGGAGTCCTGCAATTCGGGCGATTTGCGCTTCAACGGGTTCGCCTCCGCTTGAGCGGCCAACATAGCGCGCTTGATCGCCTTGCGTTGTTCCTTCGTCAAGGCGTTACCGCTGTCGTCATACTTGGGAACCTTGAGTTTGCGCTTCTTAGCGCTATTGAGGGTATTAGGATGACGGACTTAAGACAGCAGAGGCATATACGTACCCGTTCTCATCCAGCTCTGAGTCCTTGCTCTTTCGTCTCTTTGAAGTTCCTGCAGAGACCTCGTCATCCTCCCGCTTGCGCTTGTTCATTGATAGCAGCTTGATATGCAGCTCTCGCGCAGCTCGAATCCCTTCCACTGCATCTTGTTCTATCCTCTTGCGTTGCTCTCGTTCGCGCTTCCGCTGCAAACGCTGCTCTTCGCGGTCCCTCTTCCGCTTTCCTTCATCTGCCTTGGCCGCTCGAGCCTCTCGCCTCGACGCCTTCTTCCGCTCTTCATGTGCTCGTACTTCTTCGTCCGTCCATGGTCGAATCTGCAGGATCTGGTCCCACCCTTCGCCATACACCTCGCGAGACACCATGTCCACCACGGCCCGCATTGCCATCACCTCTTCGACGATTGCGCTATCGACTTTGCATCCAGGAGGTGCGGCGCCACTCGGCAGCGGGTTAGGTGCAGGTCGACCAGCGACCTGTGCCTCGACGCGGGCGACAAGGTCTCGCATGGCGTCGCGCTTCGAGCCGGCGTGCTTCTTGAAGATGTCCATCCATTTTGAGCGACGGCGGATGTTGACGAACCACAGATTCAGGGAACGGAGAGTGAAGTCGGGGGAAGACTGCTTGAGAATCTGGTGTTTCTGGACGGTGGTGGGGTAGGGATCGCCGAGGTGTGACAGGAAGAAGTCGCGACAAGGGCCTGGAGACCAAGTTAGCCGAGCACACGCAAACCAAGGACCACACAATACTGACCAAATTTCATAGAGTCTGTCGGAGGAGCAGTAACGTTCCTAGATTTCTTGCTATTGTCCATCCTGCGGGCTTGCTGCGTGCCGGCGTTGGTGGAATCTTGTGCCCGGCGCTTGGGGTTGCCGACAGGGGATTTACGACCGCGTTTCGACTTCTTGCCCGTCTGCCTCGTCTTTCCGTTCTTCCCGGCCTTCGACTTGTGCGACCGAGTAGAACGCTTTCGTCGACGACGCAGGCCATGCCGGGTAATAATCTCGTCAAAGGCGGTGGTTTGTTCTGTCGGTATCGCCTCGCGCTGCGTCTCGACGGTGCTCAGCATGTTGCATATTGCGTCGAGAGGGCGAGCGGCGGACGCAAGGGCTTGGGTAAGCTCATGGGATGCGGTCCCAGAGTACATTCGTTGTCGGGCATTCTGTAAAACGGCCTCCAAGTCTCGTTGGAATTGTTTGCAAGCATCAAGTCCAGCGGAGATAGCAATTAGAAAGCGAGCGTTGAGTGATTGGATCTCTCGGACGAGGTTGCTGTCGTCCGAGCAGCTGTTCGCGGTCAGCATGGTGTCGGGGTGTTGTGAGGGAGACGGACGGCCACCCTGTCTAGTTGGGAGTTGAGGAACAAAAGAAGCGATGCTGGGCGTTTGTGGGGGCTTGTTTGGGCACATCACCCATCATGTCCAACATCAATGATCACGTCATTCACCACCGTCTAGCCAGTATCCCACGCGGTATCCCGGTCAACTCTTGTTAATCATGGCTATCTAGCGAAGCCCATCCATTAGTTTGACACACTATTTTACTTCTTATTTAAATCACTTTTCCAACATTTATGGCCCTTGGAGTACGTGTAGACCCTATCAACGTAAACAAACCCCCACATCGCATTGTTCTCACCCTGGCCCGGATCGATGCGCAATCAAGCACGTGACAATTCACACCACAATCGACGAAGGCTAAACTGGTCGCGTCCACACCATATTACCCCCTTTTACTTTTCCATACTCACACAAACGGCGTATATGCGCTGCAAGATGGCATTTCTTGCTGCAAACTTATTTATCAAGTCGCATAAAGTGATGTGTCCTGTATACCACTAGTCTAGCATACAGTACCAAAAAGACGTCGTGAGGCACATCGTGAACTCAGTTGTATTCAGCTATACCTTGTACATACTAAATTTATCATTTTCATAACTATTTAATTTCTCGCTTTTTTCAGCTTCAACAGGTTCTTTGAGAGCTATTATTGACGACAGTGGTTGAACTCCACAACTTTTCATGGTGGAATATACCGTTCCCCACCACGTAGCTAGCATAACACCGAATCCCATAAATTATTTCCACGAGCTACTAGGAACAGAGCATAATCTCTCCTCAGCATCTACAGAGACTCGAAAGAAACCCAGCGTATCGATACGTGCGCCCTCTGGCCGCTCGCATCCAGCAAATTGACGAGAGCAGTGGAGTACTGTACGTCGAGTGGCCGAACTATACGTGAGGGTTAAGTATAACAGCTGAATTTTTAAATTACTGGATGTCATTTACCTGAAGCATATGGGGTCTTACTTTGCTAACTTGCTTTGTATAACGCTAGCTCATTGCGCGCACTCGAGGGCTGTGGTGCGGCCGACAAAAATGGGGTTCGCCGCTCGTTACGCGATGACCCCGTCGATCCTCTCTTCTTATGGTCCAAGTGATAAAACGCCGTGTACAATGTACTGATCCACGTTGTATAAATTTTCTTATCATACTTGTCACAATGAGGCCCAATAGGAGGAGTAAATTATGGAGCTTTTGTACAGCCTACCTCAAAACTCCGCAAGGAAGAGTTGTGCCTGCGTTGCAGTAACCTGACCGCAGTATCCAGTCCGACAGCAGTGTTGGTAAATAACATGTTACAGCTAGGACCCCGGGTTTTGTACCCCGGTGACATTTTGCAGCCGAAACAGCTATCTCCACAAGATTTTGGCTCCGAGATCAGAAGGGGTATTAACATGGGGAGTATTTATTAAAGTTTGAGGGGTTTAGTAGGCCACAATTGAGGAATAAAACGGAAGTGGACCCCGGACACATGTTAACCACCAACACTGTCCGACAGTACCTCCCCTAGACCTTACCTCCCGGGCGGCCCTATTTTAAACTCACCGAGTATATGCATTCAGTTGATGGTTCAACATAAATGCTATCGGGATGGGCTCCCTGTGTAAATCTCCCACACGATGAATTGACCAGTGGCGATTTGGCGCATTTCAGGCCAGTCACACAGCACCAGGTGAATCTATAATATATATATATTCACTTGTCCCTCATTGATCCCAGCACGTCTACGAGGTTCGATCTGAACACATAGACTGCACTATTTTCATTCCACTCTCTTGGAGCTCTCGTCTTGCGCTTGGAAGGCACATTTGAATTGCAATATGAGATTGAACACCTCACCCTCTTACCCCTATTTAAATATTTCCAATGCATTGAACAGTGCGGCATAGCGGCGTCAAGTCTAATATCGCTTTTATAGTCACCAACCAAAACCACGACTCTACTGCTTAGCCACGTCATAGCATATTCGAGGGCACAGCCAACGGCCGCCAAGCGCCACTCTCAAGCGCCAGGAACAATGGAGGACCCACTTGCTAATCACCTATTTCACGGAATCGACCTGCATCATAATACTAGCATGTAACTTATACAGGCCCCATCACACCGCAATGCGCGTTCTCAGTACCTGTACCTGAAGTCCACGAGGTACGTAGTTAGACACTATTCCGACGGGACGGCAATCAGCCCGCGCTTAATGCAGCACTGTAGTCACAGCATTAGTTTATCTCTGTTCACGGTCACACACCCATCCCTAACCTTGATGCATGGTCTGCACTCGGGATCGATAATAGGAACGGCGGATACGGACGACGTGGCTACGAATACAACGGCCAAGGCGGAAATGGCAGAGTGGAGGGAGAATCGCATGGTCAACTATTGGGTTCGGCACGAGTAGAGAGTGGGTGTATGCGCTGAATGATATCTATTGGAGTACCAGGATGCCTCCTTTATAGCTCGCTTTACGGTAGATATGGCCCTCAACCAGTGTGCCTAGTGTCTCCCTCAATCAGAACATTGGTGATACTTCGTAATGGATGCTGTCACAAGCATAACCGATATCGCCGGGTGGCGATTATGACCACATGGGAACACAACCTTTGATACTGTTTTCAACTTATCGTCTACAATAATTCACTGCATCTACGGGGATATAGCCTTTATTAGAAGTCAAGAACAGCCCGATCTAGCGTCAAAGTCGTGCTTCGTGACTTCCTTGCAATGTGCACATGGTCGTTCGCTGCGGTACGACGAGACCGCGGGAACTCGTGATAGTTAAGAACCACACTCGCGAGTGGATTCTACCTCGGGACGGCGTATCAGAATGTCGATAAGGCACTGATGCATCAAGTCGAGTGAGGCTCATAAGCAAAGTTAAGTCATATCTGAGTATGCGCAAATGCTGTGCATGGAGTTGAAGGCCCGTCCGGCTTTAACTTGATTCTGAGCGCCTTGTCCGAATATTGAGCATTTCCTGAGCTCTCGTTTGGGCTGAAGGCACGAGCCGACGGTGGTAACATCTACGATTAGAGTAAGTCCCGAGTACCCAAGTATACCAATGGAAGCACTTCTTGCAGAGTCGCTCTCCCAGACTATTTATGTCTGACACTCTTCCGCTGGGCAACGCCCTGCCCGGACAAGGCTCATGGAAGCCGATGGTGGGACACCTGCATTGGGTCGATGGCCGGACTACTCGCTTGGGCACTGGAACGACACTACTGCCACGGAGATCACTAGGATCGTGTTATGTCCTGGATCTCTCATCACCCTTCAGCAGTTTGACCAAGTGTTCCTCAAAGTTCAAGTTAGCTTTTACAATTGAGCCCCGAATTGTTTCCTGCAACATGCCTCGAGCATAGCCATCGACCGCCAAGGAAGATGAGCGGACGTTCAGGTACAATAGAGTGAATCGGCATCTGCCTATGCTTCACCACGCTACAATGCTTGGGTTGGTCGAGAACCTTCAGGAGCGACGAGAGCTGCATTTTGCAAGCGGGCGCTCATAGAGCGCCGTGGATTTTACCCAGCCTTCTGTACCGCCAATACTGCTTTCTGCAACGATCAAGTTTGTGGAAGTCATTTGAGCCTGTAATATTATCGGCAAATGGCCAGCATACATATTATTTTACAAGTGTACGGATCGTGTTCCCAAGCACATTTGTCGCGTAATCAATCAAAAGCGACGTCATCTAGCTCGTCGATCATTGATCGCATACTTGGATTGGGAATTCAAAGCGAATTCCACGGTTAGCGACTCGATCTCGAGAAACATGACGAGCTTTGTTGGGCGTCAATTCCCCATAAACGTCACAATTGACTAATAGCGAGCCGATCCAACTCAGCGGCGCAGTGTCAGTTACTGACATGGGTAGGCTCGGAACGGCCACACACGACCTAGAATGTCTTGGCTATGCGTGAGCCTGCAGTTCGCCTCGTTCAATTCATACATCTGGACGCTGCCGCGGGCTTCGCGGTCGATACAGGTCATGAGCCAATAGCGCGGCGGCAAAATGGATATAGCGAACTGCTTGGCGCATATCCATGGTTCATTCGTAAGCACCCCGAGATCTTACAATTCAATTGACTTTATTTTGCACCGGCCGGCAATACGATCCAGGATCAACCACACTGCCAAACGACTCAGCTGACCCCAATGAGAGCTTCTATCTAGTATTAGTCTGCCATCGCCCGTGGCAATGTAGCTCCAAAAACGAGTGTGAGTGACACTCAGCACTTCGAATGATGCAGTAGCCGCTCTCACATGCGCTTCCCATGAGGATCATTCGTATCTCGGCAAGTAGTTTTTCGGTGCAACTAAGAGGGCGCTGCTGGACCTAGTGGACTTTCAATCTCCTGGGTCACCTATAAATGTCGCTTTCCGCTGGCCCAGCTCTACATCGACTCGGGTCTCACTTGGCTCTTCAGCCATACTTTCCTCTCCTCTCACGCCTTCAACGACTCTTGCCATGTTCTCCAAGTGGGCTTCCATTGCTCTTCTCGCATCTCTTGTCCCGGCGGCACTCGCAGCACCTGCTGTAAGCCAAGCCGACTACGACTGCAAGAAGCCAGCGATCCGCAAGGAGTGGCGAACGCTCTCCGACAAGAAGAAGCACGAATTCCACGAGGCCACCAAGTGTCTCCGCACCAAGCCCAGCAAGGTCGATTCCTACGGCCAGAGCGAGAGCGTATGGGACGACTTTGCTTGGGTGCACTACACGACCAACCGAACCAGTACGTAGCTTCATTTCGGGGCCAGGCCCAACGCTAACTCAAACTGGTGCCTAGTCCACAAGGTCGCCAACTTCTTGCCATGGCACCGATACTTCCTTGCCTTGCGAGAGCAAGAGCTTGCCGAGTGCGGGTACAAGGACCCGCTCCCCTACTGGGACTGGACGGACGAGAGTACTGTTGATTCGTTCACGAGCTCTTCCATCTTCGATCCCGACACTGGCTTCGGCGGTAACGGCGTTCTTGAAGATGGTGCTGACCAGAACTCGACGAAATGGTGTGTCAGTGATGGTCCGTATGCCGACGTCGAGGTACGTTTTGATATTCACCAAGTGGCCACCGGCGCTGACATTCTGGATAGTTGACCTATCCCGTGCCGCACTGCTTGAACCGGAGGTTCAACGTTACTGAAACGATCGTTGGCAACTGGACGAGCAAGGTTGTGAAGGAAATTAGCGAGTACCCCGATTACGTTAATTTCTGGAACTACACCGAGCGTGAGTTGTCTTTCCCTGGCTACTCCAACCCGGCTGAGCATACCATATTATAGGCTTCCCGCACGACAACGTCCATCGCGCAATTGGTGGTGATATCCGCCTCCAGAGCTCGCCCAACGACCCCTTGGTACGTATGCCGGGATCCGCTACTAGAAATGACACTAACTCTACCCTAGTTCTTCTTGCACCACGCCCAAATTGACCGTCTCTGGTCGCTCTGGCAAGGTCGCAACAAGACTCGTCTGTCGGACTATGGCGGAAACACGGTCCAGAACACCACTGTCAACGTTGCCGAGTTGAGCGACGAATTGGACATGCTCGGTTTCGCCCCAACCAAGTCTGTCGAGGATTACATGGACACACTGGCCAACGGATTGTGTTATGATGTGAGTCTGTCTCTTTGTGATGAATCGAGCCGAGCTAACTTGAGATAGTATGAGTAAGCGATATGCATCCACCTTATGAGATGACATGGCACCAACGTTTGGACGATTTTTTTTCTGGGTTTGGAATGGACAACTCGACGAGACATGTGGACATTGTGATTTTGACGAACTTGTTCTCGGTTGTGGCTTGGACTTTGTATCGTTTGGGGAGTTGTAGCACATACTTTCTTTGTATTGGCACTTTTTAGTAGAAACACATACTAGTGATGACACTTAACATTAGGATGTATGCGCGAGGCTGGGCGGGTCGGGTCGTGCTCTGGTAAGCTGTCGGCGTTAGGCGATAAGCGCCGACTCTCCCACCCGCAACTTCCACCAACGACTCTCATTTCTACCCTCGGCTTGGTGTCCACGACTATTCTCATCTCTGCTCTTACTTCCAC
Source organism: Ceratobasidium sp. AG-K (assembly GCA_037039685.1). Lineage (NCBI taxonomy): Eukaryota > Fungi > Basidiomycota > Agaricomycetes > Cantharellales > Ceratobasidiaceae > Ceratobasidium > Ceratobasidium sp. AG-K. The sequence continues at coordinate 3,152,239 of JAWNGF010000004.1, read as the reverse complement.
CATCCTCTAAGTTTTATACAGGGCATGGTACGTCCCACCATCGCTGTTCGTCTCCGCCATATCCTTGCATCTTGTCCAACGTACGGTGTAGTACGGCTACAATCACCTCACTCGTTCTAAAAGCTAATCCAAATTTAATTCGTAGGGGTACAAAAAGTATAGCAGAGAGGTAAACATATGAATCGAAACGAATAAAATGCAAGAACCAAGTATGCACATGTACATCATAAACGAAATCCTATCATACAAGCACACAAACTAAAACTACAAGATCAACAGCACCTAGATCATGACCGGTTCGACCCGTCGGGCAACAACTGCTTCCTCAACTCTTCCTGCGCACGCAAGAACCGTGCAAATTGTTCCTCTTGCTCTCGCTTGAAACGGCTCTGGAGCTCCTCCTGGGCACGCGCAAACTCGAGTTCGTGCTGTTTGAGGATCGAGGCGGCGTCTGGAACGGGAGGCGGAGTCGGGGTGGGCGCGTACTGGGCTGATTGCGGCCTGGGGAACGAAGGTGCGGGTGTGGGGGTGTGGTGTTGGTATTCTCGCTGGGGAGGAGACGCTACGGGGTGGGTGTATGCGCCCCTCGGCTCTGGCGCCGGCTCGTACTGGGGCTGAACTGGAGTCGGGAACGATCGAGGAGCCGGAGAAGGCGCCGAGAAAGATGGAGCAGACTGATGGTAGGACTGCTGCGGCTGCGAGGGCTGGGAATAGGGAGTCTGCCACAAGCTACCTGGTGCGCGCGATCGTGGCGGCTGAGGTTGCGGCTGGGGATGGGGAAAGTTGGATTGAGGAGCGGGTGCATGTCCTTGCGGCTGTGGAAACGGTCGTCGAGGCTGCGATGGCGACACTGCGGGAATGCTGTGCTGAACCTGGGGCTGGGGCGAAGGATACTCCAAAGGAGTACGCTGATGTGATACAGGCGCTCTCGATTCCGCCGGGACGCCAAACGAGGGTTGGGCGAATCCGCTGTTCGAGGCATAGCCAGAGTTGTACCCAGACCCATCTTGCGACCCAGATGCGTGCTGGAATTGAGCATGGGAGTGATGTGCGTCGTGTTCACTTGGGAGCTGTGCAAGCGCCGCGTTGATCCAGGACATGTCAGAGTCGGTGTCCCCGTTGGTCGGCGTTACGGTACTCGCCGACGAATACGGCGATGGTGGTGGATGGTTTTGCGAGTGCGAGGACGCTGTGAACGAATTGTACGAGTGGGTCTCGAGCGGAGGCGCAAATGCGGGAATGGGCGTGTGTGGTTCCGTCTCGGCGGGAGATACGTGCATAGACGTCGCATCTTGGTGGTGAGGAGCCTCGGGCTGGAGCAAAGACGCCATGCCAGTGTCTTGATTCACGTCGACTGACATTCCTGGATAGGTATCTTCGGTAAACATTTCGAAGCCCTCGCCGTCGAACATGCCACTCTCGAGAGCATAGGCAGCGAGCTGTTGTGAGAACCGACGAGGAACTTCGCCTGAAGTACCCGCAGGAGCCCCAGTGCCGACCGCTGCGGGAGGAGGCATCGGGGTTTGAACGTTGGACGACTGAGTAAACTCGCTAAAGCTGGGATTTTGCGTAGGGGCGGATACTGGAACGGGCGTGGGGCTGTTGCGGGTGTCTGGAAGTTGGGCAGGGGGCGCAGTAGGCGACGCCCATTCGATCGAGAACAGCTGGCTGAGGTCGACCATCCCCGCACCATCGTTGGTCTCGTCGACTGGCAGGAAGCCTTCAAAAGTAACCGCATCGCGGCGACGACGCTTGCTGGGGGAAATGTCGTCGGGGAAAGAGTCGATTTGGTTCGAGGCGTCGGGGTAGTTGGGGTTCGATTCGCCGAGCTCGGGCGATTTACGCTTCAGCGGATTCACCTGGGACTGAGCCGCGAGTATGGCCTTCTTGATCGCCTTGCGCTGCTCCTTCGTCAAGGGATTTCCGTTTTCATCGACCTTGGGTACCCGGACCTTGGGCTTCTTGGGGCGCCTAATTAGGCGTTTCAGTACACGGTTACTCGCATATACTCAAGACGACCTTACCCGTTCTCGTCCAGCTGTGTCTCCTTGCCTTTGTGGCGCTTGGCACCGCTCTGGGAACCATCGTCGCCGTCGTCTCGTTTGCGCTTTGTCGCCGCCAGTAGTTTCTCGTGTAGCTCTCGCGCAGCGCGGATGCCTTGGACCGCCTCTTGCTCGACCCGCTTGCGTTGCTCGCGATCTTGCCTACGCTGCTCTCGCCTAGCCTCGCGGTCCCGTTTCCGCTTCCCATGGTCTGCCTTGGCCGCTCGTGCCTCTCGCCTCGACGCCTTCTTCCGCTCTTCATGTGCTCGTACTTCCTCGTCCGTCCATGGTCGGATCTGCAGGATCTGGTCCCATCCTTCGCCATACACCTCGCGAGACACCATGTCCACCACGGCCCGCATTGCCATCACCTCCTCGACGATCGCACTGTCTACTTTGCATCCAGGAGGTGCGGCGCCACTCGGCAGCGGGTTAGGTGCAGGCTGACCAGCGACCTGTGCCTCGACGCGAGCGACAAGGTCTCGCATGGCGTCGCGCTTCGAGCCGGCGTGCTTCTTGAAGATGTCCATCCATTTTGAGCGACGGCGGATGTTGACGAACCAGAGATTCAGGGAACGGAGGGTAAAGTCGGGGGATGACTGCTTGAGAATCTGGTGTTTCTGGACGGTGGTGGGGTAGGGATCGCCGAGATGTGAGAGGAAGAAATCGCGACAAGCACCTGTGGATTGATTATCGAAGTCAGCCGCGAACACATAAAGGGCGACATGGGACGACCTACCAAACTTCATCGAGTCGGTTGGAGGAGCTGTGACCGTTCGGACTTTCTTGCCATTCTGTTGAAGGATTGTCGACGTCGACCCCTCGGCTTCCGCATTGACTCGGCGCTTCGGGTTGCCGACAGGGGACTTGCGGCCACGCTTCGACTTTTTCCCCGACTGCCGCAGTTTCCCGCTCTTGCCGGCTTTCGATTTTCGGGACCGTGTCGAGCGCTTGCGCCGTCGACGGAACCCAGCGCTTGTGAGGATGTCCCGAACCGTGGCCTCTTGTTGGTTACTGGTCGCAAGTTGCTGCTTTTCCAAGCTCACAAACGCTTGGCTGATCGCCAAAAGCGGGCGGGAAACGCACGCCAATGTCCGAGAGAGCTCTAACGAGGCGCGACCGGATTCAACCAGTTGTTGAGCATGCCCAAGAATGTTTTGAAGGTGTGCATGAAACGCGTTGCATGCGTTGGTTCCAGCTGCTATAGCAGTCAGATACTCGCATTCAAGTGACTGAAGAGCATGGATAAGACCAGTGTCGCCAGAGCAGGCGTCCATGTCTGGCGGGAGAGGTGTCGGTAGGTGGTAGGGAGGGCTGAAGTTGGGTGACCTCGGTGTATGATCACGTCGAACAAAGGAAGAGGTCGACATTTGTTTGTGCCCTATTGTTCATGTGGTGGTCAACAAGCCCCAACACTACCCTACAACCATGTAGCCCTAGTCGGATATGGCATAGAATTTTGTACAGAGTTGTGAGATCGGCCATAATTCAATATAGACAGATAAATCTATCTTTCCTCCACAAACCTTTTCTCGTTCTCGCCTTTTCTTTCGCTGCTCAACATCAGTTAGACGACCTTTTCGGCAGACAATTTGATATGCTGGTTGACTATTGTTCATTCACATCCACAGACCCAAACAATCCCAATTACCAACACCCCATGTTAGCACCGTAACTTCCACCCTCTCACTTCGAACTTCAAACTTCAAGCTTCACTATGTTCTCCACCCAGCCCACCATGGCTGCGCCGCTGGCTTCAATTCGCTCGACATTAGAGCGACACACTTCCCTAACCAACGGCTACATACCTCCCCATGCGCCTTCCAACCACCCTCTGTTTGACGTTGACGCCCCGCTCTGTGCTTCCGTAGTTAACTCCACTACCGACTATGCCAGCTACATATCGTCGCTCGACCTCCCTGCGTCTCTGGCGTCGGACGTAATCTCGATCATAGCACAGGAATCGGAGCGGTACCGAACATTTATTGAGCAGGTCCGCCTTTGCCAGCTCCGTGAGCTCAGTACGACTTCCGTTACGCCCGACCCTTCCACAATACCCTTCCTTGTTGCGGCAGCGTGCAATACTTTCCACGATCTCCTCATAAAATCGGGTCTACAGGAGATAGAACAGCGCCTGGGCTCTTTGGATTTGGGTTTGGACGGTACTGGATCAGATGTCGATCAGTCCGGCTCCGATTCTGGTTTGTGGTATTATTTTACTGCCGCTCTATTTGAAACTAACAGTTCGACTAGATTCCGACAATTCCTCTGAGAGTGATAATGACGAGGTCGAAGCGGGCTTCGACCAGCCTGACGATGATGACAACGCCCCAATCCGACCCGGGGAGGATGTTCCTCCTTTGGAAACTGTACGTTGGCCCATTTCTACTTATCCTTTATCTCAACGTCCTTTTTCTTAGAAATTTCTGCCTATCTTCGAGGCGCTTCACGAGAGGGGCAAAGTCTTGACAAAACCAGAAAAAACTTACCTTGTCAATATGACCGGTATGACCTACCGTCAAATCACAATCTGGGTACTTGGTTTCCATTATCTCCCTTGGTATTAGTACTAAATATAATTTGAACTCGTGTAGTTCCAGAATAGGCGTCGAGGCGAGCTTAAGGAGGGCATGAACGTATCCGCTACGTACTCGAAGGCCTCCTCCACACACTCCGACGAGCCATCGGATTTTTCCGAGAACGAACTCGAAAAACAGATCATAGGGTTGCACGCCCCGGATATGACTTTCGATATCCGATCATGGCGTCTCAAATCCGCTCTGGCTACCAACAATAATACGAACGCACCTCCCAGTCCTTTCAAACCCAATTTTCCTCAGGGAATCGACGACCCCGACACCCCAAGTGACGAGAGCGATTTATCAGACGATTCGGATGATGAGACTGGTCTACCGTCCAGCTCACAAGCCCCGTCCTTGACCAGGTCTATGACCTCGATTGACTCGGCTAGCGCGAGCGGAGGATCAGCGCAGTTCGCTCTTGGTTCATTTTCAGAGCCACCAGTCATAATTCAGAGGCAACCCATTAAGCCTCTTGATCCCATCCACTCACGTCCAATTAGGAAGCTGCCATCGTCTCGCCCTGGAACTTCGCCCCGGTCTTGGCAACAGGTGCAGGCACAAGCGCCACCAGACCTCCGCGAGAGCGCTGTTTCAGCAACTTCCCCGAAGTCCACCACCCCTGCCCCGCAGTCGATCTCATCCAACGAGCAGGGTTTAATAGTCAACCTGGATACCTCGCCGTCATTACAGCCCGCAACTCTTCGGTCGTCAGTTTCCACGCTTCTTATGCCTGGCGGCCTCTTAGTCTCTACACCTCCAATTGCTCTGTCGTCGCCTTCGTCTATATGTGCCGAATCTCCCCAGCGCCAATCGTCACCCACGTTATCAGGTCACACTACATCCCCTCGTCCTCAAGTAAAGCCCCTCCCTCGTCGTACGGGCTGTGCTCCCCGTCCCCGGCCACCTCCTCGTTCAGGATCGACATCCATGTCGGTCGCTGCACCCGGCTCATCCCGCGCATCCGTGGTATTGCCACCATCTAGCAATCCTTCCCTTGGCAACACAACACTAGGCGCGCTGCTGCGATCCAGTCAACCGGCTCCTGTAATTCCGACCGAGATTGAGGAGCGGTTGACTGCAATGGCAGGGCGTATGGGTGTAGGAGCCAGCTCCAGTCCAGGTCACACACAAAGACAAAGCGTCTCGTCAAGCGCACCGGTTTCTTCTCACGGTGGGATGGCTGTATCGCCGAGTGTCCCCCCAGGTCCGGCAGTACCCTTTACATTTGGACCAACGTCACTCGCCAATACAAAAGTATAGATGTTATCTATATTTGGACAGCAGACGAAGTATAGAAATGCTGCTGGCTCACCCTAGAGCCTCAGGTGTTTCCCTCGTTGTGGATTCCTTTCCTGTCGTGTCCTGTGCCTCTACATTGTCACTTTGCTTCTACCTTATCCTTACCCATTACGCTCCATCCCGGTGCGTTCATCTGCACAACAGTCCCTTGAACTGCATGCCACAACGATCACACCATGCGCACATTAATCACATTATCCACCACTTCATCTATATTCCCCATTGTATTATTATAGCATCTTGTGTGTACTTAGCCCTGTGAAGCAAATTTACCAGCAGTCGTTATTCTATCTAAGTTTATTCTTCCGTTCAACTGAGCAACTGGTCGGCTCCCCGCTTCCAGCCATGTCGGCGAAACCAGTGCCTATCACCGACTGCGACAGCGCTTAACACAGTGACCCTGACCCCATAATATTTCCCTCATTAACTTATGTCGACCCTCCCATCAGAGGTACTACTATCCAGATAGTTCAATATGGTACCGACGAAATCACCGGTTACGTGTCACGGTAGGCATTCTCTCTAAGACTATCTTCATCGATCGCCGCATATGTTTACGTGGAGATAGTTTTGGACTCTACGCTTGGCATGCCCGCGGCAAATGTCAACGTTCGACTGGAAGCGATGGAGGGATCGAACTTTGTAACACTTGCATCTGGGTTTGTGCAAATAGCCTCCTGCACTCTAGTTTACTGATACTCGGCCGAGGACAATAGTCAAACCGATTCAGATGGACGGTGCACTAACCTTCTGCCTTCTGAGCCTCGTCTCACAGTGGGCATATATAAAGTGATCTTCAACACCGGCGACTACTTTGAAAAAGACAAGCGCGATACCTTTTACCCAGTTGTCGAGGTATGTTATCTCAGTAAGCCCGACGCATGGACTCTCACAAGACTATCATTACCTGGACGCTGTTTGACCGTACAAAAGATCATATTCCATCTTGCTAAACCAGACGAGCATTATCACATTCCTCTCTTACTTAGCCCTTGGTCATATACCACTTATCGTGGCAGCTAGCCATTGACCTATTCGTTATTACCATTCACGTCTACTTGGCTATATAACACTCTGCACCCCTACACCCCACTACATATGAATACATCTTCAACGCATTTTCATGTCTGCGTCCAAGTTTCCACAAAACACCAACCGTTTATCCCACTTCTCTGAGCCAGATGCCGGAACTCATGATGCGACACAAACTGTTGTCTAGATTCCTACACTCCAACGTTTATCGAACACACGTATATGTTGGACATTGTAGGGTAATATTAACTTGAATCACTGGTCGGAGCCCAATATTTCGCCCGTATCTTGTCCACTTTCTGTCCATTCCCCGAGGTTCCTATATTTCGAGGGGGGACATGTCGGAGCTAGGTTAGCCTAGCCCTCAATTGAACCAAAAGAATGAGGCTATGTATACATACGGCGCTCTGTTTATGCTCCACAAGGCCACACTTCCCTCGAGAAGTTCCTGTTTATTGGTAGGTCGTTTACCCCCCAACGAGGTGATGGCGTTTGTCCCTTCACCCGTATTGGCCGGCATGCACCGGGTACAAGATACAGTGATTCATCACGGTTCGAAATAATACATAATTCAGGAATTGGGGCGAAAGGCGAAAACATAATACTCAACGAAACCCGCAGTGCTAATTGAGGCTCGTAAGAGCTCGTTTGCGTAAACGAGCCCTTATTAGCACGTGCGGTTTTTGCCGAGTACTGTACTCAACAGGGAAGAGCATCGATGACGTAATAGCGCCTGGCGCTTACATGTGCTCTGTTATGTTTGGATGCTGTGTCCCGCCGCGTCGGCCCCTCGAGGGATAGGGACATAATGTATCTCAACGTCGATGTTTTTGTGAAACTCAAGGTACCCGAGGACCCCACCCTGCTTCATAGCCGGAGGCAGTAAACCTCCGTGGAGCTCCAGCTTGAAATGAGCTACCTGGGATTGGGAATGAATTCTTAAGCTCTACAACCAGATTACTTCTGGTACACATCCTGCACCATGCGATTCGACGCCCGAAGGCGCACTTCCAGAACTCGACGATAGCGGTGTTCGTCACTCTGACTTGCCCGAAGATACTTACACCGCTGTTCTAAACGCGCGTGACGCTGATGAAGAAATCTCAGCCCCTATATGAAGAACTTGAATATGACGAAGAAAACCTTGTACCGGAACCTCGAGGTTCGGTAGTAGCTCCTCAATTCATCCGATAATCAAGGCGGTCCGCACGGCTCGAGTTCCGCCTCAAAAATACAAAAAAATGACACCGTAGTACCATTAGCTTGAATATAGTCTCATTAGTTACAGAATTTAATATTAGAATTATCAAATTTGTAATACTTGTTTGGGAAATGGTTTGTCCCTCCGTGTCGAGGCAAGCCGGGACACGGGTCATGTGAAATTCGAACGTCGCGTCGGCGACCGCCGAGACCGGGACCGACGTTCCTCCCTGTTTTTATTTTATTTTATTTTATTTCAAATAAGTAAATAAATCAAGTAAACATAGCTGCAGTGGGGACTGACCCTATGCGGTGACTTCTGTATAGAGAACAACCGGAGAGGGAGACAAAGAGAAAACAGACAGAAGGACGACTCAGCACGTAAAGGAAGAGAAACTAACGAGAGGCTATAAATAACTATAGACTATCTAAGGGCTACCTAAGTGACGATTTGAAGCGGCCTGTGGCCTTGATGAAGTCAAACAGGGCTGGCTGTGCCACCTTGGAGTCTTCCCTGTTGAGTACAGTATGCACGCAAGCTTTACCACGTTTACACTCATACCCAAGGCCCGTCAGCAAACCCTATTTGGGTCCCGACGCTCTGTAACTGATCTTGAGACGTCGCGGAGCGCTCTGTAGCACCGGGAGCCAGATGAAATTTTGCTGACGGCCTCGAGCCCATCCCACATGTGTTACAGCCAGAGAGTGACTAATGCTGTTGGAAGCAGCACTGCACACGCAATCCTACTGACTCATGGGCGCAGGCCGGCGCGATATGAGGCTAATCGGGATGAATGGTACAAATCACAATTTCTCGTGTGAAGAAAACGTGGGTGATGCACCAATAGTAGAAATGGGAGGAGGATGTACAGTACACACGCCACAGTTGTGCGGTTTCATAACTATGGCCTAGTCTTGATCATTATGCATACCGTAAAAAAACCACCATTACGCACGCAACCGTCAAAGTTGCCTAATAGCATATAGACGCCCATTTTCCGTATCAAGCGTGGAGCGCTTGGTGGCCAAAGATTTAGCCCAAATCAGGCCAAGTCTTCCGGTTGGTCGCCGGCGGTTTGAGCATGTTGTTCCCGAGGCCGGGTGTTCTGTGGAAATTGCCGAGTGATTGCGCAGATGTAGGAATAACGGAGAATGCTTTGCCGGGTGTTCTGCAAGTAACTAGAACCGTGATCTTCCCTTGCCTGCGTGGACGACAATGGGGGATTGTCTCCGGGTGCGAGTCACCTGGCGGCAATTGTGCAACATGTGAATCCTGTACTATATGCGTGACGCTACTGTTTCCCTTGCAGGGCGCACTAACACGAGATGGCTAAGAGTTATTAGCGTGGTCACTCACCCTGATTGCCTCAGGACAAACCGTTCGTTTCCACATCAGTCGCATCTTTTACCCCTCGGCCCAGGTTCCCAGACAAGCCAAAGATGGTAACTAAATAGGGATGCGCATCACATCCAAATGTCCAATGCTTGGGGCTGCGCGCTCGAGTGACAGCCATGTCTCGTTAGCGAATCTCAACCCAACGCCAAGGGGCATTGACGAGCACGCAAAATACCGGGGTGTGTAGCCAAGTCGAGTATCTTGAGATGGCTGAAACAATTCTGAAACACTGTACTTTGTCCATGATCTTAATCAATCGCCGTGAGCTACTTCCAGACAGAGACAGCAGCCAGTTTGTGTATGTAGCTCAAATGCCTTTTCTAGAATACAGGTCGTGACATGGCGTGTACCACGTTGCCTGTCAAGTGCTTCTTGATGAAGTCCCTGAGGCAATATGTGCAGATATTCTATGTATTTCTCACTTAAGCGAAAACTGTCCGCAAAGAGCAGGCGAGACGTTTGATCGTCTGGCAGATATCGTTTCTGTCTGGTTTCCCTTTCCCCTTCTGTTTCAGGTCAGCCGGTGACCACACATAAACCTCCCAAAAGCCTTAGCACTCGAGCAAAAGCCGCAAAGCACGTCGATCCTGCATAATTGCGCTATCTCCGGCCCAGGCTTCCGCCAGGGAGGCCAAATGAAAAATAGCCGTTTCTCCGTGTGGGACAAACCAAGCCACCCATTGAGCTCATTGCCTTGTGTGTAGATGCCGACCTACTGGGGTCTTTACTAAATGAATTCTATGTACGATTTGAAGGACAACCCGCCTTGGGGCTTGGATGACGCCTCGACAGGGGACGAAAGTTGTCTGGGCTTACCCAAACCACTCCTTTGATCTATGTGGCGACAATCACTAGGACAGCCACCACATGGCAGCCACTTGCCAGATCCGTGCCTGTGCCATCACACGGATGAATTTCCAGGCTCCACAACGTTGTCTCGCGTGTCCTTCTGATTTCACCCGTGCTGAGATCGTTTTGTTGAGATCGACGACTCGTTCTGAAACACATCTCTAACTCTGCCAGATCCGACCAAGGTGCTGGAACTCTATGGACTCTGACGGACTCCCGGCACTGCTTGTCCGTTGTTACTACAGGCGCGCAATTGCCAAAATTTCATTTTCGCCGCACGTTTTTGTGTTTGTGACAGGATATCCCCCTATAAGAAGGCTGCCCTGCTTCCCCTCTTCCCCAGTTATGCAACCTTGAGCTCTTGGTGTTCGTCGACGCTGGCGACGATGAACGGTGGCTGTTTTTTAAAGTTTCCTGTAGAGGGCCGGCCCAAGCTTCGTCGTCGAAGAAAGACCAAAGCAACGCCTGGAGCGTCGAGCAGCACCACGAGGGAGGCGAGTGGCAAAGAGGAAGCCACGAGGGAGGGTTCAATTGCCTCTGGATCACAAGATAGTGAGTTTGTTATCTATTTTCGTGGTTATGCGATTGACGAAAATGATACGCAGCGGTGACGAATGGCCCTTCCTCGACGTCGGGTCATCTCACATCCCCGTCTTCTGGAATTGGTCCTCACCGTCGGAGCCGACGCCGAATGCGCACTGACGATCCTTTGGGACACTACAGTGACTGGGCCAACGTGAGTTGACCCGGAGAGTTGCACGATACATGCGCTGAAACGATAGGTCTATCCCCACCCACTAGCCCCACGATCAGCTGTCACCCACGGCGTCAGTGACTTATTCGGGGTCCCCTCGCTCACCTGGATCCCGATCATCCCTCTCATCGGCCGCCTCTTCGCCCATGCGTTCACGAGCTGCCCACAGCCCGCAGTCTTCTCTCGAGCTACGCCGCAACGCTGTATCGACGAACGTTGCGAGCACTAGTTTCTCTGGCACTGGCACTGAGAACCTGTCGGTTCCTCTAGCACTGGCGCACACTTGGCCTATGCTCCCGCAAGGAGTCCAAGAAGTCCAGACTCAGATAGCCTTCGGGGGCACAGGACCAACGGCGAACGACACACACTTGTTAAACTCGATAACTTCTCGCCAGTACTCGAGTTTCGGGCCCTATCTGCCGTATGGTGCAAGCTCAGACCAAGTTCACGACCCGAATCAATTTCACCAGACGCAGCGCGATCTACTTTATTCTCAAACTAGTCACTCCTTTCCCCCGTCCGTCGACGTACCTCACGACCCACACGCCCAGTCAATCCATCCTCCAGTTGCAGTTAACTGGGCAACTACCAATACCTTTTCGAGGTATACTTCCGGACCTTTCGCGATGCAGGATGCCTCGTTTTATCAACCGAACGTGAATTCGTTGGGACCATCTACGTTTCGAAGCCTCCAGGTGTCTCCTTTACCGTACCTCGATCTTGAGTTAGCATCTAGCTCCAGCCATGCTTCGTATTCGGCGCCCCATACCCCCGAAGTCGCTATACCTGACGCAAACCATGACTATCTGTACGACGGTGGCCGTCTGGCGAGCAGCTACAATTGCATGAACCCGGACGAGCCCAGGAACCCCATAGCAAGGTCTACATTTGGACAATCCTGGCCGAATAACCTCGCAAACTAGTGAATTGAATTTAATCTTAATTTTGTACTATTTTCTTCTTTGTCCCGTTCACTTTCCTCAACATGGACACCTCTTGTGTGGTCTGCAATATGTTTCTCGGACACTCTATTCGCTAGACATTCGGACTATGCTCGTCACTATGCATCCAATTTCCTCAGTTGTGTCTCCGCTTTAAGCTTTGTTCTATTCTGCCATTTAATTTGTGAAATGTGTTTCATCAATCACCCTTGTGGTAATTCGCCTCGTCACAACGACAAAGGTTTGTTTGTGACCATTAGGCAAACAGGCTCGCTTGAGCTCACACACGGTGGGACATAAACAAAGGATAATAACATATTAAATACTGTGAACGTACCTCGCCCTGGCTTGATGCTCGCCAATCGTCATCTCATTCTTGTCACAGCATTTAAAACAACAAAAGGTCTCTATGTGAAGAGTGATTTAAGCCTTTAGAGACTGCGAGGCTGAACAAGGCTCGAAATTCAATTGCGGTCGAAGGTGCGCGGGGTGGCAAGCCGATGAGGGTTACCGATCTAAGGGAACTACGCCCATGACTGTGCTGTCCCGTGTGATACGACCTCCACACAGTAAACAATAACTTGGCGAGGAGCCCGTGCGCCCCGTCTCAAAGGAAGGCTAAGGAGAGAGGTGAGGATATAGCTGAGCGTGGTGCGGCCGGCTGTGTAAACGTGCATCGATATCCAGGGGTGCTTCTAGATCAGGCTGGTGGCGGAATTATTCAGTCGGATGAATCAAAGGGGAAACATAGGTGTAACTTTGTCAGGCGTGTACTCTTTCGAGCTCTACGAGCTATTACATTGTCTTACTAGTATCTCAGGAGTCTACCGTGAAACAAACGAAGTATCCAGGAAGGTGAATGACCGAGAGGGCCAGATTCAGCACGGTGGCCAAAGTCATAGTTCGAGTGGAAGAACCACCCGTGATAGCAAGAATATCAAGCAGGGCAACACAGCGCAGTTATTATAGTGTGGTATGGGAAAGGGCAAAACGTTGTGGTTGATTCGTGAGACTAATGTGTGCTTAAACTTGTTTCTTCTTAGGGCAATGCCATCACGTGAGAATTACCATTCTTGCTCCCGTTGAGATTCGAATCGTTAGAAGCCGAAGTTGCTTCAGCAAATGACTTTCGTATCTAGCTGTCCCCCCAGTCGGTACTTCTTCTGCGGCAGAACCGATATGCGACCGCCACAACAATATGCTTTTTTGTATGGCTAGGGTTTGAAGAATTAGAGCGCTGACCAGTTGGCACATCGTTCATGAAATTGTGTCAATCTCCAGAGCACGTGGGAAAAAAATGTACAAATTTAGGTATCCTTTGATATTCTAATTGATCAGTCATTTATGCTCGAGAATATATGCGCATATATTCACTTGGGAAGGACCACTCCAAACTTGGCACAAGAGAACCAAATTTCAGTCAGGGCGGGCGTGACATGGACTTAACACATGGCTAACCTCTGTATCACAATGAGGCTGGCAACACACGAGGCAGCCCGATCACCAGTCAAGCGCATGGTCGTTGATCTGAGTTAAATTTTACACACAGGCCTGCGTCGTTAAAAACGCTGTTGAAAGTGCGCTATCTCACCTTCTCGATAACTATATTGTAATACTATAGCACAGGTACTCAATCAGGATTATATCAACTCGGAGCTTAAAAACTTGATCCAGCGGCTATACATTCCCGCCTTGACCGAGAGCTATCTCGAGCTCATACCTTATAATATTTACCTCTTCAATGCTGAGTTAAGCCGAATGCACGTTCAGGTTCGTCGAGGGCTGTACCGGGGACGTAGCTGAAGATCAATCATGGAGTATCTGTGGAAGGCGTGGTTTAGAGACTCCGCAGCTCAAATTGTCAACTGGCCTTCACATACACGAGCTCGAGTGGAGATCCAAAGTAGTCTGTAAGCATGTTATGATATCCTTAGGACTTGACATGTAGTTTCAAACTCAAGGAATGCGAGGGCCATGTCTAAAATGCGCCCGGCTTCAACTTGAACGCACGCACAGGATGTTCACGTTTGCATGAATTTCCAATGTGCGTCATCATTCCTCGGTGGTCGCTTCTTCTGCGAATGCGGAAATGCTTTACAGAGATAATGTTCACACAGCACTTGTACCAAGTCAATGCGCCGATCAATATGATGTGGGTTCCGAATCGCGTACATTCAACGGTATTATTTACATAGATGGATTGCTAGAGGTGATTCAGAGGGTTTGGATATACACAAAGAGAGCCTTGAAGCATTGAATTAGTGCGTCTGTGTAGCAGGGCTTGCATCGGTGATCTTGGTAGATGTCAATCCATCAGCAAGCTTGTTCAAAGCTTTGTCGTCAACTCTCTCCGGAGCTGCGGCACCGCCTTCCGTCGTAACATGGTGGGCTTCGGTCTTAGGCTCGGCAGGGTAGGTGATGGTGGCAGGGGAGGCAGTTTGATTTGCTGTCGAGGCCGTCTCAGTCGCATTGTTTGGCCTAGCTATAGTGGTCGCTGGAGATGAAGTGGATGTGTCAACAACAGAGTGGGGAAGCGATTGCTTGGCTGCTTCGAGATGAGGTTGTTCCGCGACGGCCGCAGTATCAGCGTGAGGCTTGACCACAGCCTGAGCATCCTCATCCTGTTGTTTGATCGAAGCAGGAGCTGCGTCAGTGCGAGGTTGAGCGATAGCCTGAGTAGACTCGACATCAGGCTTGACGGCGGACTGTGCGACCTGTCTAGTAGCGGCAAGTTGTGCCTGCGCGGTCGTGAGTACACCCTTAGTCGTCTCAAGAGCAGATACGGCGGCCCCAGTGAGAGCGCTCGTGAGGCCGCTAGGTTTAGGACCTTCACTCCCAGTGGCACGAACATGAGCGGTCGAATGGGTAGTCGTAGCGCCAAGGCGTTCTTGACCGGCGACCACGTAGGACTGGGCCTTGTCGAGCGCGGTGCCAACGAAGCCGCGAGCCTGGTCGAGATAGGATGCGGTAGTGGTCTTTGCCTGATCAACATCAGCCTTGCCATCAGCGACAGCCTTCTCCTTTGTTACCCGAGCCTGGCTTGCTGCAGCATCGACCTTGTTAGGAGCTAGTAAGTATAACAATTCAGAATAGGCGCAGGTACATGGATTCGCTAACTTTGGATTGAAAATCGTCGTGCGTTTCTGTTGTCTTCGCATTTGCGTTATTATGGGTAGCACCTGCCTCTTGTTTCGTACGCCTAATCAGAATAGACTTTAGTTTCATGTCACAGTTTGAGCAGGGATATCCACTCACTCGGCGGCGGAGGTCGCTGATTGAAGAGATGCAGCGGCATGGTTGGACATACTGGAGAACTTCAATGGGAGGTTGGCGTTCAGCGTGAGAGACGGTGCTTTAGCTTGGGGGATAGGGGTAGCTTTTTATAAGCAGCGCGTCATGAGATGACGTACGTCAACCCACCCGGGTTCAGGGTTGATCCATATTTGGTAGATAACCTACGAGGCATATAGTCTCACGTGAGCGAAAACTCTGCGACCCGGTCCGACGTGCGCTCAGATGCCCGTTCCGCAGATAGGGATACATATATATTATATGTTAAAAAACCAGATGTGTGAGTCAGAACCGGCAATGTTCAGTGTGTTTCTTCAACAGCATCAGTCAACCAGTCCTGTCTTTCCACATTGCCAAATTTCAGCTCAATTTATTATGCCTTGGTCTGCCTATCCTTGTTCACCTCATTCTTTTCCTTGTCAGTGCCTTTCTCGTTCCCCTGTTCTTCTGTTTCTTGGCTTTCTTTAGCTCGGTTTCTTTCTTCGGCGCGCTTCTTCTTGTAAGCAAGACTAGAATAAATTTAATTAATGGATTAATGCATGATTGGATTGATATCATAGTCATACTTACTTGCATTGCCGGCCCTGCGGTTGTTGTCGGTGCCGGGCGACGGCATCGAGACGGGAGTACACCTTGCCGCAGAATTCGCAAGCATATGATTGTCCGCGACCTGCACAACTATCAAGCTTGGCTTGTGCTGTTGCCACCGCTTGCTCATCGAGATGCTCCTTGGCGTATTCGAGGTCTGTTTCGAAATGAGGACGCTGGTGGCGGCGCAAATCCGAGAGACGCGTGCATGATTCAACACACGGCATACTCTCCGGGTGTTCCAAGGGCCGCCAATCACATATAAATTGGGGGGCCTCATTCGGCAACGACTCGTAATCGATTGGCGAGCCTGTGGCCCGAGTGCGCAACGCCCGACGCCTCACAGACTTGAATCCTCTGGCCCCACGAGTCGAACTTGGCCCTGACTGAGGAGAGCCGGGTTGACTGTACTCTTCGTGAGGCTCTGATGACAAACGAGCAAATTTGGGTGCGGATCCTGTTGAAGCAACAGTGCTCGCCTCAAGTTCGTACTCAGGCTCCGGCTCCCAATCAGCGTCAGCGTCGCTTAGGGATTCTTCATCCTCTTGAACCTCTTGAACCAATTCCGATCTTGGTTGTGGCGTACGAGCCCGGCGTTTCCCCAGAACCTTCTCAGATGCCTGACCGGTATCATCTCAAACCCCCATAAGCCTACCAGGCAGACCTACGCATATAAAAGCAGAAGACGTACTGTTTCCTGTATCCAAGTCGCTTTCGGCTCCTAAGCCGCTGCTAGACACACCCTTCCCGGTGGGGGGTTCTTCAGAAGCTGGTGTCATTAGTTGAGCTGAGGATAGAAATGATATAGAGAGGGGGAATGGAAAGGGTATGGGCTGATGGAGGGATGCCAGTGCGAAGCCGCAAAATTGTATCGTCGATGATTTAGCGGTCTAAGGGAATGGTTCAATAATGGCTCACAATTGATGCCAGTAGACAATTACTCGTGAGCCTTAGGCCCAACACTTCCCTCTCGTGGTAGCCTCCCGAACACAAAGACAAGGCTGGCGTAAGGGGGACTTGCGTGATCTTAGCAGCATAAGGGCAGGATCACTCAATTAGCGAGATTTGGAACTCAGCGGGTCTGCGATTGTTCGGTAAGGGAAATGTATTATCTCGATTAAGGGGAGGGATAAAGGGGGCCCACGACACACATGGGTTTGGTAATGACTGTATATTATCGAGGTGCCAAAATCCACATGCTCGATGACCTTACAGGCTACCATGATCAACCCCTAACTTGAACCCAGCCAAAGTGGCGTATATCAACGTTCGCGAGTCCAGAACGCGTGGTAACACTGGTAGGTTCTGTAATGCCCTCTTGGCCCTCCTCTGTTCAGCTACCAACTCACCTCGGAGCAAGCTCCGGCTTCATTGGAGCACTAGGACGAGAGGGAGATGGCTTGAAGGGAGTGCTGGCCGACCGGTTGGGAACGGGGAGGAATGGGGACAGCGGGACGGCATGAAGGTTTCAGCGGCAAATTGGAGCTCAACTCATGGCTCACCTACGATAAACATGCATGAATTCTTCCTTACGTTTTGGTGGCGCTAGATCTCCTTAGCTGTAGTGCGGACTGTTTGCAGGAATAACAGTATTTATGTGAGTTTGTTGACAATATGAGCGGTGCTTCTGTGTGCAGGGAGTTCTAGGCGCCTGGAGCCAAGTATAGTCTCAGTCGGAATGCCTGGATGGTACTCTAAAGGGTCATGCGGGTAGAAAAACAGTATTCTGGGCTGGGGGGATGGATGGCGATGACGGTCGAGAGTGAGCGTTGCAGACGGGGACTACTCAAACAAGGCTCCGCCTGACTGATTAGATCATGTAGCTTTATGGAAATTTCGCTATATGCATATTCATCCGAGACCGGCGCACAGCGTAGACCCTTGTAGCCCTCCTACGCAGGGTGGAGTCTCAAGAATCCCCTGTCGGAGTTATATTGGACCTTCGGCTCCTTACCATGGGTCGATTCACCCGTTATTGCAAGGCTAGCGTACGAAAAGCAACTTGCATAAGCTAGAAAGACGATCGACTTTTAGGTAACAATCCGTATGCCGGACCGTCACAGCCAAATGAGCGACGGTACATTGGTTTATGTTGTCTTAATGCTCGATAGTACCGGCGGCACTGTATCGTATACGTGGATGAGAAGCAAAGTAGCGCGTAGATTCTCTCAGCCGATAACAGCCAGCCAGCTTCCAGCGAGAGCCGTTGATGATGAAGTAACTTAGCAGCAAGGCTGATGTTCCGTGTCTACCGATGATTTCGTAGTGCATGACGATGAACGAAACATTGAAAAACACTTTGGTCAAAATAAAACAGTTTTGGTTTTAGACAATAGTAAAAATTAAACTTGAAGGGGGGTGTACATGAGAAACAGATATAGGCATTCAAGTGTCCACCAACGAGTGAATAACTTCCAAGGTGCCAAATAAGGTTACTAAGGAGTGCTTCTGTCACGTGTGCGTTTAACACGCGAGTGAGTAAGCAAACTGGACGCTGACCTTCGTCACACCACGTCGTGTGGCTTGAGTGAAGTTAGTGAGTTCAAGTGGTTGATTGGAACCACCCAGTCGTAGGCATCACTTTGATGCACCTTGTAGTCGATTCTAACCTGAAACTTACGGGGTCGTTACACAGCCATAGGTGTTTAGAGTTTTGACTCTGGTTTTCGTTTCGACGTCGGGGAGGATATTCTTTGCCACAAATATGAGTGGAGGTTGGTCCAACGTGTCTGCGACTGTTATAAACTGTTTCACTCAACCGTCTCGTCTGTTCTCGTGGTTTAGCTGGATACGGTGCCTACAGCCAGGACTACGAGGATTTCCAGGAGCAGCCTAACTATGACGCGGACGATTATGATGAAATCACTCAAGAGGATTGTTGGACGATTATCACTTCATTCTTCGACGAAAAGGGTCTTGTTAGGCAGCAGCTAGACTCTTTCGACGAATTTGTCCAAAACACTATGCAAGAGCTGGTCGATGAGAGCGCGGATCTAATTCTTGATCAGAGCGACCAACACACAGGCGCTGAAAACGACGCGACAAAACGCTACGAGATTCATTTTGGTCAAATCTATCTCAGTCGACCCACAATCACGGAAGCAGACGGCAGCGTCGTACCTGTGTTTCCACAAGAGGCGCGCCTGAGGAATTTAACGTACGTAAACTAGGTTACGCGCGATTTTATTTATTGATCGTAAATTAGGTATTCTGCGCCGCTCTATGTTGACATGGAAAAACGTGTATTGCATGGGTATGAGGATGAAAACGGCGAAACAGTTTTTCGTGCGGAAGGGGATGGCATGGCTGAGAGGGCTGATAAAGTTTGGATTGGCAAGGTGAGGATTATAGTTTCATCTACACACACAGGGTATTATAGCCGTTTCACTAGGTTCCTATTATGCTTCGGTCCGGCTTCTGCATTCTCAAGGGGCTCGAGCCAAAGGATCTTTACGATTTGAACGAATGCCCACTCGATCAAGGGGGATACTTTATCATCAACGGGTCCGAAAAGGTTCTAATTGCGCAGGAGAGGATGGCTGGTAATCACGTCTACGTGTTTGCTAAAGCCCAGCCGTCGCCAATATCATTTTTGAGCGAGATTCGAAGCGCGGTGGAAAAGGGCGGCAAAACTATCAGCACGATGCAGGTCAAGATGTTTCACAGGAACCAAGACAAAACGGTCAGTGACTCTACAGGTTCGTAAGTTGCAGTGTGCTTACCGCTTTGAACATAGTTGGGGAACGTAATTCGGGCCTCCCTCCCATACATCAAGAACGACATACCCATTTGGGTTGTTTTTCGGGCCCTTGGAGTTACTTCCGATCGTGATATTCTGGAACATATTTGCTACGACATGCAAGATTCTCAGATGGTTGAAATGCTCAAACCATGTATTGACGAAGGTTTCGTTATCCAAGAGCGTATCGTGAGTGAATTGAGCCTTTTTCGCATATATGTTTTAGTAACGACTTTAAATTTACAGAACGCTCTAGACTTTATTGGCTCCCGCGGAACTACGACCGGTTTGAACAAGGAGAAACGACTACGTTATGCCCAGGAAATCCTCCAGAAAGAAATGCTACCTCACATCTCGATGGCGGAAGGTTCCGAAACCAAGAAAGCCTTCTTTTTTGGGTACATGATTCATCGATTGCTTCTCGCCGCACTAGAGCGCCGTGAGCTCGATGACCGAGATCACTTTGGCAAAAAGCGGCTGGATCTCGCTGGACCCCTCTTGGCTAGTCTCTTCCGTATGCTATTCAGAAAACTCACAAAAGATGTTTATCGGTACCTGCAAAAGGTGAGCCCATGAGCACACGCCCTTGCCACGTGAGTAAACGATTGACGAATCTGTACCTAGTGCGTCGAATCGAATCGGGAGTTTCAACTCCGCCTGGCCGTAAAGGCTAACACGATAACTAACGGGCTCAAGTACTCGCTTGCTACGGGCAACTGGGGGGATCAGAAAAAGTCCATGTCGGCGAAAGCAGGTGTCTCTCAGGTGCTCAACCGGTATACGTTTGCGTCGACCCTGTCACACCTTAGGCGCTGCAACACTCCTCTCGGCCGTGAAGGGAAAATCGCTAAGCCCCGTCAGCTCCATAACACGCATTGGGGCATGGTGTGTCCAGCAGAAACCCCCGAAGGTCAGGCGTGCGGCTTGGTCAAAAACTTAGCCTTGATGTCGTGCATATCTGTTGGATCGTTATCCGGACCGGTCATCGAGTTTTTGGAGGAGTGGGGGCTGGAAAGTCTTGAGGAGAATGCTAGTGGATCTGGTAGCGCGACCAAGGTCTTCGTCAATGGTGTTTGGCTCGGGATTCATCGCAACGCGCCCGTCCTCGTTAAAACTCTGCACCGTCTACGTCGCATGGACCATATCAACTCCGAAGTTAGCATTGTTCGTGACATTCGTGAAAAGGAGCTTCGACTGTACACCGATGCCGGTCGTGTCTGTCGCCCGCTCTTTATTGTCAACGACCAACAAAAGCTGACTCTCGAAAAGAAACACATCGAATGGCTTCAAAATGGCGTTGACGACAAGGGACAGGAGTTCAAGTGGAAACAGATGGTTACGAATGGCGTCATTGAACTGCTTGATGCTGATGAAGAAGAGACGGTAATGATCAGCATGACGCCCGAAGATCTCGAGAATTCTCGGCGAACGGAGGGTGGCGGATACATGTCCAACGTCAATGACCCCGACTGGGATCCTTCTGGGACGGCGCGGGTTAAGAGCGTCCCCAACGTTCATACTTGGACTCACTGCGAGATCCACCCTAGCATGATTCTAGGCATCTGCGCGAGCATCATTCCCTTCCCAGATCACAATCAGGTGAGTTTCGTCTACTGTAGTTGTGATATTGCATTTACTCGTCTGCCCGAATAGTCACCTCGTAACACCTACCAGTCTGTGCCAACTCGGCGTATGGGTTCTCTTATGATCTAGCTGGATGAGAGAGCAAATGCCTACCCCAAGTCCTATGCATCATGACCGACAATGCCTGCGAAGCAATGCCAGGCAACAACGGTCCAGGTTTCTCCAGTGGACGCTCACGGGCACCGCGGGGTCGGTGTCCCTGCTCGACCCTGGAATGGAAGTCCAAGAAATGAGTTGGCGACATTGAAAGACCGAAAGCCTGGCGGTCATGTTTTAAGGTTTCGTGATGCCCTCTTAGCATTTGGTTCCGTCGATGACTCCCCAGTCGCAGTTATATCGTTAAATATAGAATCAAGGGAGTAGGCATGTCGAGCTAAGAGCTCACCTTTACAGAATAGGCTGTTCCAACTCAGGCTTGTGCACATATTGCGAAGCAGAACCGGAAATGGCTGCCCATTTTCTTTTTCGTTACCCAGTGCACGGGGAGGAATCGACACGAGCACTTGGGCTCCAGAGGGCAGGAATTCCTTTCATTGGATTTCCTATTGTCCTCACCTGGGGGCATCCAGGCACTCCTGGCTTCATCAAAGCCACACGTCAATTCGCTGAATCTCTTGGGATAGTCCTGAGCATAGCGCCCTTTTTCCCATGTTTCAGTTTCGTTCATCTCTCTACGTGCTGAGCGTGTTTCACGATATATTCCTTTCCTCTCTCTCTTGCTCACCTATGCTACAGAAGGTGTTACAAATAGGGCTAGGCCCCGAACCATCTTTATTTTATACCAGATTAAAATTTTTAAAAAAAGATGAAGGGAGTAGGCTTACGATCTCAACGCTCAAATTAAACACGCCTCTGTTTTTAGGTCTCTTTCACGCACGCAACATTGTTTTTGTGAGCCAAGCAAACGCCGTCATGTGGGTATCACGAAACGGAAACGCCACCCCCGAGGTCCTTGACACTAGTTGAAATGCAAAAGGTACGAGGTCAGTGGGCCGCCTTAATGATACGGGTCAAGCAGTGACAGCCAAGCAAATATTTGGGCCGTAATGAATTCCGAATAACCGGGAGACAGTTTTGAACGGGAAAGCCTGCCGCAAAAAAAGGAGTAGGCAGAGCAATGTATATAATGGAGAACGTCAGGTAATGGATAAGTAGATATCAGAGAACAGCGATTTAACAAAATACGGGACATAGCACGCGATGGGAAGCAGCGGTGGAGCTACATGCGTGGGCTTGGCGTGTAACATTCATCCCAGGACTCTCCAAGCTTGGCACCCTCAAAATCGAGTGTGATATAGCCGTTCCTGGAGATCATATGCTCCATAGTCGGCAACAGGACACGGTCACGTAGGTCGGGAGGAAGCCAAAACAGCAATCGTTCATTCCTGTCCGTCACCCATCCACGCTCATCAACTGTCCAAAAGTGCGGGCGGTTGGGGAGTGATTGCGTGGTATGGGCAAACTGTGTAGGGGTGAGAAGAGTTGGAACAACATCAGCAATGGTAGACGGGAATGGGTGATAAATCGGTAACTTAACCCACCTGTTCTACCATTTTATTGTAGTTCCACCAAGCGAACCCACTTTGTCATGCGAGCCAGAGACAATGCATATGCCGTTGGGAGAGTATGCGACCGACATGACAGCGCTGGTATGACCCTCGAGTGGTTCAAGCAGCGACTTGCCTGTTTGTGCATCCCACACTCGTATTGTCTTGTCATACGAGCCAGACACGATGCGTGTGCCGTCGGGAGAATATGCGACCGAGTTGACCCCGCTGGTGTGACCCTCGAGTGGCTCGAGCAGCGACTTGCCTGTTTGTGCATCCCACACTCGTATTGTGATGTCATCCGAGCCAGAGACGATGCGTGTGCCGTCGGGAGAGTATGCGACCGACATGACTGTGCTGTTATGACCCTCGAGTGGTTCAAGCAGTGACTTGCCGGTTTGTGCATCCCACACCCGTATCGTCTTGTCATGTGAGCCAGAGGCGACGCGCGTGCCATCGGGGGAGTATGCGACCGAGCTGACCCGGCTGGTATGACCCTCGAGTGGCTCGAGCAGCAACTTGCCTGTTTGTGCATCCCACACTCGTATTGTCTTGTCATAAGAGCCAGAAACGATGTGCGTGCCGTCGGGAGAGAATGCGACCGAGCTGACCCCGCTGGTATGACCCTCGAGTGGCTCGAGCAGCAACCTGCCTGTTCGTGCATCCCACACTCGTATTGTCTTGTCGTGTGAGCCAGAGGCGACGCGCGTGCCATCGGGAGAGTATGTGACCGAGTAGACCGAGCTGGTATGACCCTCGAGTGGCTCGAGCAGCAGCTTGCCTGTTTCTGCATCCCACACTCGTATTGTCTTGTCATACGAGCCAGAGACGATGTATGTGCCGTCGGGAGAGAGTGCGACCGAGTAGACCGAGCTGATATGACCCTCGAGTGGCTCGAGCAGTGACTTGCCGGTTTGTGCATCCCACACTCGTATCGCCTTGTCATGCGAGCCAGAGACGATGCGCGTGCCGTGGGGAGAATATGCGACCGAGTTGACTGAGCTGGTATGACCCTCGAGTGGCTCGAGCAGCAACTTGCCTGTTCGTGCATCCCACACTCGTATCGCCTTGTCATGCGAGCCGGAGACGATGCGCGTGCCGTCGGGAGAGTATGCGACCGACATGACTGTGCTGTTATGACCCTCGAGTGGTTCAAGCAGCGACTTCCCGGTTTGTGCATCCCACACTCGTATTGTCTTGTCATACGAGCCAGACACGATGCGAGTGCCGTCAGGAGAATATGCGACCGAGTTGACCAGTCTGGTATGACCCTCGAGTGGCCCCAGCAGCGACTTGCCTGTTTGTGCATCCCACACTCGTATTGTGATGTCATCCGAGCCAGAGACGATGCGTGTGCCGTCGGGGAGAGTATGCGACCGAGTGGACCGAACTGGTATGACCCTCGAGTGGCCCCAGCAGCGACTTGCCTGTTCGTGCATCCCACACTCGTATTGTGTTGTCATACGAGCCAGAGACGATGCGTGTGCCGTCGGGAGAGTATGCGACCGAGTAGACCCGGCTGGTATGACCCTCGAGTGGCTCGAGCAGCGACTTGCCTGTTTGTGCATCCCACACTCGTATTGTCTTGTCATACGAGCCAGAGACGATGCGTGTGCCGTCGGGAGAGTATGCGACCGAGTAGACCCGGCTGGTATGACCCTCAAGTGGCTCGAGCAGCGACTTGCCGGTTTGTGCATCCCACACTCGTATTGTGTTGTCATCCAAGCCAGAGACGATGCGCTTGCTATCGGGTGAAAATGCGATTGTAAGGATCCCACTATCTGTAAGGAATGTGCCAAGCAATGCTAATTGTCGCCGAGTCATTCCACTCCCTTCCACTTTGATGAGCCCCGTAGTCTTTCGTATATAGCAGCTTGCAAGTGGCTCTAATCGCGGCCAACAGACAAGCATGGACGCGTATAGATGGCTGGTGCTGCGCGAGACGTCATTCGTTGCAAACATAGTGACAAATCGCCATGCATCGTGTACCAGGTTTTTGGCTTCCGGAGAGGCACTTCCCTCCTACGGCCATCTCCTTTGGTCAACACAGAGTGGTCATCGCACGGCATGATAAACTTACGTTGCACCAGGACCCGACTAATTCCAACATTGAAGCACCGACGTCCATCCGTTTCTTCAGGTTCAGTATCTCCATCCACAACAGCAGTCGAGTCGATATAAACCCGTATAATCTATGCATGCGCTCGGCTGATGGCCCTCCAAGCCCCAAGTGTACGGCCCAGTACCGGCACGCGTACCACAGATCTGGTGGGATCGCATGTTTTACTCGTTCGCCTAGGTCAGACACCTGCTCGTCAAACAGGTGGGAAGACTCGATCCCGCATACATTGAACTGGCACTCGTTATGGTCGATGCGGTAGAAGCATAGCTCAGTCAACCGCCCGTGATGGTTCTCGACCTGACATCCGTGCTGCTGGGACCGTACTGAGTCAAGCATATAGTCAGGAAACGACGCATGAAGTGTCGTAACGAGCTTGTTGCTGCCAGAGATGTGTAGCACGGACCACAGTGGCTCGAGTGCGTCTTGCACCGAACTGGCATCTTCTAATGCTAGGAGTCCAGCTAAAGCCTCGACCGTCAGTGGCTCTTGAGCGCAGACGACCGTGTCAAGAACAAGCTTCATATCGGTTTTATCCTTTTGGTTAAGCTTAGGGCTATTGAATGCAGAGGTGAGAACTGCTGTGTACAGGGCATCGAGATCACTATCAGCTCCTGAGGAACCTGGGCGATTTATATCAAGCACCTCTCGCAATCTTTTCTGGCGGCGGGAGGCCGAGGTCGCGGATTCGATGTACCGAACAACGGTCGCGGCGTAGATGAATAGGACGCCTGACTGCTCCACCAACGCGACAAGGTCCTTGTCGGGGAGGGTTGCCAAAAGACCTCTGAGTTCGGCCTCCAGGTACAGCTTGATGTCATCTTTCACAATTGATTTATCCAGCTCGTGTAGGATTAGGTTTGACTGTGTGTCTCCAATCTTTTTTCGAATGTGAGGCTCGGGGCGACTTGATACGAAAACCTTGAGCGGTAGTTCCGACGCACTCTTGGCTAAGATCTCCAGCAATGCGGCGACAGCCTGGCTATCTTCGCATTCATCCAAAGCATCGATCACAACTACAAGGTCTTCTGGTAGGGCGGAGGCTGCTTTGCGCAACGGATCGACGATCAAACCATGGAGTTGATTGGGTAGTGATTTTGTATGTAGGTCAGGGTCCGCTTGTAGCGCGAGAGAGAGCGTATGGTAAAAGGGGCGGGAGAACCGAGCAAGCTGGTAGGCGATCGTCGGCAGGACAAGATTGACATTACGACAATCGGGAAGGAGCCGAGTGCAGAAGAAGCTCGCTGCAAGCTCGTGTGATCGATCGAGCATTGCGCACAGACTGTTTGCAATCGTGGTCTTGCCGGTACCTGCCATACCATTCAGCCAGTACATGTTCTCCTGCTGCTTGTCGTGTCTCCATTGACTCAGAGTGGCCAGCACCTGCTTGCGGGTTTTGGGAGTGCATTCGCGGCGACCGACCTGGAGTGCCTCTGCAGAGTTATATCGGGCAGAAAACGATGGTGAGAGCAATCTCAATCGGTTGTCCTATTGTGACACGATAAATAGACACGAAACAAAAAAAAAACCATCCATGACTTACGCTCGCTTGTTCGTCGACGATTTTCCATATGCTTAGGTCTGCATTCAGCTTTGTGACGGTGAGTTTATATACGGGTCTCGCCTGGTAGGGTAGACGTACTTTTAATCGTTCTAGGTGACGTTGGATTCGCCGGTAGCATTCTATCACTTCGTCCAGGTCCTTCCCCGCTTCCATTAAACGCCTCGCCTTCCGTTGGCCCTCCTTGCTCGATATTCGATCCAGCTCGCTCTTGATTACGCTGCCAGCCATCAATATAAGCTTGCTCGTCAGCCATGACGAAACTTATACGCACCTGCAGAAGTTGTGCATGCCTGCTGTCATTGTCGGCGGAACGTTACCAGAGAAGTGTGTGCTCAGCACACTGAACAGTTCCTCGAGCTCTCTTCTTAGCGCCGCATAACCTGATCGGGCTTCTGCAGCGTTCTACACGATCGCAAATCTAGAATCCATCCTGGCCGGCCATTGCCAACTCGACTTACCTCGTATACGTCAATAACTGCTCCTAGCTCATCCATAACTGACTTGAGTGGCCCGAACCCATCTGCAATGCCACCTAGGACCCGCCGGAAGTCGTCAAAGGATTTCCAGGCGCTGTTGGTCTGTGGAGTGGGCGAATGGGAGCGGCCCAAGGGCACAGGGTTAGTTTGGGAGGTTGACAAGGTAATAGTCGACCCCGAAGGGCTTTTCTCTAATCCAATCTTGCCCTTAACTCGATCTTTGACGCGCTTCAATCGGTCGGGAAACGGCATCGGTATGAGCTGTATGAGCTGGTGGTGGCCGTGCGTTGTCGAGTTTAGCGCTCGTCGCGTCTGATCTCGAGTGAAATTCTAGAACCCAAACACGCGGTGCGGTACACAGGGTGGCACTGCCTATCCATGCGATTTTCTGGTGTATCACGCGTTGCCTGATCTGGGAAACTCATTGCGGCCCGGGCGGAAACCCATCGACGTTGAGTATCCCCTCGGTCGTCGGTCCCGAGATCTACAGGAGCGCTGTGATTTACCTTATATTAGAGTACCGCTCGCGTATATCGTGAATCAAGCTATCGCAGCCGTACAGACATTTCTGCTGGAAACCCAATAGTACTGTGACGCTTGCCCGACGACAAGAGAATCTGGATGAGTCCATGTGGCCCAGTCCGCCCCTCCGCGTTGACCAAAACCCTATGATCCAGCCTTGACCATCGTTCTTCCTTGCTCAGTTTACCAATCCATGCTACCCGGTAATGGCCCGGAGCGTCGAAAAGACAGTGATAGTCAGATTCGGGGCGTGGAGAGCAGAGGTAGAAACCACAATGATTGGGATAATTTGTGTTCATTTACGATGACCGAGGCTACTACATGGGTTAATTGAATGTACGGCTACACACTAAAGTTAGGAAACTCACCCGCTCAAGTTGTGCCTGACGGCAATCCCATCCCACCCGCCAATAACACACGCTCCACATCGGTATTTACACGACCATTCCGGAAAGCTATTCCAAGCTTGCGTGTATTGACATCGAGGGGCCTCTGAAGTCTCATACAAGCTTTGGGATGATTAGGTGTGGAGAAAGAGTAGTCGGGTCGATTGGTATGGAATAAGAGTCGAAACAGTGCGTCGCAGGGACCCCAAGCACATGACTTCCCAAGCGAATGAGTTAAATTAGGTTGTGAGAGTCGGTTGGAGGTACGAACCTATCGAGGACGCTCGCTCTCATACAACTCACCCAAGAATGAAGTCCGTGCAGTGGTTCGCATCATTTTGCATGCCTTTGCCAGGGAAAGGTCGAGGTGGTTTTCCGGTATCAACCACCCCGAGTTATCAGTAAAGCATTCACATGTGGTGTGCTGGAATAAGATCCAGTACAGTAGCATGGTTTAATGTTTCGGTCGCAGTGTCAAGTTCCCTCATTCGGAATCCGGGAAAGTGGTCGAGTTTGAGGCGAGCTCACCACGTGCTAGAGTCCCACCCTATGAATCACATGCCCGGAGCCAAATCACATGCCACCACGACAGGCAACACTCCCATATATGAGCCGGTGTGCAGTGCGTCTACCTCCCACCAACTATAATGGCTCCATACACCCTTCCTCCTGCGACCTTTGATGTCAACGAGCTCAAGCGAGTATTCGACCACGACAACTTTGACAAGCGCGATGCGTTTCGAGCCCTCGCCGACGAGCCACTGTTTGTGCCTCGACACAATGTCTCGCTGGCCTATGAGCGTGAACTAGCGCTGGATCGACTGAAGCGGGTGTCGGAGACCAAGATGATCTCGGTGTTTGACTTTGAGAAGAATCCGTTGAATGTCATGGCTGGTAAGTAGTTGCATTGTATAGCCGGCCTTGGATGACCGAGACATCTTTAGCACACGAGTTGGCTGGGATGCTGGACCCGTCGTTTACGACCAAGATGACTGTGCAGTACAACCTGTTTGGAGGCACTGTACTCAAGCTCGGGACGGATCGCCATCGCAAGTACCTGCATGGGTTGGACGAGATGTCGGTCATCGGATGTTTCGCCTTGACCGAGCTGGGATATGGGAATAACGCGGTGGAAATGGAAACAACCGCCATCTGGGACGCAAAGACCAAGGAGTTTATCATCAATACTCCGTCTGTCATTGCTCGTAAGTCCCTCTTTGAATCCATTTATATGTAGCTGAGATCGTTGATTGCAGAAAAGTACTGGATCACAAACGTGAGTAGTCGAAGTCAATTGCTAAAACCCCTTCTCACATTAGTCTAGTCCGCCGTACACGCCAACTATGCTGTCGTGTTTGCTCAACTGATCTTCAACGGCACCAACGAAGGCATCCACGCCTTCCTTGTTCGTATCCGTGATGAGTCGGGTGCACCTTGCCCTGGTGTGTCTATCCACGACATGGGAAAGAAGATGGACTGTAACGGCGTTGACAACGGAAAGCTCGCGTTCGAACACGTTCGCTGTCCCCGCGAGGCGCTACTCAACCGGTGGAGCGATGTGGACGAGCAGGGCAAGTTTACGTCAACCATTGC
The DNA here is from genome assembly GCA_037039685.1 of Ceratobasidium sp. AG-K. Classification (NCBI taxonomy): domain Eukaryota; kingdom Fungi; phylum Basidiomycota; class Agaricomycetes; order Cantharellales; family Ceratobasidiaceae; genus Ceratobasidium; species Ceratobasidium sp. AG-K. The sequence continues at coordinate 3,122,675 of JAWNGF010000004.1, read as the reverse complement.
GAACCGCCGCGCGTGAGTCTCAGTCCTGATCGTTCGAGTACCATTGCTGATGATTCAATTGGTACAGCCGATTCCTCAAAGTGGCCGACCAACTCCTCGCCGGTCGCCTGTGCATCGCATCCATGATCCTCGGCAGCGCCAAATCATCCCTCGGAATCGCCCTCCGCTTCTCAGCAACCCGTGAAACCGTCGGCGAATCAGGCAAATCAGACACACCCATCCTGACTTATCAACTCCAACAACTCGCCCTCGTCCCTCTTCTCGCACGCACCGCTTTCCTCAACTGCGGCTTGCACGTGGCCAAGCGAGCGTGGTCCAAGGCTGGTCCCGAGACCCCTCAACTCAAGTATGCCGAAGTCGTACGGTTGTGCTGTGCGATCAAGCCGTTGGTTACTTGGCATGGCGAGCGATGTGCGAGTGTGGCGCGGGAGAGGTGTGGTGGACAGGGATACTTGAACGTGAATCGGATGGCGCAGAACGTTGGGTTCTCGCATGCGGGAATCACCGCCGAGGGTGAGATCCTCATCGTCTTCAAGTGGTACTTGGCTAATAGCTTGACGTGAATAGGCGACAATGCGGTTCTTACTCAAAAGGTCGCCAAGGAGCTACTAGCCGCAATCGACAACGGTTCCTACAAGCTGACCACGCACAATCCCGCCCACGCGAAGTTATGGAACATTGCCGAGGACGTTGAAGCCGGAGTTAAACTTCTACAACTCCGAGAAACCGTTTTGGCTCAAAAGGTATGTCTAGGCGTCCGTCGAGCCTGCCAGTTACTCATATCACCTTTAGCTCCAAAAAGACCTCGCGAGTCTCATGAAGTCTGGTAAATCTCTGTACCAGGCGTGGATGTTCCACTTGTCGGACACGATCCAAGCCACGGCCGTCGCGTTTGGCGAGCGTGTTTCCGCCGACGAGATGTTCCGACTCGTCCAATCGACCTCGGGTGGAACTCGGTAGGTCTACCACCCTCGCGTTTTCCCTCCGCTCACCCCTCGATAGACAAATCCTCGCCACGCTTCTCCACGTATCCATCCTCCAAATTGTCACCTCGAGCCCAACCCTCCTCGCCCTCTCGGTCATCACGCCCGAACAACACACAGCCGCCAAGTCTAAACTCGAGTCTCTCGTTCGAGACGTCCTAGGCCCCCAAGCGCTGCACGTCGTTGATTCTTGGGGGCTGCCTGGACAGGTATTGAGGGAGACTCCGGCGGCGAGTGTGGGTGGGACCGGAGGGTGGGATGTGTTTAACATGGGAGATAACCGGGGAGAGGTTGTGGGTAGTCAGGGGCGAATCGGGCGGGAGGAATGGAAGGCCAAGTTGTAGGCCCGGGTGTATGCTTTTTTTTTTTGAATCTGAATGGTGGTATTGGCGGGACCGAGAAACGTCCGGTCTGAACCTGTGCTGGAGTGAGACGCGTATTGGTTGACTTTAGATGAGTCGCAAATGTATGTGTAACATATGGCTTATCAAACCTATGGGTGATTCGAGATAGTTACGAATACACCTCCGCCAAGCGATCGACATGGACAACCAAATACCCTTCTGAACCCCTAGTAGCATGCGCCGCCGCATCGCTTCTGCATCAAAGCAACATTGATCAGCTAAATACACTAATTAGCCTCCATGACGGGATCAAGGATGGTATGGTCAATGTCTGGCGCTGTAGGGGGACTAGTTAGCCGATTACTCTTGCAGTTTGCAAAGGACCTGTTGGCTCAGAAATTCTATTCCCATCCTCTGAACATACCGGATATTGGTAAAGGTCTATGGGAGGCCCCCCTGCCGGACTGTGAGCCCGTTCCTGTGATCAAATTTCTCGAGTTTCTGTTTGGCTCTTCAGTTTGGGAGAACGGCGATCGGGATAAATTCACACACTGGAGTGTCAATTTCTCCCACTGGATATTGATGACTGAAAAGATCTGGGAAAGGTCCGAAAATGATTCTCCCCCAGGGTGAGTAATTACCTATATGCTCCCCCTTGTCTAACATAACGCTGACGCTGAATGTAGTCGAGGTGACCTCATAACACGACACTGGTTTCGGACGAGCGTTATACAGTGCTCCTCGGACCAGACTCTCGCCGACAAGATTATTCCACTTTATTATAGCGATCCGAGTGGCTCTTCTGATCGGTTTTCTCATATTCCTGTCCCCGATAGAGCGAGGAAACACCTCATAGGACCCGCATTGGATTTTATCTCTCCCCAAACCACCACCGGTTGTAATACGACAGAACCCTATGTGGTTATCCGCCTCGATATGGGCGCGAGGATACCAGAGGATGTACCTATCGCTGCTCATTATGCTCTTGGGTGCTTGCGGATTCGCGTCGATGGTATAGCCAAGGAGAGTGTCCCGTTCCTCCAAGGTCGGGATAACATAGCCGAGACCCTGGCTAGGATTTTGGACCTGGAGCATCCCCCTGATAGTGCGAGCGCAGCCATCTCGCGGTTGGCAGCAAATGTCGATTTTGGGGAGACAGTCGCTCAAACATATGTTACGGGGGTCTTACAGCCATAATACTGGACTTTCGGGTTTCTGGCAGTCCTAGTTGACGTGGCTAGCGCTGCTCATGGCTCTGTGCTCTTTGGAATTGTACTACATGCACAAGAATTATCTTAATGATATTATGGGCAGAAGTAGTTTCGTGCTTGGGCCACGCGTTCCACATTTGAGAACGATATCATTGTTTCGGCCACCAAAATGCTAAATTTATACAATCACATTTTCTAGTAACATGATCGATGTCGCATCCCGAGGGGTGATTTCACATTCGAAAGGTTTGGGCACACTATTACAATTAAATTAATATGACTAGCCAGTGACGGACAATTTCACCTGCACTCACTAAGTGGCGAACGGTGCAAACAGTTCATATATGCGTTCCGAGTTGGGACCCCCGAGTTGGTTGACTGCTTCCTTGAGCTGTCTACTGGCTTGAATGTCGAATATAGCAAGTAAACCGACCATCATCATCCATACACTGTTGTTGGCAACATGCAGGCCAGGGCATGCGCGTCTACCAAATCCAAATATGTACTTGCGAGGGTCGGGATCTGGCGTTGCCTTGAGGAAGCGAGTGGGGTCAAATGTGTAAGGATTGGGATAATGAACAGGGTCGCGGAGCATTCCCCTATGTGTTTGAGTTAAATGTTGGTCTGGAACGAGGATACACAGAGGACATAAGACGTACCAGACGTTGGGGTTAATACTAGCGCCTTTGGGAATCCAGAATCCATCGATTTCAATAGTAGAAGTAGCAACATGTGCGACGCCTGGAACTTTACTAATCAACAGAGCCTTTTGGTTGATTTGTACCACGACCTTACCCAGTGGGGTAATTGGGCACACCCTCATGACTTCCTGCAGAAATGCCTCGGTATATGGCAAAGAGTTTCGGTCCTTGAGTTCGGGGACGCGGGACCGGCCGACCACTGCATCAATCTCGTCTCGCGCGGATTGTGCTTGATCAGGATGGAGGGCCATCATTAAGAGTGACGATGAGACTGTCCCAGAAATCTAGGGACACTCGTCGGAAAACATAATCAAACACGTTGTTAGTCGCTCTTACCGTTCCAGACCCCGCTTCAAACGTGCATAAATCAAATTACTTTGGCTAAGTATCATGTCTATTGAACTTCGTACTTACCAGTAAACATGGTCCCGGCCGTGCACCGGATAAGATCTATATCTTCCTCGCATGCGTTCTCGCCCCCTTTCTCTTCCAGTAGTTGAGAGGTGTACGATCGTTGTTCCACCCGACCTCGGCACTTTGTGTGGAGGCTTAGACACAGTTCAACCGGGTTTTCAGGCACTTACTACTTGATCGTAAACGACGCTGAATGGTTCACTAATATATCTTTCACGCAATTCCCTACCTTCTTTACCTATCCTCTGGAATTTTGCTCCAGGGAACCAGAGAGGGAGGTACTTGACTAAAACGATGGTAGTAACACATATTTCCCAAGACATAATGAATTCATAAGCTTACGAATGGGAAAGTCGTTTACTAGGTAGTGCGACGATAATGCTTTGCCTAATAACACGCTCGATTCATATGCTATCTTGAGTAAAGGGTCGTTCTCCACGACCTTGTGGCCGTATGTCAGACGCATGATGAACGCCCCGGCAATATCCTTCGTGATAATGGCTATTTTCTCAGGGTCATCGTAGACTTGTCGAAGGAAATGAAGCGTGTATTCGAGGTGCTGAACTGCATATGACCGAGCGACAGTCTGATGTAAAGCAGAGGTAGCAACCCGACGCATTTTTTTATGTCGCTCGTCGTGGGTTGGATAGAGTGAGACAGAATTAGACCAGCCTAAGCTAAAACGTTCTTATTGATACTTATTTGGATGTGTGGTCTGTGGTACAGCTTACATTTCATGTACCATCACGTTATGAGGGCGGTTGGCAGTCACAGCCGCATGTTTTTCGAGGACTTCGTTTGCCAAATCGATTGTATTGACGATAATATTGGTTTCGGTTGCTGTTTGGAGGCGGATGATGCCGCCTATATATAACAAGGTTATCCAAATTTGGCATACCTAAGTTTGCACTAGCAAATCGCTCACCGAGTGAATTCCTGTAAGTCGTGGCTAGTAGAACATAGCGATGTGGTTGGTTGATGAAGTCTTTATTTCCCCATATCCAGTGTCCGACTGGAGAAGGAGGCAGCGATGAACGAGTAGCACTTGACTTGGCACATTTCCAAAGAATAACAAGTACTGCGACCGCCGGTATCAAGGAGCTAGAGGCACTTGAACGATCTAAGACCCCCCAGAACTTTAGGGATAATGGAGGTATGGCCATAGGTCCGGAAATGAGCGGGAGGAAAGTTGCGACATATCAGGAGAGCCCACGCTTATAAGACGGCCGGCAACATGAGCTTACAACGTGCCCTTTAGCACTAAAATGGTCCCAGAGTCGGACTCGGAGAGTGCCTAGGCACATCCATGCCGATACTCCGGGTTACTTTATGGACGCATTTGATTGACTTGGCACTACCCGAATATCCGTCAGCGATGTACAGCATTGGGCTCTCCACGCATATGGGGTCGCAATTCCTTGAGACGGATTGGTGCATAGGGCTCCATGACCCAACTAGGGTTCATGTGAAGGAAGGTATACCATAAACGCAAGGCTCGCAGGAAATCCTGTTCCCCGGAACAAGAAGATCCACTCCTGGTGCCTTGCTGGCAGGGCTGGTTGAAGATGACAACGCCGAATATCCGTCGCTTTGCGCTGACTGATCTCTGGCTATGCGTGGCTGTGCCTATCTCCACTCCATGCAAATATAAGCGTTTTTCGGACTACACAGTGACCTGGAAGCTCGGGTATGGTGAGATGATATTCGAATCGTTTCTGGTTACTTCGAACAAGGTCACTGCTTTGCTTAGCAACGCATATATCTAAGTCCAGCTCTGAGATTTCGATCTCGCTCCTCCATTGTAGGAATATTCTCACAAACGACAATTAATAGAACAACTGTCATTGACAATGTGATTAATATATATTAAAAGGCATTCAGGATTGAAGTCGTGGCGGGCGTAAGGGTAAAAGGGAGTTCGAGGTGAGGGTGAGAAGGGCTATGGTACAGTATATGAAATAAGGCTGAAGAAAATGAGTGACGAAATAGAGAAATTGGTCCATTAAAACTTGTGTGAGACTTGATGATCTATCGAATTCCCGAGTCTTCCTTAAGCTCGGTCGCGTACTAGAATGTTGAGTGGCTTTGTTCCACTACGCGATGGCGCCGAGGTTCTTTGACGCGCCTTTGAGCTCACCTGGATCGCCGCTCGAGCAGAACCCAGATAGACACTAGCAGAGTGTTGGTTCCTCGACCGTCGCTTATTCATGACGAGTAATCCAGGGGATCCATTGGACCTAGCGGAGGGGTCCGCGCTCAGTTCTAGTGTCGACTTTTTGGCGGGTCTAAGGGGCCTTATTGAAGCTAGGTTACTGGAAGGAGAGCTAGGAGCCATAGGTCACCGATTGGCAAGTGCTAGCTGGGGAACACCGGATAATTCGAACCAGCTGCTTGTCGCTTTGATGGTGAGTGGCGAGGCACAGAAGGGTTCGTGTGTGGAAGAGCAGGGGATTGACCCAGGACGCGACCCATTGCCTCGCGATCTATTGAATGAATGCTACCCTGGGAGGTCGAGGTATCCAACGGGTGAGTCGTCAATGGGGTAGTATCCAGAATTGCAGGCTCAGATATTGTGTCAAGACCCGGTACACTAACCAGACGTCCACAAGGTAAGTCCGGCGATCGTCCATTAGGCTCTATGATACGTGGTAGTCCAAGACAAAGGGCCGTGAGAAGTCGGCTTCGAGTGTTTGCAGTCGCCGAAACAATGAGAGTCGAATCGAGAGTTGCGGTCGGGCGTATTGAAGAGAACAAACTGGCATCAAAGATTAAACCTCTTCGACGCTCAGCCCCAGTTGGACCACGTTTTGAGCTCCACTCAGGCGCGTCCAACCGAGCGTCAATCGGTTCTACAGTCCAGCCAAGGTCCTGCTTTAGTATTTTAGGCGGGTCTGGTGACGTGAGCGGCAGAGTCGCTCGGGGCGGGATAAATCTGCGCCTAGCCAAATCCCGAGTGGTCGAGCGCAGGGACACTGGCAGGCTCGGCATTGGGGACGGTTCAGTCGAAAAGACAAAGTACGTATTCTGCTGGCGACTTTTCAGACGACTTGATTCAGTGGGGCCTGTCGAACGGCGCTTTTCCTTATTAGATAGGATCGGAGCCAAGGGAGCACGAGCGGGAAGTTTGCTGACTGGACGTTTGATTGGAGTCGAGGTGGAGGAGCCACGGGAAATATTTTCCTTCTTGACACAATCCTTCATGAGGCCTGTCGACCGTGTTCTGGCTACGGGCGTTGGCCGCAAACCCAGGGGATTCTGCGCCGGAGCGGCGGGGTCTAGGAGAATTGTCAGTAGCTGGGTGCCTAGTATCACACGCAGCTAACCTTGCTCAGCGGCGTTATTCTGCCATTTGAGACTGGGATTAGGCTTCCGTGATCCATTGAGAACCGGAATGCGAGGCGGAGGCAATGAGCGGCCACGGCAATCTTTGTCACTCGATGAAATCGTCGGAACGCTCGCGGGGGTAAGATTACGATGCAAATTCGAAGGCGGGTTATCCAAAGGCGGAGCCAGAATCGGGTTCGAGTGGTTTGGGTTCTGTGGAAGAGGTTCAGCGGCAAACGGATGCAAATATCACCTGACCAACCTCCGATGGGACAACCACGGGCTCTATGTCGGAACTCGGGATCAAACCTTTTGAGTCGGCTGCTTCCGAAATGAAGAGCTCGAGCTCAGCAAATAAGGCGTCGGTCGACAAGATGTCTGCACGACGGTCAGGTAAGTACTGATAATCACAGTTTGCGACGCATACCTTGGTCTCCCTTGTCGGAAGTGTCCATGGCCAACACATTGCTGTGGTTCTCGCAATCGTCGCTCACATCAAACTGAAACATATCTGAGCCGATAGTCGACCATGAGCTGGCGATCGGGAGTCCAGGCTCAAATTGGAGGCCGTCGTTGGGCCGGAGTTCTTCGTTGGCAATCTTAGGAAGTTCTTCTACAAGCGACGGGTTAGCCATAACCGTTGAGTTGCTACGCCGGCGAATCGTACCATCATGTTCCTTTTGGTCCGCGACTCTTGTGTTCGTTCTAAGGCTGATATCATTGTCGCGACCGTATTGAGATAGCGCTACGATTCCCACTGCCGTTGAAGTAGTGCTGCCGAGCGAAATCTCCGCAGGTCGATGGGCTTGCTCGATCTCGTAGTGGCCATCGTTCGCTATCGAGTGAAATTAGTAGGGTTCATAAATATGCTTTGACTTGCACTGATGGAGTCGCTGGGAGATGAGTTACGAGCATCAGCAAAGCCACAAATGTGTTATCAAAAAAAAACACTTGCCTCGATCTTCACTCATGCATTGTGGAGCCGGTGAATCAATATATGAATCATATCTAAACGGATCCAACATGTCTGCCACTGTCGACAAGGTATCCGATGTCGGGAAGTTCGAGATTTCACCAGTGCATTCCTTTGTCTCGCTCGCAGACTTTGCTGATACCCACCATTCACAATGCTCGGAGTTGTCCATCCTGCGTTTGCTTTCGGTGGAGGTCGCAGCGATTTGGGTGACTATTTGGCGGCATTAGTGACGCTTTGACTGACAGGATATATACTCGCCTTGTCGATCAAACTCTAGCCGAATGCACAAAATTTCCTTGTTTTCACTCTTTCCCAATCGAGTATCGAGCCGAATTGGATCATGGCAGTTAGCAACGACGGGTGGAGAGACAAACGCAGAGATTTTCGGCTTTGGCTCCGCGGTATAAACTGTAAAAGGAATTAAATATCGTTCACCAGAAAGAGAAGCCGTGTGCTTACATAGACCAGCAGAAAGGAATGCGCCCGTGTTGATGATCGAGTCGTATCTGAAAGGATCGCGCAAGTCGGCGAGAGTGGGTGAAGTGTCACTTGTTGGGAGAGTCGAAGTGGCTGTAAGCTGTTGTTCGCATTCGGCTTTGGTGAGACTGGTAATTGAGGTATTGATTCTATAATCGAGTAGAGAGCGATCCGCATGGGAATAGAAAGTCGAACGGAGGGTCGAGATATCTTCCTCATTGGGTGCGAGAGGAAGCACAGCAGAGCTCATGGTGACAGCTGCAGCATTTAGACCTGGATACATAAGGGCAAGGTGAGTCGCCAATTGGACTACCGTGACTTTGTTGACTTACCGTGGCCATGACTATAAACTAGCGAGGACTCGTGAGAGGGAGATTTTGAAATAGGGGTTGAAGCTGAGGGGACGTCGATATCAGCCCTGAGCGCCAAAATAATAACCGAATATACTCACATGAAGTACACATTTCTCCACCTCCCCGTGTAGCTTTGGACTTGAAGTGCTTGAGGTAGGCCGACCGAGACCTGGGCTTTGGCGCGGGGGTTGCAGTCTTGCGAGCGGTAGGAGCCTTGAGCTTCAAACGTGGCCAGAACACCGGGACGGTCAAGAGGCAGTTGTCCATCTTCCTTGCAAGCGGAAGATGCAGTGCAATGCGGTCCTTCTCCTTGCGTGCTGGAATAAAACTCTGCTTAATTTGCGTACAACGTCATATTCTTAAACCTATCTCCGAGATACAGGAGGAGACGATGTATGTATGCGGCATGTCCGCGACGGTCTGGCTCCTGTGTGAGGCGGCTCAGCAATTCAACTTCCGTATTTGGACATACCATCTCCAAAAAGTGAATCTATATACACATGTTGAGATGACGTCCATTAAGTAACAGTGCAATTTTTTCACCTGACCCATTGAAGCCTCGTATGTTCTTACTGGGTGCTTTTCATGGCGGTTTGGTATTTTTTGTTAATGGCGTCCATGGTGGTGTTTGCATACTTTAGGTTTGATAACTGAACCATCATAGAGTACGAGCTCATTTTCACTGGGACCAAGTCACGCTTCTTCCATATCAAATCTTGGAAGCTGCACATGTAGTGTTACCTCTTCTAAGGTGCATGTATTATGAGATATGTGTTAATTGCACTTTCCTAGATTATCATTGTATTCACAACGCTGCTAATGCGACATTACACGAGGGCGGGGCTCCACCATAAATACTATTGCCAGTTGGAGGTCGAGGCTGTTGCTCAGCAAAAATCGAAAATGCTACAGGGGGTTCCAGAGCCCTCTGAACCGCCCAAGGAGCAAAACCGAGCTACAGAGCGCTCCGCAGCACTTCACATTTTTGCTGAGTACGGAAATGGGTAGGTTTCTATTTCATTTTATAACTTTGTCCTACTATTGATTGACGGTGATGTATGGTGCTTTGCTTGCTCGCCAATTTCGAGGTGGCTTAATGCCCGCTGTAGTGGTCAGGTCTGTGTGGGTGGAGGGCCCGAGTCTGGATCTCGGGCCACTTGGCAGGCAAGAGCGCGTTTCACTTGCATGATGGCAACTGACACTCCGAGTTCTCGAAGCGAGTGTTCAAGGACAAGCGCTTAGCCTTCTTGTTGGCTTGCCATCCCGCAACAGGATCCAAGCTGGTGCCGAAAGAGGCGGTTCACCTGGCGGCAGGGATGCTAATGGCTGGATACCCAAGTGTGATTGCCACAATGTGGGCGATCCAGGATGACGATGCGCCCGAGATTGCATGGGACGTGTATGCAGATCTTTTGAAGGATGGGAAGATGGACTATAGCGATGCAGCTAGAGCATTGCACAAGGCTGTGGGGCGCCTACACAAGGAGGTTGGGGCCACATTGTTTGAAAGATGGGTGCCATTTATTTGCCTCAGTGCGCGAGATGGTACAGTATAATTGCCCCTCTCCTCAGTATGACATTCCCGTTTTGATTGTAGAGGTTCTTGGTTGCCATGTACCAGTTTCTCAATGAAGCATTAATAGGTATGCTGGATTCACCCGCATATATATATATACATATGTGACTCGAACAATGGTCGCCCACATTTGATTATTTGAGAAATGGTAATCTATTTTATAACGATGCAAATTTGTATGTCATCAATATAGTCTATCGCTCTAGTGAAAGGCGACGAAGGGAGCTACAAAGCCTAAGGATGGCTGAATCTCAGACAGATTCCCCGAGAAGGTGCTGTACAGACGCGTTTTGCGCTGGCAGCCTGGTAGTTAGGGCTGCTGAACGGAGACAAATTGTGGCTACACCAATACACCAATCAGCCTTACAACTCTGGCACTGGTTTGTAATAATGAACTATATTGCTTATTTCCTCCACAACCTGCCGGGTTTGGGTACCTCCCAGCTTGAAGCCATGCATTGGTCGAAGCATTTGACTCCAGCAATGACCCTGGTGAAGCTCCCCGCCACCCAGTCCTGGTCGAGAGACCTCCACCAGAGCTCAAAGTTGTGCATTCAATGTAAGCCACAGAAAAGATTGGCGAAATTGCTGCACAGGTAGCCAAAGGGAGCAAGTCCTTCCACTCTGGTACCTTCCATTGGGTGGATGTAAACCCAGTCCCTTGTCCGCACGAGCACAGGGGGTTTTGGCCACATTTGAGGGAGGTGGGTATAACATTGTTGGAGGTGTATTTGCAGCCTTTTCTGTGCTCCCAAACCCGGCATCTCTCAACCAGAGCTGGGAAGAGTTGCTTCCATGCAATTATCTCGTGGTCTGACAATTTCAATTGAGAAACAGTGAACTTAGGCAGCCTTTGGACCCAAGGTATGAGATATAAGTGTTTGTCTTCAGAAAGAGGAATGAGAGCTGTGTTGGCAACAATAGTCAAAGCTGCAAGGTTGAGGTGGACCCCACCAACTAATAAAATCGCATGTATGTTGTCTTTAGAAGCCCCACAAAGCAAAAATGAATGAGTGTGAAGACCATCCGTGCCAGAATACTTGTTCAGAATAAGATCAATTGAGTATTTGATGTCCGTGAAAACATTTGCAGTGGTGTCCTTGGGTTCGCTCCTCTCACAAACAACCTTTTGTTCTTGGTCAGAGAACTGTAAGCCGCTGTGAAATCTCAGCCAGCTTGTATCCCTAGATGATGGAGTATTGAGAAGCGGTAGGTGATCTAAATGAAGGTGGTGCATATTCCAAGGGGTGTGCGCGTTCTTTCAAATGATTGGGAAGGGATCTGATAAATTTGCAGAGTAATCCAAAGGGCTGGATACCGGGGCAACGATCTTCAACCCTTATCAGTCTAGCAGAAACATATGATATGCAAGTGAGAAACCTACATCAACAAAGCTAAGGTCCTTGTTGATATCTCATCTGTGGTCGCTCCCTCGAACAGGGTAGACATATGTTGCATGATCCACATGATCCCCAATCACAAACTTGATGGTATGTGGCCCAATTTGCCTGGTCGACACAGACTTGTCATGTAGGTACTGTTGTTGAAGAGCAGAGCTTGCTTGAAGTTGAATAGAAAGCAAGTGGATGTTAGGTTCCCTGGGCCAGTTGACAACAGCACAACAGGTGGGCTCCAAGGTTTCAACTCGGGTTGGCTGTCAGAACATGTTACCAGTACTGTGAAGGGTTTGCAGCGCCTTGGTTGCAAGAGAAGGTCGATAAGTTGATATATGCATACAGCTATCCTCTTTAATAGTAGTTGTAAATAGGTCAAGCTGTGGTCCGAGTTTCTGTGAGAATAACATGGCAGATCAGGGTGAAGCCTTGATGCCAATGGATATTTTAGCATTGGGAAGTTCCAGGAACCGCAAATGGGCCCAGAAGGAGACAACCAAATTGGACTGGCCATTCATTCCTTCAGGGTCCTCCCAGATACAAGTGCTACCAAGGTTGGACTGTTGAATGAGTTTTCCCCAGGTAGCATGCAGTGCAGAATAAGAATTGCAAGAATCATTGTCAAATAGTGAGCACTGCAGGACCAGATTGCCTATTTGTTCTGGATTGTTCAAAAGAACCTGCAGGCTTTGATGCGGAACAACTAATGTGACACATATAGCAGTGGGAAGGGTTGATTGGTTGCTAAATATATGGGTATGATTACCTGCATGAAATGCATTGTGGAATTTGGGGTCAAGCAAGGGAACTGAGTATATGCCATAAATGTGGAACTGAAGGCATAGATCTTGATAATTCTCCAGTGCAACTTTGCTGCTGATGTTTTGTTTCACAAGGGTCAGAAAATCGCCTGCTACTTCTAACCAGGCACCCTTGTGTAGTGTCACTTGGCACTGAATCATACAGAACAGTAGCACAAATGTCTCCCAAGTGAAATGCATCCTCTCTGCTGCCTTGAGCTTTGCTTGAGCACTAGATAGCCCAGAGAATAGGAGAGACAGCATGCCAAGAGTTTTGGGGGAGAATATTTTTTGGTAAATTCCATGGATAACCTGGACAAGATCAGCTGCTTCAAACAAGATTTTATTATTCTGGTTGGATACATGGTGGTTGCCGCCACAGGGATCTACCCATGCAATGCGTTTGTGAAGCCGGCTCCCCATGCCTGCAGCCAGAAGAAGCTTGTGGATGCTGGACTCAGTCGTGAATCCAGCCAAGTAGGACTGAGGTGCAATGCCCAGAAGACAAGCAAGGGTTGGGACATCCATGCAGAGTTGTTGCAGCAAGGACTGGGCAGCATCTCCAGTACCAGGAATGAGGGTTTCAGTGTAAAGAATAGACTGAGACGCTGGATCCTTTTTGAGAAGTGGAGAGGTGGTGATCAACAAGTTGAGCAATCCAAGGTGGTCAGCCAGGTTCAAAGTATCAATGACGTCAAATGTGGTTGGTCCTATGGAATCTGCTCCAGGTTTGTCAAGAGAGATTTGCACCGTCCACCAAGCCAAGGCAAATATATGCATCATGGGCTGTTGGTTGATGGTGACCAGCTCTAGTGCGCAGCAGAAAGCTAATGCATTGCCAATGTAGAAACGGAGTGTAATGGCTGTTGTGGCCCTGGGCGCCCGGAAGGACTCACACCAGGCTCTAAATTGTTGTTTTGATACATTGAATGTGGGTGAGTGTGTGTTAGCAAGCAGCCTGGCTGGTTCTCGATTTACTGTTGCAAAGGCAGGGGAAAGGTGGAAACTGATGCCAGGGAATGTTCCTTAGTGAGGATTAAATGTCTCACCCAAGAGGGAATAGATAAATGTTGGATTGAGCTGGGTAGCTGAGCTAATATTGTTTGGGCATGTAAAAGTTGTACCAGTCTTCCAATACAATTGAGCCAACTGCACAACTGGGCCCATGGCTTGGTGCCAGAGCATTCCTGCAGAGCGGCTTGCACTGATATTAAACAGAACCTTGTCCAGAATAGATTTTGAGGTGGCGGTGTCGTAAGCTTCTTCTTGGTGGCTATGAGAGGAGCCGCGATGGAGAGTGGACGGCACTAAGACCTAAGTGACCTCTTGAGCCGCAACGCACTTAAGCGTCTGTAGGCTCTTGAGGGTAGGGGTGGCTCTAAGTGTCACTCAGAGGGGATGTTTTGACAAGACAAAACAAGCTGGGGTCACCAGGCTTGTTGGTCCTCTATATATAAACAAGACAAGGCCGAGTCATACAGGACACAGCCACAAGAGTCATAACAGTCAACCAGTCAGGAGTGTCCATGTGAGTCATGCTGTATGAACAGACATGACTCATACAAAGCACAGCCGCGTTACACAATGTAACAGTATAACCACAAGAAGGTGGCAACGCGGCAGACAGAACGGGGAACGTAACACAAAGAGGGAAGACAGGAGGGCGCGGCAACGGGCAAGTCCGATGGAGTGAGCTAGCTCACAACATTACTCCCCCCTAAGAGTCCGTTTGGGGGACCTGAACAGACTTACTGCACCACGCAGTCCTTCCCTTTCCTCAGCATATACTCCTCAAGCCCTTCATCTTCTTCCAAGGTCAGGTCGATGGGATTGAACACGGTATTTCCCGGTTCGTCCGAGAACTTCTCCCATTCCTCCCAAGTCTCCTCCTTTGTCCAGTCCGCCTTGGACCAGTCCAAAACCCTCTTCTGGGTTTCCACAAACTCCTCATCCCATTGTCGCACATCAGGTTCCGCCTCCTTCCATGCCGACACATCCGCCTCCTCCCACTTCCACCAGTTTGGCGACCATTCAAACTTCTCTTTCTGGTACCTTCCCCTTTCCATCTTCCAGTCGCTCAGGTCCCTCTTGTAGTTGGCGTCCCAGGCATTGTTCCATCTAGGTCGGAGCGTTGGCTGCCTTCCGTTGTAACCTGGTACCCACTCGCTTGAGTACGCTCCTTCTTGTCCCCATTTGACCACTCTGAGCATGTGCGTGGAGAGGAGGACAACCTCCGAGACCTGGAATGCGGCGCACCCCCGGCAGACAAATATGTCCTTCCGCAGGAGTTGCATTCGTGTCGGCCATTTTTTCCCGACCCACTGGAATTCCCCCAGGTCCGAGTGGAGGATGTCGTCCGAGGCTCTGAAGTGCATTCTTCCCAAGCTTTGTTGCGACCTCTTGAAGATGTAGCGGGCGGCCCCGGAGTCAAGGATCCTTGCCGTGGCAAAGGCAGGTCCCTTGAGGACGCGGGTGAGGTTGTTGGCGATGGTGTTACAGGAGACGGCAGGCATGGTGGAGAGCAAAAAAGATTTAAAGAGTAGAGTTGAGAGTGTGTTCTGGAGTAGTTGCAAGTTTTGCAGATGTCACTATCAATTGCGCCCCCTCTGCCTTTTAACTTTCCTGGGACGTAGTTAGATGGCGTGGGAGCTTCGGGGTGTTGGCATAGAAGGTCCTTGATGATCTTTGAAAGGTGACCAAAATCTTCCGCTCTTTGTTCTGTGTCTTCTTCACTTCCATAACCCTTCCATCTGACCCTGTAAAAAAGACCGTCCTTTGTCTCTTTCCAGTCCAGAATCTTCTCTACTTCATATTCTTCTTCTCCTTCTTCCGTTATGATCGGCGGTGGTCGGGGTTGGTTTCGGCTGAATTCTGTGTCTTCTTTATAAGGGCTGAGCAAGTCGATGTGGAAAACAGGGTGCACCCTCATTGTTGTTGGCAAAGTCAGCTCATAAGCGTGTGATCCTATCCTTTGCTTCACAACAAATGGCCCGTGTTTCTTGTTATCCAGCTTTTTTGAAGGTCTTTTTGTTTGAATGTTCCTTCCCAAAAGCCATACTAGATCTCCTTCCTTGTATTCGTTTCTTGGTTCTTCTTCTGGGAGCCTTTGGTTCTCCATTGACGCAATTGCTTCGTCGTGGATTTTGCACCATTTTTCTGTGATGCTGTTTGCTTCCAGAACCTGTGATTCTTCTGCTGAGATATTCCACAGTGGTTCCCTGACGTAGACAATTTCGAAAGGGGAACTACCTGTTACGCGGTTCTTCTGTAGATTATAACTGAATTCCGCAATAGGCAACAAGTCCGCCCAGTCATCCTGTCGGTAGTTGACAAATGATCGTAGCCAGCCTTCCATCCATTGATTGATTCTCTCTGTTATTCCATCAGTTTGGGGGTGGTAGGCAGTGCTGAAACCTGGGATAGTTCCAATTTTCTCATAAATGGCTTTCATGAGTTTGGAGTTGAAAGTAGTCCCTTGGTCAGAGATCGTGCTTTTTGGAAATCCGTGTAGTTTCCAAACATTTGTGACAAAAAGGTTTGCAAGGTCGCTTGCCGTGTGAGATTCTTTGCAGGGTATGAAATGCGCCATTCTTGAGAATTGATCCACCACTACCAAGATGCTATCTGCTCCTTTTGATTTTGGTAATTTCACTACGAAGTCAAACGCTATGTCTTCCCATGGTCCTTTTGGAATCTCTAGAGGCTTGATCAGAACTATCAACTTTGATCCCTTTGTCCGTTGGCAAGTTTCACAGGACTCCACATATTTGTTTACGCTTTGCTTCATTCCCGGCCAGAAGTATCTTCTCGATATTAGTTCTAAAGTTCTAGCTTGTCCTTGATGACCCGCAATTTTTGAGTCGTGGTGAACTCGCATGATGGCCAGCCTTGATTCCTTGTCTTCTGGCACGTAAATCCTTCCTTTGAACCATAATAGTCCCTCCTTGAAATCATAATCTTTTGCACTGTGTTGTAGGGTTTTTGGTAGCGTTTCCCTTGATTTGCAGATTTTTATGATTTGTGCCAACCCTTTGTCTGTTTCTTGTGCTTCCCTGATAGTTTCTATGATGTCTGTGTCTACTTGTCCCATAAATCCCTTGAATTTTTCGACAGCTATCATAACCTGTTCAGGTGTGGGGGTGTCTTCATGGTCTGATTGTCTAGACAATAGGTCCGGCTTAGATGACAGGATTCCAGGGCGGTATATGATGTCAAAGTTATAGGAAGCAAGCAATTGGTGCCATCTTGCGTGTCGTCGGTTGAAAGTTCTTGCTTCCTTCCAGAACTGTAGGTTCCTATGATTGGTGTAGATGGTGATAGGGTCCTTTGTTCCTTTGAGGTATTGTCTCCAATGTGTTAAAGATTCTATAATTGCCATAAGTTCTTTATCGTGGACGTCGTAGTTGAATTGAGCCTCGTTGAATGATTTTGAAAGAAAAGCAATAGGGTGTAGGTAGCCATCATCTTGCCTTTGCGACAGGATTGCCCCCATTGCTACCCCACTTGCGTCTGTTTCCAAGAAGAAAGGTTTGTCAGGATTTGGATGGCGTAGAGTGGGTTCCTTGCTGATTTCTGCTTTTAGGGCTTCAAATGCTTCCTGCTGATTGTCTCCCCATTCCCATTTGTTCTCCTTTCTTGTCAAGGTTGTCAGGGGTTTTGCTAATCGGCTGAAATTTGGTACAAATCTTCGGTAGAAATTTGCGAATCCTAGGAATGCTTGGACCTGCTTGACTGTTCTTGGTTCCTTCCATTCTTTTATTGCCTTGACCTTTTCTTCGTCCATAGAGATGCCCGAATCGCTGATTCCAAGTCCAGTGTATGTCAATTTGGTGACAAAGAATTCGCATTTTGGAAGCTTCGCGAAAAGATTTTCCTCCAGTAAGATTTTTAGTACTCTTCTGACATCCACGGTATGTTGGCTTCTGTCCTTAGAGAATACTAGGATGTCGTCAATGTAAACTATGACACATACATGGATAAGATCATGGAAAATGTGATTCATATATCTCTGGAAGATGGCGGGCGCGTTTTTTAGTCCAAAAGGCATGACAACGTATTCGAACAGTCCTTCTTTTGTTCTGAAAGCTGTTTTCCATTCGTCGCCTTCCCTAATTCTGATATTGTTGAAACCCATGCGTAGATCAATTTTGGAGAAAATTTTTGCGTCCTGGATTTTATCCAGGAGATCTTCCATTAGAGGCATTGGGAATCTGTCATCCTTTGTAATGGCATTTACTCCTCTGAGGTCTTGAACAAGTCGTAGTTGGTGTACTGCCCCTGGATTTTTTTGATCAACAGGTTTTTTGACAAAGAAACAAGGTGATGCAATGGGTGACTTGCTTGGTCGAATCTTTCCTGCTGCGATTTCTTCATCCAAGTATTCTCTTAGTGCAATTGACTCTGCTGGAGAGAGTGGGATAGGCCTGGCCGGTTTCGGCAGTTCAGCTCCTTCCTTGAAGTTGATGGCGCAATCGTATGGCTGATGATCTGGGATCCTTTTGAACTTCTCTTCACTGAAGACATTGGCAAATTCCTTGAATTCCTCGGGTAGGTCGTCTATGGAGGCCGCTTTTGCTTGGATGGGTTCTGGCCGCCACGATATGTGCTTCGTTTTCCAGTTGATGACCGGGTTTGCTTCTTCTAACCATTCCAGTCCTAGGATAAGCTTAGTTTCCCCAGTAGGCATAGCAAAGAAGACTTGTTTGAAGGTTCTTCCTTCCACGTCTAGTTCCAGCTTAGCTTTGAAGCGTATTTGGTGAGAAAGTTCCTTCCCTTGGATACCGATTACTTTTCTCTGAGTGGATAGTTCTATGAGAGGAATATTGTTGGATTGAGCCCAGGAGATGTCCAAGAAATTTCTAGATGCTCCAGAATCGATGAGAGTTGGGATAAGTTCTGTGATTCTGGCAACGTTTGCGTAAACAATGGTTGACTCATTTGTTGCTCTAAAGTACATTGTTTCCGTTGCCGGTTTTTTGGCCTCTCCACACACAGTTAGAGGGAGACCCCTTCTTTTCCCGAGTCTTCCGTAATTGTTGCCTCCCTTCCTTTAATGTTAGGTTCCGTTGTTATCCATTCCTTGGACGGACATTTGAATGAACAGTGTCCTTCCTGCCCGCATTTCAAGCAGCGGTTGCTTGCTATCCTTGCTTTGTATACTTCATCAGGTAGTCGTTGTGTAGAGGATTGTCCGCTAGCGGTTGGTTGGGCTGCTTTCTTCCCAGTAGAGGTCTTGATTTGTTGCAATTTCTGGTCGATAGAGATTGCGATTGAGATCCACCGGTCAAGAGAAAGTTCTCGTTCTGTCCCATCTTCATTGATCAGGGTTAGTTCAAAACGAGCTAGCTCGGTTTTGACCTCAGACTTCAACCCTTCCTTGAATTGGTTGATCAGGGCTTCCTGTCCCCAATTTACGTCTACCAGAAGGTATCGGAATTCCGAAGCATAGTTTGCTACCAAGTTGGTTTGTTTGCATTTTTGGATGTCCGATTCGGCTTTAGCTTTCTTGTTAGGGTCGCTGAACTGTTCCATGAAGTGTCCTTTGAAACTCTCCCATGAGACCAGATTTTGGTTGTTTCCTCCTTGGTTAAGCGATCGTAAGAGTACTTGTGCCCAGTGGGTGGCAGCTTTGTTCTCAGACTTGAAGTTGGCTAGAGCTTCGCGGATCCTTTCTTTGCCGGAAGTGTATTGATCGCCTAGACGTATGTTATGGATACTGACATTCTGTCATAGGAATAACATACTGAAATCCAAACCTATGCTTGTGGCGACTTTTCTGCTTGTTTGCATGTATGCAGTTTTGTAACTGTCTTTACTCCCTCTTGAACGCTACTTTGTGCTACTTCTTTATGTCGATATGTAGTACTCTCTAGTAGCTTTAATTCACTGTCTTTTGCGTCTCTATATGCGGGGATTTCATAAAGATATGAAATGTCTAAGTTTATTGTCTTTGGCGCTTAGGGAGAGATACATTGTTATACTTGTATCTCCACCAATACTGATCCGTTCGCTTAGCTTAAACTTGCGACTGACTCGCAAGCTTCCAATTCAGCCGATCGCACTTATTTCATGTGAATTGACCGGCTATTTCCCGCGATATGTCTCGTGGCTTGTCAAGGTGCTGAAATGACTCATTTCAGCAGCCACCAGATCTTGAGAGCTGCATAGCTTGTAGATAGTGATTTAGTATAGTTACTTGACTGGAGCAATTAGTTAGATGACTCATAATATATGTTCCAGCCAACCAAAGCACTCTGACTCCATGAATGCTAGTCATCAAGGCATCAGTGTTCATCCACCCCTCCTATCATTGGTAGATGCCCCCAATGATAGCCACAACCAGATGACTAGTGTTCTGAGGCCTCTAGGGTATAAATACATGCCCTCTAAGAGCCCTCCATCCTCAACTCACTCTACATCTGTTGTGCTTTGGCTTGGCTGTGTGATTTCCCCCATTATTGTTGTGTGCCTCAAACAGTATTTGTTAGCCTAAAGAAAAGGATCTCCTGAGTACCTATTATAGAGGAAAGGTTGCAGACGTCTTATAGTGCTTTTACAAGTAAGAACAAGGAAGGCATTTAGGGAATAGCCTAAGATTAGTACATACTTAGTTCATTGCAACTAGGAGTGTGAAACAGTGACATTTAATAGCTAAGGGAACCTGAGCTCAGTACTCCTGCTCTTTCTATTACTAGTGTACATACACTCTACAGTAGGAAAGCTTAGTATCAATTCCATTAAGTGTGCAACTAGATTGCTTTACTTACTGAGAGCATCTCAGACTACTGAGACATTACTTTATATTGTTCCACTGTGTGTATTCTGTAGTTATATCTCTTGTACATACAAGTAGCTGCAACTCTCAGATATATAACATTGGTGAAGCGACCCAGGTAGTAATCTTTGTTGCTACATATATTGGATTACTACCCAACACCTATACTGTGCTTAAGAGATGTCTAGTTCTAATTCTAGCACCTCCTTACATGAATCTAGGACTGTTGCTGCTGAAGAGGAGGTTACTCCTCTAGACTCAGTGTCACAACAAGGACCTAGAACCCCTACTGCTGGACCCTCCTATCTTCCTCAAAGAAATAGGTGGTCAGCCCATGATGCTCAGTCTGATTGGAGTCTTAACTGGCAAGAGATTGAAGCTGATGAGGACTACATGTACTCATTAATGCCCTATCTGCCTATGGCCTCCACCTCATTTACTGCACTATCTGAGTCTGATAGAAGGAGACTTATATATACTCCTGCTACTGCTCAACTCACTAATACTGTGCGCCAGTATAGTGATATCAATGATAGAAGGAAGCTAGCTAGGGCTATTGGCTGGAAGATTTATTCTAAAAGTCCAATTCCTCATGAGCATAACATTTATCTATCAATTCAAGGAAGAAAATGGGCAGCCTCTTATCTTCAGACTCTGGATACCTTTTGTGTATTTGCTCCTAAATGGATACACAACCCTTCTCAAGATGTAGTTATGGATTTTAATCATACACTACATGGATCTTTTAAAAGAGATCTGAAGGTTCTGTATAGGCAGCACTGTCAAAGGGAGATTCCAGAAGATGAAGTGGACCATCCTGAAGTTCCTTCCTACCCTGCAACAGAGACTTACACTACATTCAATAAAGCTCAGCATGAAATAGCTGCTGTAGTTTATAGGGATGAAGTGGAGCGCTTTTTGGCTTACATTTACAGGGAATTAAGAAGGAATGAGGATAAAGGTAAGAGCAAAGCTATTCAAGGTCACATGGAAACTGTGTTGTCACATAATTCCACAGACTTTGACCAGTTCCCCATATATGCTCCTAGAGCTAGAGAAGCTGCTGAAGCAGTAGTTACTAATCCTAACCCCCTTGCTCTCAGGCAAGAGTCTGAAGATCCAGTAACTACTATGACACCTTCTCTGGTTCCAAGGTATTACCATAGGCGCAAATCTGGTGCTTTTGGTTTTATCAAGACTAGGTCTAATAGTCCTGAAGACAATGAGATTAGAAAAAGTCCCATACCAATGGTTACTCCCCTCAGGAGTACTCCATTTGTTGGAGGAGCTCAGTTTACACCTGGGCTAATGCAACAACTTGGTCAATCTTCTAATCCTCAAGTTTCAGTACTAGGCCCTGCTACTAATACTGCATTTGGCCTACCTGGAAATAGTACTACTGGAATAGGTCCTAGAAAATCAGGAATGGTTTCCCAACCATTGAGCTTTTCCTTCTTCAATAAGGATTCCATGAAACCTATTGAGGAAGAAACAATACCTGAGACTCCTAGTAGACCTAAAGTTGGATCAGGAAGAGTGATGGGAAGAAGGCTCTCCAATATGATAGGAGGTACTCTGTCTTCTCCTCCACCTGCTTTAACCCAACCTCCTACTGCAGTAGTTTCTCAATTAGGACCCAAAGTTAGTAGTATACTACAACCTACTAATACTCAGCCTAGTGTTGCACCTGTGGAAGTAACTGCTGCACCTGTTGTAGTTGATCCTTACTCTAATGATACTCTTAGAAGGCCTAGACATAGGTCCAGAGCTCCCTTGGAGGAAGGAGAAACTGCTGAGATTCTTCAGCCATCTCCCATAAGGTACAATCAATATGGACATATAGAAAGGTTGAATCAACATGCTACTGGCATGATTGCCACCAAACAACCAGACCTTAAGGATGGTAAAGACCTAAGTAACCATGAAGGAAGTCAGAGAACTCCTCCTGATCAACCTAGGAATCCACCCTATTGGCACCATGGTGGACCACCTGGAGCTGGTCCTTCTGATCAAGGAGGAAACCCAGGCAATGGTGGTTCAGGCAATGGTGGGAATCCTCCTAATCCTCCTGGAGGCAATGGTGACCCATATGGTCCCCCTGGAGGTAATGGTGGTCCCCCTGGAGGTAATGGTGGTCCTCCTGGAGGCAATGGTGGTCCCCCTAATGGGAATGGTGGTCCTTCAATTCCTCCAATTCCTCCACAGGGTAGACAAGGTGGTGGTCCTCCTGGTCCCCCTGGTCCTCCTGGTGGTGGGAATTACTACTATCTAGTAGGTCCTCCTGGTCCCCCTGGACCTCCAGGACCTGCAGGAACAGCTCCCAGGCTTACTAGACCACATTTTGATTCGCGTCTCAAAATAGAACAGGTGGTACCCAAATACTATGGTGGTGCAGAAGAGCTGATGGAATGGATCACTCAATTGGACCATGTAGTAAGGAGACACCCAGATCTCTTGGGAGAACTGGGTTATGTAGTACCACTAAGGTTTGAGAAGGATGCCAAAATATGGTTTAATGCACTAGATCCTGCTTGGCAGCAATATATGATGCAGGACTGGCGCCTTATGAAGGAAAATATGGCTAGATACTTCTGGAACCCCCATTGGCTCAACAAGTTGAGATCTAAAGCTCATCAGGCCAAGTATAGGGAACCAGGTAAAGATACTGAGTCAGAAACTCCTTCACAGTATATCATGCGCAAGAAAGACCTTCTTGATGCAGCATATACTTTCACAGATCCAGAAGCTATTGAGGAAGTGCTTAGAGGAGCTCCCCAGCAATGGAAAACTCTGCTCAGCACTGCAACTCTTGTTACATAGATGGACTTCATGTTCAAAGTCAAGGAGATTGAAGAACTGCTACAGGACTTCAAACACTCCAAATCTGACTCATACAAGAGTTCTGACTTCAACAAAGCTTTTGAGACTTGGAGGCATGAAAGGAGAGAAAAGAAGAAGGAGAAAAAGAAAGCTAGAGTACATGCTGTGAATACTCCCAGCTCTGGGAAGAAACCTCATGTGCCTAACTACCCTCCTGATGACAAGAATGTGTCTAAAGTCACTCCTGCCTCCCAAGGAAAGCGCCCTTGCTGGCACTGTGGTAGTGGTAATCACTGGGATAACCACTGCAAATATGCCAGGAAGAATGCCACTAAGGCTAGGGTGCACTTTGCTAGTATTGAAGGTGATGAGCTTAGAGAACAAGAGGAGTATGAAGCAGCTGAAGCAGGTTTTAGTAGCAGTTCTGAATCATCAGAAGAGGATGATGAGTCTGACTCTGAGGATTTTTAGAACTGTCCCAGGCAGCTCTGGTTGTTTCAAACCCTGAAACAAGTGCAGAGAACCTAGGGACAACTACTAATGGCTCAGAGACTGCAACTAACTTCAATGCTGTAGCTAATACTGAATCTCTAAGTTCAAAGTATACTACAGTAGTGATGCCTCCCAAATCTAAGGTATTCTCCACCAAGGCTAGCTCCCAATTGTCCAAAATAGTCCTTCAAAAGACTATGGCCAGACCTCCTGGAACATCTTTCCTAGGAGCTTCTGCTACCACTGTCCTTGCAAGACTAGGTGGACCTCAAGAAGAGGAATTACCATTGACTGTGGATACAGGTTCTGATATCACACTAGTCAATAAGGATTTCCTCAGCACTCTAAAGGTCCAACCAAAGATCAAGGTGGGGCAGAATGTCCAGTTAATCCAAGTAACAGGAAAGTCAAGGATTAATGGTTACATTGTGATGCCAATAATCTTTGAGACTCCTGAGGGTCCTGTAGAAATGACAGTAGAAGCCTATGTAGTTCCTAAGATGAACACAAGATTCCTTCTAGGTAATGACTTTGCAGCTCAATTCAAGTTGTCTATTGATAGAAGTGACCCTAAGGTAACCTACCTTAAGCTGGGAAACTCTGGAAGGCAAATTGAAGCTCAAGAGTCAGTTACCAACCCAAGAACTGATGATGCTGGCAATGTCTTCAGTGTGCAGGTTGAACCAACATCTGAGGACAACTCCTCTTCCAAGGCTTCAAAAACCAAAGGGAGGAGGTCAAGCAAGGAATTACCATACTCTTCAGATTTTCAGTTAGTACACCTAGCTCAGAATGTCATTCTGGAACCTGAGAGCATGACCAAGGTACCCATCCAAGTGGATTGGATACAAGACTTGAATGAAGGATTCATAGAACAGTTGGAATACTCTAAGAATGGCAATGAAGATAGACAGAAATGTGGTATCACCAATTGCATCATTTCTAGAGATACTACACATGTTCAAATGATGAATTTATCCAAAGTTGCAGTCAATCTCACTCAAGGAGATGTAATAGGACACTTATATGATCCCAACCAATACCTAGATCACTCTGAGAACCTTTCTGAAAGTGATCTAGCAAAAGGGATTGTGAAGTGCAACCTAATCAAAGCCCACTTGTCTGAAATGCCACTTCCCAAGCCTACTGAGGAAGAGATATTGCTATCTCAACCTGTGGAAGGAGGTCCAAAGACTAGTGAGTTACCTGACCCAGACCATATCAAGAAGGACCAATTGTTATCTGAAATACACTTTGGAGAAAATCTAACTCTAGATCAAAAGAAGAAATTAGAGCAATTGGTACTGAAACACTTCATGGCATTTGGTCTGGATGGGAGATTAGGAACCTATCCTGCTGAAGTAGAGATTAAGCTGGTACCAGGTGCAAAGGAAATATCTTTAGCTCCTTATTCTGCCTCCCCTGCAAAAAGGGAAGTCATTGACAAGCAAGTCAAGGAATGGTTAAGGCTGGGAGTAATCCAACCTTCCAAGAGTCCTTGGGGTTTTCCAGTACTAATAGTGTTTAGGAATGGTAAAGCCAGGCTTTGCATTGACTACAGAGAACTGAATAAGATTGCTGTACCTGATCAATTCCCTTTGCCAAGGCAAACTGACATCCTCCATACTCTGGAAGGATCTCAGTACCTTACCACACTAGATGCTCTAGCTGGATTTACTCAGTTAAGTATCAAACCTGAAGACAGACCTAAAACAGCCTTCAGAATACATGATGGACTATTTGAGTTCACTAGGCTACCTTTTGGGTTCAGAAATGGACCTGCTGTGTTTCAAAGGGTAATGAGTGATGTACTAGCCCCATTTCTGTGGATCTTTGCATTGGTCTATATAGATGACATTGTAGTATTCAGCAAGACTTTTGAAGATCATTACAAACATCTGGATTTAGTGTTTGGAGCCATAGCAGCTGCTGGAATCACCTTGTCACCCATTAAATGCTTCATAGCCTACCAGTCACTTATATTACTGGGGCAAAAGGTATCCAGACTTGGTCTCTCCACTCACAAACAGAAAGTGGATGCTATAATCCAACTGGAAGCACCTAAGGACAAAGCTACCTTGCGCACATTCTTAGGTATGACTGGTTATTTTTCCAGTTATATTCCATTCTATGCTTGGATCATTGCACCCCTACTACCCTTGTTAAAGAAGGATGCTGAGTGGAAATGGGATGAATTGAAGCAAAATGCATTTGAACTAGCTAAAACAGCTCTTGTTTCAGCTCCTGTAATGGCTTATCCTATACCAGGACTACCCTACAGAGTATATACAGATGCCTGTGACTTTGGTTTAGGTGCTATCTTGCAACAAGTACAACCCATGCTGATCAAGGACCTCAAAGGTACCAAGCTATATGAAAGGCTGAGGAAAGACTATGATTTAGGAAAGGATGTACCACTGTTGGTGATCCCTGACTCCAAGCAAAAGGACAACCTGACTGGGGGGGATGAGAATGAGGATTCTGAAAGTTTTGTAATCCATGATAAGTGGGCTAAAAACTTTGAAGACACCATAGTCCATGTAGAAAGAGTCATTGCCTACTGGTCTAGAATTCTTATCCCTGCAGAGAGGAACTATTCACCCACTGAGAGAGAAGCTTTGGCCCTCAAGGAAGGACTTATTAAGTTCCAACCTTACATTGAAGGGACTAAGTTTCTAGCAATCACAGATCATGCTGCCCTTACTTGGAGTAGAACCTTCCAGAATGTGAATACTAGGCTTCTGAGATGGGGCCTTACCTTTGCTGCCTATCCAGGCATGAAAATCATTCACAGAGCTGGAAGAGTACACTCTAATGTAGATCCTGTGTCCAGACTAAGGCGCAGAATACCACTACAAGATGGCCCTGTTGCAGATGATAGTACACCCCTTGTACTGAGTACAGATGAGGATCCCATAAAGAACCTTTATAAGGAACTTGGGGAGAGGTTTGAAGAAAAACTGCTAGCTAATGTAAAAAGGTGCTTGTCCATTCCTGGAGGTGTTACAATACCCCTTGAGAATGATTTCAGTACTAATGCACTGGCTTTTCAGACAAATTCAAGGCACTACTTAACTGTGAGTATCAGTAAAGAGGAATTAGAGCACTTTATGCAAGGATATGAGAAGGATGAACACTTCAATAAGGTCCTACAAAGCCTTAGAGCAGCTCATGATCCTATGAACCCACCCTGGTCACAGTACAAGATTGGAGACAATGGATTAATATACTTCTGCAGGCAGGACAGCTATCTTTTGTGTGTCCCAAAAGATCTACAGCTGAGTATAGTATCTGAAGTGCATAATGGACTTGCTGAAAGTGCTCATGCTGGCTTTCACAAGACCTACAATAGCATTGCTTCAGTATACTACTGGCCATCAATGTCCAGGACAATCAAACAGTATGTAACCACTTGTGACATTTGTCAGAAGGCAAAACCCAAAAGGCATGGGCAAAGAGGTTTCTTGCAACCTATTCCAATCCCCACTCAACCTTTTGAAGTTATAACCATGGATTTCATTATGGACTTACCTATAAGTAATAGTTATAATGCTATCTTGACTATAGTTGACAAACTAACCAAGTATGCATTCTTCATACCCTGCAGTACTACCATTAATGAGAAGGAGACAGCCCAGTTGTTCCATGATCATATATGGATGCACTATGGACTGCCTCGCCAGGTTATTACTGATAGAGATACTAGGTGGACTGGAGCCTTCTGGGAACATCTTACAGCTCTAGTTGGTATTCAGCGCTCACTAACAACTGCCTATCACCCACAGGCAGATGGCCAGAGTGAGATTATGAATCAGACACTAGAAATAGCTCTGAGATGCTTTGTGGAACCATCAATGGATAACTGGAGTGACCTATTACCAGGTTTCACATTTGCCTACAACACTACTGTGCATATTGCCACAGGTTTTACACCTGCATACCTTCTTAGAGGTTACCAACCACTCAAGACCTCAGATTTGTTGGCTCAAACAGCCCAAGCTATGGAGCGCCTTAATGTGAAAGATCCTGCTGCTGAGAATTTTGCTGAAGGAATGAATTCCATTCGCTTACAGGCTACCAATGCTCTCACTGTTGGACAAGCTAAGCAGAAGGAGTATTACAACAAGGATAGGAGCTTTATTACCTTTGAGCCAGGAGACCAAGTCCTTATTAATCCTCATACCCTTAGACTGCTTAGGCAGCATAAAGGAAAGGGAACCAAGCTTCTAATGCGCTATGATGGACCTTTCACTGTCAAAGAAAGAGTCTCTGATGTTTCTTATAGGCTAGAAATCCCTTCCAGCTATAAGATACATCCAGTAATCAACATTGCACATTTAGAGTCTTACAATAAGGATAAATCTGATATTGAGAGGCCTACTAAGAACCTGAGCAGAGAGGACTTCAAGAACCATCCTGAATATGAAGTTGAAGCCATTCTGAAAGAGAAATGGGTAAAGAAGAGACATAGGCGGCAAAAAGAGTACTTAGTTAAGTTCTTAGGCTATGATGATACTCATAATCTATGGCTTAACAAGAGAGCACTCACCAATGCTCCTGAGATACTGAGAGAATGGGAACAGAAAAAAATAGCTGAAAATGCGAATTAACTCCCCATTATATTCCAGACATCATGGTTATACTCTCTGGATCTCAGTTTGCTACTTTTGACAGTCCAGCGCTTAAGGCCTGTCAAACATAACAAATTGCTGTTGAACTCACTGCGCTCTGATACCACCACTACATACTCTTTTTCACTATGGTTAATGACCTCCCTTCGCTTATCATGTTTGTCCTGTTGCTTCCCAGTATATTTGGCATAGCAGCAGTAGTCTATTGGTATAGGCAACATGGATATCAACATGTCAAATGGGGCGCCCATGTTGAAGTCAAAGTCTTAGACCCCCACACCTACAGGTTGGACTATCACATTGGTATAGTTAGGTATTCCATCCCTGGTAGGCTCTCTCTCAAAGTAAATGGGAGAGATAAACCTGTAAATATCACTCCCCATGATGTTTGCAAGGTTACAGTCATCACTGGAGATGAGGAATTCGCTTCCATAGGCATTCCTCTTGACAGTATGACCCATTTGACAAGGCCTGAACCTGCCTATCATCCTCAGTAAGTACTTTGCATTATAAGCTATTTTACTAGGTACTGATTGGCCTGTACAGAGTCTCCCAATCCTATCTTTCATTCACTTAAGTTCATGTCGCTTGGTTTACATGTAGTCACATGATCTGTTACAATGTTACCTGACTTGATCCTTGTAATCTGTGAGATGATAAGGAACTGTAACAGATCAAAGGTGATCTTGAATGCCGGAATTTCTGTCTGTTTGGGTCTAAAAAGGGAATCAAAACTCTAAACTGCCTTATGATAGGAAGCTCTGACATCATAGAGCCACTGAATTCACATGTTAGATTTCGCATTCTTGAGCTTATTTTGAGGGTATTGACCTATCTTAGAAAGATCTGGATGTTTTCCCCATGCACAAACTCTTGGAACTTAATGATGTATTAAGCTCAGAGCCTCTGAATCGTCTCCATCAAGTCTCCTTATCTGCACACTTCCAGTCTACTATGTCTAACTCCCTAGACTCAACTGCTGCTCCAGAGCGACCCCCTACTCCTCCTGGTATATTGGATATCTTGGCTAGCCAAGGATGGGCTAGATACCAATGGGTTCTTTCTGGACCAGGAGTGCATTGTGATGTCAATCCTGACTATGACTCAGAGTCTGGTGAGTATGGCTGTGTCCCCTAATACTTTAGGCTGACTATCTATCCTATCAGATGATGAGGAAGGACCTAGTGCTCCTGATACCTGGCTGGATGACTTTGTCAAGTATACTCCTGTCAATTATGGGTATGATGGACCACTTTGGGCTGGTACATGGGATAAGTGAGTATTCTGATGCTCCACTATGCAAGGCTAACTTTACTTTGAAGTTCTAGGCTTGCTGAGGACCAGATCTGGGACGATTTTTCAGATTGGGACTCAGAAGAGTCTGCTGAGGAGGTGCCTGTCTCCCCCTCCATGCCTCCTCTGATGGAAGTGGTTACTGACTCACTCTGGAATGTTCCTAACAATGAGGAGATTCCAGATGATCAGGATCCTCCTTTGGAGCCTGCTGACCTTGAAAGGTTTGTGGCCCAGATCTTGACTGAAATTAGCCAAGGATCCCATTGATTGCATGTAATTACCTATTCTGAATGTATCTGAATGAATCACCTTTCCCTTGGAATGCTGAGTGATAAGGTGTACCACATGGAATAGAAGTACTTGTGCTAATCTTTGGTGTGACTCAGAACAAAGAACTACTCCATGAGCGCTTTTTCTGAGTAATTCTTGAGAGTATGACTCCATTCCACAGAGACCTGGAATGTCTAAGTCTAAATTCTCATGAGGATGCAGGTAGAGATGGAAAGGTATATAACAAGGCTCTCTGAAGCGACTACAGACCAGCAGCAGTCTCTACAGACAAGCTCTCTTCTGCATTCTTGCCTTAACTCTTACTTTCCATTTCCTATCATTTTCCTACCCCAAGATGTGCTTGAACAAGACTAGTTCTA
This sequence comes from Ceratobasidium sp. AG-K, assembly GCA_037039685.1. NCBI lineage: Eukaryota > Fungi > Basidiomycota > Agaricomycetes > Cantharellales > Ceratobasidiaceae > Ceratobasidium > Ceratobasidium sp. AG-K. The sequence continues at coordinate 3,092,459 of JAWNGF010000004.1, read as the reverse complement.
TGCCTGTGCACCATGTTAGGTTCTTGGCTACTAGATATGCCAATATCCTGCAAGCATATGGCCCCTACTATGTAGAGCAGGACTCAGGCTTTTTCATGTCACCATCTATTCTTGAGCGCAAGTTCAGGGAGGGAATTGAGGTTTGCTGCACTGAGCAGGATGGGAAAAAGCTTTGGTACTTATCCACTGCTACTGTCCTTGCTCTTGTAGATGCCTTGCTTCAGATTAGGGATATTGTTGGCAATTATTGTGACACTATGGAACATATTGACAACTATAACTCTGATTCTCCCTTGTACAATGCTTTTAAGGAGGCTAGGCTAAGCTACCCTGCTGAACCTTGTCTACTAGACCCCCATGTTCGCCCTGGAACACCTTTCCAGAATGAATTTTGGGAGGTTAGTTTCTCCTCCAAGGAAGAACTTGATTTCAGGGTGTCCCACTGTCAACTTTGGGCCCTTGGTATGATAGTTGCTCTCCACTGCCTTGCCCTGTTCAAAGGTGCATGTGCTAAGTGTATTCCTATGGACCTGCCTCCTTGGCCTTGTGGTCACATGAAGTTGGCTAGGGCTCATTGGGAGCGCTGCTTGGAATGGACTAGGGAGCATTCTGCCCATTCCCCTGATCCTGCCTTCTTCCCCTCTTCACCCACCTTCCTGCCTTCTGATACTTCCAAGGATTCTGGTTGTACTGAGGCTGTTATCCAGGAGGAAGAAGATGAGGATCAGATTGAGGTGGACCATAATGACCTGAATGGATTTGAGGAGCAAACTGGGCGTATTTTTGAGCCTTCTCCCCTGTTCCACTTTTTCTTTGGTCAGAATGGTGCCATTGCTGTCTCTGCCTAGCTTGCTAGCTTGTAAGTCAACCATATGTTTGGATTGGGAGGGCTATGTTATGGATACTGACATTCTGTCATAGGAATAACATACTGAAATCCAAACCTATGCTTGTGGCGACTTTTCTGCTTGTTTGCATGTATGCAGTTTTGTAACTGTCTTTACTCCCTCTTGAACGCTACTTTGTGCTACTTCTTTATGTCGATATGTAGTACTCTCTAGTAGCTTTAATTCACTGTCTTTTGCGTCTCTATATGCGGGGATTTCATAAAGATATGAAATGTCTAAGTTTATTGTCTTTGGCGCTTAGGGAGAGATACATTGTTATACTTGTATCTCCACCAATACTGATCCGTTCGCTTAGCTTAAACTTGCGACTGACTCGCAAGCTTCCAATTCAGCCGATCGCACTTATTTCATGTGAATTGACCGGCTATTTCCCGCGATATGTCTCGTGGCTTGTCAAGGTGCTGAAATGACTCATTTCAGCAGCCACCAGATCTTGAGAGCTGCATAGCTTGTAGATAGTGATTTAGTATAGTTACTTGACTGGAGCAATTAGTTAGATGACTCATAATATATGTTCCAGCCAACCAAAGCACTCTGACTCCATGAATGCTAGTCATCAAGGCATCAGTGTTCATCCACCCCTCCTATCATTGGTAGATGCCCCCAATGATAGCCACAACCAGATGACTAGTGTTCTGAGGCCTCTAGGGTATAAATACATGCCCTCTAAGAGCCCTCCATCCTCAATCACTCTACATCTGTTGTGCTTTGGCTTGGCTGTGTGATTTCCCCCATTATTGTTGTGTGCCTCAAACAGTATTTGTTAGCCTAAAGAAAAGGATCTCCTGAGTACCTATTATAGAGGAAAGGTTGCAGACGTCTTATAGTGCTTTTACAAGTAAGAACAAGGAAGGCATTTAGGGAATAGCCTAAGATTAGTACATACTTAGTTCATTGCAACTAGGAGTGTGAAACAGTGACATTTAATAGCTAAGGGAACCTGAGCTCAGTACTCCTGCTCTTTCTATTACTAGTGTACATACACTCTACAGTAGGAAAGCTTAGTATCAATTCCATTAAGTGTGCAACTAGATTGCTTACTTACTGAGAGCATCTCAGACTACTGAGACATTACTTTATATTGTTCCACTGTGTGTATTCTGTAGTTATATCTCTTGTACATACAAGTAGCTGCAACTCTCAGATATATAACAACGTACAAAGTAGCTCTCCATTTGTGTGATGAACATTTTGGCACCTTCTCCTTTCTTTCCGTCAAAAGCTTCTGGACGAGTCACCTTGGGATGACGTGGTCCGCTACCAATGTTTGGGTTCTCAGTCAGTCGTTGGATTCTTAATTCTAATTTGTCGATTCTGGTAGATTCCGCGTCTGGATGTGGTGGAGAATTTGATTGTCTGGAGGGGATCCCGTGGAGAGACGCTTTGTCCATTTCTTCTCGCGTGTTGTTGATAGTTTCCTGAACTTCCGTGATTTTGGTGGTAAAGGAGGTTCCTTCCTGTCGTAAGGTTTCTAATCCTTGTGTTACTGCCTTGTTCCATTTGAGTTGCCCTTGTCTGGTAGTGTTGAGTTCTTCGCGTACATTGTTCACTAGTCCTTGAGTGTTGGTAACCTCATTTCGAAGGCAGGTTACGTCTTGACCGACTAAGAAGGAATTATGTTCGCCATTTCTTGCTGAGTTCAGAATGTCCGTCAAGGTGCCTTGTAGGGTGTTGATGGAGTTGTTAAAGATTTGCTGGTTGTTAGCTAGAACTTGTGTGGCCTGTTCTAGGCCGCTAAGCCTTCAATCTATCGTGACTCTCATTCCGTCTATAACCCTAAGGGTGGCGTTGTGTCTTCCTTCTAGAAGGTCGTCCAGGTCGTCTAAATTACTGATTACAGTTCTGCTGCTAGAGCTGGAACTTGAACTTGAGCTTCCTGGATCGCCGGTGCTTTGTTGTACCGGGGCCAACTGTCCGGAGTAACCTTGTGGAACATACGGTGGTGCTGGAATCGCTGGTGTGACTGGCTGGGAAGCCACGGGGATTGGTCCTGCGTTGGTGATGGTTCCTCCAATTTGGGGAACTGTAGGGACATTGGGAATGTGTGGTGTAGGAGGGGGTCTAATGGGAGCAAGTGACACGCCCCCATGAGCCTCAGGTTGGGGAGAAAAGAACAGCCTCCTAGTCCCTAGTGGCCACAAAGGGCGTGATGGCCCTGGACTTCCAGTTGGAATGGGAATTGCAGCTGGAGTGGGGTCATTTGTGAGATCTCCTGGTTCCCTATTTGTGATAGTGGGTTCTTCCTCTTGTACAGTTGTCATGTCGGTGATGCCGAAAGCTCCCGGCATTGATGTTTGACTTTGGGAGCATGATCGGGCAGGACCTCCCGCTTGAATTTGTGCGATATCTTGTTTGTTTAGTGATCCTGTGGGCCTTGCCGCCCGACTAGGTCCTCTTCTTGTTGATATAGTGGATGAGGGGTGTGACCCTCCATCTTCTTGAATAGACATGTTTGTATGTTGTTAAGCTTGTTTTGTAATGTTGTAAGCTTCTTCTTGGTGGCTATGAGAGGAGCCGCAATGGAGAGTGGACGGCACTAAGACCTAAGTGACCTCTTGAGCCGCAACGCACTTAAGCGTCTGTAGGCTCTTGAGGGTAGGGGTGGCTCTAAGTGTCACTCAAAGGGGATGTTTTGACAAGACAAAACAAGCTGGGGTCACCAGGCTTGTTGGTCCTCTATATATAAACAAGACAAGGCCGAGTCATACAGGACGCAGCCACAAGAGTCATAACAGTCAACCAGTCAGGAGTGTCCATGTGAGTCATGCTGTATGAACAGACATGACTCGTACAAAGCACAGCCGCGTTACACAATGTAACAGTATAACCACAAGAAGGTGGCAACGCGGCAGACAGAACGGGGAACGTAACACAAAGAGGGAAGACAGGAGGGCGCGGCAACGGGCAAGTCCGATGGAGTGAGCTAGCTCACGACAGGCGGACTGTTCCAACAAAAGGCTCTTCAGATGTTTGGAGGGTAAATCCAGGAATTCAGCGTAATTCTTCCAATAAAGACAAAGTTCTCCTAGTGTACAAGCACCCACCATCTTCAAAAAGGGCCCAAACCTTGATTTCTGCCATGCTTCCATTGAATGTGCATGGTTGAATAATATACAACTGTGGGTGACCAGTAGTTTCAACGCCTGGCTATCAATTTTGAAATGGTAAAATATGTCCCAGATGCAGTCTATTGGTTCTTTGGTTTCAAGTAGTGAGAACAAGAGGATGTTTTGGGCAAGGATTCCCGGTTCAAGGTCACAACACATAATATCCATTTTGCACAGAGCTAGTTTCTTGAAGTCAGTGGCAGGGTTGTAGGCCTCAGGACGATAACATACCAGATTCAACTGTAACGTCTGAATACAGGGAGAATAAAATGTTTTGGGGGTCACTGCATCCTAGGAGCAGGATATCTGCCGACTGCTTGGGTGACAAATCCCTTGTGAGAGAGACAGCTGGTGTGTTTCCAATCGGGTAGAAGAATTGTTTAGAGGGCCAATACTGTGGGTGTGACATTCTAGTAGATCTGTGAAGTCTTGCTTGAGTGTTGATAATGTAGGTCGGAAACTAGGCGCACCAAGGCTGGCAAACTCTGGATGGTCAGTCAATGACCCGGGCTGTATCCACACAATGTTAGCCGGGAATTCTGAAGAAAATGGTATGGGATTACTTGCTGCTATGACACACAGGTCCAAAAGTGGGATAATTAAGAGCTTTTAGACTGTGATAATGTTGTGATAGCTTGGAGTTGAGGTGGCTATGGTGTCCAAAGGTAAATTTGAGCTTGGCGCCTAATTTCCACTTGACCGTTTTGTCCGAGTGAATAAATATAACCAAACTCCCGGGCCCGCGACGACACAAGGATGTTTGCGCACAAGCGTCATTCGATATTCGTTTGGTTCAAGCCTCTGGGCTTGTAGACCGCGCCAGCGCATTCTCTAGAAGAGCAGATAGTTTCACATCAGAATCGTATTAAGTGAGATAATACAAGAGTTAAGTAGCCAAATGTCATCCCACACATAGAGCAACAAGAGTACGTCTCCATCGCCTACTTCTTCTGACCGAGTTTCTTCTCGAGCATCAGGAAAGCCTTCATGCTTGGGTCAAGAGATAGCTCGTCCAACGGGTCACCCTCGACCTCTTTCATCCGCTCCATCTTTTCGACCTGGCGCACTTCTTCTGGCCACTCGTACCGGGGCACAGACCGGTCTCGGAGTTGGGTAACAGTGGTTGAAATTTCGCGTTTGTAGTCGTCGAGCGAGGAGAGGTATAGATCATAGACGCATACTGCACAGCCGGACATGCAGCACTCTATCACACGACGTCAAAAGTGGCCATCACATAATCAACTGGTACTCGCCGTCCGATTCCGGCGGCTTGGGGCGCAGAGGTATTCGTACCCCCCTGATGAACACCTCTTTTGCGGTGGACGAAGGGACGGTATCAGTCGTGACCTTGAGTCCCGTTTGGTCTGCGATCCGAGCCTTGGTTGCTTGGTGGTCTATAACATGCTGAACAGCGGGATGAGGCGAATGGGCACGGACAAGATCCCAATGTCTCGCAGCAAGATTCTTAGCGCGCGTAGAACTCGAAGCAAATCTAGAAAGGACGCAAGGTCGAGGCACGAATGCAGATCCACGAAGGACTGATGGTGGCAGCGCGCAGGGCATGGATAAATCACGTGTGCTGAGTCAGCAATCTAGAGTGGTCTTTGCGCTCGTCCCTCACTACCCTCGTCGTTGCCTTTCTCCGCCATGTCCCAAACGCAGAACAACCCGCAGACGAGCAATGCGGTCCAGTCGTCTTCCGCCCCAGGTACGTATTTAATCGTTGCTTTTGTGTTTTTCGCCGGCTGATGTGCTGTAGCGGGCACGACGTCGACCAACACGATCCCGGTGACCGCACCACCCGGCACGCTCTCCTTTACGGCCCCCCAACAGACCGCAACGCCCTCGTACTACAAAATCATGGCCAACAACCCCATCACCTTTGGCTGGAACTTTACCAGTCTGATCTCCACCCCCGCCTCACTCACCGTCCAGGCCTACTGCACCCAAGGCTCAAACACCTACAAAGTCGGTCCGACCGGCGCGTTTGGCACCGTCGACGGGGTTATCCCAGGCACGGCCACCCAGGTGCGTTGCCAGCCTGTGCAAATCGACGCTGACTAATATCCGGCTAGGTCGTCTGGGACGCGTACGCACAGCAATCTGAGCCCAATGGCATTCAGCTCGTACAGGCGACGTATACGTTGAGGATTTTCGACGAGCGAGGGTTGACGGTGGCGGCCGAGCCGGGCAAACTGACGCCGAACCAGAATGTCAAGTTTGCAATGTACAAGCCGGCGGGGTATACGCCCATTGCATGTGAGTCTTTTTCGTGGACCGTGGGATGTGTGTTGATGGCTTCGTAGCGGGGTGGAAGTGTGTGTCATGCAGTGATGGCACGCCGTCGCTTTCGAGTCCGACGTTTTTGGCGTTGGGTATGACCTTGATTGTGGTGATGATTTCGAGTCTGGGGTTGCTCAGGGGGTTGGCGAGGAACTGGTGAGTGTTTTCCGTGTGCTTATCGACGTTGATCTAAGCAATTATTTTCCCGCTCATCTCATTCCTACGATCTTACCTATATACAACCACGACACCCATCAGATCCTACCCGCCTCGCTTATGGACTCTACGTGATAGTGACACGGACACCTTCATCTCCGCTCGCCGAGTTTACATTCACGACATTGCATATGGACTAGCCCACTCGCTTTCTCTGGTTTCGTTTGGTATCGTATTGCATTTGCTGCGTTGGTAGTTTTTAATCTAGAGGACGTTGGATATTTTACGTGACGTGGGATCTTTCGTGTTGTTCGGGACTGGTTACTTCTTGGCGGCGAGTTAACCTGATTGAGCCAGTGACCGAGCTTGGCGCGTCGGGCCAAGCCGTCTTCATTATGCTCGCCACTGCGTTCGAATCAGAAGCGGCGGGAGGTGGCGACCACATATCACCCTTGCAGATCATTAGATCATCCACCGCCAATCCTCCTCTGCCAACCCGCCGGTTCGATCAATTGTTGTAATGATCGACGGATGAGCGTATTTTCTGCTTCTCAGTCGCGGTTTCGCACCCGGTCAAAGCGGGAGGTCGCCGCTCTTATCTGGCGAGTTTAACTCGACAAGCGGGGAGGCCAGGCGTTTTGTGAGAGGTCTGAGTGGGGGTGAGGTATGTACAATCTCGTTTCCTCGCGTATTGTGCTGCGACAGCACCCTTCGGGTGGTTTAGACTTGAAATCTGGAGCAAGGTCTCATGAATGAACGGTCACATGTGCACGGGGAGTCCAAGCTCGCGCGCTGACGCGACTTATTTACCGGGCCTCTGGTGCAAACCTGTAAATTTCTGAGAAGAGAGAGGGGAGGATGCCGGTTACACAAGCTTTGTGTTACATGGGGAACAATTAGTGAGAACACCACCGCACACTCAAATTTCAACTTGTAAGTTTGCTTGTGCTCAGTCCACCTACTGGGTCACTGTAATACTCCGATAGCAGGCTTTGATCAAGTTAGTCCGGGGATTGGTGGGTGAGGGTAATATTGATCGACGCAAGTTCGCTAAGCAAACACTGGTCGGTACCGAATGCATCCCAGTTGAAATGACAAGTCGAACGCCGGAACCGCCAATCGGTCGCGAAATTACATTATGCCTCGTGTGCGTGCGCCATCGTGAATGGTAAGCTCCCGTCTTGTAAGCTCCGGTACGTACTATCCCTCTGTCTGTGTGACTTCCTCCTATCCCCACCGCTATGAGATCCTTTCCGGGGTTGACTATCCTCAATGGTTAACGTCAACGCTCCCGACCTCGATACCATACGGGTTAATGTCCGCCGACACTTTTGCAAAAGAATTCCGGAATGGTGCCAAAAGAGTCGGATCCATACTCAGCCTAGGAACTCTTCATCCGAATCTGAACGATTTTAGAACAGATCCTATCACTCGAGTCACCATTGTCGATGCTGGCGCCGCAGGTTTATATTCAACCATGATTCTGGGTTAATTATTTGACGTCAATGTCTAGGAGGCGGACGAGCGGGTCGGAGGAAGGCTTTTACACTCACTCTTTTGGGAGGAGTGATAAAGGCTCCGGTGGAATGGATGGAAAATATAATTATTTCGTGAGTGTAACGTGAGCCGACCAAACGTCTGCTGAAGCTGAGTGCTACAAGACGTAGGAGCCATGCGATTCCCAGACACGAAACTCATGGAAAACACCTTTGAATTATTCAAAAGACTGGATATCCCGTTGCTTGACTATCGCCCTTTCGACGGAAACACTTGGCTGACGTTCAATGCGCAGAGATTCAGGCGAAAGGATATGAATATTAAAATACGGTCCCAAGGTCCGTTCAAACTTGGTTACGTTCATGGGGGCGATATTCCTGATAATTGGATAAGCAAAGCCCCGTCAACGTTGCTGAGAGAAGCTCTGCGTCCTTTTATCGTCAAGTTGATTGAAGATTACGATGCGGGACTGGATTACCTATTCCTCTTTGATAGCCACTCCACTCGTAGCTATCTGATTTCCAGGAGAAATATCCACCAGCTGTGGTAGACTCTTTGGAAATCATGTGTTCCGACACTGGGGTATTCGATCGTAGGCTAGCGCGAGTTTTTCTGGAATCAAAGAGCTACTTGGTTTTGATGAGGATGGAGCAGAGATACTGTGCTTTATGAACTCTGCTTCGCATTTGACCAGCATAGATCCTCGAAACTGGTGTGTAAATGCATCGAGTGCGTGAAATTGAAGGACTAGAAGCCAAATTATCGACGCGCAACTAACTATTGTTTCAGGGGCGGTAGTAGCTTGCTCCCGCATAGGATGGTCGAAAAACTCGACGGAGAATATCCCGGGGTACGGTTACACACTCGGCACCAAGTGAGCAGTGCGCGATATCAGTCAAAGACCGGGTTCTGCAAAACGCAGGACAAGAAGCTCACCGTTGGAGGGGCCACCCGTGAAGCGATCTCTCATAGGCATGTGCCGTTTTCAACCAGTTACTCGCACGTTATTTTTGCCATTCCCCCGCCCTGTGTCCGAATGATCGACACTTCGACCTGCCAAATCGACTCGTAACGGCACAAAGCCCTTCGTGAGGTTCAACTCGGTCCCTCATCCAAAATTGGTGTCAAGTTTAAGACTGCTTGGTGGGCCAAAGAGGGAATTAGAGGAGGCGAAGGTGTAACGGATCGAATAATACGACACGTCGTATATCCGTCCCACGGTGATAGAGTGTCACAAGTGCTGATTGTAAGTTACGCCGTAGGTGAGTCCTGGAAGACAGAGAGTGGGCTGTTACTCAGCGACCTCAACTTACAGATCAAGACGCAACTTTACTAGCTCCATTCATACGCAGTCGTGGATCTCAGAAAGGAAGACATCTCAAGGAGCTGATAATAGCCGACCTTGCCAATATTCACAACGTAGGGTGTTGGAATTTCTCGGGGACCAATTTGAGGACATGTATGCGTTCGATTGGGCGAGTAGTCCCAATGCTATGGGTAAGCGTCGCCGCGCATTCTCAAAACTCGGACTTACGACACTAATGGTAGATTTGGAATCGTTTGGCCCAAGTCAATTTGAGCAACTGTACTGGGTAACTCACACGCCCGGCTGCGGGTGGCCATGTGCATTTTATTGGTGAAGCCCTGAGTACAAACCATAGGTTGGTCTCCGAGTTATTGTGCCAAGATCTTAGCGCTAAACACCAAGCCATAACAACTAGCTGGGTAGCTGGATCACTAGGAAGCGCATAACATCGAAAACATCCGTGTCGAATGGCAGGCGCAAATAACTCGGCCTGGCCCACGAGCCGGAGAACGCTCGCCTGTGCGTCTCGATGTGCAAGGGCAACGCACCCCTCACATTTCCCGTATCAAGCGTCCATGTGCCCTCGGACTATGGACCCGGCCCACGCCAAGGGCGGCGGATTCGCCATAGGGCCAATTCCAATCTCCCGCTCGGGGTATGGACTCGCAGTCCCGAATCGACGCTTCGAACAACGCCCGCGGCCCAATGCCGTTTGCCGGCCCTGGGGGCAACCGTCTGACGCCCATGACACGCAGCGGCGAGCCAGGGCGGAGTCGGCGGCGGAGGTCCTCGCGAGGCCAAGCGTACGCGTAGTCAGCGCGGGAACAACCGTGGCGAGAGCGGGATGCGCGGGAGTGGGTTTCCAGACGCCGTCTCAGCAATTGGCGGGCATGAACCTCGAGCCTGTCGCGCCGCTCGAAGTGAGCGAGAACCGATTGGTTTGCTGGAAGTACCCAGCGCACGCCACAACAAGTCGAAGAGCACCAACTCGTGGAGCGTAAAGTCAAGGCGCTGCTCAACAAGCTCACGATGGACAAGTTTGACTCGATCTCGGGACCAGATTATCGCCTATGCCAACAAGTCCGAGCAAGAAAAGGACGGGTCGACGCTCATGCAGGTCATCAAGCTCGTATTCGAAAAGGCCAAGGACGAGGCTGCGTTTTCCGAAATGTACGCCCGACTGTGTCGCAAGATGATGGAGCGGGTGTCGCCAAATGTCCAGGACGAGACGATTCGTGGCTCGGACGGCCAGCCGATTGCCGGTGGCATGCTGTTCCGCAAGTACCTACTCAACCGATGCCAGGAAGATTTCGAGCGTGGTTGGAGTGCCAAGGAGGCTGCTCTGGCTGCTGCCAAGTCCAAGGCCGACAACGACAAGGCTGCCGAAGCCGCGAGCGAGGCCAATGGCGAGGCTGTTCTCTATTCCGACGAGTACTATGCTGCCGCCAAGGCCAAGCGTCAAGGTCTCGGTCTCGTCCGATTCATCGGCGAGTTGTTCAAGCTGTCCATGTTGACCGAGCGCATCATGCACGAGTGTATCAAGAAGCTCCTGTCCAACGTCGTCAACCCCGAAGAAGAGGAAATCGAGAGCTTGTGCAAACTACTTACGACCGTCGGACAAACGCTCGACAACCCCAAGGCGCGCAACCACATGGATATCTATTTCGAGCGCATGAACGAAATGGCCAAGGGCAACAATGTCAATTCTCGAATGCAGTACATGCTTTTGGTAAGTGTCCCGATTTATGTGATTGATTGGTGCTGACTAGGGTATAGGACGTCATCGAGCTCCGGTCACGACACTGGCAAGCCCGGTCGGCTATGCCCCAGGCTCCGCCTCAGCGACAAGACAAGGGCGACCACAATGTGCAGCGTGGTGGATCTCGACGAGGCGAACGCCGCGATACGGCCGAGCCCGACGGATGGAACGTCGCTGGTGGCACGAGCACCCGACCCCCCGCACGCGCCGGTGACCTCTCCCAATTCGGCAAGATCTCCAAACCGACTGGGATCCAATTCGGCCCTTCAAGCGTGTTCAGCAAAAAGGACCCCAAGCGCGAGCCAAGCATGGGGCGTGCGAGTGGTGCGAATATGTTTGCTGCTCTTGGCGCGGGAGGTGGAGATGCGCCGATGCCGACGCCGATGGAGCGCACGCCGAGCAGTCGCAAGCCGAGCGTCGATCTTGGACCGGGTGGGGCGCCTACTGGCGAGCGCAGGAAACTCAACTTGACGCCGCGCACCAAGCCTCTCGAGAACAAGGAGGAGGACAAGGAGGAGGAGAAAGAGGAAGACAAGGAGGAAGACAAGGAGGAAGCTCCCGCCCCGGCTGGGTTGTCCGAAGGGGATGCGAAGAAAAAGGTCGAGGAGGACGTCAAGGTAGGTTGCCCCAGCGTGTTTCGCCACACGGTGCTGACTGGTACGCAGGAATTCTTGCACTTGGAGAACTTCGACGAGGCGATCATTGGACTCGAAGCCCTGCCGACCGAGCACCGACATTTGTTCGTCGACAAACTCATCAGCGCTTCATTCGAAGGCGGTCTCAAGGATGTCGTGCTCGCCGAGAAGCTCATCGCCGATATTCACAAGCGTGGGGTCGTTTCGCCTGAGGGCCTTGAGCGTGGTCTATTCCCGACCGTCGAGTTCGCTGATGACATCAGCATCGACGTGCCCAAGACCTACGAGTGGCTTGCCCGATTCATCATCGCCGCTGGGTTCGACAAGTCCAAGGCGGAAGAGCTGGCTGGCAAGATCTCAGTAGAGGGAACACCCAAGGTTCACCCCCGAGACCAGCTCTTGAAGGCTTACGAAAAGGCGTCTGCCTAGACGACCACCTAGATCTCTTCGTTTCTATAGACTGTCGCCCGGGTGTGCTCGGTGTGTTCGTCCCGCACCCTCTTCCGTTTCGTACTTTCCTTCGCCCCTGTCGCACGACGGACCACCCCGTCGCACCCTTCCTTTCTTTCTCATACCTCACGTACCTATTCGTATATCACTATTGTCCATCTTGTGTCTCTGGAGTTGTACGTTCTTTGTTCCTCTATGCCCCTGTTTCCTTTTCATCTGTGTTACATGCGTTCCTCAGTTCATCATCAGACTGTGTCCGCTCTACGTGTATTGTATTTTCATCCAACCATATGATTTGCATTGAAATAACGCGAGCGTGAGGTTGCATCCACGGGTACGCTTAGATAAATGGTACCGAGCAGTTCGCTACGCGTGACATGAGTCGCATTGATCCAGGGAGAAGTTAGAGGCTTTAGCAATGCTTTTGAGTTCTCACCGATCCGCTGCTCCAGGAACGAGTAGCGGCCAATCAATCCGTACATCCATATCATATTACCCTATTCGCACCAATCCAATTATAAGATTGCACCGCCATACTCGACATCAAGGGCGCTGGAATGCGACGGATTTTGGCAACTGACATGTCTGCTAGTGCCCCGGAACTCCTCTAATTGTCCCGAGGCTTACCTAAAATGTACTTTGGGTTCACGTCAACGGGAAATCGTTTTTCATTCGATTGTAAGCTCAATGTTATCCCGAAGAACATCCCCGTTTGCATGGTACGTGCAACCATAAAAATCAGTGTAGCAAGTCTATTGAATTACATAAGTGCTCTAGGACCTTAAATGTGCTAGATCTGTCAAATATTTATACCGTAAATGTATTACTACGACAGTTCTACTATCATATCCCACAGCGTTTTGGTTGCATGCTTCGGGAGACAGGTTCATGGGGCTTCGAGGTCACGTGTTATGGATCTTCGGGTGGCAGTATGATACCTCTCGGACGCTCCGGAGTTGGCCACCGGAAACATTCTCCAGGTGGTTGCGACGTTCTCTCATCCACGGTGACACGGGGTCATATTTTCAGGCTTAGTGGGACCCATTTGCTGAATAATTTGTGACTCGAGCACGCTGGCAATACTGCTCGGGCATGATCTACCCCCGTTGTCTACCATATTTTCAGTAGGCGCCGTACTTACCGTGTACTCGGTGCCGTGGGCATTCGTTGACACCCATGTCGCCTATCGTAAACCTGAGCTGCGTTGTATTTGTACGCATGGATTATGTGGGGCGCCAGTGGATCGGAACAGCCTACAGGCTTCTTGCTATTTTTCAACTACCTTCGGCCTCGTATTCTGTCACTTGCTTCCTTTAAGTACACGCTCTCATTCTCACCTACCATAATACTGCTCTCATCCACTACGATTTTCAACATGCATATTCCTTTCCTCTCTCTTCTGTCTTTGATTGCCTCTGCGGCCGCCTACCAGGTTACCTTTCCGAGCGCTACTGATAAGTGGTATGCTGGCTCGGTACGTGAGCGATCGATCATGTTACACGAATGGTATACTAACAACGAAATTCAGGCGACCAACAAAGTAACCTGGGAGCGTGTCAGCACTGATGCTGAAACGTTCACTTTGATGTTGTCCAATCAGGTGAGCTATATTTGATATTCACTATAAGAGACCAAGCTGATGCTCTATCTCAGGACCGCTCGGTGCTTTCCGATAACGTGAATCTCATCGCCTCTGTCACAGGCTCAAGTGGAGCGATTGATGTTCCAGCCCCGTCTGGCGGCTTCCCCGTTGGCAAGGGATTCAGGTATGTGTTGCTTGGTGTTTAGCCGTAAATGAAACCTAACCATCTTCCAGACTCAACCTCCTCAATATAACCACCTCGTCCACCGGCGAGAACATCAGCATTTACGCCCAGAGCCCCGAATTCGAAATCGTTTCAGGAACCTCTAGCACCACAGGATCAGCTATTGCTTCGTAAGTACCTGGCTCTCAAGTTATATCAGCCCACTTACTTCGCAACATCAGGCCTACCGGCTCTAGGGATGTGACTAGCACTGTATACATTACGGAATCAGCCGGGTCCGCCGCTGCGACTGCAACTGGTGTCAACAAGACTGGCTCGGGTACGAACGGAGCCATGTCTGTAGTCGCACATGTTTCATCAACGCTTGCTGCTTGCGGTCTTCTGGCTGCTCTCCTAGCTTAAGATTGCGAATATTAGTAATAGATATTTCGACATGGTTTACGGACACCAATATTTTCACGTTTGGGCTTGGACGCAATGGACGCGGAATGTATGCACCCTGACTTCAATCTCATACAATCAACCAATAACCCTTCCCAAGGCGCCGAGGCTCACTATGCTGGAGTTGTCGAGCATGACCCTTGGAAGACGGGCCAATGATACGTGATCGCGTACATGCTCCACAACGCCCAATAGACGAGTTAGAGCCACATATGTTGTGTTAGATCCAAGCTTTGGCGTGGAATGGCAAGTCAACACTGGTTTTTGAATCATGCAAGGTAGTTGACAAGAGCCAACCATCAGTGATTATTTTGATTATATCGTGATCGAGGTGCTGGCATGAATCTCGTGTAAAAGCAGCCAGATGGGCTCGGTATTGGATTGGTGCGAGGCTAGGCTTGCATGAACTTGAAATAAGGCACAGGAGTGGTACGGAATGGTATACCCTGGGGCAAACACTTCAGACGTAGCTGGAAAATTTAGGTCTGAACTAATTAAAGTCTTTAGTTCCCCGGTTCAGTCTTCGAGCATATACTATGGTCTCTTTGGCCTCTGTCTCTTTGGCCAACATTCTTAGGTCTTTGGGTCGTGTGCTCAGCAAACCGTGATTGAGCGCGGCTTCAGGGTCACTTGTTACACCCCTTGGGGTGTCAGTGTGATATCCGCAGGGTTTTCTACTGAGAGCATTTTTGAGGTAGATTGCTACGTTGTTTTGCCCTCGGTGTTATATGCTGTGTAATTATTGATGGATTGTGGGGTGTCGAATGAACTGCAATTTGCATTGGACCGGAATATTTAATAATAACCTAGATGATTTTGGTTTTATTCACCCAGTGTCGGTTCCACATCCCGTAACCCCCTCCCTTCAACCACACCACTCGTTCTTATCCGTCGCATTCTTCAGCATGCATAACTTTGTTGCTCTACTATCCTGGATTGCCTTTGCCACGGCGTAAAACGTCACGTTCCCGGTGGGTCCTGGCGATAAGTAGTATGCTGGCTCGGTGTGTAACCGGTTATCCATACCCCGTGGGTGGTACACTCACATAAACGTCAGGCTACTAACAAGCTAACCTGGGAACGTGAGAGTACCGACCCTGAACATTTCACATTGATGCTGACTAACGGGGTGAGCCTCATTTCCCTATTTATCACTGCTCGAACGAGAAACCGGATCTAAACCAGATCTCAGAACGAATCAGTGATTACTGGCAACAACATTGACCTCATCGCCACCGTTGCTGGTTCGAGTGGAAGTATCGATGTTCCAACCCCGTCCGGCGGCTTGCCTGCTGGCAATGGATTCAGGTAGCTATCTGGGGTGTATGTCACAGGTGCAACCTCACTGTCTTCCAGACTTACTCTCCTCAATCTAACCTCCGCACCCAATACCATCAGTATTGATGCCTTCACCCAGGGCTTTGAAATCGTTGCAAGCACTCCTGACTCTACGCGCCACAGGGCCATGTCCATTGCTTCACACGCTCCACCGGTACTTGTGGCTGCCGTTATTTTGGTTACTTTCTTGGATTAGATACTGCATGCATTGATCATCGATGTCTTGGCTTAGGTTAGGACTTCTACTTTTTTTTTTTTGCTTCGGGCTTGATTCGATGGGCGTTTGTGGAATATACCACTCTATTTCAAACCTCGGATATAACGCGGTGACACCTTTCAAGGTGCTAGGATATGCGAAATCCTAATTGTGGAGCATGGCCCTTGACGGATGAACTAAGGCGAATGAACGCATATATACTCTCCACAAGCTTTTAAACAAATTGGAACATCGTAATGTTTCTGTAAGTACAAAGCTACGGGATTTCCGCATACGTAAACGCTGGTTCCACAAGCTCATGGATGAAACTACACGTCAGAGATTACTGCATATCTTGCGACCGGTGAGTTAGCATGAATAGTAGGTAAAGCTGCTGGATGGATATTGAGTTGATGCGAAACTGATATTCAATACACTTATAGATGTGGGGTATAGGATGACATGCCTGGAGACGATCGGCATAAATACATTCAAAAATGTGGATTTGGGGCTAACCAGAGCTTATAATTTCTCCACTGCCGAGATCGTCCGGTGGGGGAACCCCTACCTTGACATCCGTCACTTCGGCACCATTAATACCCTCAAGTCCCTGAGGCTCATAATTCAGGTAATTGCGGCTGTAAGATTCAATGGACAGAGAGTCGATCGGCACCACGCGCGTTGGTGTCCGGGTTTTTTTTTACCGTCGAAGCTGGAAGCGACCCGGAGGTCACGTGCTAGAGTTCTTGAGTGGCAGTGTGATATCTCTAGAGTTTCCTGTCGAAAACGTTTTCGACGTGGACTGGTACGTTCTTTTGCCCGCAGTGATATATATGCTGGGTTGTTATGCATGGATTATGTGGGGGGTCTAATCGACTGTAATTTGCATTGCGCCGGAATAACTTACAAGCCTTTGCTTATATATACTCACTTTCGCAACCTCTATCTCGCAACTTCTTCCCTCAACCACACACACACACTCGTGCCTACCCACTACAGTCTTCAACATGCGTACATATGCTGCTTTGCTATCCTTGATTGCCTCAGCCACCGCGTACAAGATTACCTTTCCGGGTGCCAATGACACCTGGTATGCCGGCTCGGTACGTAACCAGATGCCGGTGCCGTATGGGTGGTATGCTCATGTACATGTTAGGTCACCAACAAGCTGACCTGGGAACGTGAGAGCACAGATCCTGAGCATTTTACTTTGATGCTGTCCCACGCGGTAAGGTTTGATAGTTGCTGAAATTAGCTAAGTTTAAACTGTCCCTCAGAACACTACTGTGATTCCTGGCAATAACGTAGACCTCATCGCTACTGTTCCTGGCTCGAGTGAAAGTATCAATGTTCCAGCTCCCTCTGGTGGCTGGCCTATTGGCAAAGGATTTCTGTAGGCATCATTCAATATCTGAGTCTGGATGGAAAGCTAACCATCCGCTAGACTTACCTTTGTCAATAGAACCACAAATCCCAACACCGAGACCGGTTACGCTCAGACACGCGAGTTTAAAATTGTTTCGGGAACTAATGGTACTACAAGTAACGGAGCCATGCCTATCACTTCATATGCTTCACCAGTGCTCGCAACTGGTGCACTTCTAGCTGTTTTCCTAGCATAGATCCGCATACATCCAGAAGCCAGTAACCAAATGTATCCCGACTGCGCTTTCCCTGTGCTCCTGTTGTGGTTTGAATGGCCAATACTCACGTTTTGTCACCTGATGGTCTCCACGACAGGCCGTCAGAGCGCATATATTCACCCAGAGGCTGCCGGTAAAAGTTGGCGTCGAACCTCATCAACGAGGAATCATAGTCGCGTCATAGTTTTCCGGTATGGGATCGGCATTCTTACTCCAGCAGATTTTGGGATCTTATTGACAAGGTCCTGAGATGCACGAAGGAATGCCTAGCAGATTGAGCATTGCAGTGTGCTTCATTATTAGATCGACGCTATGTACTTGATTAAGCAGGCACTGACTATCGAAAAGCAGCAGCTTATGGCGAAGCAAAGCAAGAATCTAGAAGATATATGTTCATTTGGACCGACGACACCTTCCCGTACTCTTTCAGGAGTAAGACTCAAGGATGAATCTCGGACTCCCTGAACACCAAGATCTTGCCGGCGAACTCAAGAAGCCTAGAGTCCAAACCAATCAGAGTCCACAGTTGCCTGAGTGTCCGATTGTCCGGTGCCCTCTCTCTCTGGCGTTAGAGCTTCTACCATGAGCTCCTAGACCTCATTCGCACTGGCCCTGTGAGTGGGTTCGTATCTCCAACACTATGTCATTGCTTCCCAGAACATGTCCGTGAGAAGGGAAGACGACATGAGACATTGCAGGCGCCGAGGCATCCGGCATTGGTTTCTCATAGTGTCTGGGATGAGCAATGCGCATGCGATTTCCGTAAACGGGAGGTCTCCTGTTATAGTTTCCTAGAGCATAGCGCATATTAGTATCAAAACCATTATGGGATTATAGCTACCGACCAGCACAGTCTATGGATCCGCCCGAGAGTCCGTGTTCCCAAGATCCACGAGTGCCCGGTTCGACCTGTCCTTACCGTAATGTTCGGCAAGTCCAAGACGGAGAGCTCGTCCGAAACATCTCGGTCTTCAGAGGCTCCACCATCCACCCTCGAGAGCTACGGACACGAAAAAGCGACGTCGGGATATGCAACCACCTCAACATTTCTTAGTTTCCCGTACACTGTCGCCTGGGTGAACTCAGTATGTTCGTCCTGCGGCTTCCAGCGTTTCATCCTTTCCTTCGCTTATCGGTCTCGCACTTGTCCTGAGCTATACGTTCTCCGCTTGGCCCCTATCCCTTCTTCTTTTTAGAATAAAATTATCATGTGTATATTGGCGTCGGGGCCAGGTCGATTGTTACGGATTCTGGATTGAATGTCTACCTCGCACCGATTCATTTGAAGTGTTCGCACTTGTCCTACTGTGTGGCTACCCTGTCATTCTCTACAAAAAGCCCAAAATCTCGTTCGTCTCGTGGGGTCTCGGGATTCAGGGGAGGTGCTCGTCAGGCTCCCAAGCGCTCGTGATGTCTCGTGAGCCCTCGCGAGATAGGCGCGCATTTCGCTCTTGATTGCTCGCGAGCCCTTAGGAGCGCTTAGGAGCCACCACGAGCTCGACGAGCACCTCCCATTGATCCCGAGACCACACGAGATTCTTGGGCATTGCTGACGTTATCAATGGCGAGGTTATGAAATGTGGTGGATCGGCGTGCCGGTGTGTGCCTCAAAAGCATTTGATCGCCAAGACTGACCTGTAACATGTTATGGCATGACATTTATCTTGGATTCCTTCCCTTAATTGTTTCGCTCGGCGATATCCTCAGGAACACCATTTCTAAACCAGGTATATACGGCACCAAAGGTAACACCTATTCGACTACTCGAAGTGAGGAGATGCCTTGGATGACTATATATCTCACGCGTATCATATCATAGTTCTGTACTCGTTGCTCGAGCCTGTGACCCGCATGGTTCGCGGCCGGGAGCCAAGCCCGAAAGCGGTACAGGGGTCACGTGTTACCGCTCTTGGGATGTGATCTTTGCCGTATTTGCCACCCGAGACGTTTTCGAAGTGGGTTGCATGGATTGTTTGGGGCGTCGAATGCTCTGTAATTTGCGTCGGGCTGGGACGCCTTATAAGCTCTTGATCTTGTTAGCTCACTTTCCCCACTGTGCCTCGCAACTCCCTTCCTTTAGTCACACACTCATTCGTAACCCACGACGCTCTTCAACATGCGTACTTTTGTTGCTCTGCTATCATTGATCGCCTCTGCCACCGCGTACAAAATTACTTTTCCGGCTGCTGGTGACAAGTGGTATGCTGGCGCGGTATGTGATCAATTGTTTATGTTGCATGGTCAATGTACTCATATGAACTCTAGTCAACCAACAAACTTACCTGGGAGCGTACGAGTACCGATCCTGAACAGTTTACTCTGATACTGTCCCACAGGGTGAGTTTCGTTCGACAGTCACGCCGAGAAATCAAGCTAAATTATGTCTTAGAACGATTTGGTCATTCCGGGAAATAACGTAGATCTCCTCGCCACCGTTCCGGGCTCAAAGGGCAGTATCGAAGTTCCAGTTCCCTATGGTGATTGGACTGTTGGTAACTGGCCTGTTGGTGAAGGATTCAGGTATGTATCATTTGCTGTACGGTCGGAGATGAAACTTGCTGAAACTTAACCATCATTCAGGCTCACCTTCATAAACAGAACCGCCAACTCCAACAGCGAAATACTCTACGCTCAAAGCGAGGATTTTGAAATTGTCCGGGGAACCCCTGACTCTACGAGCAACTCTGCCACCAAATCTGCGAGCAACTCTGCCGTGTCTGTTATTTCACGCGCTTCGCCCGTGCTCGCGGCTAGCGCTCTACTGGCCGCTTGCCTAGCTTAGATAATTTAGACGCTGGTAACTGATATCTGGTCCGAATTTTAATAAACATATTCTATTTCAAGTCTCTTGTTGTCGTGGCCGCTGGTATGCGTGGTCCTGTGACTACGAACGGAACACCTAACCTCATCTACAATCATACCATTGCGGTTGAGTAACCACCATAACTCAGTGGTACTGCTAGCTGATAGATGCGAAATACTGAACGGATGAGAGGTACATGAAAGTGACGGTAGGGAGCTGGTTCACCGTGCATCGGCAAGCAGAGGCGGCGCTGGTTAGGTGATTGTCGAGTTATCGCCGATCAAATGTTTCCGAATCGCGTGCGTCCGATCCAATTCCAAACCTTCACAATCATCATCGACGACTCTATGTTTATGATTTTCGCGGTTATTGAAGAGCGGGAAATATCGCTCGGGAGAGGACACGCGATCGAACGAAGCTTCTTACTGGGAAACCCTCCCCCATATTCTTCTCAGGTAACTGCGTGGATGTAAGTAAGGGCTATCACTGTTTGGATGAGCTAATAGTTGCCTTTCGCCCCTCTCGCCCGTTACCAGGTATAATACGGATGGACGGAACGTGGCTGGAGGAAAGTGAACGCGAATCCTCCGCGTGCTGGCGACCTCCCTCGGTTCGGTAAAATCTGGAGGCCTACCGACGGTGATTCGACCCTCGAGCGTATTCACTAGGAAAAGCCTCAAGCACGGGGCGGGCATTTCCCGTGCAAGCGGGTCGAACGCATTTGCTGCTCTAGGATGCGGCGTCTCGATGCCAAACGCTAGCCGAGCGCACGGCGGGGAGTTATCAGGTTAGTGTCGACCTTGAGCCAAGCGCATCGTCGCTAAGGGTTACTCGGACTCTGCGCGTGGGAAGCTGAGCTTATTGTCGAGAATTACCCTACCAAGGACGAGTAGGACGAGGAGTCTTGGCTTCAGCGGTTCGTCTGAGGCGGATGTACGGTCCAGACTTGAGGATTTCGGGGTACGTTCAACATCGGAGGTGCAGAGGCGACACTAACGTTACGCTCAGAAGCAGTTAACCGGTTGGGTGCGAAGAATATTGACGAGAGGATCATGACACGCCACTATATTCCTACCGAACACCGAGATCTCCCTACGGACCAGTTAGCAAACACGGCACTCGAAAATGGCAACAAGTTCGCTGCGTTCGCCGAGATGCTTACGACCGTGTCCACAAGGGCCTCGCCGTTCGGCCCGAGTGTTTCGAGCTGCGTTCGGGCGACCAGCATGGCCGACGGTCAACACCCGCGGGTGTACTGCCCGATCATCTTTGCCACAGGGTCCAGAAATCCAGGACCGAAGAACTCATCGGCATGATTCTTGGCTGCCAAGTGTCCATGAATCGCCCATGCGAAATACGGGCAAGTAAAAAATGCCTTATCTCATGGTTTCGTACATACTAGCCACTCAGGCGCGTGTGGTATGTTCGTTCCTCTTCCTCTACCGTCTCCAATCTCGCCCCCATCACGCTCTACCTCTCGTTTTTACATATCTCACATACCTATCCGGATATCACTATTTCCATAATTTTGCTAGGGCTGCACGTCGCTGATCCTCTATACCAGAAAATTTCTCCATCATTGTTGCGCCACGTGCGTTCCTCGATGTGTCGCCAGGCCGTGCCCGCGGCCCTGCGCTTTGTGTAATATTGTTTTCGTCCAACCATATGATTTGCTTTGGGGTGGCGCGAGTGAGGGACTGAAAATATGCGTGCATATGATGGTGCTGCGCGGTTCGTTATACGCAACGTCGGCCGCATTGATATGGTGAGATTTTTGAAGTTACGGCGGTGCTTCCGCGTTGAGTTTTTGCTGGTCCGTTGCTCCCACAAACAAGCAATTGCCAGTCAGTTCGAATATTCACTCTTGAAGACCTGTTCGCACCAACACTACCGTGCAACTATCCTGACATGAAATTTATCAATATCAGGGATGCTGGGACGCAGCAGATCCTGACGACCCGGGCGTCCTCAAGCCCCCGGGGCCGCCTCAGCAACCGCAACCTACCCGTGATCAGATAGGATTTGATGCTTACGTTGGATGATTCTTGCCTCATTGCTTAGCTTAATGTTATCATGAGGGGGAAACGTCATTTCCATACCGGGTATATGCGTCACCAAATAACCTAAAGCATGCTTGTTCAACTGCGTCATTGTTGCCAGACCTTGCAATAGGCAAATCTCCGGTATCATTATACTATATGCGTATCGCAACGATTCCATTCTAGTACTCTCAAGCTTTTGGGCCAGATGCCTCGGGGGCCAAGCCCGAGCTTCGCTCCCGAAGTTACGTGTTACATTTCTCGGAGTGGCAGTGTGATGTCTGTAGGGTTTGCTCCCAGATACGTTTTCGAGGTAGATTGTTTTATTCTTTTACCCACAGCGATATAGGCTGTGTAGTTATGCATGGGCCGTGTTGGGTCTCTAACGGCCTGTAAATTGCAACGAGCTGGGATAACCCGCATGATTTTGCTTATATTCGCTCGCTTTCGGCTCAGTCTCTCGTAGCGCCCTCCCTTTAACTGTACATTATCCCATTAGTAGCCAGTACCCACTTCAGCATGCGCACTTCTCTTGTTGCTTTCTTGTCCTTGGTTGCATGTGCCGCTGCGTACGAGATCACCTTTCCAGGTGCCAATGATACCTGGAATGCTGACTCGGTACGGAGTCGGCTGTTTATTTTTGGATGCTATACTCATCAAAGCTCTAGTCCACCAACAAGCTTACCTGGAAACGTGACAGGACCGACCCCGGATATTTTACTTTAATTTTATCCAACGGGGTGAGTATTACTTGATACGCGCTACGAGAAACTGAGGTTAACTTGCACCCCAGGACACTTCGATAATTCCGGCCAATAACATGGATCTGATTGCCAACGTTTCAGGCTCGAGTGGAAGTATCGATGTTCCAACTCCCTCTGGCGGCCTACCCGTTGGTAAAGGTTTTCGGTATGTTTCAATGAGTGCTTGACTGTGGATGAAAGCTGAACTGCTTCTAGGCTCAGCTTTCTTCGTAACACCACACGGCAGATCGATCTTTACGCTCAAACCCCTGATTTTGAAATCGTTTCAGGCACTCCTGGCTCTGCGAGCAATGGAGCCATGTCTGTCGTTGCACAAGCTTTGCGGATGCTTTCAGGTGGTGCGATTCTTGCTGCTTTCCTAGGTTAGATATAGCGGGCGTCGTTTGTGGATATGATGACTTAGTTTTATGGGCATCTGTATATTTAATGATTTATACCGTTGTGATGCCTTGTCGCACAGCTAGCTTCCCGTGAGGAAACATACGATGTCCGCTCAACTCGGTTTTCTGTACTTCATTTGGACCTTTGATAGCTTGGCCTGTGAAGTATGTGGTCGAAAGGCTAGAAATCTATAGTTGTAAAACAGTTGTAAGATCGCGCACACAGGGTGAAAACATGTGGGAAATTCGGCCCCGCAAGGGCTCCGGAACAAGGATGGAGTCGAACCAGCATGTTGAGATACTTTTGATAACGCATGTATATAGTATAAAAACAAACCCGGTAGGATCCGAATTAGATTCACCAAAGGTCTCGGTTCCGGGTCTTTCTCGCGTACCTACCATCTCATGCACCTACTCACTAGCGCTGAGATAATTGCCATCCCGCATACTTTTATCGTAAACTCTAGATCTATGTTCCTTTCATGATGTACGTATCTTGCGCGTGCCCCCAAATTACGAGTTATCCCGTATTGGGTCTATGCTGTTCCTATTCATATCCAGGGGTATGAGTCACAACGAAACGACATGTCAGTGATGTGGAGTCACACAAATAAGTGAATGTGTCACAGTGCGATACGTTGTGATAGATAAAAGTTATTTGGAGCATAAATATAATCCCACTATTTTCAGATTAAGCAGCTTACGAGTCCGTCCGAGCTCCTAGTTTGCTCTGCTTTAAAGCACGAGCCGTAAGCTCCGCGACTTCGGTCACTTTCGCTCGCTGCGTCGGTTCATATATCCAGCACCTCGTCATCGCCTCCCAAAACGCATCTTCGAGTTGGGAGCGCGTCGATAGACCTTCCGGACGTTGAGATGTGAAACGCTGGCCTATCACAGCACCTGGGATGTTCATAGCGTTTGGGATCTCTGTGAATGGAAGCTCTCCTGTTAGCGTTTCCTGAATTTTGGCGCATTTAGGAAGTAACAATTCGAGCGACGGGATATTACTTGCTAATATTGTCTAGAATGATTACATACCACAAAGTTAGCATGACCGGCTTATACATCTATTCTCTCTTTGTCTTACCATTCCAAGCGCATATACGTCGGCCTCTTTGGAGCAGTATCCGCCTGACATCATAAGCTCCGGTGCCTGTTAAGATGTCTAGCATTTGTTCATTACAATTGTTATTGAATGCACGTACCGGGGACTACCCACTTGGCCTTACCACCCATCGCAATCGGGATTTATGTGCTTTCTATTGTGTCGCTCTCGTCAATATTATCAATCATGTCATCGCTTTACGTTATTCGTTGTAATGGCAAATGTCAGTTAACTTGAAATGGTTGGAAGGGCCCGAAGGGGGAGGGGAATTTGTATTTTGCCTTGGACCTAGGCCAAACACGAGCTGGTTGGACAAGTTGGGCTTAATTTGGCAAGCTAGCACAGAACTGGATAACTCTGCCAATCTGTTTGGTGCGCTTGTTCAGCAAAGAATGGTGTATATTTACGGGGCCTCGAGGACGACTCGTAGTGGAACCAAGAGCGTTCTGGCTGGCGGACTAGTAGCGGCGCGCTGATAACAGCAATACCTCACCCCTCTGCCATTGCTTTTCCAACCCAATGTAGTTATTCACTCTACTGGCAGCTAGCTTCTGCCCATTTCCGCCAGTGTATTGCTTGATTCAATCTTTTTCTCCCATGTACTTTCACTTACGAGCGCCAGGCATCAACCACAACTTACGGGGTGCAAATTGGAGCGCATACATGGACTAATACCAACGAACTCCCAATCGAGGAAACGCTTAGCAGTGTCAACAAGCACTGCGGCTACTCACATTTGATGCATCAAGAAATGATAAATTTGCCAATCAGCGTTTGGAATTTCGCTGAGAGAAGATATAAGTAATGCGCCCGGTAAATTTCTCATTTCAATTATTGGTACATCCAAATTCCCTAAACCAAGATACGAGAGTCCAACGATAACGGAGCGACAGGAGAAAGCGTGGCAAAGCAGAATTTGGGGCTAAAGATTAGTCCTGTTGACCGACGAAGCGATTCTCTCTACTATCACGAGATCGAGATAGTCCCGAGTTCGAGTCTCCAGATGGGCGAGCCTGCCACTGTCGAGCGCGAAGCTCAATCACATCCTTCAACTAGGTCAGTGGCGGCCGATCAAACCAGGCGACGTGCTCACCAATAACATGAACCGAATTCGCCAATTGAGGTCACTTCTACTCCTCAACTCCTTCATTTGCTTAAAATAGGTATTCATCTGGCTACGCGCCTTGGGGTTGTCCAGCGTTCGTCCGACGGTCGTAAGAAGCTCGCATAGGCTCTCGATATCCTCCTCTTTGGGATCGCCGACGTTGGATAAGAGCTTCTTGATACACCCGTGCATGGTGCGTTCGGTCAGCATCCGGAGGCTGAACAGCTCACCCATAAACCGGACCAGACCGAGGCCCCGACGCTTGGCCCTGGACGCAGCAGCGAGCTCAGCCCCCTTCACATTCCACCCACGCTGGAACTCCGCTTGACATGAGGCAAAAAGATATTTGCGGAATAACATCCCGCCTGTTGTCGCTTGTTCGTCCCAGTCCTGCATCGTCTCGTCATGTATGTTGGGCGACAAGGATTCGGTCATGTTGTGACATAGCTGCGCATACATTTCTGCATAGATGGGATCGTTCCTGGCGCTTGCGAAGACGAGCTCGACGACCTGCATGAGCATCGACCCATCGTTTACTTGCTCCGATCGGTTCGCATACCGGGTAATTCGGTGCGAGATCGAGCCAAAGTTGTCCATGGTGAGCTTGTTGAGAAGGTCTTGGATTTTTTGCTGTGTGGATTGCATGCTTCCTCCCACCCACCGATTCTCGCTCACTTTAAGTGGCACAACTGGCTCTAGGGGGTTAGCCGCGGGTGAAATTTCGTCCTCGGTTTCGCTTGGAGGCGTGCTATGAGTTGTGGGCAAGCTCTGGCTACCTGTGGATGTATCCCCTAAGCCTAAGGGCCCGTTAGATCGGTAACCTCCATCATGAGTGCCACTTGGGTAACTCATGTCTCGTTCACGTGGTTCAGATCCAATGCCGTTAGGGGGTGGGGATGAATGGGGTCTGTCGTTGCAGACATTCGTGGATTGCAACGCAGGGTCGCGGTGGTAAAGCAATTGTCAGTAAACTCGACGATCTGCAAGCAGTTGTACACACCTAAACTGAATTGGAGTAGCATGGACATCCGAATCCGCACCGGGATTATCAGCTGGGGCAGGTGGAGGCGACGGGCTATTCGGAACGATAGATCGCAATAGGTTGCTTGTTTGCTTGGGAGAAGCGAGGGGGGGAGTTGCATCTCGTGCCTGAGACTCTTCATCGGCCTTTGCGGCTGCTTCGGCGGCAATTTTGGCTCTGGCCTCTTCTCTGGCTTTGGCTTCAACTTCAGTCTTGAGACGGGCCTCTTCTTCTTTTGCCTTGCGCTCGGCTTCTTCCTTAGCCTTAGCTGCTTGGTCGGCTTTCGCTTTTGCCTCGGCCTTAAGCCTGGCCTCCTCCCGTGCCCTCTGCTCGGCCTCTTCTTTCAACCTGTGTTGCTCTTCCCTGGCCTTGCGCTCCTCCTCTCCGATCCTACGCTCCTCAAGTTCTCTAGCCTTGCGTTCGGCTTCCAGCCTGGCCTTGGTCGCAGCCGCTTCCCTGGCTTTTGCTTCGATCGCTGCCTTGACTCGGGCTTGTTCCTCCTCTTTCGCCTTGCGCTCAGCTTCTTCCTTCGCTCGACGTTCCGCCTCCTCCTTTGCCCTGTCCTCTTCTTCAACTTTGGCATTTGCTTCTGCCTCGAGTCGTGCCTTTCGTTCGGCCTCTTCCTTCAGTCGGCGTTCCTCCTCTTCCCTGACCCTACCCTCCTCCTCTTCCCTAGCCTTGCGCTCGGCTTCCTGCCTGGCTCTAACTTTAGCCTCTCCTCTGGCTTTCGCTTCTGCCTCTGACCTGAGCTGCGCGTCCCTCTCCTCTTTCTCCTTGCGCCTGGCCTCCTTCCGTTCTCTTGCCTCCTCCCTTGCTCGAGCCTTGCGCTCGGCCTTCTCTTTCGATCTGCGCTCCTCCTCCTCCTTGGCTTTGCGTTCCTCCTCTTCCCTAGCCTTGCGTTCGGCTTCCTGCTTGGCCTTGACTTCGGCCACTTCCTTGGCCCACGCCTCTGCCTCTGCCTCAAGCCGCGCCTCCTTCTCCTCCTTCTCCTTGCGCTTGGACTCTTTCTTTGCTCGTGCCTTGGCTTTTGCCCTCTCGTGTCGCTCGGATTCCTTCATCAACTTAATTTTCTCCATCTCCTTGGCCTTGCGCTCTTCCTCCTCCTTGAGTCTACGGACCTCCTCTTCCCTCGCTGGGGAGCTCATGGCCTCTAGAGCAGGGCATACCTTTTCGAATTCTTTCAAGAGCTGGCTTCGAAGATGAATCCAAGACTCTCCCTCCACTTCGATCTTTCTCGCGAGCTCCTCTGCCTTGGGCCAGTCGAAACCAGCGGCGAAAGCAAATCGGGCAAGCCACTCGTATGTTCTAGGTATGTCGAGGTGTATTTTGTCGGCAAATTTGATTGTTGGAAGTAGACCGCATTCGAAGTTCTCTGGAGAGACGACGCCGTGCGTGCGCACAGCTTCGAAGAGTTTTTCGGCAAGCACCACGACATCTTCGCCGCCGTCGAGCGCATCATTGACCAATCTACCAACAAACAGGTGTCGGTGCTTGGTTGGCAGAGCCTCGAGCGCCATGATCGCCTCGTCGACATTCTTCAAGCTCAGGTACTCCTACGTACGAGTTAGATACCGCTTCACAGGTATCCGAGGCGAAACGTACTTTGACATCCTCCTTGACCCTGTGCCATGCACCTATCTCGGATAACGGAGTCAAGGCTGGCGCCGGTGTCCGCTTATTGTCCACGTCTCGATGCTCCTCCACTTCTCGATGCTCCTCCACGCTTAGAGCAGCAAATCTATTTGCGTCGTTCGGACGGGGCATGCTTGCCTCGCGCTTGGAGTACTTCCTGCTGAAAGCGCTTGAAGAGTCGAATTGGAATCCGCTGTGCTTGAAGGCCTTGCCAAACTGGGAGAGGTCACTGGTGTGGGTGCTCGGTTTACGGAAGGTGTGAAATCCGTCGGGCTCGGGTACGTTACGCCTGAACTGGCTGGGGCCAGAACTTGTGTAAAAACTAACTTCAGCATCTGCCCTGCGCCGGGTCACTTCCTCTTCTCTCGCTTTACGCTCGGCCTCCTTCCTGGCCTTTTGATTTGGCTTCTTCTGTGCCCTATGCTCAGCCTCCTCTATCATCCTTCGTATCTCTTCTTCCCGCGCCTTGCGTCTAGCCTCCTCCTCGTAGGTTTCAGTGACCGGTTCAAATCCCCAAGTTATCCCGTATTCTGCCCACAACAGGTCAAGGTCGATCGAGTCAAGATCATACTCGTCGTCTAAAATAACTTAGCATCAAAATTCAATCATAATTAGCTACCTACCAGTCCAATCACATGACTCTGCTGGGTCCTCCGGAGCCTCCCAGTCCACCGGTCTGGGTGCCCATGGCCATGGATCTGGAGGGCCTTTTGCCCATGCCGAGTTTGCAGGACCACCAGATGGACGAGAAACCTTGGTGTGCCATGAGGAACCAGCAGATCCGCTCATTCTACGAGCTACTGGCTATAGTGAACCAACTACTCTAGCTGTCGGTTAAGGCTGTCACCGTAAGCCAGATTTGTGACTCACAATCGTAGTTTGCGGCGGGCGCAGAAGAGAAATACGCGTCGCTACGAAATGTAAGATGGGGTGCCTGTGAGAAACAAATCATTTATCATAAGCAAGTAGCAAAGGTCGCCGGTTAGGAACACCTTTGTGGCTCACTGTTGACGATGATATGCAACGTAACTTAGCCACCGAGAATTCTTTTGCCACTCTAGTTACTGTTACGTATTATGTCAGTCTTACCTCCGTTGTTACGCATATCATAGTGTCCTTTTTCGCTATTAACACACTCGGGCCCAACGTTCTCCGCTTGGATCTGTTCCGCATTGCGTCCGTGCTTCTAAATGAGACTTTCAGTGCATCCCTGGAACAGAAGACGGCCCCGACCTAGAATCGCGGCCAGACTATCGGGATGAAAGTTAAAATCATTATCAGGGATGGTCTCAGAAGGAAACATCGATACGCTATGCATATAGGCTCTAGTATTACAGGGACCCGTCTTCGAGTCATAGTATGAGGATATAATAGTCTTGAGTTTGATTCACAATCAGACTCGAAACCCGTGTTTCCAAGTCTTCGTTCTCAGCTGGCATTCCCGTTCCATAACCTGTTTCAAGTGCCCATACACACTAACCACCGAGGCCCGAAGGATATACATCAGGGCTTGTGTTATGGTATGTGACACATTTGAGACAGCATGCAGGTTGTGCAGTACGTCTCTTGATTGCGCCACGAAGAGCACAGCGAGCTATATTAAGTATGTTAGCTCGTAGCTGCGGGAGGTGTTGATAATTCGGACTTATAGGCTTGATATTTTTATCATGGGTTGATCGCAGGCTCGCTTATGTTTCGCGCCCAGCCGGGCACGTTCTCGAGGCAGCACTATTCCGCACGTGGTATATGCTTCCTACTCTTGTGCTATGCGGTGTCTGCGAGCGGCTTGGGTGGGCGTCAAGGTGCTGGGGTCATGTAAATCCTCACAGCAGGGGCGCATTCATGATGCAGTAAGTAACGTTACAACATAGACAGTGGATCCACCCAGGTACTTACCTGGCGGCAGAATCTGCACGACTATTCTTGGACCCTCGTTCATGACCGCTGCTATGTTCTTGATTCTCCCCAAGATCATCGGCGAGTTGGGAGCACGATAAAGCCGAATGCCCACTCGGCTCTGTAAGCAACTTTCAGAGCATTGATTCGGCCGTCATAACTGCATATATGCGCTAGACTCAAAAATATTTATTACTACTGACGTGGCTGCGCTCGTCATTCAAGCCGCGGGTGGTGCGATGGTGTCTACCGCTCGTACGCGTGAAGGATCTGACCGAGGCGGAATGATCATGCTGGCCGGCATCATTATCCAATTGAGTAGGTTTCTACTTTCTACGCCCTCTTCTCTCGGTGGCTAACTGAGTTGAACTCGTAGTTGCGATCATACTTTACACGATCCTCGGGCTTGAGTTCGCGATTCGTTACACTCTCGACCTCCCCACTCGTTCGACTGCTGAAGAAGAGCGGTACAAACGCACCGGTTGGGAGACTGTTTCTCGTGGCGTTATGTGGATGGTTGCCGGGCTAGCGAACGCTACTCAATTCATGACCATCCGAAGCATTTACCGCACAATTGAGTTGACTGATGGATGGTAGATCGATGTTCAGCAGAATGAATGTATGCGCGTACTAATATTTACCATAGGAACGGATAAATTATCACACCTGAAAACTGGTTCAGCTGGTTCGACGGAATGCTGATCACCGTGGCGGTGTTTGTGAGTCGAGACGCTTCAAATTTGCATATACGTGAACTCACTAGAAATACCCCGCTAGACATTTAACTTTTTCCACCCTGGATATTTGCTGCGCGATCTCCAGAACATACTGGCTCCTTCTGCGATGGCATCCAAGGTTAACATTGGGCTGCGCCAGGTTTAGGCAAAGGGTATCCGGTCGTGTCGTTGTTCTGGTCTCCTTTTTTTGTTCTTCGTCACAAATGGACAATACAGTATATTGAGATGGACTCATTGATTCTCAGCGCAGAGCAACCTCAACAGTTGTCAGCGTCTGTTGTATTGTTCGCATCCAACTCCGCTGGTGAAACGCCTACTGCCCATAGGCCGAATCGCTTGCCATTCGAATGCTCAGCTGCCGGACGCGGAAATATACGAATGAGAATGAAAATTTTGTATGCGAGTTCCGAACAACGTTCTATTGTTAATTCCAATGCTACATAGCTCAGACAATATAGTCCGATAATAAATATGCGAGGGAAAGCGAAAGAACGCAAGAAATATAACGGGTGGGTGGTTCTCTAGGACGACAACGGTGTTTTGTATCGGTTCATGGGGCGGCTCCTCAGTTGGAGCCTCATTAGCTATAGGCGAGTCTGCCAATTTCGCGCACGAAGGTCGATCACATCCTTGAATAAGGTCAGTATCGTTCAATTAAACCAAATGACAGACTCACTTGTAGCATAAACCGAATACGCCAACTGAGATCACCCTTATTTGCGATCCCGTTCATTCGCTCGAAGAATATATCCATATGATTGCGCGCCCTGCGATTGTCCAGCATTCGTCCGGCGGTCGCAAGAAGTTCGCATAAGCTCTCGATATCCTCTTCTTTGGGCTTGATGTTATTGGACAAGAACTTCTTGATACACTCGTGCATGGTACGTTCGGTTAAGAGCTTTAGTTTGAATAATTCGCCCATAAACCGAACCAGACCGAGGCCTTGACGCTTGACCTTGGATACAGCGGTGAGTTCAGCCCACTTGACGTTCCAACCACGTTCGAACTCCTCTTGGCACAGGTGGAGAAGGTACTTGCGGAATAACATCCCGCCCGTAACCGGCTGCTCGCCCCAGTCGCAAACCATGTCGTCCTGAATGTTGGGCGACAAGGATTTGATCATCTTGCGACATAGGCGCGCATACATTTCACCATACATGGGATCATTCCGGGCGCTGTTGAATACCAGCTTGGCGATCCGCATGAGCAACGACCCATTCTTTATTTGCTCCGACCTGTCGGCGAGTTGAATAATTCGGTTCGAAATAGCGACAAAGTTGTCCGCCGTAAGCTTGTTGAGCAGGCCCTGGATTGTCGCCGGGACGCGTCGAAGACTCCCACCCAGCCACCGATTACTCGCTTTGGGCGGCGCGGCCGGTTCAGTAGGCCTAAGCGCGCGCGGGACACCAATTGGCCTCCCGGTGAGGGTCGTTGGCGCCGGCCGACCACCTGCAAGGCCCGCGGAGGGAACTCCGCCGCGTGTACTCGTGGATGCGTCGGGCCGGGACTGGGAGTCGCTCATCCTGCTCCAGGGAGTTTTGGAGTTGCCTACGGAGAATCCGCCAGGTTTGGTCGGAGCAGGCTTGGTCGGAGCAGGCTTAGGTCCGAGTTCCTTGAACACGTCGCCCATAGTTGTGAACCCAACGGGGTGGCGATCTCCAGCGCGAGGGTTACTTGGGGGGCTCTTGCCTTGTTCGCGCGGTTCAAGTCCGATGGAGCCGAGGGGTGGGAGGGAGTGAGGCCTGTCCTTACAGTCGTTCATGAACTGCAATAGGAAGTCACGGCTGTATCTAGGAGGGGGAAGAGGTTGTTGTTAATGAACTCGAATACGCGGAAGCCGACTTGCTCACCTCGATGGGCTGGAGGCGACGCTGATACCCAGCTCTGAATTTGGTTTTCCGACCTCCTGAAAATACGGCGCTGCATTCAAGTCTTCCTTAGGCGGCGTGCGAGCCGGCGCTGGCATAGCTACCGGGCTTCCTCTCGGGATAGAGTGCTCCAACGAGTTAGGAGCGGGGCATTCCGGACTCTCAGAAGTGGGGTTTGATTTGGGTAGAGGCGACGGGAGACCGGGAACAGTGGGTGGCAAAGGATTATTCGCGGATTGAAGAGAGGCCAGGGCAGGGGAGGTGTCTTGCTCTTCGTCCTCTTCGTCGGCCTTTGCGGCGGCCTCTGCTTTGAGTCGGGCCTCTTCCTCCTCTTTCGCTATACGCTTGGCCTCTTTGTTCTTGCGCTTGCGCTCTTTCTTGGCTTCTACCTTTTCTGCGTTTTCCCGGGCTTCGCGCTCGGCCTCCTCCAACCTGCGCGCCTCCTCCAATCTGCGCGCCGCCTCCAACCTGCGCACCTCATCCAAAGCCCTTTGCTCTTCCTCCCAAGCCTTTTGCTCCTTCTCTTCCTCCGCCTTGCGTTTGGCTTCATTCGCCTTGCGCTTGCGTTCCGCCTTGACCTTTGCCTTTTCCGCCTTGTCCCGCGCCTTCTCCGCCGCCTCCTTCAACCTGCGTTCCGCTTCTCTAGCGCGTTGTTTCTCCTCCTCCTTTGCCCTGCGCGCCTCCTCCTCCTTGCGCTTCTTTACCTCTTTTGCCTTGGCCAATTGCTCCGCTCTTTGCGCCTTGGTTTCTGGCTGTTCGGCTGCACCCGGGCGCTTTGCATTAGGGGCCGCTGGGGTCTTCGCCTTGGGACCAGGCGGGGCTTGACCCTCGAATGTGAGCGCGTCGCCATTGGGGGTGGTAATTGGGATCAGGCCACGCGTGCCCTTGCCGGGAATAGATGGGGCTGCCGTGACGTTGAATGAGGATGAGGCGGCGCTCAGTTGAGTTGCCAGTGCGGGTGTCGGTGCGCCGAAAGACGCCGGAACGGGCACGGGAGTCGTAGTACCAGAAGAAGTAGCCGCTGAGGTCTGAGGCAGTGCATGAACATTGGCCTTTTTGTTCTTTTTCGAGGTCGACGTGCTAGGTGTCTGTGTGCTGGCGCTCTTGCTAGGCCCACTCGCCGGCTGCGAAGGCTTAGGTGCGGCTGTCTTGGCACCCTTTGCAGGTTTCGGGGGTGCTGGGGTTGGATTTGGTGCCGGCGGGTCGGGCTTTTTCTTGAGGGACGATTGGATCGGGCCAAAGTTGTTCGAGTCGGCTGGTATAAATGACATAAGTCTCAGAATGGTTGATACAAACAGTTCGCTCACCTGGTGGATTGTCTTTGCCTTCCCCCTTTGGAGTGGGTTGTACCGGCGCCCCCGCGGAGGCTGGAGTAGCCTTGGACTTGCGCCGAGAGCTCGAGGGGACTGGAGACGGGGATGGCGCATTGCTGGCGACAGATTGTGCACCGGACGTATTCAACGTTTTCTGTAGGGGCGCTTCTGCCGAGATCGAGTCCAACTGGGGAATGGAAGAATTCAATGCTTCTTTTTTCTTTGCGCGTTTAGCAGCCTTGCTCATTCTGTGACTGTTAGCCACGGCCAAAAGGCAATGGCGCGTATCGTGGTTAGGCGTGGCGCTTGGTGGCTGTGCTAGTACAAATTCAGGATTCGAGGCTTCCAGGTTACGTCACTAAATGAAATTCCTGGACTGCTTGCGAGAGCTCCCGAGCAAACACAACCACTATGTCGAAACTCATGCCGCAGCTCATAGTTGGAGATCGTATACAGCCGAGAGCCTTTGGGGATTCTCACTATGCGCTGCTGTCGATCCCGGTTCCTACGTTGTACAATACACACAATTTACTCAGTTCCTCCGCCTCGACAATACAATCGCGTTCATCGCATTCTGTGCGACCGGATCCTCAAGATGCTCACCATTTTCAACCCTCTCTTTGCAAGTACGAGGCAAAATGGCAAGCTGGTCTAGACCCGCGTTAAGGTGTGTATCCAGGTGAAATTCCACATGACAATGGATTAGATGCGAAAGGATTCCGTCGGCACAAGTGGATACGTCACAGTTGCACGCTTGTTCGGGTTCGCTGCATTCGCCCCACACGGTAACGAGAGGTTCTAGGTTACGGGCTACGCTGCGTGCTAGCGATTTCGAACCAAGGAGAGGAGCGTGAAGGCCCCGCCGAAACAATTACCCAAGAAGAACCAGCGCACACGAGCGAACGAGCAAGTCAATGTACCGACCATTTGTTGCGCTCAGAGTGGAAGGGACTCTGATAACTGGGTGGACTACGGTTCGTACATCTATACCGACATGTGTGCGTTTTGTAACCAGAAACCAGTACTCCCGAGCATGGCATCATCTCATGCATCTATACTTCGATCGCCGCTCATACACCGAGATCGATGTCCCAGAGTTAGAGCGCCCGCAAACATCTTCAGCCTATGCTACGCCCCCAAATAGGTGGACCTTACCTAGGACTTTAGGTGCGTGATCTGATAAATTAAATTCTAGCGTGCTCCAAGTTCATCAATGATCCATCATATGGGGAAGAATGCAGATTTGAGGTGCAAGCTTCGATTGTGGGGATGGGGTCTATGATCGACGTAAGTGGATCATGATGGAACCTCGATCAATGATCTCATGTACTACTTCTAGCTGTAGGCATTACGACACTCGAGTCGCATTGGCTGGGGATGACGACGATCCAGAACGAAACACGTTCACACCCGGACGAATGTCACGTAAAGAAACCAAAAACGTCAATTTCCGTGCTCTAGTCGGAACGAATGGTAGTGAGGCGAAGACGAGTGGGGTCAGTAAAAACTGCGTAAATTATTGTTTGACAGGATCGATGACGACTTGTCCATAGGCTGGGGCAAGCATAGCGACAAATAACCAGTTGACAGATTGGGGGATCATGTTTATGCAGGAATTGGGCTCCAATCCTCACCAAGGCGAGGGGAACGAGACAACTTCTGATCAATAACGGCTCGAGCTAAAGGAGAAGTGGAAGCAGCAAAAGGCCACGGAGATTATTCGAAGGACGCTGAGTTGTCTGGAGCCAAGTTCTTTAACGACTCGGGGAACAAGGAGGCTCCATCCGGTGGGTTCAAATCGAGGACAGTACCCCGCGCAAGGCCACCCGTTCGGCTGCTCCCTGAAACATGCCGACTGATGCCGAACACGCGCTACTGCGTTCCCAATGCCAAACCAAAGCACTTTGACGCGCGTGCTGTAATCGAGTCGAAAAGGCAAGCCATAGAGGGAACGGAGGCAGGCCAAAAAAGAAAACGACATCGTCAACGACGGAGGTAAAGAATGGATAGCACTTTGCCATCAGTCTCAGGGTGAGCGGTTTGCCGCATGGCACGAAGTTTGATACCGATTTGTCTAACCCTCGGTAGTAATAACCTGTAGTGCCCTTTAATACCTTTGTTGATTTGTGAAAATCGTGAACGAGCGCGGCGTAGCTCGAATGGCTCGCGGTGAGAAGCAGTAACTGTGATCTTGTGTCAATCCATATCAGGCATGTGATTAGAAGCGTCGTTGATCGGAGGACCCCAATGGGAAACTGTGACGTTGGTGGCACTATTTTCGACAAAATTTGCGTACAGAGCACCAGAATCCTGTCCCATAAGTATGTGACAGGACCCGCTCAAGCGAAGATCGAAGTGCAGGCTGGGAGCAGAGAAGCCCTGCGCATGAGTGCGATGGAGTTGCGTCACCCCAGCACGTTCCGGAGCTCGACCAAAAATGAACGATCCGCGCCTCCGAGCCAAATCCGGCCCATTCAGTGCGCGCTATTCTATGGCTCGGACACGAACAACACAGTGTCTGTCAAGCCGTGGTGCTTGTCAAAACTCATTCAATGACGCTGGCGTACCCTTACCTTGCTGCTATAAGAACATCCAGTTCGAGCTCAACCAGCGTCAACTCCAAGTAACACCTCTCGAGCACACTTGAACTCCTCCACTATCTACACGATGAAGTCCGACTCTAGGTCGCTTTTCGGCAATATCAAGGAGGATGTGCACGCCGCTGCTCTCGAGTTCATTGGCACGGTAAGTGTCATGGGCAGCCGTCCTAGTCGTCGCCTGCTAATACTTTATCTAGATTATGTTCCTACTCCTAGGCCTTGGTGGCATTCAGGCGTCTGCGTTTTCTAAACAGGCATCGCCGGCCCCCGCCGCAGGTGGATCCGGTGACGGGGATAAGGTTTTCTCCATTGAGCAACTGCTGTACATTTCGGTTTCCATGGGCTTGTCTCTCCTAGTCTCCGTGTGGTTCTTCTTCCGGTACGCCTGAGTCCACTCACCCAAATGAATCCGAGCTGATATACAGCTTCAAGTGTCACTGGCGGAGTGTTCAACCCAGCGGTCTCAACTGCACTGCTACTCATCGGCGTTATTGGGCCCGTCCGGTTCGTCCTCTACTGCATCGCTCAGCTGGCCGGTGGTATTGTGGCGGCTGCTCTATTGGTCGCGCTCTTACCCGGCAAACTAAAGGTCACGTAAGTTGGACATAATACTGGGTCTCGACCGACAACTCACAACCTGCGAGCAGGGTATTCCCAGCCGCGGGAGTCAACACCGCACAGGCTGTTTTCATCGAGGCATTCCTAACATCAGCGGTGAGCTCCCATTTTACACGGTGGCACTCTAAGTTGTTAATTTGTTTCCTTCTAGTTGGTACTGGCTGTTCTGATGCTGGCGGCGGAAAAACACAGGAGTACACCATTTGCACCCGTATGTGTACCTCACCTTCCTCATTGGCTCTCTTACTCACGTATTGATGTGCTCCTAGATCGGAATTGGTCTGACCCTCTTTGCTTGCCATCTTTGGGGCGTTATCTATACTGGTGCCGCCATGAATACAGCTCGCGCATTCGGCCCCGCCGTCGTTGCTGGATTCGATAAGAATCACTGGGTGGTACGTAGTGTGCATTATATATGCGTGTGCAATAACTAAGGCCTGTTCACATCTAGTACTGGCTCGGTCCCTTCATCGGCAGTCTTATGGCCACCCTATTCTACGGGCTCCTCAAGCATATTAGGTACTGGCGTCTCAACCCCGACCAGGACATTCCAGACCCAAAGCGCTCTCCTGCTGATCCACTTGGATCTGTTGCCTCCAACACTCGCTCATATAACCAGAACGGCATGACTGAACCCAAGCCCGCCGACGGCGTTGAACACGTCTAAAAAAGCTTTCCGTCAAGTTTGCCAGCATTACGTCCCCGAATGTCGAACATTTTTTCTCATTTTCACAACGACTTCTTACCTCATGTACCAATAGCATTACCTAGTAGAAATAGCCCCAATGTGAATTTTATCAAGTTTTATCTTCAATGAACAAGTCAAACACTCTGCACAATAGCTGTCATGGTTTGATAAGCATCAGCCGCACCTCCACCTCTTTTGCTATCTGGCTACCATCGTGGATAAGTTCGAACGTGGAGGTGCCCAACCCGACCAAGTTGACGAGGTGAGCGATAACGACACAAGGTGACCTTTTAAGTCGCGGATTTTCCGGTCTGTCCTCTATAAAATATGCAAAGCAGCTCACCGTTTCGGATTGTGCAGCAAATATATGTCTCTCTCCTAAGCCGAAGAGGTTAGCTAGTGAGACTAGACAAAAACTATTACTTATATCTACAACACTACGCGCGTAATGGTGAAGTACCTGTTGAGGCGAAGTAGATTGAAGGTTGCGCATATCAAGTTGACAAATCCCTGGCCATCGTGACGGCGGATGACACAGTGCTAACAACCTCAGTATGTGCGAGTGGCTTGCAGTTGGCCACATGTATGCGCTAAGGCACTAGCATTAGGGTGAGTGGCATTGCTAGGCCAATGCGGGCACGATGCCTCTGCAAGTCTTGGGTTCCTCCTATGGCTTATAGTTATGGTTTACCCGGTGGGGGCGACCAGCGGTGTCGAAACCCAATCTCGTCTTTTTCCTCATCTCAGCATGCTGAGGGTTCTCCGATATTTATATCCAGCCCATTTATCTTCGCCCGTGTCTAATCTGGTTTATCTGCGACTGAGTCCCCTCGTACAGCTCCCGCGCATCAACAGCCTACACGACTTACTCTCGAGCAACCCCCGACTTGAAGCACTTCATCTCGAGATTTGCAAGGTTAAATATTCCGAATTCGAGGCCGAGGAACCGGAGAACTCGCGCGTTAGTTTGCCCTGCCTTTGTCGATTCTCGCTCCAAGAACCAGTGGCCCTCTCCAATGGCGAGCTAGGGTCTATTTATCCCGCCTTGAGGTACCTTGCAGTTGGGCAGTGGTTCCCAGATGCATATCCCTTGTGGGTTTTACTCTCTTCCTGCAAGAATATCACGAGACTTGACTGGGACGTCCGGAAGGCCTTGAAGTGAGGTCTGTCGATTGAAATGCTTACGGAACTTGCGGCTACCGAGGTGATATGCCCTTATTTACGGCATTTCAGAGTACGTTCGATTTCTGAGGAAGACCTGCTGAGGTTAGTCTGTGGAAGGGACAACATGGGTCGCCCATCAGGTTGATTGAGCTTGGGTCTCGATCCTGGCGCCGTATCAGCAAACTTGGAAAAGCATTTTCGAGGATTATATGGTAAGTGTTTGGCCTTACCTGAACATTGCCAATTGGCAGGAGGATTCCAACAGCGATGGAAGCGATACGGAAGCTGCTAATGACGGCAAGTCAGTGGAAGAGGAGGCTCCTCATGGGTTTAGCGTCGAGGACATATTTACGGATGATGGCAGTAGCTAAATGGATTGCGACTCGGTCATCTCTGTGTAGCTGCTATAGTCTTTTCCTACATCAATGTTTTCTATATTTTTCAGTTCGCCCGTATAGCTAGATCTCTTCGGTCGAAATTATTATTATTGTAACGAAGCTTAAGCCGCCTGTGTTATTCAACCAAGTTTGCCAGATTCAGTGTGATATACTCACACCAATAACCCTAGTCGTTGCAGTAACGGCCGAAAGAACCGGCACATATACCTAATAGAATTTCCGATGCGCATATATGCGACCACGTAGTGCGGTTAGGGATAGATACTTGAACCTTTGGGTGAGTACCGCCAATTCGTCCCGATCTATTAGCGTAATATAAACCGGTAAAACCTAAATATGCCAGTAAACTGTGGAAACTCGCCGATGAGGCCACGGAATGTGCGAGCGAGACGTCTGGTAAAGTGTCCATTTCATTGTATTTCATTGTTAGATCAGTACTGGCTACATATAATCGGGTAGACAGGGTCCAATGACAAACAAGCAATAGTTTATCATAGTAGAGCAAGAAACTATGATCACACTCATCTAAGCCGACAATGCTTTCTCGTACTCTTTCAGTAGTTGATCTCGAGGGTGAATTCTGGGAGTTGCCAGCGAGCTCCCCTGCCTTGGACTTGTCGAATCCAGCGGCAACTATGAGACGGGCGAGCCACTCGTAAGCCTTGGGCACGTCGATGTAGATATTGTCAACAAACTCGGCTGTTGGCAGTAGACTATGGTCAAAGTCTTCGGGCGAAATAACTAGGCGCTTTCGGGCAGTAGCTATAAGCCTCTCGGCGAGCACAACGATTTTATTACCACCGCCGAGCCCAGCGTTGACCAGTTTATCGACGAGCAAATATCGGTACTTGGTTGGTAGAGCCTCGAGCGCCACGATCGCCTCGTCAACGTCTGCCACAGCCAGGTACTCCTGCATCTGGTTAAAATCAGCCACCAATCGGGCCAGAACACTTACCTTGACGTCCTCCTCGAACTTGGCCCGCGTATGCACTTCAGATCAGACCTTTTGGACACAGGCCGCTTTTGCGGCTTGATATCCCTCGACTCCAGTATGCTTGGGTCGTGGGGACAAATTCAGCCTCTCGAGCGTAGAATTAGAATCTCCTACGGCACCCAGCCTACCCAGACCAAAATCGGCGCTCGAATTGCGACCGTTCGTCGTCCGCTTGACTCGCGTTGGCACAGGGACACTCGCACCCCCACTCGACGCAGCAAACATGTTTACACTGCCTTGCGCCTCGGATCCCTCCCCGAAAACGCAGTCGATGGTCCAAACTGGATCCCGGTCGGTTTGGTTATTTTTCTGAATTGGGAGAGGTTCCCGGGACGCGCACGATGCGGGTGGTGAAATTGGCCCCGACGAGTATTCGAGCCGCCAAACGAAAATCCGCTGCGATGGTCGGTGAGGTCGAACCCGGATTGAGAATTCGCGGCCCTCGCTGAAGATTGAAATTGACCCATTGCGAATCCACCGCCTTTGGCTAGGCTGGGTCCGAGACCAGGGCCCATGGACGCCTCGCGCGAGAGTACGGGAGCGCCGCCCATGCCCATCGAGCCCACCCGACGGCGTTCTCCGGTACGTGGTCCGGCAGAGTAGTTTGCGCCTTGTTCGTAGGGTGCGAGGCCTATGGTATCGAGCGGAGGAAGCGCGTCGGGTTTCCGTTTGCAGAGGCCCATGAATTGCAAAAGGAAGTCGCGGTCGTAACTACGTATTTGGGAGGAGCAAGCGTCAGCTGAATCCAGACATGGGGCGCACGACGCATCTAAACTTGCCCGGCACTACAGCAATGTTTAAATCGGGATTTGGAGCCTTGATGCTCTCGGGATAGGGCACAACGCTCAAGTCTTTGGCGGTGCGCGCGCTGGCCAACGCCGCCATGAGCACGCCAGTACGGTTGCCCCACGCGCTTGAGAGATCCAACGGGCCAGGAGTTCCGCGTTTGGGGACCTCGCGGTTAGCCGATATTGATAATGAGAAAGTACGGTCTGGGGCAGTAAGGGATGTAGAGAACGGTGGTGTGCGACCGAGAACGGTGGATGGCAAGAGACTGTTCGCGCGGGCGGTGATGACTTGGGCCTGCATTTGCACGACGCTCACGCGCTTGGGAATCCGTGGCTGTGCAGGTGCAAAGTCCTATGGTGGAGTGTCTTGTGGGGGCCGTAGCTGCTGGCGTTCGGAATGGACTATAGATGCTAGCTTGTCGCCCTTGTACAATCGTTAGCCCCGGTACTGGGGTGGAGGGGGAGTTGCGCTTGTACTGGATTCGACAAAATACTGCTCGGTAGTGGATGCGGATCCTGGGACATTAGCATCGCGAGTATATGGTGGCTAATTTATAGCGTTGCCACAGTACCGCGCAGATCAATACAGAAATCAAATAAGCTATTGTCCGGTCAGTCGGCGATAAATTAGCTATGACCGATTCTAATAAATCACACTCCCTTGTTCCGGCGTGGTCGCTCCAATCAATTTGATTCATCAGAACTGGCAATCGGCTCTTCTGTCGGCGACGATAAGACCACCCGGTAGTTTAACAATACGAGATAGGCCTTGTCTTTGTTCGGTATCGATACTCGCGCACGGTAACTGCCTCAGCAAAATAGGTAACGTATGCATTCTCGGAAACGTGGGGCGCAA
Organism: Ceratobasidium sp. AG-K; assembly: GCA_037039685.1. Classification (NCBI taxonomy): domain Eukaryota; kingdom Fungi; phylum Basidiomycota; class Agaricomycetes; order Cantharellales; family Ceratobasidiaceae; genus Ceratobasidium; species Ceratobasidium sp. AG-K. The sequence continues at coordinate 3,050,205 of JAWNGF010000004.1, read as the reverse complement.
ACAGCCTGAGTATAGAAATGAGCAACGCCAGCGGGAGCTAAATAGATCATAACGAAAATTTCCCTGCACTCGTGCGTGGTTTTATGCTGCACTCAATGACGGTTCCATCCCCTAGTCTATCTTACTGGTGACTGGGTACCTAAGCTTGTAGAAATTGAAGACGACCAACTGCCTCATTCTATTTCTTGGTATATTGCTCGCGATATTGCGTTCCGCTGCTCCTTTAATTGGGTGAGTTGTTGGCACGCATATATACGCCCTGGGGCTCACTCACATGAACGATCGCTCGAAACCCCAGACACGCGCTTGGTTCTCTGACCATCTTGGCCAAGTTCCCAGATACAACATATCATGATGCGTATTCCGTATGGCAGTTTGTAGAATAGATATTCGCGCTACCGTCGAATCGTTTGGGTAGATTGTCTAGGTACGTTTCGACGCGTTTCGGCCTTGCGTTTAAAGCTGCTGCAGGAAATGCGTGAAGTGTTATCATATTGTGTAAATCGAACCTATACAACATCACAAAAGGCTATTGGGATATGAAAAAATAATTCATGTGAGCAAAAAGAACGTGGTTGGATAAGCGAGCGAAACCGAAAGGGAATGCTTCCACCACCAGCCCGCCTCGAAGAACAGGGTTTGATATGACGAGATGTATGGCGCTGGGCACTGAATCGGCGGTTGCGTTTGTCTCGAATAAAGCGTGTGAACAATCGGGACTCGACTGAGCGGGTTTCCAGCGTCGCACGAAGCTTGATCGCGTTCTCCACCACGACCAGTGTGAACCAACCAAATCGCGCACTCCACTTACTCATAGAAATTCAGGACGCAGGCTGATCTTCGTTGCCCTCCGCTATCTTGTTCGTTCCCCCAAAATAGATATTTAAGTGATTCCACTCTTTGAGGATCTCCGACTGTCCAATGGTCAGAAAGATATGATATCAGCTTCCGAATACCTCATTTCCGGGATTAGCGGTGCCTGGAAAGCGACATCTTGATACAACCACGGATGGAGCGCTCGGCCAGCACCTCTAGCTTGCACAGCCTAACTATAAACCTGATTAGACAGAGAGCGTGATGTTTGACCTTTGTAGCAACATCATACTCGTCGCCTCCGCTTCCTGCCTGGCTCGCAACTCCAGCCACCTCATCTTTATCCACCGTGGATAAAGCAGCTAGGGGTGCGGTCTCCTTGCCCTACCCACTTTCAAAACTCGGTCGACACAGACTAGGCAAGTACTTGCCGGACGGAAATGCACCTGTAACCAGCTCGCCGTCCACGCTGTGCGTTTTCTCGTCCTGAAAGTTGGGCGACGCAGGGTCCGGCATCTTGCGACACGGTCTAGCGTGCGTCTCGCCAAGCTTGTGATCTTTTGCGGTGCCTTAAAACATGAGTTTGACGACCAGCTCGAGAGTCCGCCCGTCCGTTTCCTGCTTGGGTTTGCTGACGTAAGTTATAATCTGGTTCGAGGTCGAGTCAGGCTTGTCTGCCTTGTGTTTGTTGAGCGGGGTCATGGCATTGCGCTCGACCAGTTGACGCTGCTAGGGTCGTGGTGGCGAGTACGAAGTGCTCCTGGCAATATTCCGACCGTCTCCCATCCCAGGGGCGTGGCCGATTTGATACGCTCCTAGGCCTGACTCTAAATGCCTTCCGTTTTCCTGGTTGTTGACGTCAAGTGGAAGATTACCGCATGTGTGTCCAATCCAGGTAAAGGTCCGTCGCTTGCTCTGCTCAGATGCCTGTTGTGCATCGTCGGCGTCGATTTATAACTTGCAACTGCCCGAGGCCGCGAATCAGGAATGGGAGCCCAAGCAACTGACAAGAGGCGAAGAATCGCTTGTAGATAGAATTCCTCCGTTGAGCATACCAGGTCCAAGCGGGAGACCGATGGATAGTCGTTGGGGGCACGAAGGATCTCGGCAGAGGAAACTCGAGGGGTCAAGCCAGGTCTCTTTGGGAATATTGACCGGTTTGATTAGGGATTCGTGGCGGTGCCCAGCTATGGTCGAGCAGAATTGACAGACGACGCGACGATGAACGTGCGCCACCCAAGGCGGTTGCGGTGCGAACTCGGAGATTTCCGGTCTATCGCCGATCAAAACGTTGCCAAACTTACTCCGGAACCTGGTTCCGGGTGCGATTGGTCCAACCCACCATATCTCCAAGATCGAGTTCGCTGGCGAACGGACGGCGCCGTTGCCTAATCATAAATAGCAATGGTATTTACGAATGGCCCATCTATTTCCGTGCATAGTAATGTCAAAGTAGGAGGCAGGCGCGTTTTCTGAAGAGGCGCGGGCTGAACGCGAAGAACAGAACGATGGCATTTGGATGAACAGGCTCCCCACCGAAATAATCTCTCGTATATTTATTACTGGCGACCAGAGATGTGAGATCGAAGAAGACGAAAGCGTTGGTAGTATATACATCCCGACAGTGAGGCCTCGCCGTCGCCCGGAGTTTCAGGAAATATTAGTGGTGAGTGTTGGATAATCGAGCCAAACCAGTCGTATTTTTACCGCATACTAGCAAGTGTGTCGAGGGTGGAGAAAAGTTGCAATTGACACGCCAATGGTTTGCTCGCTATGCCACATCTCAATTCACGGAGACTCACATCTGGACTTTAGCTTTGGACATATATAACCCTGGATACCGCGAAGTCAAAACTCCGCGAGCGAGCCGTTACATTTTTGAGGCGTTCCGGGCTAACGATTCCCCTTACCGTAGAAATCGACATCACGGGTCGTTCGGGTGATCATGAAGCAGGACTGGACCATGAATCGCAGACGCTACTTATGCAAGAGCACCTGGTGTTTCTAGCTTCCCATGGTGGTGCCCCATCTCGTTGGGACCGCCTAACTGTTTGGCTCGAGACCTCAAGCGCGATGTTTGCGGCTATCGAGTTCCTCTCCATGGCCGCCCTCGATAACCTACGTACACTAATGGTCGTCAACGGTTCCCTTGATTCAGATCTGGGGGACGATACAGGCACCGAAGTGTCGCGAACAAATGACCTATCCCAGCATATCATGTTTAGAACTCCTCCTCCGGCACTTCGACGGCTTGAACTAGATGGTGTCACAATGGACTTTTTCTTTTCTCGGATGGGGGCCCCTTTAGCCTCCAACCTCACTCACCTTCACCTTGGTCCTACCTTATCCTTCCCGCCACTCAATAACCTTCGCGAACTACTCGCGAATACTCCCCAGCTCCAGTCCCTTGGCTTGGATGTGTTCATGGTCCAGACGACCGATTTCCAACCAGAGGACCCCAATAGCATTCGGATCAGTCTACCGAACCTCCGTCGTATTTTGCTTCGGGAGCCGTTATCAGTAGACTGGGGGATGGCTGTTCTGAAAATGATCGATGCGCCAGGAGTCGAAGTCCTCGGGCTCAGCCTCAACGAATCTTCGGAGTTTCCCTACCGTATTCCCCAATATGTTGCCCGGGGCAGAGTCGCTGGTCGCTTGCGCAACGAGATACCCAACCCCCGTACCAGCGCTGGACCCATCTATCCATCCCTCAAGGAGCTTGAATTAGGTGCCTATATTGGCAACCCAGTGTCTCTGGAATCCATACTCGCATCTTCTACAAAAATTACGCGCCTTGACTGGGAAGTCCGGGAGGATCCAGACTCCGGCGTGTCCATCAAGGTGCTGATGAGCCAGACATCTTCCGCGGTTCTCTGTCCCCGTTTAGAGCATCTGAAAGTGACCATAGTTGCCGAGGAAGATTTGGTCGAAGTAGTCCGTTGGAGGAAGAATCGAGGCCTTCCCCTCAAGATTGTCGAAGTCCCTGCGCGCCAATGGGGCGATATAAGTGAGAACGGAAAGGCGTTTCTGACGAGGGAGCTGAACAAATTCAGACAATACAGGGATGGCACTTAGCTGAACGATCCGACGGTGACAACGCTGATGATTGTATCGGCGATGGCAGTAGTAGGAACTAAGCAACACCCTGAACGGATCTAGCGGTAATGTATTCACGATAAAAGCGCTAGTAATAGTTTAATGGACTCGGATTGGGATTTCTCTGTACTCTTGTTATAATGTTGTACTTGATAAATGATGAATAGTAGTCAGACCTATCTTCCACTCATGTATATACCAATGGAGTTTAGGCAATTATTACTTGACGCTCGGAACCTGATTCAACCAGAGTGACTCTGCTAAATAACCATAGCGTGTCCCAACCCCTTCAAATCTAATCCATTCCATGTAGTGGGCTTCTTGCATGCCATCAATCATTAAAAAGATGGTCGATTCCCATCAAGTTATCAGCATGGAGTTGGATTCAGATGTACCTAAGACTCTATGCACCCAGTAGGCGGCACCTGCCAGGCGCACCATATGCGACATGACTTCATAATTGCCTAGGGACCCAGCAAAACCCTCCGATAAAATGCCACACATGCAAGAATGATGGCAGTATTTATGAGCTGAAGGTGGACTATGAAGCTGCCTTCCCACAAGAAATCTGTGCTGCTTCCAAAATGGGATATGAATTGACCAAAGTGCATGTGCCACTCAACTAAAGTGCCATCAACTCCATAGATATATATGCTAGAGCCATTTGCAGTTAATTTACACTTGTTAGGCTTAGGCAAACAAGTTATTTCTCCACCCCACAACCTAGTGCTTCCTGTCTGTGAGCATTCACCATCAGGTCCTCAACCTCTGTGTTGTAAGCTTCTTCTTGGTGGCTATGAGACAAGCCGCAAGGGAGACTGGACGGCACTAAGACCTAAGAAACCTCTTGAATTGCACCACACTTAAGTGGCTGTAGACTCTTAGGGGTAGGGGTGGTTCAGAGTGTCACTCAGAGAGAATGTTTGATGAGACAAAACAAGCTGGGGTTACCAGGCTTGTTGGTCTTCTATATATATTCAGAAAGTGGCCAAGTCATACAAGGCATAGCCACACAAGTCATACATACAAGCCAAACAGGAGTGTCCAAGTGAGTCATGCTGCGTGGGCAGTCATGACTCAAACAAAGCACAGCCACATTACACAAAGTAACAGAACAACCACAAGAACGTGGCAATGTGGCACAGGAAAAGACAAACACCACACAAACAGAGCAACAAACGCAAGAGCAGAAAGGCAAGTGTCGTGACCTGTCCCTCCCTCTGTCTCTGTTTGTGGTCTCATGGCTTGTATTGGCGCCTTAAGTGCCCTTTCTCTTTGTTGTGCCCTCTCCCTTGTTTAGTGAGGTGTATGGATGATGTGTCACCATGAGTCATATGACTCATGCTGTTTTCTATTGGCTGGCCTATGCAGCCCCCTTTATGACTTGGACTTTGACTCAGACCTGTGACTCATGTATCTACTATGACTCACCTGCTTTCTGGGTATATATACTGGCTTGCAAGCATGGTCATCCCCAGCTTGCTTTGCCTCATCAACTCTCCCTGCAGTGTGATCAGAGGCACTTGGCTACTTAGTCTTTAGTGCAGCCACTTGGAGTTAGGAGCTAGTGACTTGTATTGACAAGACTAGTGTTTGTCCACCTTAGTGATAGAGTCTTAGAAGACTTATCACATATTGTTCTCACATCTCAAAGGCCATTAGTGGTCATCAACCATAGGCATTAGCAGGTTGCGACATTGCAAAGCAAGCTCTTAGTACACTGAGCCACAAGAAAACAAGGTCACATGATAACATGGACAATCAATCCTCAAGTGCAGTGTCCCAAAGGAGTGAGGCTCCAACTGGCACAATAGTTGAAATCCAATCAAACCCCTCAAGAGGAGCAAGGGAACGGGCAGGTGACTGGACTGTGCCACTTAGAAGTGCCAGCTGCACATCAAGACCCCCTTCCACCAGTGTCCCAGGAGGAATTGGCAATATTATTGAAACATCAGGAACTCAAGAAGAACCCAGGAGTTCAAACAAAGAAAGGTCCACCTCACCAACAATTTGAGTAGTTGAAAATCCAATCAACATGCCACCACCAGCAGCACCAACCATCACCTTCCATGGGGAAAATGTGATTAGCCCTAGGGCTGTGCATGTGATCAGGATACTGGGACCACTTAGAAACACAACTCCAGGACCATCAAACATAGGACAAATGCCACCACCAGAACAAAGAAACACCAGAACAATAGGGACTAGATGCCCTTTAGTGTTCCCCAACTTTGGAATACAATTTCCACCACTGGTGGCTACCCCAAGCTTCACCCCTAGGTCCATGCCACCACTAGTAGAAGTTCCTAGGAATCACAGTGCCCTGAGCGTGCCATCAACCTTCCAATCACAAGGAAGCATTGAAACCATTTCACAGGATGAAGGATTGAGGCAAGAATGACTGATGGAAAATATGGAGGGAAATCCAATCCAGACCCTGGAAAGGATCTTCAATACCCTCCAAGTCCAATATCAACAGGAGAATGCAGTTCAGGCCCTTAGAATCAAAGGGTTGGAACGACAATGGGATCTACAAACCCAAGATACAACAAACATGATGGAGCAAATTGAGTGCATTGCTTCTAGAACAGAAGATGGAATCAACACTTTCTATGAAAGGCTTAGGAATGTAGATTGCATTCAACAGCAAATCCTTGAAGTCTTTAAATGATTGGTTGAAAATTCCGAACAAATCAACAATAGGTTGAACCATTTTGACTGCCTGATGAACCAAACCCTGCAAGGACAAACCCAGCATATTACATGCATCAAAGAAACCCTAGGGAGGATGGCAGAAGGAATGAGAAACATGACCATCACTCTTGGAAGAATCAATGAGGAGGTTACCAATGGGTTCCAAGATCAGATCACTCAAATGCAGGAAGTCTGCTTACAAACAACAGAAACATTTGACCTCCTTGAACAAATTGGTGCCAACACCCAAGCAGAATCTGAACACCAAAAGCAGGAATCACAACAAACCTCAATTGATGTTCCACAACAAAGAGAGCCACCTCCTCATCTTCCACCACAGGGACGACAATCACCCTCATTTGAGGTACAAGGACAATCCGGGTATCAAATTAGGGGTGAAGGAAGAACCTTTATAATCCACACAAATCAGGGAGGCAATGGAGGAAGTTCAGGACCATGTATCAAAATGCCAAAAGCATTTGAAGGAACCAGAGGAACTGCAGCCAAAACCTTCCTCACAAGAATGAAGGCCTATTTTTGTTTAAACCCTACCCAGTATGACACGGATGAACAGCACATTGTTGCAGTATTGATGAACATGGCAGAAGGCCCTGCTGGAAATTGGGTGCAGCCAGTTCTGAATAGGTACAATGACAACCTAGACCATCCATGGCTAGACTCATGGGAAGCCTTCCAAGAAGCCTACAACAGGCAATGGAGCAATCCCAGCAAGAAGGTTCAAGCTGAACAGGGGATCCAACATCTATACCAAAACAAGAGCATATCCAAATACATCTCTGACTTCCAACTTCTTTCCCTGGAACTCGACTGGAACAATGCAGCCCTAGCGGCACAATTCAGACAAGGCCTGAATTGCTTCATCAAAGCAGAACTTGTTTGTGAGGAACTTAGGGACAGAGCAGGAGCAGAACAACAAGATCTCAAAGGATGGATCAATATCACCCTACAAGCAGAAGAAATCAACAAACTGACCAACCCAGTTAGCACAAGGAAGAAGAACAAACAACAAACTCAAGCAGAAGGTTCCAGGACCCAGAAGATCAAAGGGGACTTGGTCCCAAAAGAAGAAAAGAAGCACCAAAGGGAGAAAAACCTTTGCATCAAATGCAGAGAAGCAGGGCACAATCTGGCTGATTGCTCAAAGGAATGGACCTACAAGGACAAAGGAAAGAAGCCTGTGAAGGGAAAAGCTGCAGAACTCAAAATTGAGAAAGTGGATGAGAACAGATCCACTGATTCCAAGTCGGAAAACTAGATGGGCATCTCTCCACTGTGTGTGAAGATGCCCTGATATCCTCTCTGCAAAATGTATACTATTGCAAGGCTACAAATGAAACACCCATGGTATACACAACTGCAGAGGGAATCACAGAAAAAATCTCAACTCTCATTGACTCTGGCTCTTCTAGAAACTTCATTGACCTGAACTTTGCCAAAGAAAACAACATCCCTTTGATCAAGTTACAAAGCCCCAGAAGCATCAAAACCATTGATGGGAAAACACAAAAGGATCAAATCTGGTTCAGGTGCAAGCTGAAATTTGATCAAGAAGGAAGAACTTTCAACCAAAAATTCTATGTCATGAACACTGGGACACAACCCATGATTTTAGGAATGCCATGGCTGAAGGAGACCAACCCTGAGATATCCTGGTCCCCCTTTGCTATCAAATGGAAAACAGAAAATCCCCTTATTGCCAAGGGAACTTGAAGCATTCAAAGACGTCTTTGACAAAGAAAAATATGACAAACTCCCTGAACATAGGGAATGGGATTGTAGAATCAACTTCTATGACAACAGCTGTCTTCCAAAACCAAGAAAAGCCTACCCACTGTCACCAAGGGAAAGAGAAGCAACAAAGGAGTACATCAAGACCAAACTCCAGTCAGGATGTATCAGACCCAGCAAATCTCCTCTGGCTGCAAGCCTTTTCTTTGTCAAAAAGGCCCTGAAGGAAGGACAAACCATCCCTGACCTACGTCCTGTTGTCAACTACAGAGGAGCAAATGAAGAAACTATCCCGGACCACTATCCTATTCCACTCCTTGAGCAACTTCTCAAAATTTTCAAGAAGACTGGGGAAAGGTCAAAGGAAGAATTATTCATCACTTTGCTTGATCTGAAGAATGGCTTCTGGAACATCACAATCAGAGAAGGAGACAAATGGAAGACGGCATTTATCACCTCAGAGGGGCTGTTTGAATACACTGTGATGGCCTTTGGCCTCAAAAATGCGCTGTCTACTTTCCAAAGAATGATGGACCACATCTTCAGGGACATGATTGGAGTAAAGATTGTGATCTACATTGATGACATCCTTATCATTTCCCAAGGAAGAAATCAACACACTATAGACATCAAGGAAGTCTTGCAATGATTGAGAAAAAACAACCTCTTTGGAAACCTGAAGAAGTGCACCTTCTATGGAAAGAGAGCCAATTGGGTTGGATTTGTTGTCAATGAGAATGGCATTTCCATGAACAAGGACAAGATCAAAACTATCCAAGAATGGCCCACTGCCAAAACTGTGAAACAACTACAGGCATTCATTGGTTTCTGCAATTTCTATAGGAGATTTGTAGTGGCCTTCTCCTCAATTGTCAAGCCCCTGACTCAATTGACAAGAAAGGACAGGAAGTGGGAATGGAGCACAGAACACCAGGAAGCCTTTGACTCCCTGAAAGATGTCATATCAAGAGAACCAGTGCTTGCACATCCCGACAAATCAAAGCAGTACTTCCTTGAGACCAACACCTCAGGAGTTGCAGTGGGGGCAATTCTTAGCCAACAACAAAAAGATGGATACTTAGATCCAGTAGGGTTTCTTTCAAAAAGCTTCAAGGAAGGAGAGCTGAATTACAACACACATGACAAGGAGCTTCTTGCCATCATAGAAGCATTACGACACTGGCACATTCACCTAGAAGGAACAAAGGAACCAATAGTGATCTACACAGATCACAAAAACCTTACTTACTGGCAGAAGGCCAGCACCTTCAACCAATGACACAACAGATGGCTCCTCATGCTGGCAAGCTACAACTTCAAAATCCACTACAGACCTGGCAAAATGTTGGAGAAACCGGACATTCTTTCCAGAAGAAGCAATCACAATGACATTGCTTCTGTGGAGCAAGTGATGATCTCTGCCAAGAATTTCAAGGGATTCTCAGCCTTGATGAGCAGCAACATTATTGTGGAAATCAAGGCGGCTCTGGAAGAAGATGAAAGCCTGAAAACCCTCATCAAAGGTACCAAGGGAAAGGAAGATCTACCCCCCTCTGTGAAAAAGCAGTTCAAGGACTACAAAATGAGCAAAGATCTCCTCTGGTACCAAGGAAGAATTGTTGTACCAGATGAAAAAGACATCAAATTGAAACTTCTGAAGCTCTATCACAACTTGCCCATTGCTGGCCACCAAGGACAAGCCAGAACTCTAGAACTCATTTCTAGAAACTACTACTGGCCAGGCATGAAAGCCCAAGTCAACAAGTATGTTGACAGTTGTGAAGCATGCCAAAGGGGGAAGGGAAGCAAAGGACACCTTCCTCTCAAACCCTTGCCCATCCCAGAGAAACCTTGGGAAAACATTGCATATGATTTCATTGTAAAATTGCCAAAGTCACAAGGGTTCGACAGTGTCCTTGTTGTGATGGACCGCTTTTCTGGAATGGCACACTTCATTCCCTGCAAGGAGTCCACAAACTCAGAGGAGCTTGCCAATATTTTTGTGAAAGAAGTATGGCGCCTTCATGGTTTCCCCAAAACCACTGTCTCTGATAGAGGAACCACCTTCAAATCACACTTCCTGGAAGCCATCTACAAGCGGTTGGGAATTCAAGGAACTTTCTCCACTGCCTTCCACCCCAAAACTGATGGTCTTGTAGAAAGAACAAACCAGTGGCTTGAAGGATGGATTCACATCTTTGGAAACCACAAACAGGATGACTGGGCAAATTGGTTACCCATCGCCAAATTCTGCCACAACAACCACAAAAATTGAGTCACAAACAAGTCCCCCTTTGAGGTTATCTATGGCATGACTCCCAAATGGTCTATTGAGGACTATGTGACTTGCTCCCCAGAAGGAGACAAGTGGACAAAGGATATGGAGGCTGTGTGGGAAGAAACAAAGGCCCTGATGGAATATCATCAATCAAGAGAAGAAACCCCAAAAACACAATTCAAGGAAGGGGACAACGTCTGGCACTTGACTACCAACACCACCACAAGACGCCCAAGCAAAAAGCTTGACAACAAGAAGACAGGTCCCTCTGTTGTGAAAAAACAAATCTCTTCACATACCTAACAACTTGATCTTCCCAAGTCCATGCATATTCACAACGTCTTCCATGGAAGCTTGCTGACCCCCTATACTGAAGATCTTGACTTCCAAGAAAATCAACCCTGACCTCTGCCAATCATGACTGAGGAAGGCAAAGAAGAATATGAGGTAGAAAAGATTGTAGATTGGTATCAGGACCCTGATGGGCTGAAATACCGCATCAGATGGAAAGGTTACGGCCCTGTGGAAGACACAGAAGAACTGGCAAAGAACATTGCCAAGCTGACTCATGTCATGAGAAGGTTCCAGAAGGACTTTCCCACTGGCCCACTTCCTCCAAATTTTACTCCCTCTGAGTACAAAAAGGCAAAGGGGCAAGTGGCAGAAATTATCACTCCAGCCTTCCAGCAAACTACCACTAGTTCACTGCCAAACGCTTCCCACCTTCAAAAAACCTTTTACCTTCCAACCAACTATGCCTGCCACTTGCACCGCCACTGCCTCCACCATCTCCCAGGTCCCTGCCTACAAGAAAGCTAGGGCCTATGGAAAAGCCCTCAAGCTTGCTGGACCAGGCAAGTTTGCCATCAACAACTGGGACACTGCTCCCTGGTCTCTCAATGAGGCCATGGCTCTTGCCAAGGTTCTTGAGCCCAGCGTCCAGTTGGGGTACATTCCCCTACAGGAGCAGGCAACCGTCAAATGGGACAAACAGCGCAAGTCCCTCATCACCCCTTGCCTTGGCTCCCTTCTCTGGGTCAGCCACCCCAACAGCAGGCCCTCTGACCCCACCAACATTGGATGCAACAAGTACTACCACTGCCCTGGCTGTATTGGACTCACTGTCCACAATGTTGTCCTCAGAAGCGCAGATGCCTGGAACCGCGACACTGGTTTCAAGTGGGCAGGAGACGAGTGGTTCAAGTGGGAAAACAATCCTTGCCTTGCCCTAGACAACGGTGGACACTGCAACAAGGAAGGAATCTGGTGGCGCCCATGCGCTACGGACTTCAAGTCAGGATGGCCAACGGAATGTGAGTTTGAACAACTACCTGGACCCACAAAAACTTAGCCAAGAGATGATCCTCCCTTCAATGCCATCGACTAGTCAAAAGGCGCCAATGGAAGTGGACACGTCAACCTGGTGGGGCAGCCAATGGAAGACGTCAAGGAGGAGGTCGTCAAGGTGCCCCCTGCTCCCCCAAGTTCTGAAAACAGGAACACCATTCCTGCCCCTCCTCACATCACAAACAAGGAGGCTGAATGAGTTGAGTGAGAATGGGAGGCCATGTGGGACAAGGCCTGAGCAAATGTTGCGGCCCTCATTGCCAACATTGGCAATGCCATTGCCAACATGGAGCCACACCACCCGGCCAACAGGATGCTTTGTGACACCAATGTCCTCAAGGCCTACCACCTTGTCCAGTGCAGGTCCTGGAGTGTTGAGCAGCTCAACAAATGGCTCAACCACAGGCAAGAGCAGTGGTCCTGACGGGAGGCAGCAGAACTCAAGCGCCTACAAGAACAGCACCAAGAAGAGCTTGACCGCCTCTACTGGGAGAAGTGGGACCATATGAACAAAGTCCTCAAAGCGGACATGCACGCCCTGGCAGAAAGGGTTGGATGGCTGGAGCTGAAGGAATGTGTCATGAGCTGACTGAGCTCAGACATTTTATTCTGATTTTACATTCTTTTTTCCGAACACTTTCCTTTTTTGGTACAAATGTCATTTGGCGCTTAACTTGTATCACGTGATGTATTTGTCTTTTCATTTGATATCAGTGCTGCTTCTGGAACTTCCAGAATATCGAGTCATACCTCTTATCTTGCTTATCATCAGTTGTACTTGGATTTCTCACACTGATAGTTGATGATGTGGCACTGATCCCTCATGTATATAAACCCAGAGGTCAAGCCAGTTAACAACAAGGCTTGACCTCCTCTCCACTAGGACTTGCTCAATCAAATCCTCTCTACTATCACTATGCCTTGGGTTCTAAGACTTGTCTAAGTCGAACCCCTTAACCTTTTATACACCTAATTGATCCAAGTCAGGACATTAGGTCAAGCCTTTTAAGCATCAGCCTTAAGCTCCTGCTCTTCCACCAAGTAGATAGAACATACACAGGAAAACGGGCATAGTACAATGGACAACAAGCTATACTTGATATAGACCAGTAGTCCCACGTTGCTATACGCTGTCAGTGAACCCAATCAATATCCTCTTTTGGGTCATAGCGGCTTTAGTCAGCTAAATACACCCTTACTCTGTCATACACTGTCACTATCATGCCCACCCAAGGCTGTTGATAACTGATAAGATCAGATAAGGAGTATATAAAGCAAAAGCTTAGCGTCTAGCACCCTTCACTTCCAAATCAACATCTCGAGGAAGCCAGATCCTCTCAAGCCAACCTGGAAAGTGGTCAGAGCACCACCCAAGTTAACACTCACATCCATCAAGGACCCCAACAACTTGTTGTTTCCATCAGTATGCACTAAAAAGGGATTAATTAGTAACTGACTAATTAACCGTAAAAGTGTTCCCTGCATTCTTTAGCCTCTGCACAGCAGTCTTTAGACTAAAGGACTTTGTACTTGATCTAGACACCAAAGTTGATGAATTAAACAGTCAAATTGAAGTACTGGAAGAAGATCAAGTTGAGCAATCAGAGGAACTAAGGATCAAGTGTACAAGGAATGACAAAAACCACAACCAACTCAAAGCCAACTATCAAGCACTCCACTCAAGGCTTGAGTTCATTGAAATAAGCATTGAAAACACAAACAAACAACAAGCTGATCAAGATTGTGTCCAAAGCATTAACTTAGCTGACACCAACATCGAAGTCGAGTGCCTGCAAGAACAAACCCATGTCCTGATTGAAAACTGCAACCAACTTATTAAAATCCAAGAAAAACATACTCAAAAGGTCAAAAACCTCATCAACAACAACAAACGTCAGTGGCGCACCATCAAGACCCTTAAAGACAAAATCAAGGGCAAATATTGTCATCTTGCAACAGAAGTGCGTATTCCTATTAATCAGGATTACCACCTTCTAAATCACCTTAACACCATTGCACCCAACCCTTTTCAGTGGGACCAAGACCTTGACTCACACAGGAACAACACAGGGAGCAGCTTAAACTAAAATCCCTATCACTTTTTATTGAAGACATTTGTCATAACTATATATACAAACAGTACAACAAACTAGGAGTAATCAACGCGTTGTTCTTGGAAGACAAAAATCTTGAATTGGCGTTTTTGAGGAGTTTGCACTTCATTAAAGATAGAAAGGTTCAATGAAGGATTTGCAATATTTTGTACAGTCTTGGATCCCAATAAATCTACTTGTTCCCTGCTCCAACATGTCGAGAGCCCCATCACCAAGTCAAGAGGGATTCACCCAAATTTTGGCAACATCCGGACCCAATGTAGTTGCACATGCAATCAATGCTTTAATAGACACAGTGGGAAAAAATTAACAGTCACATCAATGCCTTGAACAGTATCACCTCTACCTTAGAACAGGGAATCAACAATAATGTTGCAGACATCATTGCAATTCAGAATCAAACTGCACAAATCACACCCCTTCACCAATTAATGAATGTGGTGTCTCAGTCACTTGCAAACCTGGGAGCAACACCCTCCACTACTGTGTCAACAACAACTCCAGGATACAAACTCAAAATGCACCCCCCAGAAGAATTCTCTGGAGATATGGACAAATTTGACGAGTTTAAATCACAATGCACCTTGTACATAAACCACACGTCCCCACAAGCAACCACAGAACAGAAAATTACCTACATCATGGGTTACTGCAAAGGACCTGCCTACATATGGATGCAACTGGGAATCAATGCAGACACAGCACAAAGGGGAGCAAGAAATTGGCTACATGACATGGACAAATTTTGGAATGAAATGAAAGCCAGGTTTGGTGACATTCACAAGATTGATTGCTTCAGGCAACTATACAAGAAGCTGATCCAGAAGAATTTGGTCCAAGACTACCTACAAGACTTCATTGCTTATTCATCAGTACTTGGGTACACTGACTGAGTACTCCATGATGATTTCTACAACGGTCTCAAAGATGAAATCAAGATGGCCATGGTATCACAAAACTTTAAACCCCATGAAGCAACAAGGACCTTCAATCAAGTTTGCAAAAGAGCCTTGGAGATTGATTCCACAATGAACACCATCAATGCACCCAAGAAAACCCAAAGCCTGCAAACTGGCGCTTCAAAACAAGCCACATGTAAGGCAGCTGCAAGCAACCCAAACACTGTACTAGGACAAAGGTTCAACGTAAATGACCGCGTCTTTATGTCAAAACCTACAGGAGGAGTGCAATACGGCAAAATCTCAAGTATCACCAGAAATGCCAAGGGCCGCCCAGTTCCACAAATTTCCTGGGACAATGGAACTAAAGGAAATGTCCCTTTTGGAGCAATTCAAAAGGACACTAGAACCACTACCTTCAATGCTCCTACACCCCAAACACCTAAATTGTCCACTCCCGCAAAGGACCCCAATGCAATGGATCTTGATGGCAAAGGAAAAGGACCAATGATTTGCTTCACCTGTGGCAGCAAGGGACATTCAGCAAGGGTCTGTCCGTCCAAGAACACAGCATCAGTGTCCCGACTTGGGTCAATTAGGTATATAAAAGGTTAAGGGATTCGACTTTAGACAAGTCTTAGAACCCAAGGAGTAGTAATAGTTCAGAGGATTGATTGATCAAGTCCTAGTGGAGAGGAGGTCAAGCCTTGTCGTTAACCGGCTTGACCTCTGGGTTCATATACATGAGGGAACCGTGCCACGTCATCATCTATCAGTGTGGGAACGCCGAGTACAACCGATGATAAGCGAGATAAGAGACATGACTCGACATTCTGGAAGTTCCGGAAGCATCACCAATATCAAATGGAAAGACAAATACATCACATGATACAAGTTTAAGCGCCAGAGGACATTTGTACCAAAAAAGGAAAGTGTTCGGAAAAAAAGATATAAAATCGGAATAAAATGTCTGAGCTTAGTCAGCTCATGACATTACCCCCTCCTAAGGGCCTGGCGCGGTGGGGTGGAGTTTGTGAAATTTATCAACCAGTTCAGGAGCGTTCTTGAGATCTTCCTTTGACTGCCAAGAGTTGTCTGCATGAGAGTATCCTTTCCACTTAACGTAATAGTGGAGTTGACGGCGGATTTTCTTGGAATTAAGGATCTCTTCGACTTCCCATTCTTCCAATCCATCTTGTGTGATAATAGGGGGTGGTTGAGCGGGTTCGCGGCCGTGGGGATCAGAGTGAAATTTCTTGAGCAGCATGACGTGGAAGACAGGATGAACTTTCATTGATTTTGGTAATTCCAGTCTAAAGGCATGAGTTCCTACTTTTTCCATTACTTTGTAAGGGCCTAAAACTTTGTGGGAGAGTTTTACTGAGGGTCTGTCTGTGGATATGTTCTGATGATTAAGCCAGACTTTATCCCCCGGGTTTATCTCTTCTGGTTCTTTGGCTCCTTTATCAAAGTAGTATTTATAGGACTGATTTGCTAGGATGAGGGCAGCTTTGACTTTGTCGTATCCTTTCAACAGGAATTCCGCATGGGCATCAGCTTCAGGAACAGTATAGTCTGATTCTTCCCCAATGTTCATTCTAGGGTTGAAACCCTGGCAGATTTGGAAGGGGGTTTTGCCAGTGGATGCTTGGATTCCATTGTTGTAAGCAAATTCTGCCATGGGGAGCAGGGCCACCCAGTCGTTTTGCCTATGGTTGACAAAAGCTCTGATGAAGATTTCAACGACTTGGTTTGCTCGTTCTGACTGTCCGTCTGTCCTTGGATGGTAGGCTGTGCTGAAGGTGGGTTTTACGTCCAACCTTTTGTACAGATGCCTAATGAACTTTGAGTTGAAAGTGGATCCTCTGTCCGAGACTGTTGCTTTTGGGGTGCCGTGAAGTTTCCAAATGTTTGCAATGAAGATATTGGCTATGTCTACTGCTGTGGCCGTTGATTTGCAAGGGAGATAGTGTGCCATCTTGGAGAACCGATCTACCACTGTCAAGATTGCGTCATATCCTTCTGATTCTGGGAGTCCTACAATCATGTCATAGGAGATCTCTTCCCAGGGTCTCTCAGGGATATGTAAAGGACGCAGTAGTCCTGTGGGAAGTTGGTTCGATGGTTTAATTCGAATGCATGTTTCGCAGTGTGACACATAAGAGTTGACAAATTTCTTCATGGTTGGCCAGTAGTAAGTTCTTGAGACCAATTCTAATGTTCTTGCTTGTCCAGGATGCCCAGCTGTAATATTGTCATGGCGCGATTCCAATATCAGGTTTCTGATGGTTTCATCCTTGGGGACAAAGATCTTCCCTTTGAACATTAGGAGTCCTTCTCTGTATTCCCAATCTTTGACTTTTTCTCCGTTTCTCAGCTTATTGTGGGCTTCTTCTAATCTGGAATCTTCAAGGATTGCTTGTCTGATTAGATCGTTAATCTCCTGGTCAGGGGTAATAGCCGAAATGAAAATGTCTGGTTTGAGGAGAACTTGGTTCTCTACCCCCCCCAAAGGTTCTAGGTCATATCGCCTCGAGAGAATGTCTGCTTTTTTGTTTTGGCTTCCTGGCCTGTACAAGATTTGGAAGTTGAAGTCTACCAAGAAATTCATCCAGCGGATTTGGCGTTGATTCAATTGTTTGGATGATGAGAAGTATTCCAAATTTTTGTGATCTGTTATCACTTGAATGGCTTTTTCTGTGCCTTGAAGTAGGTGCCGCCATTCCTTGAAAGCTCTAATTATTGCCAATAGTTCTTTGTCGAAAATGTCATAGTTTCGTTCAGCCGGATTTAGTGATTTAGAAAGAAAAGCTACAGGATGTAATTTCCCTTCTTCATCCTTCTGAGATAAAACTGCTCCTGTGGCAAATCCCGACGCGTCTGTCTCGAGGAAAAATTCCTTATTCTGATCGGGCTGCATCATTACAGGTGCCACTTTAAGAGCTTCTTTTAGTGCATTCATGGCCTCTTGTTCTTTGCTTGTCCACTGCCACTTTTGATCCTTCTTAAGTAGGTTGTACAGAGGTCTGGCTTTGCCGGCAAAGTCTTGAATGAATCTTCGATAGAAATTGACAAATCCTAGGAATTCTTGAACTTGTTTGACATTTTTGGGAGCTTTCCAATTCATAGCCGCCGTGACCTTTTCCTGATCCGTTTTGATTCCTTTATTGGAAATGACCAATCCTACCCAGTCTAGTTTGGTTTGGTGGAACTTGCATTTCCTCAGTTTCGCAATCAGCTTGTGTTCCCTTAGTCTTCTTAGCACCTCTTTCACGTGTCCTGGATGATCTTCGACTCGTTTGGAAAAAACAAAGATATCATCAATGTATACGAGTACGAAAACCCCCATAATGTCCCTGAATATAGAGTTCATTAGGGACTGGAAGCTTGATGGAGCGTTTTTGAGACCAAAGGGCATGACCTTCCATTCGTACATGCCGTATTGAGTTTTGAATGCTGTTTTCCATTCATGGCCTGCTGCTATTCGAGTTTGATGGAATCCTTGTGCCAAGTCTAGAGTGGTGCCAATGACAAATCCTTCTAGGGCCCTTAACCATTGGTCCAATAGAGGTATTCCACTTGCGTTGAATTTGCATAGCGAATTCACATATCTGTAGTCAACGCAAAAGCGTAATTCTGGGTTGTTTGGATCTTCTGGATGTGGTTTTTTGACAAACAGAACCGGGGAAGCCAAAGGAGACTTAGAAATCTGAATGTGTCCCCTTTGGATAAGGGTTTCTAGTACTTTCTTCATTTCTTTGTCTTCAGCTGGGGATGTTTTGTAAATAGGGCCATGCTTTAGTTTAGCTTCTGGTAGGAGGTCGAGCGTAATGTCAGTTGGCCTGTGAGGTGGGAGTTTTTCTAAACTGGACTCGTCGAACACATCTGTGAACTCTTTGTATTCCTCTGGTAATGTAGTTTCTGCTGCAATTTGGAGTGTAGATGGGACTTCTAGGCAGTTTTTTGAGCAGAATTCGCTTGTGTATGCAATTGTCCTATTTTTCCAATTAATTTGTGGGTTATGTTTCTTGAGCCATGACATTCCGAGTACGATAGGGTGTCTTCCAATGTTTGTAACATGACATTCTATTTCGCTGGAATGTGTTCCCATGACAAGTTTAAATTTGGTATAGTGGGTGACTTTTCCAGACGAGACTTCTCGTCCGTCTATAACTCGCAGAGTCTTGGGTTTTTCGTGTTGGAACAGGGGAAGGTTTGCCTCTTTTGCTAGGGAAGGGTTGATGGAACAGGAGGTTGCGCCGCAGTCAAGAAGTGCTTGTCCAGAGAATCTTTTTGATCTGTTAACTGACTTAGAACCAGGAGCCGTAGCTAGTGGATGAGCGGTGAAATCAAGGTATAATTGGTTTTCATTTGATATTGACATGATTTCTAGTTCATCCATATTACTAGTTAATATATCACCGAGTACTTGGCTCCTTAATAAGCCTCGGTGACGTCTTTTCCCGATTCGATGTCTGAAGAGATTTCTTCAATCTGGGCTTCAAACCCTGACGCTGTGTTCTTGGAAGGACATATTCTTGCTGAGTGTCCCTTACCGCCGCAGGTGAAGCAGATCATTGGTCCTTTTCCTTTTCCATCAAGATCCATTGCATTAGGGTCTTTAGCAGGAGTGGACGGTTTGGGTGTTTGGATGGTAGGAGCGTTGAGGTTACTGGTTCGGGTGTCTCTTTGAATTGCTCCAAAAGGGACATTTCCTTTTGTCCCATCATCCCAGGAGATCTGTGGAACTGGACGGCCCTTGGCGTTTCGGGTAATGCTTGAGATTTTGCCGTATTGCACCCCCCCTGTAGGTTTTGACATAAAGACTCGATCGTTTACATTGAATCTTTGACTTAGTGAGGCGTTTGGAGTACTTGTGGTTGTCTTGGAAGTACTTTGTTTCGAAGTGGTGGTTTG
Organism: Ceratobasidium sp. AG-K; assembly: GCA_037039685.1. NCBI lineage: Eukaryota > Fungi > Basidiomycota > Agaricomycetes > Cantharellales > Ceratobasidiaceae > Ceratobasidium > Ceratobasidium sp. AG-K. Next base: position 3,030,298 of record JAWNGF010000004.1, on the reverse strand, counting down.
TGGGCTTTGCAACTTCTTTGGTGCGTTAATAGCATTCCTTGTGGAGTCAATTTCCAGGGCCCTTTCGCGAACTTGGTTGAATGTCCTTGTCACTTCATGGGGTTTAAAGTTCTGTGACACCATGGCCATCTTGATTTCATCCTTAAGACCATCATAGAAATCATCACAAAGTACTCGATCAGTGTACCCGAGTACTGATGAATAAGTGACGAAGTCTCGTAGATAATCTTGGACAGAGTTCTTCTGGATCAATTTCTTGTATAATTGTCTATATCGGTCGATCTTGTGAACATCGCCAAACCTAGCTTGCATTTCGTTCCAGAATTCATCCATGTTGTGTAGCCAATTTGTTGCTCCCCTTCTTGCTGTGTCTACATCAATTCCAGGTTGCATCCATACATAGGCAGGCCCCTTGCAATAACCCATGATATAAGTGATTTTTTGTTCTGTGGTTGCTTGTGGCGACGTATGATTTATGTACAAGGTACATTGCGACTTAAACTCGTCAAATTTATCTACATCTCCAGAAAATTCTTCTGGGGGATGCATTTTGAGTTTGTATCCTGGGGTGGTTGTTGACGCAGTGGTGGAGGGTGTTGCCCCTAGGTTTGCAAGTGACTGAGACACTGCATTCATTAATTGGTGAAGGGGTGCAATTTGTGCAGTTTGATTTTGAATTGCGTGGATATCTGCAATGTTATTGTCGATCCCCTGTTCTAGGGTAGAGGTGATACCATTTAAGGCATTAATATGACCGTTAATTTTTCGCACTTCGTCTATTAAGGCATTGATTGCATGTGCAACTACTTCGGGTCCGGATGTCGCTGAGATTTGGGTAAATCCCCCTTGACTTGGTGATGGGGCTCTTGACATATCGGAGTGGGGAAAACAGGTAGATTTATTGGGATCCCAGACCGTACAAAATATCACGGATTCTTCTTCAAACCCTTCTGTCTTTAATGATGCGTAAACTTCTCAAAAATATCAATTCAAGATTTTTGTCTTCCAAGAACAACGCGTTGATTACTCCTAGTTTGTCGTACTGTTCGTATATGTAGTTATGATGAACGTCTTCAATAAAGAGTTTTAGGGACTCTAGTCTAAGTTGTTCCCTGTGTTGTTCCTGTGTGAGTCGAGGTCTTGGTCCCACTGAAAAGGGTTGGGTGCGATAGTATTAAGGTGATTTAGAAGGCGGTAATCCTGATTAATAGGAATACGCACTTCTGCTGCTTGATGACAGTATTTGCCCTTGATTTTGTCTTTAAGGGTTTCAATAGTACGCCACTGACGTTTGTTGTTGCTGATGAGATTTTCGACCTTTCAAGTGTGTTTCTCTTGGATTTTTATAAGTTGGTCGCAGTTTTCGATCAAGACACGGGTTTGTTCTTGCAATCGCTCGACTTCAATATTAGTGTCTGCTAGATTTATGCTTTGGACACGATCTTGATCGGCTTGTTGTTTGTTTGTATTGTCGAGGTCAATTTCGATGAACTCAAGCCTTGAATGGAGGGATTGATAATCGGCTTCGAGTTGATTGTGGTTTTCGTCGTTTCTGGTACGTTCGACCCTTAAATCCTCTGCTTGTTCAACTTGATCTTCTTCTAGCACTTCAATTCGACTGTTTAATTCGTCGACTTTGGTGTCTAGATCAAGTACGAAGTCCTTTAGTCTAAAGACTGCTTCGCAGAGGCTAAAAAATGCGGGGAACACTTTTAAGGTTAATTAGTTAGTTACTAATTAGTTCCTTTTTGGTGCGTACTGATGGAAACGACAGGTTGATGGGGTTCTTGATGGATGAGAGTGTTAACTTGGGTGGTGCTCCGACCACTTTCCAGTTTCGCTTGAGAGGATCTGGCTTCCTCGAGATGTTGATTTGGATGTGAAGGGTGCTAGACGCTAAGCTTTTGCTTTATATACTCCTTATCTGATCTTATCAGTTATCAACAGCCTTGGGCGGGCGTGATAGCGACAGTGTATAACGGAGTAAGGGTGTATTTAGCTGACTAAAGCCGCTATGACCTGAAAGAGGATAACGATTGGGTTCACTGACAGCGTATAGCAACGTGGGACTATTGGCCTATATCAAGTATAGCTCTTCGTCCGTTGTACTATGCCCGTTTTCCCGTGTACGTTCTATCTACTTGGTGGAAAAAGCAGGAGCTTTGAGGCTGATGCTTTTTTTAAAAGGCTTGACCTAATGTCCCGACTTGGGTAAATTAGGTATATATAAAGGTTAAGGGGTTCGACTTAGACAAGTCTTAGAACCCAAGGAATAGTGATAGTTAGGGGATTTGATTGAGCAAGTCCTAGTGGAGAGGAGGTCAAGCCTTGTCGTTAACCAGCTTGACCTCTGGGTTTATATACATGAGGGATCAGTGCCACGTCATCATCTATCAGTGTGAGAAAGCCGAGTACAACCGATGATAAGCAAGATAAGAGACATGACTCGACATTCCGGAAGTTCCGGAAGCATCACCAATATCAAATGAAAAGACAAATACATCACATGATACAAGTTTAAGCGCCAGAGCACATTTGTACCAAAAAAGGAAAGTGTTCGGAAAAAAAGATATAAAATCGGAATAAAATGTCTGAGCTTAGTCAGCTCATGACATTGACCTCCTACCAGAGGCCAAACTAAAGCATGGCCCTATTTACAAAACATCCCTGGCCAAAGACAAAGAAATGAAGAAAGTGCTAGAAACCCTTATCCAAAGAGGACACATTCAAATTTCCCAATCTCCTTTGGCGTCACCAGTTCTGTTTGTCAAGAAACCCCATCCAGAAGATCCAAACAACCCAGAGTTACGCTTTTGGGTTGACTTTAGATATGTGAATTTGCACCGCAAATTCAATGCAAGCGGAATTCCTCTACTGGATCAATGGTTAAGGGCCCTGGAAGGGTTTGTCATTGGTACCACTCTGGACTTGGCACAAGGATTCCATCAAACCTGTATAGCAGCAGGACACAAATGGAAAACAGCCTTCAAAACTCAATATGGCATGTACAAGTGGAAAGTCATGCCCTTTGGCCTAAAAAACGCCCCATCTAGCTTCCAGTCCCTAAGGAACTTTATATTCAGGGACATTATGGGGGTTTTTGTACTTGTATACATTGATGATATCTTCATCTTTTCCAAACAGGTCAAAGATCATCCAGGACACATCAAAGAAGTGTTGAAAAGACTAAGGGAACACAAGTTGATTGCAAAACTGAGGAAATGCAAGTTCCACCAAACCAAGCTGGACTGGGTGGGACTGGTCATTTCCAATAAAGGGATCAAAACGGATCAAGAAAAAGTCACAGTGGCTATGAATTGGAAAGCCCCCAAAAATGTTAAACAAGTTCAAGAGTTCCTAGGATTTGTCAATTTCTATCAAAGATTCATTCAAGACTTTGCCGGCAAAGCTAGACCTTTATACAACCTACTCAAGAAGGATCAAAAGTGGCAGTGGGGAAGCAAAGAACAAGATTCCATGAATGCATTAAAGGAAGCTCTTAAGGTGGCACCCATAATGATGCAACCCAATCAAAATAAGGAGTTCTTCCTCAAAACAGACGCATCAGGATTTGCTACAGGAGCAGTTTTATCTCAAAAGGATGAAGAAGGGAAATTGCACCCAGTAGCTTTCCTTTCTAAATCACTAAATCTGGCTGAACAAAACTACAACATTTTTGATAAAGAACTATTGGCAATTTTTAGGGCTTTCAAGGAATGGTGGCACTTACTTCAAGGCACAGAGAAGGCTGTTCAAGTCATAACAGATCACAAGAATTTGGAATACTTCTCCTCATCCAAACAACTGAACCAATGCCAAATCTGTTGGATGAACTTCCTGGTGGACTTCAACTTCCAGATCATGTACAGGCCAGGCAGCCAGAACAAAAAAGCAGACATTCTCTCAAGGCAATACGACCTAGAACCTTTGGGGGGGGGTAGAGAACCAAGTTCTCCTTAAACCAGACATTTTTATTTTGGCCATTACCCCTGACCAAGAGATCAACGACCTAATCAGAGAAGCAATCCTCAAAGACCCCAGATTAGATGAAGCTCATAATAAGCTAAGAAACAGCAAAAAAGTCAAAGATTGGGAATACAAAGAAGGACTCCTAATGTTCAAAGGAAGGATCTTTGTCCCCAGGGATGAAACAGTCAGAAATCTGATATTAGAATCGCACCATGACAATATTACAGCTGGACATCCTGGACAAGCAAGAATGTTGGAATTGGTCTCAAGAACCTATTATTGGCCATCCATGAAGAAGTTTGTCAACTCTTATGTGTCACTGTTATGGTTCAGTGTAAATATATCCTAAAGTATAGAATATACTTTGTCTGTATCACAACTTTATGGAGCCAGAGGGTAAAGTAAACTTTACTAGATCCTCAGAGGGCACTAATATGCTGTTACTAACAGTATTTGTTACTAAAGACAATATATCTTTCTTAACTGTAGAGGTACACTTAAGCTACAACTGTTTGAGCAATGCTACAAGGCAAGGTTCCCTATGAGTTGTATTTAAGATATCCCCCCTGATTGCTGGAATCAAGTTAATACTTAATATACTTCTCTAACACAAGTATCTGTAGTGCAGTGCTTAGTGCTTACTGTAGAACTCTTAAAGTTATCTCAACCTCAACTGCAACTTAATTGGAGTTAAACTCAACAATTAAGGAGTGTTATTGGGAGAACTGCTTTAGGTCTTAGAATAAGCTGTAAAGCTGTCACACAAGTGATAAACTTGGTAAAGATGTATTGAAAGTAAATTGAGAGGTGATCTCTGGAGGCTCTCAGAGGCCAGTTTATATACCTTAGAGTGCACAGGTATGAATACTCAAGTGCACATATTCTAACTAGAATTTCCAGACCACTAGGTAGTGTGGAGTAGCCTAAGAATAGCTCTGTGGCTATAGTTAGATCATGCAGTGCTGCTCAAAGTACATATTAAAGGTACAAACTCCATACATAGTGTGGCTATGCATGTGGCCGTTCTGCAAGAGCTTTCCAGAACACGGAAACTACTAAATAGAGACTATCTACAAAAATAGAGCAAGGCAGTGCGACTCCAACGCAAGTCTGATCGTGGAATTCCATGCAGTAGTTGTGGAGATATGCTGTGTTCAAAGTATGGATCATGTGGCTATCAATATTTGAACACTGATAAGAGAATATTTCCGAAGCCACTGTACGGAAATACATGAAACTCCGCCGATACATGTGCGAGGCTGTGCGTTAGTGAGCGCAAAAGAAATCAAGTCTATCGGTTCGGCAAGTCGGACGATATACCAGAAATACTTGTATTTTACGAAGGTACAAATTGATTAAATTTAAACAATTTGTAACTTAATAAATTCCAAGTCGTTCAAGTTGCTGAAGGTCACGACTGATAGAGAAACATCAGAAGTATCGATTCGCATTCTTGTATATACAATGCAAGTCGAAACACACTCGTTACAGGCGATACAAAACGAGACATATTTTGTACATTTTCCGATCCTTGGATATAGTGAGTTTAGACTAAGTATAGATACCAATGGAAGTCAGTATCCATAACAGTCACACTGTGAAACATGCATTTGAGTTAAATCATCAAACCAACTCCCCACAGGATTACTGCGTCCCTTACACATTCCTGAGAGACCTTGGGAAGAGATCTCCTATGACATGATTGTAGGGCTCCCAGAATCAGAAGGATATGACGCAATCTTGGCAGTTGTAGATTGGTTTTCCAAGATGGCACACTATCTCCCTTGCAAATCAACAGCCACAGCAGTAGACATAGCCAATATCTTTGTCACAAACATTTGGAAACTTCACGGCACCCCTAAAGCAACAGTCTCTGATAGAGGACCCACTTTCAACTCAAAGTTCATTAGACATCTGTACAAACAGTTGGACATAAAACCCACCTTCAGCACAGCCTACCATCCAAGGACAGATGGACAGTCAGAACGGGCAAACCAAGTCATTGAAATCTTTATCAGGGCCTTTGTCAACCATAGGCAAAACAACTGGGTGGCCCTGCTCCCTATGGCAGAATTTGCTTGCAACAATGGAGTCCAAGCATCCACTGGCAAAACCCCCTTCCAGATCTGCCAAGGTTTCAACCCTAGAATGAACATTGGGGAAGAATCAGACTACACTGTTCCTGAAGCTGATGCCCATGTGGAATTCCTTTTGAAAGGATACGACAAAGTCAAAGCTGCTCTTACTCTAGCAAACCAGTCCTATAAACACTACTTTGATAAAGGAGCCAAAGAACCAGAAGAGATAAACCCTGGAGATAAAGTCTGGCTTAGTCATCAGAACATATCCACAGACAGACCTTTGGTAAAACTCTCCCACAAAGTTTTAGGCCCCTACAAAGTATTGGAAAAAGTAGGGACTCATGCCTTTAAACTGGAATTACCAAAATCAATGAAGATTCATCCTGTCTTCCATGTCATGCAGCTCAAAAAATTCCACCCTGATCCCCACAGTCGCAAACCTGCTCAACCACCCCCTATTGTCACACAAGAAGGAGAAGAAGAGTGGGAAGTCAAAGAGATCCTTAATTCCAAGAAAATTTGTTGTCAACTCCACTATTATGTCAAGTGGAAAGGATATTCTCATGCAGACAATTCTTGGCAATCACAGGAAGATCTCAAGAACACTCCTGAACTAGTTGATAAATTTCACAGACTCCATCCCACCACGCCAGGCCCTTAGGAGGGGGTAATGTCATGAGCTGACTAAGCTCAGACATTTTATTCTGATTTTACATTCTTTTTTCCGAACACTTTCCTTTTTTGGTACAAATGTCCTTTGGTGCTTAACTTGTATCATGTGATGTATTTGTCTTTTCATTTGATATCAGGGCTGCTTCCGGAACTTCCAGAATATTGAGTCATACCTCTTATCTCAATTATCATTGGTTGTACTCGGATTTCTCACACTGATAGATGATGATGTGGCATTGATCCCTCATGTATATAAACCCAGAGGTCAAGCTGGTTAACAACAAGGCTTGACCTCCTCTCCACTAGGACTTGCTCAATCAAATCCTCTCTACTATCACTATGCCTTGGGTTCTAAGACTTGTCTAAGTCAAACCCCTTAACCTTTTATACACCTAATTGATCCAAGTCGGGACAGAATGGGTTGCCTGCAAATAGGCAAGTGCGCTCCACTACACTCGCCTCTGTGGGGGGGCAATGTTGTCACCTGTCCTGTTGTGACCTGTCTCTCCCTGTCCTCTTCTTTGTGGTCTTGTGGCTAGTACTGGCGCCTTAAGCGCCCCTTCTCCTTGTAGAGCCCTCTCCCTTGTTTAGTGAGGTGTATGGATGATGTGTCACCATGAGTCATATGACTCATGCTGTTTTCTATTGGCTGGCCTGCGCAGCCCCCTTTATGACTCGGACTTTGACTCAGACCTGTGACTCATGTATATACTATGACTGACTTGTTCTCTGAGTATATATAATGGCTTGCAAGCATGGTCATCCCCAGCTTGCTTTGCCTTGTCAACTCTCCCTGCAGTGTGATCAGAGGCACTTGGCTACTTAGCCCTTAGTGCAGCCACTTGGAGTTAGGAGCTAGTGACTTGTATTGACAAGACTAGCATTCGTCCACCTTAGTGATAGAGTCTTAGAAGACTTATCACATATTGTTCTCACATCTCAAAGGCCATTAGTGGTCATCAACCATAGGCATTAGCAGGTTGTGACATTGCAAAGCAAGCTCTTAGTATGCTGAGCCATGAGAAAACAGAGTCACATGACAACATGGACAATCAATCCTCAAGTGCAGTGTCTCAAAGGAGCAGGGCTCCAACAGCGACTATAGTCGAAATCCGATCAAACCCCTCAAGAGGAGCAAGGGAATGGGCAGGTGATTGGATGGCGCCACTTAGAAGTACCAGCCGCGCATCAAGACCCCCTTCCACCAGCGTCCCAGGAGGAATCGGCAACATTATTGAAACATCAGGAACTCAAGAAGAAACCAGGAGTTCAAACAAACAAAGGTCCACCTCACCAACAATTTGAGTAGTTGAAAATCCAATCAACACGCCACCACCAGCAGCACCAGTTGTCACTCTCCATGGGGAAGGTGTGATTAGCCCCAGGGCTGTGTGTGTGATTAGGATTCCAGGACCACTTAGAAACGCAACCCCAGGACCATCAAACACTGGAACAACAGGGACCAGACGTCCTTTAGCATTTCCTGACTTTGGATTACAATTTCCACCACTGGTGGCGACCCCTACATCCATGCCACTACTAGTAGAAGTCCCTAGGACTCATAGCGCCCTGAGTGTGCCATCAACCTTCCAATCACAAGGAAGCGTCAAGTCAAATTCACAGGATGAAGGACTGAGACAAGAACGACTGATGGAAAATATGGAGGGAAATCCTATCCAAACCCTGGAAAGAATCTTCAACACCCTTCAGATCCAATATCAACAGGAAAACGCAGTTCAAGCCCTTAGAATTGAAGGGTTGGAACAGCGATGGGATCTACAAACCCAAGATACGACAAACATGATGCAGTGTATTGAGTGCATTGCTTCTAGAACAGAAGATGGAGTCAACACTTTCTATGAAAGGCTTGGGAATGTAGATTGTGTTCAACAGCAAATCATTGAAGTCTTTGAACAATCAGTTGAAAACTCTGAACAAATCAACAATAGGTTGAACAATTTTGATCTCCTGATGAACCAAACCTTGCAAGGACAAACCCAGCGTATTACACGCATTGCAGAAACCCTAGGAAGGATGGTGGAAGGAATGAGAAACATGACCATCACCCTTGGAAGGATCAATCAGGAAGTTACCAATGGATTCCTGTCGTGAGCTAGCTCACTCCATCGGACTCGCCCATTGTCTCGCCCGCCTGTCTCTCTCTTCTTTGTTATGTTCCCGTTTCTGTTTGCCGCGTTGCCACCTTCTTGTGGTTATTCTGTTACATTGTGTAACGCGGCTGTGCTTTGTACGAGTCATGTCTGTTCATACAGCATGACTCACTTGGACACTCCTGACTGGTTGACTGCTGTGACTCATGTGGCTGCATTCTGTATGACTCGGCCGCCTCCTGAATATATATAGAGGACCAACAAGCCTGGTAACCCCAGCTTGTTTTGTCTTGTCAAAACATCCCCTCTGAGTGACACTTAGAACCACCCCTACCCTCAAGAGCCTACAGACGCTTAAGTGTGTTGCGGTTCAAGAGGTCACTAAGGTCTTAGTGCCGTTCACTCTCCATCGCGGCTTGCCTCATAGCCACCAAGAAGAAGCTTACGACATTACAAAACAAGCTTAACAAACAAACATGTCTATTCAAGAAGATGGAGGGTCACGTCCCTCATCTGTGATATCAACAAGAAGAGGACCTAGTCGGGCAGCGAGGCCCACAGGATCACTGAATGAGCAGGATATTGCACAAGCTCAAGCGGGAGGTCCTGCCCGATCACGCCCCCAAAGTCAAACATCAATGCCGGGAGCTTTCGGCATTCCTGACATGACAACAGTACAGGAGGAAGAACCCACTATCACAAATAGAGAACCAGGAGATCTCACAAATGACCCTACTCCAGCGGTAATTCGTATTCCAACTGCAACTCCAGGGCCATCACGTCCCTTATGGCCGTTAGGAAACAGAAGACAGTTCTTTTCTCCCCAACCCGAAGCTCATGGGGGTGTATCGCTTGTTCCTATTAGACCCCCCCCCACACCACACGTTCCTACAGTTCCTCAAATTGGAGGAACCATCACCAACACAGGTCCAATCCCAGTGGCTTCCCAGCCAGTCACACCGGTGATTCCAGCACCACCATATATTCCACAGGGTTACTCCGAGCAATCAGGCCCGGTACAACAAGGCGCCGGAGATCCAGGGAGCTCAAGTTCAAGTTCCAGTTCTAGTGGCAGGACTGTAATCAGCAATTTAGATGACCTAGACGACCTTCTAGAAGGAAGACACAACGCTACCCTTAGGGTTATAGACGGAATGAGGGTCACTGTAGATCGAAGGCTTAGTGGCCTAGAACAAGCCACACAGGTTCTAGCAAACAACCAACAAATCTTCAACAACTCCATCAACACCCTACAAGGAACCTTGACAGACATTCTGAACTCGGCAAGAAATGGTGAACATAATTCCTTCTTAGTCGGTCAAGACGTAACCCGCCTTCGAAATGAAGTTACCAACACCCAAGGACTAGTAAATAACGTACGCGAAGAACTCAACACTACCAGACAAGCACAACTCGAATGGAATGAGGCAGTAACTCAAGGACTAGAAACCTTACGACAAGAGGGAGCCTCCTTCACTACCAAAATTACGGAAGTACAGCAAGCCATCAACAATATGCGAGAAGAAATGGACGAAGCATCCCTGCACGGAGTCACCTCTAGGCGATCAAATTCTCCACCTCATCCAGACGCGGAGTCTACCAGGATCAATGAATTAGAATTAAGAATCCAACGGCTGACCGAAAACCCAAACACCGGTAGTGGACCACGTCGTCCAAAAGTAACTCGTCCAGAAGCCTTCGATGGAAAGAAAGGGGAAGGTGCCGAAATGTTCATCACACAAATGGAAAGCTACTTTCTACGCCTAGGCGACCAATACACTTCCAGCGAAGAAAGGATCCGCGAAGCCCTAGCAAACTTCAAATCCAAGAACAAAGCTGCCACTCACTGGGCACAAGTACTCTTACGATCGCTCAACCAAGGGGAAAATAACCAAAACCTTGCCTCATGGGAAAATTTCAAGGCACACTTCATGGAGCAGTTCAGCGACCCCAACAAAAAAGCTAAAGCTGAATCAGATATCCGAAAGTGCAAGCAGAACAACTCTGTAGCAAACTATGCCTCGGAGTTCCGATATCTCCTGGTAGACGTAAATTGGGGACAAGAAGCTCTGATCAACCAGTTCAAGGAAGGGTTGAAGTCAGAAGTCAAGACTGAACTAGCTCGCTTCGAACTAACCCTGATCAATGAAGATGGAACAGAACGAGAACTTTCCCTTGACCGGTGGATCTCAATCGCAATCTCTATAGACCAGAAATTGCAACAAATCAAGACCTCGACAGGGAAGAAGCCCGCCCAAGCAACCGCTAGCGGACAAACCTCTACAAAACGGCTTCCTGACGAAGTATACAAAGCAAGGATAGCAAGCAACCGCTGCTTGAAGTGCGGACAGGAAGGACACCGGTCATTCAAATGCCCGTCCAAGGAATGGATAACAACGGAACCCAGCGTTAAAGGAAGGGAGGCAACAATTGTGGAAGACTCGGGAAAAGAAGGGGTCTCCCTCTAACTGTGTGTGGAGAGACCAACAAACCGGCAACGGAAACAATGTACTTTAGAGCAACAAATGAGTCAACCATTGTTTATGCAAACGTTGCCGGAATCACAGAACCTATCCCAACCCTCATCGATTCTGGAGCATCAAAGAACTTCTTGGACATCTCTTGGGCTCGATCCAACAACATCCCACTCATGGAACTTTCCACTCCGAGAAAAGTAATCGGTATCCAGGGAAAGGAACTCTCTCACCAAATACGCTTCAAAGCTAAGCTGGAACTAGACGTGGAAGGAAGAACCTTTAAACAAACCTTCTTTGCTATGCCTACTGGGGAAACTAAACTTATCCTAGGACTAGAATGGTTAGAAGAAGCAAACCCGGTTATCGATTGGAGAACGAAGCACATATCATGGCAGCCAGAACCCATCCAAGCAAGAACAGCCTCAATAGACGACCTACCCGAAGAATTCAAGGAATTTGCTGATGTCTTCAGTGAAGAGAAATTCAAAAGAATCCCAGATCATCGACCATACGACTGCGCCATCGATTTCAAGGAAGGAGCTGAACTTCCAAAACCGGCCAGACCAATCCCACTCTCTCCTGCAGAATCAATTGCACTAAGAGAATACCTGGATGAAGAAATCGCAGCGGGAAAGATTCGACCAAGCAAATCACCCATTGCATCACCTTGTTTCTTTGTTAAAAAACCCATCAATCCAAAAAATCCAGGAGCAGTTCGCCAGCTACGACTTGTTCAAGACCTCAGAGGAGTAAACGCCATTACAAAGGACGACAGATTCCCAATGCCCCTAATGGAAGACCTCCTGGATAAAATCAAGGACGCAAAAATTTTCTCCAAGATTGATCTACGCATGGGTTTCAACAATATCAGAATTAGGGAAGGCGACGAATGGAAGACAGCTTTCAGAACAAAAGAAGGACTCTTCGAATACGTCGTCATGCCTTTGGACTAAAGAACGCGCCTGCCATCTTCCAAAGATATATGAATCACATTTTCCATGATCTTATCGACGTATGTGTCATTGTATACATTGACGACATCCTGGTCTTCTCCAAGGACAGAAGCCAACATACCGTGGATGTCAGAAGAGTACTAAAGATCTTACTGGAGGAAAATCTTTTCGCAAAGCTTCCAAAATGCGAATTCTTTGTCACCAAATTAACGTATACTGGACTTGGAATCAGCGATACGGGTATCTCAATGGAGGAAGAAAAGGTCAAGGCAATAAAGGAGTGGAAGGAACCAAAAACAGTCAAGCAAGTCCAAGCATTCCTAGGATTCGCGAATTTCTACCGAAGATTCATACCAAATTTCAGCCGATTAGCAAAACCCCTGACAACCTTAACAAGAAAGGAGAACAAGTGGGAATGGGGAAACGATCAGCAGGAAGCGTTTGAAGCCTTAAAAACGGAAATCAGCAAGGAACCCACTCTACGCCATCCGGACCCTGACAAACCCTTCTTCTTGGAAACAGACGCAAGTGGAGTAGCAATGGGAGCAATCCTGTTGCAAAGGCAAGATGATGGCTACCTACACCCTATTGCTTTCCTTTCAAAATCTTTCAACGAGGCCCAGCTCAACTACGACGTCCACGATAAGGAACTCATGGCAATCATTGAAGCCTTAACACATTGGAGACTATACCTAGAAGGAACAAAAGACCCTATCACCATCTACACCGATCATAGGAACCTACAGTTCTGGAAGGAAGCAAGAACCTTCAACCGTCGACACGCAAGATGGCATCAATTGCTTGCTTCCTATAACTTTGATATCATATACCGCCCTGGAATCCTGTCTTCTAAACTGGACCTATTGTCTAGACGATCCGACCATGAAGATACTCCCATACCTGAACAAGTTATGATATCTGTCGAAAGGTTCAAAGGATTTAAGGGACAAGTAGACACGAACATCATAGAGACTATCAAGGAAGCTCAGGAAACAGATGAAGGACTAGCACGTATCAAAGAAATCTGCAAATCGAGGGAAACGTTACCAAAAACCCTACAACACAGCGCGAAAGATTATGATTTCAAGGAGGGACTATTATGGTTCAAGGGAAGGATCTACGTGCCAGAAGATAAGGAATCCAGACTGGCCATCATGCGAATTCATCACGACTCAAAAATCGCAGGACATCAAGGACAGGCTAGAACACTGGAACTAATATCAAGAAGATACTTCTGGCCAGGAATGAAGCAAAGCATAAACAGATACGTGGAATCATGCGAGACCTGCCAACGGACAAAGGGATCAAAGTCAATAGTCCCAATCAAACCTCTGGAGATTCCAAAAGGACCATGGGAAGACATAGCGTTCGACTTTGTAGTAAAGTTACCAAAATCCAGGGGATCAGATAGCATCTTAGTAGTGGTGGACCGATTCTCAAGAATGGCGCACTTCATACCCTGCAAAGAATCTCACACGGCAAGCGACCTTGCAAATCTTTTCATCACAAATGTTTGGAAACTACACGGTTTTCCAAAGAGCACGATTTCAGACCGAGGGACTACTTTCAATTCCAAACTTATGAAAGCCATTTATGAGAAAATTGGAACTAGCCCAGGTTTCAGTACGGCCTACCACCCCCAAACAGATGGAATAACGGAAAGAATCAATCAATGGATGGAAGGCTGGCTACGATCGTTCGTCAACTACCGGCAGGATGATTGGGCGGACTTGTTACCAATTGCGGAATTCAGCTATAATCTACAGAAGCACCGCATAACGGGTAGTTCTCCCTTTGAGATTGTCTACGGAAGGGAACCACTGTGGAACATCTCTACAGAAGAATCAGCGGTTCCAGAAGCAAACAACATCACAGGAAAATGGCGTAAAATCCAGGACAAAGCAATTGCGTCAATGGAAACCCAAAGGCTTCCAGAAGACGTGCCGAAGAACGAGTACCAAGAAGGAGATCTAGTTTGGCTGCTAGGAAAGAACATTCAAACGAAAAGACCATCAAAGAAACTGGATAACAAAAAGCACGGGCCATTTGTTGTGAAGCGACAGATAGGGTCACACGCTTATGAGCTTGATTTGCCGGCAACAATGAGGGTGCACCCTGTTTTCCACATCGATCTGCTCAGCCCTTACAAGGGAGACACTGAATTCAGCCGTAACCAACCCCGACCACCGCCAATCATAACAGAGGAAGGAGAAGAAGAATACGAAGTAGAGAAGATTTTGGACTGGAAAGAGACAAAGGACGGTCTTTTTTACAGGGTCAGATGGAAGGGTTATGGAAGTGAAGAAGACACAGAACAAAGGGCGGAAGATTTTGGTCACCTTTCAAAGATCATCAAAGACCTTCTACGCCGACACCCCGAGGCTCCCACGCCATCTAACTACACTCCAGGGAAGATAAAAGGCAGAGGGGGCGAAGCCAGTAGTGTCACTTGCAAAACTTGCTACTACTCCCAAAAACACTCCCAACTCCACGCTTTAAATCTTTCTTGCCCTCTGCAATGCCTGCCGTATCCCGCTCCACCATTGCCAACAACCTCACCCGCGTCCTTGAGGGACCTGCCTTTGCCACAGCAAGGATCCTTGACTCCGGAGCCGCCCTTTACGTCTTCAAAAGGTCGCAACAAGGCTCGGGGAGAATGCATTTCAGAGCCTTGGACGACATCCTCCACTCAGACCTGGGGGAATTCCAGTGGGTCGGGAAGAAATGGCCGACACGAATGCAGCTCCTGCGAAAGGACATATTTGTCTGCCGAGGATGCGCCGCATTCCAGGTCTCCAAGGTCGTTCTCCTCTCCACCCACATGCTCGGAGTGGTTGAATGGGGACAAGAAGGGGCGTACTCGAGCGAATGGGTACCAGGTTACGACGGAAGGCAGCCAACGCTCCGACCTAGATGGAACGATGCCTGGGACGCCAACTACGAGAAGGACCTGAGCGACTGGAGGATGGAGCGAGGCAGATACCAAAAGGAGAAGATTGAATGGGAGCCTTAGTGGTGGAAGAAGGAGGAGACTGACGTGTCGGCATGGAAGGAGGCAGAGCCCGATGTGCGACAGTGGGACGAGGAGTTTGTGGAAGCCCAGAAGAGGGTTTTGGACTGGTCAAAAGCGGATTGGACGAAGGAGGAGACTTGGGAAGAATGGGAGAAGTTCTCGGACGAACCGGGAAATACCGTCTTCAATCCCATCGATCTGACCTTGGAGGACAAAGAGGGGTTGGAGGAGTTTATGCTAAAGAAGGAAAAGGACTGTGCAGTGCAGTAGGTCCGTTTAGGTCCCCCAAACGGACTCTTAGGGGGGAGTAATGTCATGAGCTAGCTCACTCCATCGGACTCGCCCATTGTCTCGCCCGCCTGTCTCTCTCTTCTTTGTTACGTTCCCGTTTCTGTTTGCCGCGTTGCCACCTTCTTGTGGTTATTCTGTTACATTGTGTAACACGGCTGTGCTTTGTACGAGTCATGTCTGTTCATACAGCATGACTCACTTGGACACTCCTGACTGGTTGACTGCTGTGACTCATGTGGCTGCATTCTGTATGACTCGGCCGCCTCCTGAATATATATAGAGGACCAACAAGCCTGGTAACCCCAGCTTGTTTTGTCTTGTCAAAACATCCCCTCTGAGTGACACTTAGAACCACCCCTACCCTCAAGAGCCTACAGACGCTTAAGTGTGTTGCGGTTCAAGAGGTCACTAAGGTCTTAGTGCCGTTCACTCTCCATCGCGGCTTGCCTCATAGCCACCAAGAAGAAGCTTACGACAATTCCAGGATCAAACCACTAGGATGCAAGAAGTCCGTCTACAAACGAGGGAAATGTTTGATCTTCTCAAGCAAATTGGTGCTGATGCCCAAGCAGAATCCAAACATTGAAGGGTGGAATCACGACGAACCTCTGTTGATATTCCACAACAAAGACAGCCACTGCCTCATCTGCCACAGGGACAACAATCAGCCTCATTTGAGGTACAAGGACAATCCAGATATCAAATCAGGGATGAAGGAGGAACCTGTATCATCCAAACAAATCAAGGAGGCAATGGAGGAAACTCAGGACCATGCATCAAAATGCCAAAAGCCTTCGAAGGAACCAGGGGAACTGCAGCCAAAACCTTCCTTGCAAGAATGAAGGCCTGTTTTCATCTGAACCCTTCCCAGTATGACATGGACAAACAATGCATTGTCACAGTTCTGATGAACATGGCAGAAGGACCTGCTGGAAAGTGGGCACAACCAGTTCTGAACAGATACAACAACAATCTAGAACATCCATGGCTAGACTCTTGGGACGCTTTCCAGGAGGCTTACAACAGACAATGGAGCAACCCCAGCAAGAAAGTTCAAGCTGAACAAGGGATTCAACAACTTTACCAAAACAAGAGTGTATCTGAATCCGTCTCTGACTTCCAACTTCTTTCCCAAGAACTTGACTGGAATGACACGGCCCTAGCAGCACGATTCAGACAAGGCCTGAATCGCTTCATCAAAGCAGAACTTGTTCATGAAGAGCTTAGGGACAGGGTGGGAGCAGAACAGCAAGATCTTGAAGGATGGATCAATATTGCCCTGCAAGCAGAAGAAATCAACAAACTGACCAATCTGGTTAGCACAAAGAAAAGGAACAAACAACCAGCTCAAGCGGAAGGTTCCAGAACCCAGAAAATCAAAGGGGACCTGGTCCCAAAGGAAGAGAAGAAACGCTGAAGGGAAAACAACCTCGGCATCAAATGTGGGGAAGCAGGACACAATCTTGCTGACTGCACAAAGGAGTGGACCTACAAGGACAAAGGAAAGAAGCCTGTGAAGGGAAAAGCCACTGAACTCAAAGTTGAAAAGATGAATGAGAACGGATCCACTGATTCCAAGTCAGAAAACTAGATGGGCATCCCTCCACTGTGTGTGAAGATGCCCTGATATCCTCTCTGCAAAATGTATACTACTGCAAGGCTACAAATGAAACACCCATGGTATACGCAACCGCAGAGGGAATCACGGAAAAAATCTCTACTCTCATTGACCTGAACTTTGCCAAGGAAAACAATATCCCTTTGACCAAATTACAAAGCCCCAGAAGCATTGAAACCATTGACGGAAAAACACAAAAGGATGAGATCCGGTTCAGGTGCAAGCTGAAATTCAATCTTGAAGGAAGAACTTTCTACCAAAAGTTCTATGTCATGAACACCAGCACACAACCCATGATCTTAGGAATGCCATGGCTGAAGGAGACCAACCCTGAGATATCCTGGTCCCCCTTTGCTATCAAATGGAAAACAGAAGATCCCCTTATTGCCAAAGCCGGACTACTTCAGGAGCTACCAGAAGAACTTGAAGAGTTCAGGGATGTCTTTGACAAGGAAAAGTATGACAAACTGCCTGAACATAGAGAATGGGATTGTAGAATCAACTTCTATGACAACAATTGACTCCCAAAACCAAAAAAGGCCTACCCTCTGTCACCAAGGGAAAAAGAAGCAACAAGAGAATACATTGAGAATGAACTCCAGTCAGGACGTATCAGACCCAGCAAATCTCCCCTAGCTGCAAGCCTTTTCTTTGTCAAGAGATCCCTGAAGGAAGGACAAACCATCCCTGACCTACATCCTGTTGTTGACTACAGAGGTGCAAACAAAGAAACCATACCGGACTGCTACCCCATCCCGCTCCTCAAACAACTACTAGAGATATTCAAGAAGACTGGAGAAAGTTCAAAGGAAGAACTTTTCATCACTTCTCTTGATCTCAAGAATGGCTTTTGGAATGTCAGAATCAGAGAAGGGGACGAATGGAAGACAGCATTTATCACCTCAGAAGGGCTTTTTGAATACACTGTGATGGCCTTTGGCCTCAAGAATGCACCTTCTACCTTCCAAAGAATGATGGACCACATCTTCAGGGACATGATTGGAGTGAAGATTGTGATCTACATTGATGACATCCTCATTATTTTGCGAGGAAGAAATCAACACACCATAGATATCAAGGAAGTCTTGCAACAATTGAGGAAGAACAACCTCTTTGGAAATCTGAAGAAATGTACCTTCTATGGAAAGAGAGCCAACTGGGTTGGTTTTGTTGTTGATAAGGACGGCATTTCCATGAACAAGGACAAGATCAAGACTATCCAGGAATGGCCCACTCCCAAAACCATGAAGCAACTACAGGCGTTCATTGGTTTCTGCAACTTCTATAGGAGATTCGTGGTGGCCTTCTCCTCAATTGTCAAACCCTTGACTCAATTGACAAGAAAAGACAGGAATGGGAATAGAACTCAGAACACCAGGAAGCCTTTGACTCCCTGAAAGACATCATATCAAGAGAACCAGTGCTTGCACATCCTGACGAATCAAAGCAGTACTTCCTTGAAACAGACACCTCAGGAGTTGCAATGGGAGCTATCCTCAGCCAGCAACAAAAAGACGGATACTTACACCCAATAGGGTTTCTCTCAAAAAGCTTCAAGGAAGCAGAGTTGAATTACAACACACATGACAAGGAGCTCCTTGCCATCATAGAAGCTTTATGACACTGGCGCATTCACCTTGAGGGAACAAAGGAACCAATAGTGATCTACACAGATCACAAAAACCTTACTTACTGGCAGAAGGCCAGCACCTTCAACTGACAACACAACAGATGGCTCCTCATGCTGGCAAGCTACAATTTCAAAATCCACTATAGACCTGGCAAAATGTTGGAGAAACCAGACATCCTCTCCAGGAGAAGCAATCACAACAATATTGCCTCTGCAGAACAAGTGATGATCTCCGCTGAGAACTTCAAAGGATTCTCTGCCCTGATGAGCAACAACATTATTGCGGAAATCAAAGAAGCACTGGAGGAGGATGAAAACCTGGAAACCTTGATCAGAAGTACCAAGGGAAAGGAGGACCTACTGCCCTCTGTGAGAAAGCAGTTCAAGGACTATGAAATGAGTGAAGATCTCCTTTGGTACCAAGGCAGAATTGTTGTCCCGGATGAAATGGACATGAAACTGAAGCTTCTCAAACTCTACCATGACTCGCCCATTGCGGGTCACCAAGGACAAGCCAGAACTCTAGAACTCATTTCTAGAAACTACTACTGGCCAGGCATGAAAGCACAAGTCAACAAGTATGTTGACAGTTGCAAAGCATGCCAGAGGGGGAAGGGAAGCAAAGGACACCTACCACTCAAACCCTTGCCCATTCCAGAGAAACCTTGGGAAAATATCGCATATGATTTCATAGTGAAATTACCAAGGTCACAAGGGTTCGACAGTGTCCTTGTTGTGATGGACCGCTTTTCCAGAATGGCACACTTCATCCCCTGCAAAGAATCCACAAACTCAAAGGAACTTGCTGATATTTTTGTGAAAGAGGTATGGCGCCTTCATGGTTTCCCCAAAACCACTGTCTCAGATAGAGGATCCACCTTCAAGTCACACTTCTTAGAAGTGGTCTACAAGCGGCTAGGAATCCAAGGGACTTTTTCCACTGCCTTCCACCCCGAAACAGATGGCGTGGTGGAAAGAACAAACCAATGGCTTGAGGGATGGATACGCATCTTTGGAAATCACAAGCAGGACGATTGGGCAAAATGGTTACCCATTGCGGAATTCTGCCACAACAACCACAAAAACCAAGTCGCAAACAAATCCCCCTTTGAAGTCATCTATGGCATGACCCCCAGATGGTCTATTGAGGACTATGTGACTCAATCCCCAGAGGGAGACAGGTGGACAAAGGACATGGAGGCTGTATGGGAAGAAATGAAGGCTCTGATGGAATATCATCAGTCGAGGGAAGAGACCCCAAAAATACAGTACAAGGAAGGAGACAAGGTCTGGCTCTTGACTACCAACATCACCACAAGATGCCCAAGCAAGAAGCTTGATGACAAGAAGACAGGCCCCTTTGTTGTGAAAAAGCAAATCTCTTCACACGCCTACCAACTTGATCTTCCAAAATCCATGCGCATCCACAACGTCTTCCATGGAAACATGTTGACCCCCTATACTGAAGACCTAGACTTCCAACAAAATCAGCCCCAACCTCCACCTATCTTGACTGAAGAAGGCAAAGAGGAATATGAGGTAGAGAAGATCGTAGATTGGCATCAAGACCCTGATGGGCTGAAATACCACATCAGATGGAAGGGCTATTGCCCCCTGGAAGACACAGAAGAACCAGCGGAGAACTTTGCCAAACTGACTCATGTCATGAGAAGGTTCCAGAAGGACTTTCCCACCAGCCCACTTCCTCCAAATTTCACTTCCTCAGAGTACAAAAAGGCAAAGGGGAAAGCAGCAGAAATCATCACTCCAGCTTTTCAGCCAACTACCACTAGTTCACTGCAAAACTTTTTCCTCACCAAAAACTCTCACTTACTCTACCAACAATGCCTGCCGCTTTCTCCCGGGTCCCTGACTACAAGAAAGTTAGGGCCTACAGAAAGGCCCTCAAGCTTGCCAGGCCAGGCAAATTTGCTGTCAACAACCAGGACACCGCCCCCTGGTCTCTCAACAAGGCCAAGGCCCTTGCTGAGGCCCTTGAGCCCAGCATCCAGTTGGGGTACATCCCCCTACGGGAGGGAGCAACCATCAAGTGGGACAAACAGCGTAGGTCCCTTATCACCCTGTGCCTTGGCTCCCTCCTCTGGGTCAGCCACCCTGACTCCAGGCCTTCCAATCCCACCAACATTGGCCGCAACAAATATTCCCACTGCCGTGGTTGTATTGGACTCACTGTCCACAATGTTGTCCTCAAGAGCATGGACACCTGGAACCGCAACACTGGTTTCAAATGGGAAGGAGACAAGTGGTTCAAGCAGGAAAACAACCCTTGCTTGGCCCTCAACAACTGCAGACATTGCGACAAGGAAGGGAATGGTGGTGCCCATGTGCCACAGACTTCGAGTCAGGATGGCCAATGGAATGTGAGTTTGAACAAATACCTGGCCCCTCAAAAACTTACCCAAGAGACAATCCCTCCTTCAGCGCTATTGACTGGTCAAAAGGCGCTGACGGAAGCAGACATGTCAACCTGGTGGGACAGCCAATGGGAGACGACAGGGAGGGAGTGGTCAAAGTCCCCCCTGCACCCCCAAACTCTGAAGGCGGGAACAACCTCCCTGCCCCTCCCCACATCACCGACAAGGAGGCTGAACAACTCAAACAAGAATGGGAGAGCACCTGGGACAAGGCTTGAGCAAACGTTGAGGCACTCATTGCCGACGTTGGCAACGCAATTGCCAACATGGAACCACACCCACCAGCCAACCAGATGCCATGCAATGCCAACGTCCTTGAGGCTTACCGCCTTGTCCAATGTGGTTCCTGGAGCGTCAAGCAGCTCAACAAATGGCTGGACCACAGGCAAGAACAGTGGTCCCAACAAGAAACGGCAGAGCTCAAGCGCCTACGAGAACAGCACCAGGAGGAGCTCGACTGCCTCTACCAGGAAAAATGGGACCTTATGAACAAGGTCCTTGAAGCAGACATGCGCGCCCTGGCAGAAAGGGTTGGCTGGCTGGAGCTGAAGGAATGGGTCGCCCGCAAATAGGCAAGTGTGCTCCACTACACTCACCTTTGTGGGGGGGCAATGTCATGACCTGTCTCTCCCTGTCCTCTTCTATGCGGTCTCATGGCTTGTACTGGTGCCTTAAGCGCCCCTTCTCCTTGTAGAGCCCTCTCCCTTGTTTAGTGAGGTGTATGGATGATGTGTCACCATGAGTCATATGACTCATGCTGTTTTCTATTGGCTGGCCTGCACAGCCCCCTTTATGACTTGGACTTTGACTCAGACCTGTGACTCATGTATATACTATGACTCACTTGTTCTCAGAGTATATATACTGGCTTGCAAGCATGGTCATCCCCAGCTTGCTTTGCCTTGTCAACTCTCCCTGCAGTGTGATCAGAGGCACTTGGCTACTTAGCCCTTAGCACAGCCACTTGGACTTAGGAGCTAGTGACTTGTACTGACAAGACTGGTGTTCGTCCACCTTAGTGATAGAGTCTTAGAAGACTTATCACATATTGTTCTCACATCTCAAAGGCCATTAGCAGTCGTCAACCATAGGCATTAGCAGGTTGCGACATGTCCCTCCCTCTGTTTCCTGTTTGCAGTCTTGTGGCTTGTACTGGCACCTTAAGCACCCTTTCTCTTTGTAGAGCCCTCTCCCTCAATTAGTGAGGTGGATGGATGATGTGTTACCATGAGTCTTACAACTCATGCTGTCTTCTATTGGCTGGCCTATACAGCCCCCTTTATGACTTGGACTTTGACTCAGACTTGTGAGTCATGTATTTACTATGACTCACTTGTTTTCTGAGTATATATACTGGCTTGCAAGCATGGTCATCCCCAGCTTGCTTTGCCTTGTCAACTCTCCCTGCAGTGTGATCAGAGGCACTTGGCTACTTAGCCTTTAGCACAGCCACTTGGACTTAGGAGCTAGTGACTTGTACTGACAAGACTAGCGTTTGTCCACCTTGGTGATAGAGTCTTAGAAGACTTATCACACATTGTTCTCACATCTCAAAGGCCATTGGCAGTTGTCAACCATAGGCATTAGCAGGTTGCGACACCTCTGTGAAAAAGCAGTTCAAAGACTACAAAATGAGTGAAGATCTCCTCTGGTACCAAGGAAGAATTGTTGTACCAGATGAAAAGGACATCAAATTGAGACTTCTGAAGCTCCATCACAACTTGCCCATTGCTGGCCACCAAGGACAAGCCAGAACCCTAGAACTCATTTCTAGAAACTACTACTGGCCAGGCATGAAAGCCCAAGTCAACAAGTACATTGACAGCTGCAAAGCGTGCCAAAGGGGGAAGGGAAGCAAAGGACACCTTCCTCTCAAACCCTTGCCCATCCCAGAGAAACCTTGGGAAAACATTGCATATGATTTCATTGTAAAATTGCCAAAGTCACAAGGGTTCGACAGTGTCCTTGTTGTGATGGACCGCTTTTCTGGAATGGCACACTTCATTCCCTGCAAGGAGTCCACAAACTCAGAGGAGCTAGCCAATATTTTTGTGAAAGAAGTATGGTGCCTTCATGGTTTCCCCAAAACCACCATCTCAGATAGAGGAACCACCTTCAAATCACACTTCCTGGAAGCCGTCTACAAGTGGTTGGGAATCCAAGGAACTTTCTCCACTGCCTTCCACCCCAAAACTGATGGCCTGGTGGAAAGCACAAACCAGTGGCTCAAAGGATGGGTCCACATCTTTGGAAATCACAAGCAGGATTGGTTACCCATTGCAGAATTCTGCCACAACAACCACAAGAACCAAGTCACAAACAAATCACTGTTCAAAGTCACCTATGGCATGACACCCAAATGGTCCATTGAAGACTACGTGACTTGCTCTCCAGAAGGAGACAAATGGACAAAGGTCATGGAGGTTGAGTGGGAGGAAACAAAAGCTCTGATGGAATACCATCAATCAAAGGAAGAAACCCCAAAAACACTTTACAAGGAAGGGGACAATGTGTGGCTCTTGACTACCAACATCACCACAAGACGACCAAGCAAGAAGCTTGATGACAAGAAGACAGGTCCCATTGTTGTGAAAAAACAGATCTCTTCACATGCCTACCAACTTGATCTTCCCAAGTCCATGCATATTCACAATGTCTTCCATGGAAACATGCTGACTCCCTATACTGAAGACTTAGACTTCCAACGAAATCAGCCCCAACCTCTGCTAATCATGACCAAGGAAGGCGAAGAGGAGTATGAAGTTGAGAAAATTGTAGATTGGTATCAAGACCCTGATGGGCTGAAATACCACATCAGATGGAAAGGTTACAGTCCTCTAGAAGATACAGAAGAACCAGTGGAAAACTTTGCCAAGCTGACTCATATCATGAGAAAGTTCCAAAAGGAATTTCCCACTGGCCCTCTTCCTCTGAATTTCACTGCCTCAGAGTACAAAAAGGTGAAGGGGAAAGCGGCAGAAATCATCACTCCAGCTCTTCAGCCTACTACTCTTAGTTCACTGCCAAACACTCCCACCCTCACAAATAGCTCTTCCCCTCCGTACCAGTTATGCCTGCCACTTGCACTGCTGCCTCCTCTGCCATCTCCTGGGTCCTGCCTACAAGAAAGCTAGGGCCTACAGAAAAGCCCTCAAGCTTGCCGGACCAGGCAAGTTTGCCATCAACAACTGGGACACTGCTCCCTGGTCTCTCAACAAGGCCAAGGCTCTTGCTGAGGTCCTTGAGCCCAGCATCCAGTTGGGGTACATTCCCCTACAGGAGCAGGCAACCGTCAAATGGGACAAACAGCGCAAGTCCCTCATCACCCCTTGCCTTGGCTCCCTTCTCTGGGTCAGCCACCCCAACAGCCAGCCTTCCAACCCCACCAACATTGGTCAGAACAAATACTCCCACTGCCATGGCTGTATTGGACTCACTGTCCACAACACCGTCCTCAAAAGCATGGATGCCTGGAACTGCAATACCAGTTTCAAGTGGGAAGGAGATGAGTGGTTCCAGCAAGAGAACAATCCTTGCCTTGCCCTCAACAACGGCGGACACCACGACGAGGAGGGAATCTGGTGGCGCCCATGCGCTACAGACTTTGAGTCAGGATGGCCAACAGACTGTGAGTTTGAACAACTACCTGGCCCCACAAAGACTTACCCCAGAGACAATCCTTCCTTCAAGACCATTGACTGGTCAAAAGGCACCAACAGGAGTGGACACGTCAACCTGGCAGGACAGTCAATGGAGGACGTCAACAAAGAGGCTGTCAAGGTCCCCCCTGCACCCCCAAGTTCTGAAAGCAGGAATGACATCCCTGTCCCTCCTCACATCACCAACGAGGAGGCCAAACAAGTCAAACAAGAATGGGAGGCCATGTGGGACAAAGCCCAAGCAAATGTCAAGGCTCTCATTGCTGATGTTGGCAATGCCATCGCCAACATGGAGCCACACCCCACATCTGACCAAATGCCTTGCAACACCAACGTCCTCGAGGCCTACTGCCTCATCCAATGCGGTTCTTGGAGCATCAATGCAGCTCAACAAATGGCTTGACCACAGGCAAGAACAGTGGTCCAGACGGGAGGTGGCAGCACTTAAGCACCTTCAAGAACAGCACCAAGAAGAGCTTGACCACCTCTACCAGGAAAAGTGGGACTGAATGAATGAGGTCCTTGAGGCGGACATGCGTGCCCTGGCAGAGCATGTTGGGTGGTTGGAGTTGAAGGAATGGGTCACCAGCAAATAGGCAAGTGTAGTGGAGCGCTGTGTGACCCATCCCTCCCTCTGTCTCTGTTTGCGGTCTCATGGCTTGTATTGGCGCCTTAAGCACCCTTTCTCTTTGTTGTGCCCTCTCCCTTGTTTAGTGAGGTGTATGGATGATGTGTCACCATGAGTCATATGACTCATGCTGTTTTCTATTGGCTGGCCTATGCAGCCCCCTTTATGACTCAGACTTTGACTCAGACTTGTGACTCATGTATTTACTATGACTCACTTGTTTTCTGAGTATATATACTGGCTTGCAAGCATGGTCATCCCCAGCTTGCTTTGCCTTGTCAACTCTCCCTGCAGTGTGATCAGAGGCACTTGGCTACTTAGCCTTTAGCACAGCCACTTGGACTTAGGAGCTAGTGACTTGTACCGACAAGACTAGCGTTTGTCCACCTTGGTGATAGAGTCTTAGAAGACTTATCACACATTGTTCTCACATCTCAAAGGCCATTGGCAGTTGTCAACCATAGGCATTAGCAGGTTGCAACAGCAAGACGCAAGACGAGTCTAATGGAGTGAGCTGGCTCACAACACTCTGTCACTTTTGCTCCTCTACTTGGCTCATGAATCCAGCTCTTTGTCAATGCCCCCCAAAATGCATTGTTAAGTTGCAACAGTGGCAACAAACTCTTGGGACACTGTGGGATTTTATGTTCCATTAATACAGCACTATGGAGTGCCCATGAGTTTTGAATTTTGCAAAACAGCAGCTTCCCAGTAAGAACCTCCTGTAGGACATGTTGAAGCAAAAATTGGAGGTTCAAATAAGGATGCATACCAAAATTGTCTGATTACCATGGATTGTGTGTTCAGCTTTCATAGTAACACTTCAGCATCACCTGGTGTACCATCCCAAGCACATACACATCAGTTTCTGCAGAGCAACAAGCCCCACTTCCAAAAAGCTCTGGGGCCTGCTGCCACAACCTGCTAATGCCTATGGTTGATGACTGCTAATGGCCTTTGAGATGTGAGAACAATATGTGATAAGTCTTCTAAGACTCTATCACTAAGGCGGACAAACACTAGTCTTGTCAGTACAAGTCACTAGCTCCTAAGTCCAAGTGGCTGCGCTAAGGGCTAAGTAGCCAAGTGCCTCTGATCACACTGCAGGGAGAGTTGATGAGGCAAAGCAAGCTGGGGATGACCATGCTTGCAAGCCAGTATATATACTCCAAGAACAAGTGAGTCATAGTACATACATGAGTCACAAGTCTGAGTCAAAGTCAAAGTCATAAAGGGGGCTGCGCAGGCCAGCCAATAGAAGACAGCATGAGTCATATGACTCATGGTGACACATCATCCATACACCTCACTAAACAAGGGAGAGGGCCTCCACAAAGGGAGAGGGGCACTTAAGGCGCCAGTACAAGCCACAAGTCTGCAAACAGAGAAGGAGGGAGGGATGGGTCACAACAGACAGGTCACAACATTTCACATATCCAACATACCAAATACAAGCAGACTAGGGTCCCAGTCCTCTTGCTGAAATTCATTTGCATGGTCTGCAATCAGTGGCTGAGTGATTTAATTAGAGAAAGCCACCACTAATGGAAGTGGATAAACAGTAAGTGTAAAGACCATGCTGTTGTGAGCTTCTTCTTAGTGGCTATGAGACAAACGCAAGGGAGAGTGGATGGCACTAAGACCTAAGGGACCTCTTGAATCACACCACACTTAAGTGGCTGTAGACTCTTCTCTGGAAAAAATCAAGGACAACATAACAGGGCATGACACTTTATGACTCTAAATTGCAAGATTACTCCTTACACATTCCCCCCACTTTCAAATCGTGTCATGACAAACCGTTGAGCATCATGAGACCTCATGACACAATGTAATTACACCAAGTCGTTTCTCTTAATTACATCAGGTCATTTGAGTTAATTACACCCTGTTTGATATGATCATTACAATCTAGCTGTGCTATTACATTGTTCTACAACTGTGTCATATTGTCTCATACCAGCAGGGAGTGAAGAGCAGATTGCCGGGGTAGCTGACAACATTGGAAATACCAATCAGAAGAATCAAAATCGCTTCTGAGCCATCCGTAGATCAATTGCGCTTAACATTTGATGCAATCAAATGCAAACCCATCCAGGTGGAAATCAATTGTTGGCATTGGGATTCATTTGGTTAGCCAACAGCGTGTTTGAACATTTACCAATTCGCTTGTATGAGGTAGGGTTTATATTTCACACAGGGATATGCAATACATGAAGTACACAAATGGGAGCGGGGTACAGATCAACAAAAGCAGACAAGTTACCTGAGGTGAAAACAAGTTTGATGAATGTCAAAACCACACGATAAAGAGAGAGACATACATTTAAGCGGAATTGGGGCATTTGCAAGATGTTTGGAGAGGTGGCTGTGAAGTAAGTTGTATTGTACAAAGAAATACACACAGGCAAAGGGAAAGGATATAGCAGAGGGGAGGGCAAATGAAGAACAGAGCAGAGAGACTGGGGTTTTTATATTACAAGGTCAAGCAAATAGGAGTACACAGTTGGGCCAAAGACTGTTGGGCCAAAACTGCCCAAGCCTAGTGCTTGGTATGCCGCTTTCTCTTGGCCGTCGCATGTGAATCTTCTTGTGAAACCATGCCAGACTGTGGAACTGGTGTGTCTGGGCGGATTTGGTTGGCACAAGTAATTGGCTGAACAGGCGGCTCCTTGTTCAGAGGAGTCCCAGCGTGGGCACTAACATGGGGAGGTCAATCTCGACAGGCTGGAGTCAAGGCATAGCACTTATGCCCCAAACCAAAACCATTCCCTGCGGAAATCCCGCAAACGTTTTGGGGCCAGTGTAGCGTATGCAATCAGCCCCTTGAGATGTGCCTCATAGACTCTTGCCTGCTTGCCGGCGTTCAGGTCCAACTTGGTACAGTGTCCAGTCTCCCACTCCTTGATGCAGTGCTGCATTGTTGTAAGGATTGTCGCCACAGCTGGGAGAGGGATTGGGCGGAATTTGTTGTGAAAATGCATGCCAATCAAGTTGGGCCCCGAGAAAAACCCTGTGGCAATGCATTTTTCGACTTCAGGGTGTTCATAAGCATTGATGTCTGCTTGTAGATCCTGGTCAACAAGTTAGTTGTCCAATCAGCAGGGCCCAAGGCTTTCTGCTCACTTTGCAATAAAATACATTTGAGGCAAGCTTTCTGACAAGTTTGCAGTTATGCCAAAGGTCCTTGTGCGTTTGAGGTGGGTTTTTGAACCCATATTCAGACTCGATTTTTGGACAAAGCCTAGTCTTGAGCTCACCACGGAACCAGGATATATGGTGAACCATCTTCACTTTGTTGGTCAGTTGGACACGAGAGCTGATGAGTGCACTTACAATACAAAGGAGGGCAATTGGAGGCTTCTCATAAGGCACATCCGGTGCTTCTCGGTGCCAGACAAGCTCAAATGCCTCCTCTGCCCACTCACATAGCGTGCCAAACGTTTCATATGGGCTGCGTGTAAAAGCAATGGCAAGCAGCTCCTGCATTGCCAATTTTGCAACACACCGAGGTAAGCCGGGGAAGTCTTCAAGGGTGGGCTGTTGGCAGGAATGCTATGTGTAAGTATCAACATATGTACAGCAACCAACATCGAATGGCACTTACAATGTGTTTGCCTGTCGCTCGAGCAGCCTGGGCCTCGCAAGCCTTGGCATCATCCTTGACAAAATCCATGTGGTTTGGATGCGCCGGGAGTTGCTGGGGGTGGGTGCCAAAGCCGGGTTTGGTACCAGCAGTCGAATGTACTGTATGTGAGTTCAAGTTGCCAAGTACGTTGGTGAGGAGCTGGTATGTGTTGTTGGAACCATCATTCCGGGTGGTCGCATGTTGGGCCATATGCGTTGCCCAAGTAAGGATAGCACAGAAGTCCGAGGTGGGCAGGAGAGGGGGATCGGGAAGCAACTCCAAAGGCGGAGTTTGCTTTTCAGGTGGGACTGGTGCTTCAACAGCTTGCCCAGAAGTAAGTGGTGGGGGCTTTGAGCCCCGTCTTGGAGCGGCGGACTGAACTTGGGTGTGCTGCGACTTAGATTTGGCACATGAGTGAGGAAGAATTTGGCTAACTCAAGAATAGGACGGGTGGGGGCCTTGGGACCCAGCAAGCCGTGGGTATTTGCTAGCATGTATGCTATCCAAGTCTGAATCCATATCCAAGGCATTGGACTTGGACAAAGATCTGTTGGCATTTGTGGTGTCGGCATTTGCACGTGTATTGCAAGGCATAGCCAAATCACCCCAGTTGCCAGGGGGGTGGGGTTTAGCCGGGGCCGGGAGAGTAGCTGCAGGGATCTGGTGTTGTGATTCAGAGTTGCCGGGCCCAAGCTCAACAATGGAGGACTTGGTCTCCAATTCCGTCGCTGTATTGTTGTCAACCGGCGCTTCTACAGGTGCCTCTGGATTCATTGGTGTGAGTTCTGAGCTGAATTTTGCTGATGGGTCGGGCCCGCCTTCTGAGTGGGCACCAAGTTAGTCGAGGCATGGGGATTTGAGTGCTGGGCTTACTGGGGGTTTCTGTGGCATGTGATGGGTGTCCACTTTCCAGGACCACCTGTCAGGCCGGTTGCAAGATGGTCTGTTGGAAGGGTATCAGCAAGGGCGTCGCTGACAATGAGAGGACACTCGCCGGAGCACTCCACCCTGTAGTGTCCATGGGAGACATCTCAGGATCTTCTGCCGAGTCAGCCATTGCAGCGAGGATGTTTTTGAGGGTCTTTGGCAATAGTGTTGAGGCATTGACCCCAAGGAAGTCCGTCGCACGCTGGATGGCTGCCACCCAACCGTCAATGCGGATGTGATTCCTGGTCGGATCTTGGCTCTCCAGAAACGGATTGCCAGATTGAGATCCCGGCATGGCAGGTGGTTCTGGCGGATTATTCAAGTTAGTATCTATGCGTTGCTCTAAGGCGGGAAGGGTACTTACCTGGCAAGCTATAGTTGCTCGCTGTCCCAGAGTTGGGACAGGTGATGCGTCTGGGGCAATTACCTTGTTTGCTGTGTTGGTGTTTCTTGGTTTTTGGGAGTGGGGTTGTTTTGGAAGGGGTTGGAGGTCGACTTGACCCCCTTGAGCTGGCTTTGTATTTGTCTCACAGAGCGTCAGTACCATTTCAACAAGGCACAACCTGGGTAAACATACCAGATTCAAGCTTTCAAGCTGAGGGTCGGCGCACTTGCTGAGGGCGCTTTGGCTCAGCAGTTGCAAGTTCAATGTCCTAGATTAATGGAATATCAGTCACACATTGTGAGGTGAATTTATGATTGACTTACAGATTGAGTGACAGGCAACAAGAGTTTGTCTGCCGCAGTAGTCAATGGTTTAACGCGTTGAGTTAGAGGTTGGGCAAGGGCAGATGGCATTCAGTGGTTGGCATCTTTCAATCCTCGTCTGACATTCCTTAAATAGCTTCAAATCACCATTGTAACTTTGGGGCAACCGGACACTCACGTTAATGCCAGTCAATTGTGAAGGTTGCTTGGCCCTCGCCATTCCGGGTGCTATGCCATATGGTGCAAGCAGGAAAGTCGGGAACAAAACGTAAATGGGATGGGTACCAGTGGTGCCTGGTCGGGCCGGCAAACGTCCCACAAGGTCGTGCCAAAGAATATTCTGGGCATTAAGGCAAAATAACAAATAAACAGTTTGCATAGCAGAGCAGGCGGATGCAGCCGGCTCACAGTCTCATGGATTGGCGCCCAACACGGTTACAACCAACTGATGTTGCAAGACTGGTAGATTTTACAGCCGGTTACCAGGCACAAGGAACAGCCAGTGGGCCAGGACCATCTGGCGTCAAAGTAGGCTACAGACCGGGGTGGGGTGATGCAGAGACATGTTGGACAGGTGATAGTTTGTTAGGGGAGGACCGGAGAAGGGGTGGAGTTTGACTTACTCTTGTTTACTACCAAACCTCCCCTGCTGGATGTGCTGTACCAGTGGTGTGAGGTTGAACAATGTGTGCACGAGCTGCATGTCGTGCTGCTATGACTCTTCTTGGGCTACTGAGAGGGAGTGGGGTGGCGCTGGCCTGCTTTGGCGAGGAAGAGTTTCTTTGCCCCTACTGTTCAAAATCTTTCAAGTCGGATGCCGGCCGTAATCACCACATCCTCCTGCGACTGCACTGCTGTGGTTAGCATCTTTCTGCTATTTGTAAGAAGAAGAAACCAAAGCATAAAAGAAGACATGTGGTCAACGCACCGTTGTCCCAATTGCCCGCAGATGAGCCACCTTTGAAGGAGCCTTGATTATACAAAGGCAAAACGCCAGGCGCCGGACCATCTAGACTTCCCTTGACCGCTCCTACTCACAATGTCCTCGCCCAGGCCAACGCCAAAGCTGCTTGCAAGTCTGGTCTATTTGTCGAAAAATTCCCAATCAGCACTGCTGGCGCTCCAATTGGCTCTTTATGCAAGGGCAAGACGGACTTACAGGAATATCTGAAAGCATGTGGGCCACTGGGAGATTGTGACCTTTTTGAGATGGCGGAGATATTTATGACAACCGGGCTGACTGGTCAAGGGCGAACAAGACATCTAAAGGGGCCAATGGTGAGTGTTTAAGACATGGTCAATTCAAAATATTGATGTACTGCATAGTATAAGGGGAAAACGCCTTGGAAAGACAATGCGGGTCTCTTGAAAGACCTGGACCAGCTCCCCACAGGACCAAAGTGGACAACCGCCAACGTCACTGTCGGAGAGGGCCACTACAAGCACAGCCATATTGTCCACTTTCAGAACATCTTGGAGGTGGTCCGGGAGCTTATTGGTGCGCGTCAATTCAAGCATTGTCTCCAATATGCTCCAGAGCAACACTGGACTTCAAGGAGGCAAAAGCATTGGGTGTATAGTGAGATGTGGAGTGGAGATTGGTGGTGGTGTACACAGGTAACGTCGGATGGCTCACCAGCGGGTGAAAATGACTGACCCACCTCTTGAAGTATCTCATCCGCGATAAAAATGGCACAGTTGTGCCGTTGATTGTTGCAACCGACAAAACAACTTTAACAAATAACCCTCAGGGCCCCAAGGGGTATCCCATGTATCTTTCCATAGGGAACATCAGCAAGAGCGTTCGACGCCGCCCCACAAAACAGGCAATGATAATTATCAGTTACTTGCCTGTCAATCCATACAATGACGTATCCAATGAGGATACGCGCAAACGCTATTGGGGGGAGCTGCTTCATCAAGCCCTTGGGAAGGTTTTCAAGCCCCTAAAGTTGGCCTTGTCAAATGGTATCCTTGCCTGGTGTGCTGACGGCTACCTCCGGCACATCTACCTGATCATTGCTTCATGGGTTGCCAACTGGCCCGAGCAGAACGACATTGCTTGCACCTATTGAAATGGCTGCCCAAAGTGTTTGCAACTGTGGAAAGGGCAAGGTCAAGGGGGAGCACGTGCGCCATTGCGGGACCCAGATGCGACCCTCAAGGCACTCTAAGAATATAGCCGGAAGCGAGAGCCAGCCAAGTTAAAGGGGCTCCATTTGAAGCCATGGATGCCATTCTGGGAGGGAATCAAGCATGTCAACATTGGGATGTGTCTGACGCCTGATCTCCTCCACCAATTATACAAAGGGATGTTTGAGCACGCGCGAGATTGGGTTGAAGATCTGCTTGGGATGGAGGAGTTCAATCAAAGGTTTACAACAATGCCACTAGCGCAAGACTTACGCCATTTTCACAAAGGGGTTACGAAGGTCAAAGTTTGGGCGGGGCGCGAGTCAAGGGAGATGATGCGTCAGTTCCTTCCAGTTGTCATTGACACCCAAGCACCCCTGGACTTCATCCGACTCATTTGCACACTTCTTGATTTTTCATATCATGCCCATTACGAGCAGCTCACCGACACTGACCTAGTCAAGATGGACCGTTTGTTGGCACTATTCCATCATTCCAAACAGATTTTGGCCTTGCCGACACTTGGAATTGTTGCCGGGCTGAACACCTTTGATCGGCTGCCCAAGTTGCACATGCTCAGTCACTATACGCACTCGATTAGGGAGCTTGGGACACCAGATGGCTACAGCACAGAGACGCCCAAACACTTGCATATCTTGTATGTGAAGAACGGCTGGCGGTTGTCAAGCAGACAGAATCCCATCCCTCAAATTGTCAATTACGTGCAGTGGCTTGAGGCGATCCAAATCCAATGCGCATATATTGACAAATTCTATGGCAAGCGTGCAGACGCCAATTCTGATGAGGCGGGGTTCTATGGCGACAATGAAGACAACTCAGAAACCAAAGATGATACTTGCTCTGACGCGTATGATGGCATTGCCAATGGTGGCAATGAAAACCCCACTGACAACAAAGATGATGTTGTTTACACAGGCTCCGAGCACCAACAAGCCTTCTCCGGCACTTCTTGTCCCCAACCTACTGTTTCCATTGCTCGGCAGCCGACAGTCTTGCAAGTTCCTGGAAGTGACCTGATTTCATTTTATGGCACTTCCAATCTTACCTGGGCATTGCACCACTTCCTATTGTACAAGGCGTGCCAGTGCGGCGAGGACTTCTTCATACTCCCTTCCGACCTCTTTGATGTCTGGCTCAAAGCGACTCTGCGCCATCTACCACCCCCCATTGCCCCCAATCACCCATGTCATCATGATGTAATATGTGTGCGCCCACTGGTTCAAGACGCTGTGAGTCGGATTACAAAACCTGGTATCTTTGACACGGGTCTCTTTGCCACTGATTGCAACGGCCTAGGACTTGCCCATAAGTAGCCTTTGGTCAAGTTGCTTGCTTTCCTGGTAGCTAACTAGAGCGCAGGTTACCGTGCTTGCCAAGTTTGTGTCATCTTCACACTACCGCCTTGACTTCAACATCTTCACCCTGGCCCCCTGGTGTACCTTGAGGTATTTCACCCCTTTGAGGCTGATACCACCAACTCACACCTCTCATTTACCACAAGCTGAGCCTACTTTGAAGAAGCTCCCGCGGCACTGGTTTTGCCCCTCAACACATTGTCGATGGCCTGCCATCTGGCCCCCAATTATGCGCTCCCACAAACGCATAAATCTGATACTTGCCAAAGCGGCGCCCCTCTCAACACTGACCACTTCCTGTTCAACAACTTCTACAACCATTTCATATACCTGTGGGTTGCGTATTGGCAACGGCAAACTCATTGGGAATCGCTCAAGATGAACATCCTCAATTTCAGTGGTTTTTCATGCTACTCAAGCTGTAGTTAGATGGTACACTTTTGTATTTATGTATCTACCCTTGCAATGCTACAATAGTTGCCTGTGTTGGTCTGTATCTCGGCGTCCTCTCTTGGCCGGTACACAATCAAGGTTTTGCGCCTCAACGACTATTACATTAATATAGCGTAAATATAGATACATGATGTTGCAGGAATGGTTATTTACTGTTAGAGTGTAATGATAGACCACTTATTCCATCTACTGTAATCCACATGTATTGTGTAAATTGAATGTAAAAACATGTGATTGCTTCATGAACATTCCCCCACTTTCATTACACCCAGGGTTTTTGCAGAGTTAAGGGTAGGGGTGGTTCAAAGTGTCACTCAAAGGGAATGTTTGACGAGACAAAACAAGCTGGGTAACCAGGCTTGTTGGTCCTCTATATATATTCAGAAAGAGGCCGAGTCATACAAGGCATAGCCACACGAGTCATACATACAAGCCAGTCAGGAGTGTCCAAGTGAGTCATGCTGCACAGGCAGTCATGACTTGTACAAAGCACAGCCGCATTACACAATGTAACAGAACAACCACAAGGACGTGGCAACATGGCACAGGAAAAGACAAACAACACACAAACAGAACAGCAGACAGAAGGGCAAGATGCAAGGCGAGTCTAATGGAGTGAGCTGGCTCACGACACATGCATCATGGTAGTTGAACAGTAGACTTCCAGTTATCACTTGCTCACACCCTCATCATGGTTGCTGGGTTCTTTTGACCTGGCTTTTCCAGCCTGCTCTTGGGTCACAGCATAGCACAGCCACATAGTTAACCAACAGATGAGCAAATGAACAGGAAATTTTTTGCACTCCAATATTAAAGATATTTACCCCCATGAGAACCACCCCCTAAAACCTAATACCACTCTTGTTCTCCATCTCTAAGTTTTTCTGCATTTTTTACAATCAAAATCAGCCCTATCCTACAAGTATATGGTATACATGTCCATACAATTGCCTTTCCATGCATGACAAGAAACCAAAAGCACGAGGACTTACAAAGCCGCTGACTAAGCAGGAAACACAAGGGTCTGTTGTGAAGCCACACGCAATTTGGGGTCCATCAACGTGCATGTACCGGAAGTTTACTGTATTTTGTGGTCTCTTGTTGCCCATAGCCACGCGTATGTTTGAAATTGAAGCTGTTGCAGGTCAACTATAGCTAGGCGCACGTTGGAGCGAAACGCCTTAATCAATGGTGGGTAGACTTGGACCAACCTCGTGGTGCTAACAAGTTTTAGAGGCAATTGAGCCTGTAGAAGTGAATGTAATTTACCTGACATTGGATGCCCTTGAATCGACCAAGGCGGTTCTGCTTGGTAGCTTATCCAAGTCCGGCACGTAAATCTACATGCCACACACGACCACTAAGTACCCAGCTTAATTTATACATCACGGACCGAGCCAATACTAAAATTACCTGCAAGTTAATACGCGCTTGGCGGGTGGTTCGCCGCTCCCGGCCAGTTCCCGCGTATGAAAGCAACGTATCGCCAACTGACCTTTCGACTGGACGACTTCGCGTCGATCCCGCCTAGCTCGATAAGTGCTATAAAATACTAGACCTCTCTGTCGGTTGGTTGAGGTGCAGTAAGTTGTTTTTCAATGACTTAACGTATCAGAGGCTCATCAATTACAAACGCTAGCGCGAGTCGTTGGTTAGGTCCACATTGTCAAACCAGGACACGTCGCAGTAATTATTCCCGGGTGATGTTGTTGATATCCGAGTTCCCCCGGATGTGCTGCATCTGTGTACACCAACGAAAAGTATAGGTGAATTGAGATGTCGCACAAGAAGGCGCATATAAATGGCTACATGAACGCGCACATTCCCTGCGTTTGATTCCGCCAAGTAACAGAGTTAATCTATCATACCGTCTGCCGGGAATGGGCTGTGCTTCGAAACATATGTGTCCGAAAATAGTAAGGCTCATACTGAATGGGATTTGGTATAAATAACTCTGGAGTGTAATTTGGTGATCGGCGCGAGTAATTTTCGTACGACAGCCACCAAACAATGTCCATGGAGTCTGAAGGGCTAAATCGCTAAAATGGATCTCTGGGTACTGAAAATCCAGGATACAAGCATGTTAGCCAATATCATAATATCAGTTTTGCACTTTGTTTGACCTACCATGCAAACGTAACAGCGGATTGATATCAACAGGTGGGCCGGCCAGAGCGTATGCTGGCGGCGTATCATCTGGCGGGTCGGCACCGCGTGCAACCGGTGTCTGGGGGTGTCGATGCGCAAAACCGAGGCGAAAGGGCAGCCGCTGTAGGTCCGATACGACTAAGTCAACCCCTCGGGCATGAACGTACACTGCTACAACCAGGAAGATCGTAACCAGAATATGAGTGTATGCACCAGCAAGCAGCAGAATCGTCGAGAATAGATGAAAGATGATTGCTGTACATGTGAACCCAAACGACCATATCACCCCAGCCCAGGGCGTACTGTATCTAATCGATAGTTCTTGAAGTCCAGTCTGGTGGCTTTCGAATAACTGGAAATAATTGGCCTATCAATCTCGACGTTAGCAGGTCGCCGATATCGATAGCAGGCATATTGGCCTACAGCGTGAGCGGCATATTTGCCCAAAGCCCGATGTTCCCGGATCAGATACAAGCTATACACGCCACACGCTCCGGCCAGCATTCCTGAAGCCCCACAGATAAACCTGGTTAGGGTGTTTACATCGTGACTGGCAACGAACACCATGTTAGATCTATAAACGATTTGCTTAATTAAGTTCATATCTGTACGCGCAATGCCTTGACTTACGCCCACATCACTCCTGCCTAGATGTTATGCGGATTTGTGTAATAAAAATAAAGTGCCTCAGTTGAGAGATCGCCTTGTACACCAAATCTTGACGTACCGCAGCGGCAGCGGCAGTCCACTCCTCGTTGAGATCTTTTAGAAGGGCTCGCCAGTGATGCGTATATATGATCCGATCTACCCAGAGGTTCTCGAGACGATTAAGATGTATCACAGGACCTCCCCCGTAGAGGGAGGATTGATACAAGTATGCCGGTCCACGAGGAGGGTGGCGCCTTCCTTCGACTGTGGCTGTACGATCCAAACGAGCACCATACTGCCCGTAAACGTTGACGTTCCTGCTGTGAACTACAAGTGCAAGGTTAGAAGGGAGCAATATAGGCGGCTACGGCGTGGCGTCGAACCCAACAATCCCATAATGCGGGCTACGGGGTAGTGCATGATTAGCAGTTGCATCTCGACATAGCAAGAGTTCAGAAATTACCAATAGACCAATTTAGATAAAGCATATGACCAGATTCAGCTGCTTTGTCAAGCCCGAGCAAATACGCTTTGCACTCTTCGGTCGTGAACGGACTTGTGGATCCTTCTGAGGTCATGTGATCTGGTCATAGCTAAATCAGATCATGGTGTACCAATGGAGATGGTTACTCTCACCCAACATGCTGCTGGCAATAGCACCCTCGAGTTCAGCTCGCGCAGCGCCCAAATGGTTTTCATTCTTTGGCATATATTCAGAGTGCGTCCAGTATTCTTCATATAGCAGCGCGCCTACAGAGGCATGTCAATGTCAAGGACTCAACCGTTGATGTTAGCGGGCTCACGAAGGTGTAACTTGTTACGAACATCCGAGATGCCAAGATCTGAAGTGGTTCGCTGACGTAGCCAGCAGATAGTTTTGTCGGAATGGTCGATCATATAATATCGACACGTTGTCCCCCCGGAACAATCTAAGTAAACGTCAAAGGCAGAAGCATCTGGTAAAACGCGGTCACGGAGAATAATGAAGATACGATGCCACTCCATTAGGCGATCCAACACGCGCTCATGGCGAATATACATTTCGGTAATTATCTTGAGTTCGGGGTTGTAGAAATAGGGACGCCTGATAACAATCAACAAACTCGCGCTAAGAAATGAGACTCGTTGTACAGTATTCAACGTACCCTTCGACGGGGTGGTGATATTCGTACCAACCATCCCGAATAGGCTCGATGGGGATATCCGCGTGCCTAACGATGTTACATTGAGAGAAAGTGTACAGAGACTGATGGGTTCTACTTACGAGTCCCTTTCCTCAGTTACATGCAAAACACCAGTCTCAACGTATCGCTTCTTCCGGGGTCCTCTGGAAAGGATACGTTAGCCGACTTCTTTGGAAAAGAATATCACCGCACGCGTTGGTATCATCATAACGGTTGGTTTGGCTGGGAAGACCCTCCCACAGGCGCGGATTATACGTCATAGGATCGAAATTCACAGGCAAATCGTCAATGTTTGATACATTATTCATGTCGTGAGGCAGTTCGTGAGGTTGGTTGCTCATGATCAATTGGGGGCAGTGGCAGTGCAAGCGAGCAAGCGCGGGTAAACCTAAACAAACATTTGGACCAACGACGTGTTATTCCCTCATCATGTCACACCAATAAATGTAAACCCCCACTATTTTTTGTGTTTTACTCCAAAAATGAGCTACAACGTATGATCATACAGGAAACTTGGATCATCTCATCTTCGAGCGCCGGCAATGACCATGACTTACACTATTAGGATCCCCTGGATGAACAAACTATGAATCGCGGCGTTGACCAGGAGAAAGGTTTTAGGTCGTGAGGCTAGGTCGTGAAGACATCGAATGGTCAGTGATTACGGTGGTGGCATGGGTTTGAATTCATGCACCTGGGAAGGCTCTTATAGGCCAGGCAGGGGACGTTCCGAACTCTCGTTTACACAACGCAATTCACAGGCAGCGTCAGCTATTCACGGAGTTGAAAAGGCGAGGTCTTGCTCGTTGCCGAGCGTGGTGAAAATCTGATATAAGAGCATTCTAAGGCGCCTCCGAAAAGCACATTGAAGAGCACGATCGCTTCAGGGCCGGTCAAGTCATTGCCCATCAATGATCTTCAAGGGGGTTGAGCCTCTGGATTCAAGCGGTATTATGCCCTAAACAATTACGCAAACTCTAGTTTAAATTTTGAATTATGATAACCAGTCGTGACAGTAACCGTGACTCAGCCCCCGAATTTCCTCAATTTGATACTCTGACTCGGGTTTGTTGTATGAAACAAATCACTTAGTGTATTTCGGATCAATGTCGGAACGAAGCGCAATGCGCAATCAATTAGGCTATACCATCTCCCCGGATCCGGGTAGACGTGAAGCGACAGCAAGCTTTGGGGCCTACGAAGCAGGGATGCACCCAAATCCAGCATCAAAGCGCAAAGGAACATACTGTACACCTAATCACCTTCGGGAAAACGATGTTCGATGTTCACCGAAGAATGCACCCCGGTTAGTTCCTCGTTGCACCGGGAAACCAATTGCAAAAGCCGGCCTAAAAGGGATGCCATACTGCGCACTTGACCAGTGTCAGTACTGATCCCAAGTAAATGGCAAGGGTGATTATTCGCTGTTTCGACTCTGGATCGTGTACATTCGTCCCACCGGCTGTATACACATCAGGGGGTTCTTCTATATCTATGCCAACATTGGACCATAACCGGATAATCGTCAACACCTGTTGTTAAATTTTCCAGTATTCAGCTTGTTAAGGTACTCACGCGGTAGAACAACCTGCTCGCCTAACAACAACCGCCAATAGCGATCTATGCCGCACACTGTAACACCACTATAGTAGTGACTCACAAACACCACTCCATATTACCTTCACCAAAGCGCCATAGCAACACCCTGCCGAGCTCCTGATTGGCGACCGGAAAATATGTCTGACCTCTAACGAAGAAGAGATATATGATCGAATACATGCGACATCTGCGAATGAACAAGTTACTTAAAGAGCAACGATTGAGCGATCCGGCACCGAAATTAGTAAAGGGATCACTATGGTGACATCGGACCGTTCGTTGGCTTCCAGGTTTATACTCTCGCCATTCCACAGAACTAGCGTCAGGAGAACTATCGTGAGCCACACAGCACACAAAACACCCGCCTCAATAATACATGTTAGCAAGCCACCAATGCAAGTCAACACACGGCTAATATTAAATACCGTTCAGGACATCGTTTGAGGGATGTGTCGAAATATGGCCACCTCAGGTAGGGCTGGCCCTTGGAGGGCTTGATCCCTAGGCATGTTCATCCCCTTCAAGCCCACGCTCAGGCCTGCTCTTAAGGACTATGCCTCGTGCATGTTTTCAGGCGACGGGTTACCGAACAATTCCTCATAAATTTTCAACCGGTTGAGAGAGTTAGGAATAGTATCTGCCTGAAAAAACCTCGACGTTTCCGGTCGTGAAACACGCGACACATCATTTAAATTGACCATCGGTACATCATTGTTCCATATTAGGCTTTATCAGGGAAAGTGTTTGAGTAACCCAAACCGAGCATAGTTCGAATACCGGCACTCACTTTGCTATCGGAGCGCAGATTGCGGATACTGTATCCCAACAGCACAATCCTCGCTTCTCGCGAGGCAGAGTAATGCAACAATACATCCACCGAGTGGGTCGTCGGGAAAATCACCTCGACAACTTTGCTCCTCACTGTGGAGGCTAAGGGCGCCGAATTCTAGCCACATCAGCACTGAGAACTCATGGCTTGAATCACTAGACATGTCCGCTTTCAGTGACCGATGCGCTGAAGCTTATCTTCAGGAGTGACTGGGGACAAATTGGCCGCACAACCTATTCAAATTTCCCCTTCATGGGAATGATGACCGCAAATCATGCGCAAGGTGACTGAAGAATGATGTAATCCATCACTGGAAGTGGCCATTTTCGGTTCAGTGCATTTGCTGACATTACTCGAGTCGTGAGGTATATCCATAAGGGGTTGAATGACGGTAATTGATATAGGCACTGTGGGCTCTCAGGCTACTGAACAGAGAGACAAAGCAACGAATTCGAGTCCGAACCGGGGTGAACAGCGTATTTAATTGCCAACCCTAAGTTACTCACCTTTTATATCCGCGTGTTTAATCCGATCGTCGGAGTAGCCCACATCACAAGCACATGCTAATTACAAAAAAGAGCAGGCGTCGTTTGGCCCAGCAGTGGCACGTATTCAGTCCAAATTCCAACAGCCGGGCTAAGGGTATGTTACCCAAGTTGAACGAACA
Organism: Ceratobasidium sp. AG-K; assembly: GCA_037039685.1. Classification (NCBI taxonomy): domain Eukaryota; kingdom Fungi; phylum Basidiomycota; class Agaricomycetes; order Cantharellales; family Ceratobasidiaceae; genus Ceratobasidium; species Ceratobasidium sp. AG-K. The sequence continues at coordinate 2,988,461 of JAWNGF010000004.1, read as the reverse complement.
GTCACTTTGAATTCCATAAGAAGCTACCACTTTAGCTGGGTGACAAAAACAATGCCAAGGAAAATTCATTATTATAACCCGTTACAAAAGTACGTTGTCTAACGGGATCACTGTCGGCGATTAATCGATCATGATATTGGCAGTTCTCTATAGATCTACTCCGTGTACACCAAGGCGAGTCAAAAAGCGGCGAAGCTAAGTAGGGAAACTCCAGAGAAAAACACATGATTGTGTTGACAACTAAGTTCCCACATGGGAGGTGCGAAGCAACTTTGCTGAGGTCCAGCAAACACTCAAGTGGGGTTTCTCTTACGTTATCACGATGATTCGCGTGATATTTATTAAAAGCCGTTAGCTGAGCAAAGGTGAGTGATAGTGTGAAGGAGCGCAACACGTCAATTATATGCGCTCATTTTGCCTCACGCCACTGATTGGAACACCGCCAATCCAGTGCCCAGTGGCTTAGAGCAATGCGTTCAACCATTTTCATTTTACCCCCTGCCTCTCCCAAGTGGTCTCTGGGAAAACATTCACCGCAAAGTGTGGAGAATGCCCAATAACATCGATGATGCAAATCGTGAGCTCCGGTCATAAGCTCTGGCAGGGGCTATTGATTAGTTTGCCTATTTAATCTGTATACAATTGAAACCTCTAGCGCCCAGGCTGACTGAACGCTGCTGGACACTGGGCTAATTCTCAATGAAATATATATATGAGTCATATGTAGTATCCTGGAACTAACAACGGGGGCTCAGATTGGGAGAACCTAAAACTCGAAGATAAAGTTGGGAAAAGACCCTCAAGGCGTGTGCAATATTAGCTAAAGTAGTGTCTCAACATACCCAACACAAGGATTCACCACTGTCATGCTTTTGTGATTTTTAAATGTTGCATATATGCGCCCAGTCCCCCATGTTTGTAACAATTTTACCCCAGGACAAGTGTTTTTTGCCCTGGAAATTGTTTCTGTTATTAATTAAGTCCAGAATAAAAGTATTCCAATATGTTGAAAGACCGCCAGACCTCAAGCAGACATCTGGATCCCCCATCCTTTCCACCGGGCTCATACCACACTTTTGGGCCAAACTCAGTCTATATGCAGTCCAATGTTTTTGTATGTGGCTGTAATAGCATAGCGTTAATTCATAGGGAATCCAGTGTGAAACAATTCGCTTTGGTTACAATGCAGTTGGCGGTTTCAAGGGGGTTGAATTTGTGGTGACATATCCTCTCCAACAACCCCTTACTTTTGTTTTGCCAATAACTCATTCGTTTCGGGTAAGTTAGCGCGCTTCAGGTAGTTGCTTTGTGGACACGATCTTAAACTCTCGAACGGTTTAGTATTCAGATTTTTACATTAAGTAAATGTAGACATATTGCGACTTTACTCCAAGACATCTTTTTTTGTAGAGGTCTTGTCAGACACTGTATATGCGCCATAGTCTCATCGAAAAAATTCGTGTCATCATAAAGCTAAGAACCGCAAGCCAACCAGGAATAAACATGAATATATTCAGCCGCATGGCCCGCATGTTTTGCAGAGTTACCCGCAAATGGTTAAATCAAAGCCCGTCAACTGAATGGAAAGGTGCTTCCGCGAAGATAAATTCGAAGTGCTCACTCAATGCATTATTGAGTCCTAGCAATCAAGAGAAATATCAGCGCCGTAGTTGAATAGAGTGCTCAATTCAATTTTCGCAACGTTCCGTGCTTGTTTTGGTATGCAATGAAACGTAACGGCGAGAAGCATACTGAACAGAACCACAGTGGAGGACGGCTATTCTCTGACGTGCCCTGTAAATGATACAATTCGAAGTCGTTGTGGTTTATGAGATGCCGGGCCGGCGTCCCTACACGTTGAAAAGGCACAATAATAGCAAAATAAGTGGGCAAGTCGAGGGCTGCACAAGCTAACTCAGGCGATACGCGCCAACGTGCTCATCACACCTCGTGCTACTTATCCACATACCAGATCTCTCCCATGCCCACAAAAGGAACGGCTCAAGGTGATGCGCTCGGCGGCCGTTAATCTAGGCAAAACCCGCGTCCTTTTCCGAGTTTTATCATTAACACTCCTCCAGCGAGCGTGTGGGCGTAGGTAAACAAAATCCGAATCTTGCACGTTCAGCTGTTACATGGTATACTTATGGTACGCTGGTCCTCCATATTCCAACTGAGCCGACTACAATTGGGCACTGGCGCTGACACTTTTAGTAGTTCAGTGGCAAGCCAAGGATAGATAGGAGTCCACGCACCGCTTTGGAAGTGAGTACATTATTTTAGCAACGAAGCGCCATCTTGCAGCAGATGATAGGGGGACGATAACGCTAGGCGCCTCGGAGTGGTCCCATGAAGCAGGACGCACGTTCCTAACCGAAACATGAAACTATGTTCATAAAACGATTCATCACGGGCGTTCCGCAGAAATTTCACTGTCGCTTGGGGCTGACTATGGTACAGGGCACCTGGTCGGATTGAAGGGTACCTTACCCAATCCATGAGGCGCATAACACTCCTCCGAGATGCCCTGGCTCGGCCCAAAAAGCTTGTGTATAAGCTAAGCAATAAAAAAGCGCCCACCTACTGTTGGGATTGCGAGCTGACGTCCGCCCATATACAGTTAACGTCCTGGACTTGCAGGTCGAGCCCACCATCAAACACTAGGCGAGCCGGTTTCTTGTAGACATGTGCATCGTTGCTTTGGTCGTTGTTTGGTCGTTGCTTCATTACGGAACGTCCTCAGGTAGCAATCCGCGGGGGGTGTATTCATAGTAGGGAGATATCTCAGTGTATAAATTTTCTGATGGTCTATCACAAACATGTTGGCTAATTACGAGTCCAAAGGGCCCATTTGAAGTACCATACAATAAACCCGTGAGTGTCGCTATGTACAGCCGCCAGGTCTTGAGCGGCGGTCTTAGTGATCAGAAAAGGCCAATGAAGCCCCGCTTTCCTTGCCTGGACCCAAACCCTAAGCGGGGTTGGCCCCAGGCAACACGTTCCTGCAAGTCAAGGACATCAGCTGTAAATTTATGACTTTTCCTATTCACGGTATTCCTGGTATCCGATCTCGGAGCCGGATTGCCCACCGGACCACGTTTTAATATCTCGTTTTTGTTCTCTCTAGCCCCCACCCCTTAATCTTCCTGGTGACGTGGAAGGACTTATAAAGCGATACTTCTGAACTTAAATCGACAAAGAGAGCTGCGGCCGATAAAAAAAAAAAAAAAGCTGATTGAAGTGCAGCACGCAGGCCCAGCGCTGTGCCCAGGGAGGAACGGCGGGGTGGGTTGCCCGGGGCCGGTGGTGCAAGTGACGGGGTCATGAGTTGGATAAATGCTTAATATACAACACTCAACCAACAAAACATAATAGCCAAGGTGCAGGGCTTGCCGTTTGCGGGGTGGTGGACCAGGAACCGCTCAGCAAAAACCTAAAATGCTCCGGGTGCTCCAGGGCCGAGGTCTGCTTCAGAAGGCTCCTTGAGCGCTCCCGAGCAAACCAAGCTACGGAGCGCCCCGCAGCATTTTAGGTTTTTGCTGAGCGGTGCCCCAGTCAACCCATGACCGGGTGGTTGTGGTAGCAATATGTGGTTGGTTTCTGTTATTACAGTATTTGCCCCAAGCAGATACGCCTAGCTGGACAAGTAGCGACGTCATGGGCGTCCTCCCGGCCCCAAACCGTATTATTTCTCCCCCCCCCACTATATCGAGCCCCGTTGGAATCCGTTTCTCTTCATTTTCCTTCCGCCATTCTCGTTACTGTCAATTCCTCGGTGCTCTTGACTAAAATTTACGTGTCACAGGGCAGTAATGCAATCGGTTCGGCCATACACGCCCGGGAGGATGATCGTTCCTAACCTAAAATGAGGGAGGGCGGGAAACTCTGCTTTCGCTTCTACAAAGATTCATGATTATGAATTGCCAGAGATATTTGATAGTTCAACACGCTGCTTGGCGCGGAAAAGAGGTTGCATTACAGTTGACTCTCCAATAATGGTAGGGTTCGCTACCTTGTGATCGGTCACGGCTTGAGGTCTGACTTCCTGACCGACTAACCGACCACCTCCCGCGCCAGCGGACCTTGTCCATATTACACCGCTTTTCCAATTGTTGTGGACATCGATTTTCCACTCCACGCCGTTGTTTGGTGACTTTGTCCGCGGAACCCAATGCACGTGAGTCGCCACCCAGGTTAAGCGCCATTGATGTCAATTGGCCCTGCTGATCGCGATGCTCTGTGCCGCGTACGCGTTCGAACAACCTTCTGTATGTTGTGGAGTATGCTCTGGAACACAATTCACGTGCGGGTTCCTACGCATACACTGTGGTCTTCTGCCTCCGGCGCCCCTTTTAGGTTCCGAGTTCGCTCTCCTGTTGGCTCAGTGGACTACGTCCACTGAGCCAGTAGGGTTTTTTCCTTTGTTCTTTGTTCTCTGTCATGTATTGTATTAACCTTCTGCAAGCTCGCGCATTCGCGTTCTACTTGTCAGTTCCGACGCGTCCGACTCGCTACACTGTAACAGTATGACGCCGCGATAAGTAAACCGCTAGTAAGTCTCTCTCGACTAACGTCTGGGTTGAGGGAGCTCATAAACTCGTTCAATCTGCATACCCGTTTCGACTTCAGGCTAGTTGTGGCTTCTGGACTGTGAGGTTCACGCACGGGTCAAATTCTGCTGTCATTACGTCCCTGCTAACCCGCACATTGACAGCCGATGACGAAAAATGCGTAGTAAAATTGTTAACATAATTAAGTGTCGTAGTTCACGTCAGGATTGCCTGGACATGAATGGCAGCCGGTTGAGCGCTCAACACATGAAAGGTTGGGATTTTTTCATGTCAACCGTACCCCCGTGAAACATGAGCTCGCATCCCAGGTGCAATTGTGCGAGTCGGGGCCATCGTTGGTTGAGAGCGTAGCGTGACAAGGTGGCTGAGTGGAGCCATTGTGGGGACCTTCATGGTAGTACCGAAAGCTTCCGGGAAGGATTCCGCGGTAAGAAGCGCGGGACTGGTAGGTTCGGTAAACAATTTGCAACATACCAGATGGTGTGGGGCTCAACCGAACGGGGCCGTGGAGACCGTGGTAGACCAGTGTATTATGCAAGCACCCTAAATTAGTATAAAGATACCATTGGAGATACAAGGATAACACTAATAATCAACAACGCACATCAACAATGCACGTATGAGCGTGTTCCTTGAAAGTGCAGAATACGCTGCTGAAGGTGCACCAGGGTCAGGTTGCTACTAGCATTATCAAGGCAAGCGGCCAGAATCTAACCGAGATGTAGTTTGGCTAGATCAAGTCAATTTTAGCAAGTCCGTGTCACAAAATTTGCCTTTTTTCATGTCCATAACGCTTCAGGCACAAAGCAACATTATCGGATAGATATGCACCTGTGTGCGACGCGGACAAGCTGATATTTGAGTCAGGGTTGAGCTGGTTATATGCAAATTGAGATTAGCATGCTTACCGAATGAGTTCAAGGATTCACCAGTGGATCTTGGCCTTCTCATCCATATAACAATTACCCCGAGGTACGATTCAGAGGTAGAGCTAGTCCATCCATCAATTGCTAAATGAATGGCGCCTGGAATCGTCTGTTTATCATGCTTAGAAAAAATCGTACTTTGCATATAAATGTGAAGCACTCACCTGAAAGTATTCTCTAATCCTAGGAGGATACTTTGCATGTATTGCTTTGATATCTCGTGAGAGCGTTATTGGTGATGGGAGGGTTGTGCCAGGGCACAGATAGTCGACCTCCATATGGTGAAACTCGTCAGTCAGAGTCTCAAAAGAACAGTGACTATGCCCCCCCCCCCCAAGCGCTAAGATTGCCCGGTGCCATGCTTCTGAGTATGGCGCTCAGTGCTCGTCTGCATGGGCTTCGTTGTCAAGAAGTGTCTGAAGTCCTCACCGTCGATCGCACTCTTTAGCCTTGTCAAGCAAAGGCGTTGTTCCGTGGTCAGTCTTCATGCAATCATGCTGCAACGGAACGTGAGCCGCATCGTGATACTTGCATACAAACCGGAATGCGAGTTCAATCGGGGCAGGGGGCTGGAAGACCAGTCGAAAATTCGATGAAGCTCAATGTTATAATGAGCATATGCAGGGGATTGCTAGGTTTCTTTGGCTAAACCTGTAGGACACGGATCCAAGAGTGAGCGCATATAACTTGACAAAACTGTGTTTATTAACTGATAATTTCCTTATCTTGGAGCTCCCATACTGCAAGGTCAGGGAGCGAGTTGACGCCCTTGCGCTTCTTCCCCGATGGCTATTCGTCTAGGCGAGCAAGTATGGATAGAACGCCAGGCATGATGAAGGGGCTCGGGGAGGAAGGAAGGCGGAGGTATGCAATTGAGCTCAAACTAAACGATTTATATACACTGAGAAGGACCCAGATGCTATTAGAACACTCAAGAATAGCTTACTGTACGGTATTTGAGCGCATCCACGCTGTGCGCCGTCCGACATCACAAACAGTGCCCGCCGGCGCTAACAGACCTCCACATTAGTCAGCACCGTCCGCGGGCTCCACGGTCCGACCGGTACTCCTCAGCCGAAACCATCTACCATTCGGTATATATCAAATCGGTTTTGGTAAATGCTGTGCGACCATACCATCAAATTACCACGGTCGAAACCACGGGGTTACCGAACTACCATGAAGGTCCCTACCAAACAACGGTGGGGTGTGGAAAACGATGTCCACAACAATTGGAAAAGCGGTGTAATCGCCTTGCGACTCTGCAAGATTTCCCCAATACCTAAATTCAATATGAAATAGTAGGTAGTTCATGGACAACCTAGCGTCTCCATTAATCCAATGCGGGTCTAAATTTAGCATGCATTGTATATGGCTGTCGTCGTGGGTAAAGTTTGGATAACTTCTGGTTTGCGGCGGGTTCGTCCCCATGTAAATGGGGGGTTTCTTTTTAGCACTCGAGAGCTGTTTGCAGGTTGGGCACATACAAACACGCAAACCGCAACTCTGCAACCGATGATTGCAGGTATTCGGGAGGGTAGGTGTGTCCCTAAGGGCCAAGTAGCACTGAATAGCCACTGTTGGGGGCCGAGGAGCTTAATATTAGTGACCTGCACACTGAACCAAAATGGCCGCTTTCAGTGACGTATTGCCTTAAGCTTCAGGCATCTTGCGTATGGTTTGGGTTGATCCTCACCAAGAACAGTAAATTTGAAATGATTGTGGAGCTAATTTTCCCCACGGTCACCCCTGGAGATAAGGTTCAGTGAAAAAATAGCTGAAAGCGGTCACGGTCAGTGCTTTAGACTATGAGTTCTCAATGTTTAGATCACAAGGATTCAGCCCGCCTAGCCCACACGGTATAGCCCTTAGACGGTGTTACCATAGCCCCAAAGGCTACTTACTGTGCTTGGCGATTATCGTGCTTTTGTTCAAACAAGGCTTCCTGTTGTCTGAGGTCACATAGTGCATATTCTAAATTTGTCCTCCAATTTCCCGGCGGTTATTGGTTGACCAGAGTGTAGTAACTTTACATAACTATGTGAAGTTCGTGGTTCGTTCCTGTGATCGTATTACTGTACTACAGTACACTTCCGCGATATGCTCGTTGATGGGCTCCAAATTGACAGCAGTTTTGAATTGGTCCCTGGGGGTTTTTGTATTAGGATCTCGAGAAGACGCACATATCGCGAGAGTGCACATCACGGAAGTGTACTGTAGGTCTGAACCACACCACCAAATCCGCTAATCAAGAAGTTTGCTCACAGCGGGACAAATGCTACTAGACATAACACTACATCCCAACTCAGCAGCAGCGAGGTAAGTCCATTCGCCGGGCCACTTCATAGCTAGTTTTTGTGGTGGTTGTTATTGGATCATATTTATATCTAGAGATAGGCGTTCAGTAGCTTACATCTACGCGTCGTAATCCGGATACAGGCGGGACCAACTGGCGGCAGCCGGAGACATCCGTCGTGCTTGTTTTTCTGGCGGCGATTTAGCGCCGATCGGCGATAGCGGAGTCGCTGGTCAGCGTCCGCACCCTCACTCGACTGTAAATTGGCTACCGCGCACCATAAAACAAAATCAAAGAGGTGCATGTCGAAAAATACTCTTTCGGGATCTTGCTTTATCACTATAGTGGTATATGCACGAAGGTTGCTTAATCGGTATGGTGAAAGCCTAAGTGTCGAGTTGCTCCTACACTTCCTGTGATCATACCGCTGGAGATCATGGACGCGAGTGAATGTCCGGCAATCGTTGGCCTTGGCCTTCGGACTACTCTTGGGACTCTCCTCTCTTCGCTCAGTTTCTTTGCGGGCTGCTGATGTATAGCAACACACGACGCGGCCGAGGAGGAATAGGTACCACCTCAACACTAGGGCTCCAACCGACCATCGGACCAGATGTAACTTCGTATCCAGTTGCCAATCGAGTCTCTGACCTAAACCTTACCATCTCTACCCTCACCCCTCAAGTTGAATCGCGCATTACATGGCTTCTGGATGAAATCCTTCTTCGAGGGCAGTTCGCCGAGAATGCGTTCGATCTAGTAGCGTATGCTTGTGCTCTACAGAAAGAAAAAGATGCAAGGCTTCTTGGACTGATTCTTGACTCGATATTCGGAAAGGTTAAAGAAAAAGGAGAAGTTGCTCCTTTACTCGGGAGGCTATTTTTGATTTTTGCATACGAAGTACTACCAGACTTACAGGACGGAGTAACGACTGGACCAGACGGATTACCTGTGCAAGGACATCTTCTTTTTGGGAGATATTTACTGGATCGGTGTCGCGGAGAGTTGGATATTGCATGGGCCGAGAAGGAGAAGGCCAAAAAAGCTGGCGATGACGTTGATTTGAATGTCAAGCATTGGTTCAATCTTGTCAATCTTGTCAACGACCTAAGAATGCGCTCTCTGGTCCACGAAGTTGTAATCCACGACATAATCCATCGACAAATGACCACCCCTCGACTTACACAAGATGAAATATCCATATTGATCATACTATTGTCACCAATGGAGGCGAACCTTGCATCATTTAAACTCAAAAATCGAGTGAGCACTCACTACAAGGAATTATCAAAGATAGTCGGAGACGAGAGGGTCGAGCATGGGTTGCGTCAGAGGCTGCGGGTGTGTGATCTGAGTTTGTCGACTGAGTGACATGGCGGCTGATTCTCCCGATATAGGAATATGTGTTGAACCAACCATCGACTTTCATACCCTCGACACATCCACTTTCTTTGCCGCCGGTGAGTGCAATATCACACTATCATGCATACCTATATTGATGGTGGTATACATGATGCATCAAAACGCCATCTAGGCACTCTCTCTTTCGGTTAACAAGCATTCAAAAGTTCCTTCGGACCCCGTGAATCAATCCGCGTTTGCCGATATCCAGGTATGAGGATAATCGACCTCGAGGTCCATTCCGTTTACACCGGGGATCACTCCAAAATATCTTCGGGTATCTCCCGGCAGATATGGTGGGATACGGTCAGATCGAGTGGGATACGGTCAGATCGAGTGGGATACGGTCAGATACTGCTGAGGCAGATTCATAGAAAATACGAGCAGATCACTCGGTAATCTGCCAGTATCTGACCACATCTTATTGTATCTGATATCCAAACTGATCTGATCTGTACCTAGAAACAAATGCATATTGATTCACGGTTGTAATCTACACTTATAGACGAACAAACGCTGCGCTTAATATGGCAATCTAGGTGCCAGTTCAGCTCGGATGTCGCCGTGGATGTTCGTCAACCCTTCAGCGAAAACTTTTGACAGCAGCGACTCACCGTGGTGTTCCGAGGTTGTCCAGCACCACCATGCCCCCGCGAGCGGCCAAGATTTTCGACCCAACAGTCGACATGTCTCCGCCAAAGCAGACGTCGTCGAAATACAAGCCTAGTCAGAAGTCAAGTGCCAAAAGTGGTCAAGACCCCAAGGATTCGGGCGGCAACGAACGCGATGATTCAAGCAGCAGCAAGAGTGGCAACGAGAGCGACGATGAGAGCGAGAGTAGTGAGGATGGTAGCAGTAGCGGGGAAAGTAACAGCGACGAGGATAGTAGCAGTAGCGAGGAGAGCAAAAGCGAGAGCGAGAGCGAGGAGCCGAAAGCCAAAAGTGGGTCAATTTGTGTTGATTCGTGCCGATTGCTGAGCAGGTTCTTTTTGGATGAACAGAATCAAAGACTCAGAAAAAGCATGCGTCATTCTCGGAGGACGACGAGCGGCAGCTGTTCCGTTTGCTGCAGAAGAAGTTTGATTCGGAGTCGAGCGCATCCACCAAGCGCAAACGCAAAGCCGCTCCCGCCTCCCCGCCCTCCACACGTTCCAGAAAGTCGAATAAAAGGTCGCCCAGCATCAAGCCAAGTACTAGGGCGCTCTCCGAACCGAAAGAGCCCTACAAAACGTCCAAGGGTCGGTCCAAGGTTGAGTCGGAAACCGAGGGAGACCTTACGAGTGCCAGCGTTGCGACTTCCGACCTGGATCTAGGAGTAAGAGTCTTTTGTTTGTCTGAGACTTACCTGTTGCTTATCTGTCCCAACAGACCTATATTCGTGCTACCTTGATCCGAATGGGAGGCTGGAAGACTTTGGGAGACATTGGCGCTCCAGCGTTGGACGAAAAATCACGCCCAGTATACTGGGTTGCTTGTGTTGGGTCTCAGCTGCTTAGACCAGACTGGGATGCAGGGTTCGAAGAGAATTGGAAGGCCTGGGGGGATTGCTTCCTGGAGGAGTTCCGAGACGGCGTTGGATTCACCGGCGATTCAAACGATTTGGCAGATGTACCTGAGAAGACAGTCAAGACAAAGCTCAAGACAACATGGAAACATTGTCAAACCATTTGGGGCGGCAAGAAGAAAGGAAAGGGCGACCAGCTCAGGGTGGAGAAAAATATCAAGTCAGCTCAGCGAAATCGAGCAATGGCAGTGAGTTTCTGAACGCTTGGGCTGCTCAACTACTTACAATCTTGAACCTCGTGCAGAAACTTCGGGAACGCCTTGAAAATATGAAGGATACCATTTTGATGGGGCACGCATACAACTTGCTACGCATTCGCAAACTGCAGTCGCCTGAAGCATCCGATGCCAAGGACGCACACCACAAGGTTGTGTATGATCCTATCTGGCGCTCCAAGGCTGTAAGTTCTATTGCATGAGCTCAATGTCAAAACTCACACTTCTTTAGTATCGTGTCCTTGTTGGTGCGCTAAACCAGAAAGCCAAAGGGTCAAAAAAGCCAAGTGGCGCGATGAAAAAACGCAAGGTTACATACGTTAAGGTCGACACTCCGATTCCAGAACTCACCAATGAAAATCGCATCCCACGCTGGGCCATTGATGATGATTATTTCAATGCCCACAAGGAATTGATGGAGGAAATCGCCTACATGATTGACATGTCCGCCCCAACGCCCCCTCCTTCATACCTAGACTTTGTGCAGTTATATGGAAAGGAACAACGCACTTACATCGACGCTCCCCCGGCACCATCCAAACCCAGGGCTGGGGCCTCTTCTAGTCGCTCAGTGTCGCCACCTTGTTTCACGCCAAGATGGAGCGGTCGGTTTTGTAGCACAACCAAACCAAAGCTCGTATCCAGCTCAAAATTCGGTGGTGGATCCAAAAAATATTGGTGAGTACTCATTTCTTTCCAAGAGTGATTCGAGTACTTAACTGGATTCAGATCCCTGCCTTGACAAGCCACTCGCCAACACAGAGACTGCGCCTAGGCACACATCGCCACCTGCGGATGGGCGTCAGCTCCTACCTCACGCCTCGAAGCAGACTGCAGCGGAGCTCGCACTCATGTATCGTGACGCACAGTCCACCGAAACTGCACCTGGGCCGCCTGGGCCGACAACTGGCCTGCCTCCAATCGATCCGGTCATGTCACCTCCTCCCAAGCTCAGTTTAGAGCAATCTGACAGTGGTGAGCCAAGGCCAGCCGATGACTTTCTAGAGTCGCATATGTATCTTTTGTTGTTGCGCCGGCACAAGCAGCGCGAATGTATGTACGAATGTAAATATTTCGTAGGGTTGGGTTCTCCAAGAATGCTGCACAGAGCTCATTATCATCTGGGTTGTCGGGGCCATCCACATCTCCAGGAGGTGTTGCGGGAGCGCCAGGTGCAATCCCTGGTCCGTCTCGTAGCATAGGTCCGATAGGTGGGTCGGGATTGGGGTCGTCGTCTTCATCATCACTGTTGCTTTCATTGTCATCGTCTTCATTGTTGTTGTCGTCATTCCCCACACCCTTACTGAGTGGATCCCCCAAGTCCTTCTGATATTGGAAAATACTGGGCGTGTATGCGGGTGGTTGTGACAAATCTGAGATGTCGCCCAGTAAATCCTTGAAGAATTCGATTTCTTCTTCAGTGTCAATCTCATGGGTGGAACGCTTGGAGAAATCAGAGCACAGGGTGGGTGTCGGCAAAGGGGACTGGCGGTTATTCCTAGGTGGTTTGGGCGAAGACGGGGGAGCAGGAGGAACAGGCGCGGTTTGGAGGGATGGCCAGTGTTCGGCTTTTTCCGGTGAAGCAAAGCGACTCCTTCCTGGGGATTGGGTTTGACTAGAAGGCGCTTTCAGATGGGTAGGTCCTAGAGTATTGATTTGTGTGCCGGGGGAGCCGTTTGAGGAGGTGGGACCAGGCGATGCGTGCATTGTGTTCGAAACGCTAGGCAAAGGTAGGAGCGGAGAACGAGCCGGGGGTGGGGAAATCTGCATTGGGACAGGTGATTCTGGATCTAGGTGCGACGGGCCGGGTTCGGGCAAGTGAGGCGAGTCGTCGGGCGAGGCATTTTCGTCATTTGGGATTTTGCCATATAAGGCAAAGTGTTCTTTGATCGCTCTTGGACGCAGAACTTTCAGACCGCGACATTTGACACAAGGGCAAGGCCGTCTATCTGTACCAAGAACCGATGACAGACTTGTCTTGCTCTGGACACAGGTCAGCCCTGAGCCGTCATCTGGAATAATATTTACTCACTTTTTTCGCCTTTTCACGCGCCCATTGGGCTGTTGAACGGACGTCCATAATGGCGTATAGCATAGCACGGCGGGTGATCGTGGGTCACTTGGTTGTGCTGATGGTCGGCGAGGAGGGACAAGGCACGGCGTGGGACTTAGCAATGATCGTGAAAACAGCGTGCGCACAGACCATTATAATCTGGTGCGTATCCGCTCATTGTGTCGGACGGTATCTCGCTGTATCTACCGTCAGATACCGTCAGTTCTTGCAAAAAAACCTCCCTCAAATTGATATTTGTATCTATGTCTATCTACTCGTATCCGACTGTATCCGACCATATCTGCCGGGAGATACCCGAAGATATTTTGGAGTGATCCCCGGTGTTACACCGCAACTATAGGTACAGGACACGAGCCCAGTTAAGGGCGCCGAAGTAAGTCATTCACAATGCTTGTAGTTAACTTCTGTGCTCAGTGGTCTCAGACTACCGGAGAAACCATCCCAAAATTCGACTTATCTATTCTAAAGGATGACAAGTTCCATATCAACGTTCAAACGGTTAGTAATTTGCTCGTTCATACGCCCCCATCCTCAACGCTTATACCTTACTAGCCACTTGCCGTTGTTGTTGCCTTTTTCACTCAAATAGCTCAGCCACCAGTCGCAGACTATACATCAGAGTTGCAATTTGCAACGTTCCCAGAAAATCCAATATCTTCGACTGCTATGTCGAACGTCTGGCGAGTAACGTTACGGAGGGGTATTCACGTAGCCGTAAAATGTATCAACTGGACAGTCTCAGGAAATGATAAGGTAGTGAAGGTGTCGTATTCACGCGAGCGGCTTTTCACCAGGCTCACTGATAGATTAATCAAACCAATAGCGGACGGTAAAAGAGCTAGCAGCTTGGTCCCAACAGCAACATACGAATGTGTTACAACTGTTGGGAATTGCGCTATACAAGGGCAGGCTAGCGATGGTTTCCGAATGGATGGAACGTGGGAGTGTTATCAACGTGGTAAATAACCTTCCAGACGTAGACAAATTTGACTTGGTATGGTACTTTGCCGCATCATTACCTCTCATGTCTAAGGCTTTGCACTGGCAGTGCGTTCAAATAATTGGTGTGGTTGCATGGCTACATAACAAAGGGGTGGTGAGTTGAGAACAAAATTAGCAGCACCTTACACTAGCACAACGATACCTACCAGCTATAACGCAGGTACACGGCGATTTGAAAGGGGTGAGACAAACACATATGTATTTAGCACGGGCTAACAATTCACTGCCAGGAAAATATACTAGTATCAAACGACGGGAAACCGAAAGTTACAGACTTTGGGCTGGCGGCGTTGAGCGAAGGGACTTTGCAGTTCTCAGAATCCCATGAAGGTGGAGGAACAATGAGATGGATGGTGCGCCTGCATTTTCAATCTGTTACGTAGCTAATTGAGCAACAGGCACCAGAACTTTTCGAAGAAAACGCCCGAAAAACTTTTAAAACTGATGTATATGCACTCGGAATGGTATGAACGCAATCATGGTATATTATTGGGACACTTAACTAGCTTGCGGCGGCTCGCAGACGGTACTGGTAGGCAGCTTATATTATTACTATTATTCCATGCTGAGTGAATCAATTATGTGGTTCGTACAGGAAATACTAACGGGACAAGAACCATTTTCGGAGATCGCGAGTCCGTACGGAGTAATAAAAGCTATCTCAGTGGACAAGCAGGTACCGAAACGTCCAGCCTACCTTGCTGAGAAAACAATTCGAAACGATGTGTTCTGGGATGCCATGGTCAAGTGTTGGGTCCACGACCCAGACCTCAGGGCAACGGCTGAGGAAATTGAAGATCTGGTGGCCACTAAGGACGGCGAAGGGTTGATGAAGTCGGTATCAGGAAAGCGTAGTAGTTCATGTTCAGGGTGCACCCTGGCGTGAATTCGTTGGGCGGATCCATCTGATCCCTGTGGTTCAAGAGCGGTCGGAGATTTCGATTTTCGTTTGAATCTTTGTTTGCTATCAAATGTGTTATTGGCGCCACACGTGAAATGCAATCTGTTTGGACGAAAAAACTGCTGGGCCCTCTCAGGCTTGCTTGCATGTGTGTCGGCGATTATATTAATTGAAGCGTGGTAGCCCGCCCAGGCTCGTTGTTTATGGCGCCGGTAGATATGCACCAAATTTCGTCCGTCGAAAGTGCAAGCTTTCGTTGTGTCATGAAGGCTACACAACCCGATTCGTCGGTCGAACACTATACTGTAAAGCCTCATTGCAGGTAGAGTCACACATGTGTGGGTATATGCTGTGTCCGACGTCGGCGATAATGCAAGGACCGACACCTTTTGGGTCATGGTGTTTGGGGATTATTCCGAGGGGTGTATATACAAGTACTACAAGAATACTGGTCGGATTCACAAAGCTTATTGAAAATAGTAGATTTTTCTTGAGTAACTCGTATTTATTTATATTCGTATAAGTTCCCAGAGAATATGGTGTGAATCCAGGATCGGACCGACACTTCCATGATCATACCGGCGAGTTAGCAAGCACGATGCTCTTCCGACTTGCGGTATTCCTGTTCCAACTTCGTTCCTAACAGCTGCCCCCTCCTCTACCCCATTGCAGATGCATAGCGGTGCGCGGCGCGTTCGAGGAGGAGTTGGAACGGCTCCCTCAGGACTCAACCCCACCATCGGCCCGGATATAACCTCGTATTCGATCACCGACCGAGTCTCAAGTCTCGGTCTTACCAGCTCCACCCTTACGCCTCAAGTCGAATCCCGTATCAGAGAGCTTCTCGAAGATATCCTGCTCCGTGGACAATACTCCGAAAATCCGTTTGAGCTCGTTGCATACGCTTGCGCTTTGGAGAGAGAGAATGATGCGAGACTGCTAGGATTAGTGCTTGATTTAGCATTTGAGATGGTGAAGCAACAGGAGGAGGCCGCCCCTATGCTTGGGAGATTATTTCTGATTTTCAGGCAGGAGCTGCTTTCTGGTCTACGAGATGGGAAGACTTATGGGCCGGATGGACGCCTCCTAGCGGGCAACTCGCTATTCACGAAGTACTTAATGGACCGATGCCGAAGAGAACTAGACATCGCATGGGACGAAAAGGAGAGGGCCAAAGATGATTCTGAGGACATCAGCGGAGCGGTCAAACACTGGTTTACTCTTGTCGACTTGGTCAACGATCTGCGAAAACGGTTTCTAATCGATGATTCTATCATACACGAAGTTATTGAAAGACAAACGTCCATTATCCGACTTACAGTAATCGAGGCTTCAATACTCATCGTGTTGCTATCGCCGGTGAAGCCGGATGTCAAGTCATTCACAGCGAGGAATCGAGTAGAGTCTCACTACTCGCAATTGCGGAGGATGGTCAAGGACGACAGGATTGACTATGAGATACGTGAGAGGCTACAAGTCAGTAGTTCGGGTTGGTCCAACAAAATCCATTATAACGACCTAATTTAGGAGTCGGTCCTCAGCAAATTCTCCAATTGTGCAGCTGCCTCGATTCCTGCCGGATCTGCTGTAAGTCGAATCATTATCGCCCATAGTAACGTTCCGTAGGTAATCGGATCGGTATCCAATATGTGTGCATAATCCCCCGCAGGCGCAGGAAAATTTGGGCCAGGATCACCCTCTTGCCCAGGAACTGAATGCAAGCACGCCAACACATGAACATGTTAATCATGACCCGAGGCTCGGGAGTGTCAAGGTACGCACACGAGTTCTCTAGAACATATTTGGTGGGTAATCCGTCGAATCCAGAGCGCAGAATCAACCATTGTTCTGGTGAGACTAGAGAGTGTATGGTAGGGTGTGGTGGCTCATAGCACACTAGGCGCCGGGGGGGACGCCAGTTTCAGCATTCGACCGATCGATGCTGCATGACAACAAGTTCTATGTCAACGCTCAAACAGTAAGCCACAACATGTCTAACTTTATGTTCGACTATCGTCCTAATGGAACTACTCTACTAGCCAATCACTGCTATTGTCGCCTTCTTTACCCAAGTCGCGCAACCAGCCATCGTGGATCTTACCTCCGAGTTGCAGGCTGCGACTTTTTCGGATGATCCTATATCGACCACTGCCGTATCTGACGTTTGGAGAGCAATGTTGCAAAACGGTTCGCAAGTAGCTGTCAAGTGTGTCAAGTCTCCAGTGTCAGGGAATGACAAGGCCGTCAAGGTAGGCGCCTTGGGCTTAAGTAGTAGTGGAAAAGCTAAATTGTATGTAACAGCACACAGTTAGGGAGCTCTCTGCTTGGTCCCAGCAGCGACATGAAAACATACTTCAGTTGCTCGGAATTGCGTTACACAAAGGGAAATTGGCAATGGTATCTGAATGGATGGAACAAGGCAGCGTAGTCAACGTCGTAGATAGGCGGCCAGACGTAGATAGGTACGACTTAGTAAGTTTTCCGCTCTCGAATATAGTTGGTTCCGAAACGACCCGTTGAATAGTGTATACAAGTTGCAGGGGTGGTTGCGTGGCTTCATAGCAAGGGTTTGGTAAGCTGATTTTAGTCTGATTATGGCGGACCGCTTATACATAACTTTACAACTATGGATAGATTCATGGTGATCTCAAAGGGGTAGGGTCGTGGTTATATTGATCAAGGATGCAATACTGAAGGTAACCGTATAGGCCAATATTCTTATATCCGACGGCGGGGTGCCAAAATTGACAGATTTTGGACTGACTGTAATGGACGAAAGTGCTTTACAGTTTTCAGAAACACTTGTTGGTGGCGGAACTATGAGATGGATGGTGTGCTGATTCCGGTTGATGGGATCCATAGGAAGCTCATCTTGTTTTAGGCACCTGAACTCTTCCAGGAAAACGCAAGAAAGTCGTTCGAAGCGGACGTGTATGCGTTAGGCATGGTAAGTGCGTCTGTAGCCCCTGGGTCTTAGAGCACTGATTTGCGCCCGACGATTATTCTAGACGATATTGGTACGGTAACTCATGCGCGAGGGGAAAATAGCTGAGTTGGCACATGCAGGAAATATTGACAGGACAGGAACCGTTTCCCGAAATTTCAACCCCGCACGGTATAATAAAAGCGGTCTCGATGGAAAGGCAAATCCCGAAACGCCCTGCATGTCTAATGGATAACGATGAGAGGAACGAGGTTTTTTGGGACGCAATGGTCAAGTGTTGGGCATACAATCCGAGACAGAGGCCAACGGCCCAGGATATTGAGAGGCTATTGAACTCTGCTGGGGGTGGCAAAGGATTGATGAAATCGGTATCGGGAAAGCGCAGTAGTGCGTGTTCAGATTGTACACTGGCCTAGCACTAGCTATCTCTCCTTCCCTGAAGACCCTGTTTTTCCCACGCATACAATCAGAATACTCAATAAACTCTCGGCGCTTCACTGGACGGCACAACCTGCTTCTACTCGTGAATTTAATCTAATCGCTTCAGTGGCAATAATGGCCACCACCGCGACGAAACAGGCTCAATGTATCCGAGGTGATATCGGCTTATAAGCACTTACAATAATCCAACTAGCCATATAGTTCGTACGCACCTACGCTAAAGACAGACTACAACAACAAAAGCAAAGGCAATAAAAATAATACACAAGATCAATACAGAATTGAGCATCTAGTTTCCAGTCCCAAGAGCAGCGAAGGTTGGCCTGGGTGAGGCAGTGACGCTTGTGACCGGGGTCAACACCTCGTGAACTGGAGACAACAACGTATTCGTTCGGTGCTTTAAATCGACGCCGTGTGCGGGAGCGCGGCTGGTGGAGTGCGCATCGTGTGATGGGCCCGTCTCGCCGCTTGGACGTGTACCGGCAAAGTCGAACCCGAGGGGGCCGTGACCTTGTGCGTGTGACTGGCCAATATATTCACGCGGCAATACGACTATCACAGGCGTCAGATCTTGCACCTAGCGGAGATTTATCACGTGTACTGACCTGCACGATCAATGGCATGGGGCAGCCCTCTGTGTCGCCCTCTGAGCATGACAATGCATATAACCAGTTTAGATAATGGCTTGAGAGCACCGGAGAAAGAATAATTGGCCTATATCATCGTGAGCATAATGACGCGGGCAGTTTGGATTCGGCACTTACATCCGGCAACCCCAAAGAGAGACCAACCGTCCCGTAGGCTGAGACTAGCTCAAAGATGATCGTGAAAACGTCGAACCAGCCGTTTGATTCCGGATTCATGAGCTCTCCTCGCTAAGTTCCGAGGGATTAACATTGGTGATACACTCGGAAGAACCTACTTACCTCAATAATGCACAGAAGCCATAGTGCAAAAGCAAGCCACCACATGTCTGTCCGTCACGTCAATCACTGGCGGGGTGATGAGCACCAAAGTAAACGTACCGAACGATAACTGTCTTCTAGCGTGCCAGGCGAGATAACTACCCCATGCGTGCATAGGTCCGCCAGACGGATTTGGTTCTTCCTCCTCCTTTTGATTGTCATCGAGGTAGAGGCCAAGTGATTGCTCTTCGTACACGTTTGTGGAACGGACAGATATCGCGACTAGGAGTAATGTGTAAGGGACGGGGTTGGCAAAACGAGGAAACCTTCTGCTTACTCGGGTACACTGCAACATACCTGGAGGCAATGCGTCAATCAGTATGCGAACGTAAATCCCTCAAATAGGCATAACACATACATCATTGTCACATATAAAACTCTGTTCGCGAAGCCCGTCAGTATTAGTCAAGATTGCCGCTGAGAAGCTTACTTTACTGCGGGCGCAAGGGCAGAGAGGGAGACAGTTGCGAATCCAGCAGCTCGGACCGCGGCGGCTTGGAGAAACCCAATAGCAAAGCGAGTCCCAATAGGAACTGCTTCGATGACTTCGTTTCCGATATCGAGCACCATGAAAGAAACCCAATCCGTGATAACCATGCTAAGAAGCACGATCAGGAGGAACCATGTTTGATGACTGGGGAAAAGGTAGATAAAGCACCGGCGCGGGTGGTCTAGAAGGAAGGATAAAGTTTCATGCATCCGCTGGCCCACAATCTTGCTTAAAAGCCATCTAAGGTACGATCAGTCGGCGAGTATATGCGCGTAAGTTCAACAAACTCACATGAAAAACCTCAGACTGTTTCAAAAGGATCGATACGGTCAAACTCAATTCGGATGTCTATTAAGTCACCGAGATACTTACAAGATAGGCTAGGCAAGACAGTATCTTATCAGTATCTGTATAAGATAACTCGGTCGAGTACTCACAAAAGCGGTGTTCCCAGCTAAGATTAAAAAGAACATGATCACTATCATAGGATAAGCCGTTTGAAAGGGAACCATTGACTGGTCGATGAGCGACATTCCGGTATTCGTGTAAGAAGAAACGCATTGAAACGCCGCAAACCTTGAAAGACAAGGAGCTTCAGCTTTGCGAATTACATAGCGCTGCGAACAACACGTACCATGTCGGCGGAACAAACCGATGTTGCTGGGGTTCACTGAAAACTGGGGCCCATTTTCCCATGCTCGAATAGGGTGCAATGACCACGAAGGCGAGTAACTGCGTGAGAAGATGGTACTGTGGAGGCATCAGTCAGACGTATATCACGCCATTCAAAAAGTGCATTACCCCTCCAACTATCCAAAGCAAAGCACCGAGCGCCCGATACTCCACACCACCAAGCTCATCTTGCTCTTCCTGTGACAAATCGTGGAATTGCGAGTTGCGCCCAACAATAGCGTCAAAGGAGATGTACGGAACCTGGCGAGGCTCTGCATGTACACTCCCTACAGTTAATGTGCGCGTTAAAGTCAAGGTGTTTGGGAAGAAGCGCCGGATAGCTCTGCCTGCAAGCTCATGCGGCATGGGGAATCCCCCATAACCTGATTGATTGGTGGGTACCTGGGTGTTGGGGGTGACTCTGGCTGTTCCATAAGACCGACCGGTTGCTGTTCTTGGGAAATAAGCAGTGGAGACTGAGCCCATTCGAGGTCCTACAGGGAATGAAGTGGTTAGCGCCAACCCGAAACGGGGAAACGAGTAAGGATCATCGTAGCATCGGCCTCGTGGTTTGTCGGACAATAACCTCCCGAAGATTGACCAGCAATCAAACGAGGTCAACCTCCATTATGCAGGATAGGCAAAGCCCACGACCGCCAATCTCACACCCAGAGCAATCGAAAACACTCACTCCCAGTACTCCCAGCCCTCGCCCGTCCATACGTCGGCCCGTGGCCCGAACTGCTCGCCCCGCCTACGTTCGCACTACCAGTGTCCCCCGCATCCGACCCTGCACCCCCACCCATCGAGAAATTCCGGAACCGGGTCCGCTCCCGTTCGCGTTCGGAATTGACGCCCGCAGACTGACGTCTGGTCCCTGCTCGTCCACGCACCCGAGGACTTTCAACAAACTCGATCGTCTGAGTTCGAGGGAAGTCGCCCGTGCCGGATGCGGTGGTGGGTTCTCGGAGTGTTACGGCTTCGCTTATTGAGCGCTCATGACCAAATGAGACCGAGGCGTGGTCCATGTCTCGCGGGCGGTTGGGGGAGAGGCGATCGTCTCCGAGGGTACCTGGGTTGACTCGGATTGGCGGAGGTTTGAACCGGACGGGACTTGACGAAATCCTTGTGCCTATGATCGGAAACGCAGTCGAAGTGAGGAAGATAAATTATGACGTGTGGGTCGTAGGGTGAATTTAGGGCATCGGAGAGGATACGTCAGCGACAATGAGGGTGTCAAACAAAATATATACTTACGAGGAGAATTTTGATCGTCCGTATCGATTGGAGACAGACCTCCCGACCTCGAAAGTATAGGGGATCCATTCACACCAAAACTAGACAAATTGAATCATGTCAGCATAACGCCCAGGCCATGTCAGAGGTGGACTTACCTCGCTGGGTGAGCCTCGGTTCCTTCATCGGTTCCCACATCGCCATCAATACGTCGCAGAATCCCACTTCCATCATCGCTGATTTCTCCTGGACTTTCCATAAATGGTGCGAGATGTAATCCAGTCGGGGTGGGAGCGAGGTTCGCAGATGGGGTCGCGTCATGGTCCAACTGTTTGGGAGTTGACGTGGAATCGTGGTGAATGGCATTGAGAGAGTCGTCGAACTCCATATGCGACAGCGTCCGATCGGGTGAATCGCCGCCGTCGTATCGAGTTCGAGAGTCCGATGAACTAGTAGCAACATGCTGAACCTCTTCTCCGTGCCCGTACTCTGCTTCCTTTTCGGCAGAGTGATGTCCATTCTCGACTTCCCGGCCCTTGCCCTTGCCCTCCTCATCCACGACCATTCCTCCGAACCTGCCCATCGGATCCACACGCTGCGGGGCGGTCTCGACGCGCCGGATCATATCGGTTCTTAGGCGCTGAGCCAATCCTTTGCGCTTTGCACCGTCCGTGGATGATGGAGTTGCAACGCCAGACACCGTGCTCGTTGGGGACTTGCCGGGTGGGGCAGTAGGGTACACCCGGTTAGCGAGACGTCTCAGGAAACCGGGCCGAGTGGATATTTTCTCAGGAATGTCGGGGAGATTTGCACTGGATGCAGGGGGGTTGGCATTGTTGTCTCGTGAAAGCGAGCGTGAAATGGAAACGGTCCGGGCTCGCATTGCTGCGATTATACCGCCTTGTCGTTCTCGTTTACGTTCCTCGGCGATGATGTGGGATAGTCTGTTCTGGAAGAATCGTCGGCGGGTAAAGACAATGACCCAAGAAACAATGACGGGGTTGCCAATGCACATGAGGAAGAAAATTATGCCTTGTTGGAAGCCAGTGAGCTGGGAGAGGTCGATTGTTGCCAGGCCGGTGACTGTCATCGCACTGATGCAGTTGAAGAGGGCATCGATAAACGGTACGTGATATCGGCCATTGGCGGCATAAAATATAGTTGCGGATATAAGAGGTGTGAATGTAAAGAAGAGAACATGGACTCTGTTCGACGATTAGCCTTCACATCAGGAACCGGGAAATGAACTCGAACATACCTAAAAAAGTTGAGAGATTCGTAGAAACGCAACCAGGCCGCGGTGAGAGCGTTGGCCATGCCCTGGGGCAGAGTAATCGATGGGTGGCAGATGCGGGGAACGCGAACCAGTGAATGTGTGACAATAAATAGTCCACGTGTGAATGCAGATACAAGTAAGGCAAGCTGTCGAATATGCCGGGGTCTAGATCAGAAAGGGCGAGCTCGAGGTCCAAATGAGTCTCGATCGGCACAAATTTTCGCAAGTAGTAGTGTAGTGTATTATAAGGGGTCCGTATGTTGGTTGGGTGCACACGATAGGGCAACTATCATGGGCTCTAAGAAAATGGGTTGGGCAATGGGTGGTGGTTTGAACGAAGCCAAGCAAAGAGAAACGTGCATGGATGCCCCACAGCACCCCTGTCTATCCTGTCGTCACAAGGCCCGCCCTATCTTCCCCGCAGTGAAAAACGCGATTGGTTCAGCCACACAACCCGAAAGACGGCGATCGTCCTCCCGACTGGATGAATAAAAATACAAGATGATTTACACCGGCGACAACTCAGGATGTCGTCATTAGACAAAAATATGTGGCGGGCCATTACGTCCGGGATATCGCGGCAAGGTCTAATTTTGGTTTCAAACAAATTGGAAAATCAGGGCTTGTCATCAAACGCGATTTCCCCAACTGAGCCCGATGACAAACAACTCTTGACGACGCGGCGGCGCAACAACGGACTCGAGCTCAAACTTGCCATGGCTCGTATGGGCTGAGTTGTCTGACTTGAACATCGCTGCGGCGAGGTGACGGAGCGATGGCGAGCGCGTGTGGGGCAAGTTGATGATGGCTGAAACACCTCACGGGGTGTGCGACGTTTTCGCTGTTCGAGATGTAAGCATTTCAGCAGCGACAGACGTTACACATATCCGCTGTCAATGTGTAATCTCCATGCACTTGTCTCCACTCGACTCCACATCTTGCAATCAAACTGATTATTCGCTGGCAGGTCGGGCGCCGGCGACGGGATCGTACCCACTAAGACCCGATGTATACGACGGCGATGATCGCCCTGCACCCTCGTTCCTTGTTCTGGGCATTCATGGGACCTTCTCACCGTGTGGCGAATACGGTGTAGAGCGCCTAGCAGAATTCGCGCATTCACCGAGGCCTGCTATCGCCTCGCCAAGTATACCCTTGCCTAGTCAAGCCAGCCAAGACGTGCCAATGTCTTCGAAGATCATCCAGGAGTCAGGGGCGCCTAATATTATCCTTCACCGGGCTGCAAGTTGGGCTCATCATTGGGACGCGGCCAGCACGTCCCGGAGCATGATTGGGAGTTATGCGCTCATGTTTTACAGGTGCTCCATCTTCTCACGTTCCCCTGAGGTCGAAAGAATACATTATCTTGGCTTCTTTTCCTCCTCGCCTCCCCACGATTCCAACTTCGCAGGCCGATGTACGGATCGAGCAGAGCTCGCAACACGACTCTACCACGCCTCCTTCTCGGTATGGACATAGTCCGAGCCTGAATGGAGAGGCGGAATGTTGACATCTTTCACGTAGATTTGGAGGCTATTCATGGATTGAGCTGCTGTAGCAGGGTTGGGAATGACTGAAATCATGATCACAGAGTGGCATTCCCCGCACTGCCGCATGTATAAATACCGTGATTACTATTTAATTTAGGATCATGTGTATCCCTTGCACTTATGTCTAAAAGAGTTCCTACACGAGGCCCGAGGATAAGAGAGGAGAGCAGTGTGATATATAAATGAGGTGGTGGCTCATGGTGGCAAGATTCGGTTGTCTAATGGGCCAAACGTAGGTCATTTTAGCATGAGCGATTATTTAGGAGTCAGGTTAAATTATCTAAGCGATAACATATCAAAAGACGATGGATTATATATGGGATGCAGTGGTTTAACCACTGGGAGCACGGGCCGTATCGGAGGCCAAGAGCTAGAAGAGATGACCGATACCAAGAATTTAGTGTTCTACTGTAATTCAATGTGAGTCAAGTAATCGTAATATTTACTCACAGTGCTGGCAGAGCATAAATTTAGCTTCTTTGCTTACCTTTCGCCGTAACTTGTTATTCAGCACGTTGTTCCGTAAGTAGAATTTTACCTTACGTCTGTAGAACTCTCGGCGTTACACCTGGGACCCTATTCACGTTGCACTTCAACGATCATACCACGTCCACTGACTCCGGAATTACTCAAGTTCCAATGTGATTGAGCGACTCTTACCGATGTCGTCTAGTCATCCCCCACAACTCGAAGCCATATCGGACGCGAGCGTCATAACAAATGGTGTAGTTGGGCAAAAAATGGCAGACGACGCGTCTGGCCTACTCGTCCAATAATGCACGCGCCAGCCCGACGCGGAAGACAAGGCCTCGCCACTAACCCCCCTCCCACCAATCGCACACGCACGACAGTCGGGCCCGATATTAGCGACTATTCAGTAGCCGATCGTGTCGCCGACCTCTCCCTTACGGTCGCGACTTTGACCCCTCAGGTTGAGGAGAATATAAAACGCCTCCTCGATGAGGTTTTGGTTCGTGGACAATTTGGCGACAACGCAATTCAACTCATAGCCTATGCTTGCGCCCTGGAAAAGGAGAAGGACGCTCGTTTGCTCGCATTGATCCTGGATCTGATGATGCAGTGGCTCAAGGACGATCCGGAAGCCGACGTTTACCACTGCGCTCGACTGTGCCAGACTATTAGGTCCCAAATTCTTCCAACAATGCAGGACGGAAAGACGGTCGGGTCGGATGGGCAGCTAGTTGTTGGTGCTCGGCTCTTTCGCACGTACCTACTTGGCCGTTGTCAAAGTGCGACGGAGTACATATGGAAGGCGAAGGAGATGGCAACCTCCTTAGTGGATAGGACTCCAGAACACGCCGAAGCGAGTCGCTTAGAGGTGACCAAGTGGATCAACTTTGTTGAGTTCGTCTACACACTTTGGGGAAGCTTCGTTCTTGGGGAGTCTGTCGTCCATGACATCATTGAGAGGCAGTTCACCTCTATGAGACCAACGGACCGGGAAATCTACAAGGTTCTCGCACGCATCGGGCTTGGAACAAGATTCTCACGCGAACACAAAATGGAGGGTCGGATGAATGCGCATTACGTTCGATTACAAGAGCTAGCGCAGAATAAGACGACTGCGCCGGAGGTGCGGGAATCCATACTGGTATGTACAAACCGTCATTGAGGCTTGGATAGTAACCGAAGCCCGCATACAGTCTTCTATTCCCAAAGTTGAGGCTGCCTTAAAGGGCGAAGGAATCGTGAGTCAGCCTCCGGTAGGATTAACTAAGGTTAGTTTGTTCGGAAATCGAACGTTGTTGCCTGCTGACATTTGGGGGATTGGCAGGTTTCGGATGCTTCTCACCCTCTGGTTCCGACAAAGAGCAATCCGCTGCAAGTTGGCAAGGATCCGGCAAATATTGTAGGTCCTCAACGCATTGTCCAAGTTCTTGTCTGAGCTTCCTCGTAGATTGCGCAAGCACCCAAAACTGGAGTTGTTCAGGTCAGGTGAAGGACTCGCCTTAATACCGTTCACCATAGTTGATACCTATCTCATTAGGCCGCCGGGGAACCGAACGTACCTTCTTTCGATCCCAGCTCTCTCCACAACGGAAGGTTCCAAGTCACGGCTTCCACAGTGAGTAGTCTTTTCTTTACCGCACAAGTTATTGAGCCCCCACTCCCATAGCCCTTGACCTGGGTGGTAGCCTTTTTTACCCAGTTTACTGATGCACCAGTGCACGACTTTACTGCTGAGCTCAAGTCTACATCTTTCTCTCTAGACGAATCCGTGCCCGTACAAAGTAGCCAGCTTTCAGATATTTACCGCGCCACACTGAGCACGGGCATGAAGATCGCGATCAAATGCGTGCGGACGGCAATATCTGGAAACTCAAATGTAGTGAAGGTAATACTGAAAAAGAATTTGGAATTAGTTAGGCGGCTCACTGCTTTATCAAGCATACCGTCGCGGAACTCGACGCCTGGTCAAAGCTGCGCCATAAGAACATACTCGAGCTATTGGGAATTGCTTTATTTAATGGACGCCTGGCGATGGTTTCCCAATGGATGGAGAAAGGAAGCATCATCCCAGTCGTGAACAGTAGACCCGAGTTGGACAGATATGCATTGGTGGGTTGTCACTGGTATAGGGCTCGGGGACATTAGTATTCTCATATTTGGAGCAGTGCCTACAGGTAGCTGAAGTTGTTGCGTGGCTACACGAGCAAAAATTGGTGCGATATCATGGCATGCATGCTGGACTGGTATTGACTGCATTAATTTACGTTAGATACACGGGGACCTGAAAGGCGTAAGTAATGGGATGCTCTGCGTTTCATTGGATGTTGAAACAGGCGTATTTTCAGGCAAACATACTCATGTCAGACAACGACACTCCAAAGCTAACCGATTTTGGGCTATCCATTACTCAACAAGGCGTGTTCAATTATTCGACCACATTTCAGGGCGGGGGAACAGCGAAATGGATGGTATGCCCATGTTGTGGTATTAGGGATTAAACATACTGACATTTGCCTAGGCCCCCGAACTAATGGGGGAATATCCCGCCAGAAGTTACCAGACGGACGTGTACGCGTTAGGGATGGTACGTTTGCTAACTAAATATGCGGTTTGGTTTCTGACCAAGCCGACCTTGTGGCAATTTCAGACAATACTTGTAAGAGAGTCGTGGGTTTTTTTGTAGGCGCTAATGCTCGTGGGATAGGAAATCCTAACAGGGAGGGAGCCATTCGAGGAAATCACAAACACTCTTGAAGTGGTCCACGCAGTTCGGAGCGAGAAAAGACTCCCCAGGCGTCCCCAGTGCCTGTCCGAGAACACGAATCGCAACAAGTTATTCTGGACAGCGATGCGCCAGTGCTGGGCATATGATTCCGGGAAGCGACCGCCAGCGGTGGATATCCTGGAGATATTGCGCGATGCAATCGGGAGTCCGGATAGCGATTTGAAGAGCGACGGGAAGCGCAGTAGCTATTGCTGTACTTTTGCATAGTCCAAAGGTTTGCACCCATGCTTTCCCAGAAGATTGGATTCTCTTGCATGCCGAGGTATCATGTTCATTGATGAATGCGCTACAGTAATTATATATCTAGGATACATTAACTGTGGGTATCGACTATCATATAAATAAGCTAAGCAATATAAATAAGCTACGCCACTCATATCCTCCCCTAGTAGTCACAGTTAGAATGGATTAATGATGAAAGATGAGATTTGTGAGGAAGCTAGAGACTTACTCCGTTGCCAGTTCGTGAACCCCCATATCGGTAGCCGGAATCATTCGTTTCTCCATAAGCGTCGATTATGGAATCTACACTCATACGTAGCATACCCAAGCCGATAGCCATTCGAGGCGTAGAAGCCGGAGCGATGTCGTCGGCCATAGGCGCTAGCATCGTTGAGGCCGGAGGTTGATTCCGAGACGTAGCTCCAGGAGTCATGTCGATCGACGCTGCCTGGTCGGAGACCTGTGGATTGTTTCGGCTCGGAAGGTTTGGCCCCGTGTCAACCTTTGGGATCCCCCGATGTCGCATGTCAATCGTACTCGACGAACCAAAACCACCTGGAGCACGAGGAGAACGTAACACGGCAGACACTATCCCCTGCATTGGGATATTTCGAACGGTGCTAGGATTGAACCCGCGGTCCCGAACGGTGGTCTGACTGGTGTTTGTTTTTTTTTTTTTTTATGTTTTTTTTTTTTTTTTTTTTTTTTTTTTATTTTTTTTTATTTTTTTTTTTTTTTTTTTTTTTTTGTTTTTTTTTGATTTTTTTTTTTTTTTTATTTTTGTTTTTTTTTTTTTTTTTTTTTTTTATTTTTTGTTAGTTTTTTTTTTTTTTTTTATTTTTTTTTTTTTTTTTTTTTTTTTTTTTTTTTTTTTTTTTTTTTTTTTTTTGTGTTTTTTTTTTTTTTTTTTATTTTTGTTTTTTTTGGCGGCAGGTCGACCTCTATACTCTCGCAAACCAACGCCAGCAAACTGATTGGGTTGCTCCCGTACCACAGACACTGGTGGACGCCGAAGATTGAGCTGGGGTGTATATGTCTTCTGTCGGGTAGGCGGTGGTGGTTTCCGAGCTTCGGATTGTTGACGCAGGAGCTCCGAGGGTAGCGCATACACGCCCTTTCCGTAATTGTAGGCTGAGCTTCCTCGACGCTCGTTTGCTATCTTGGTTGAAAGTATGTTTGCCCCGCGTGAATCGAGGGAAGCCGAACTGGAGCCAGTTTTAGAGAATCTTCCGGGAACTCGGAACAGGGAAAGCACAGAGTTACGCCAGGTCGGACCGGGGGCCGGTCTAGGCGGAATAAGAATCGAGTTGGGTTTTGATAGCGATGCATCTTTGGCACAAAGTCAAGGGTCGATTAGAGTAGGTCATCATCCGAGAATTGAACGTCCAAGGGTAATACGGGTTGGCGAGTCAGTGGCTACGCAGTCTCAAGGGTAGTATGCTCACCGGTGGAAGCCCGGGTGCGATCGCGGGGTCGGGGCGGTTGGAAGGACCCGGGGAACGCAAAGTGTTGAAACAAGGAGAGTATTGGCCTAAATCCAGTATATTAAAACTATCGTGCAAGCGACATCGGAATGAATGTACGTACACTAATCCTATCGAGCTGGCCACAATGATCTGTGACGAAAGTGGAGGGTTGTAACCACCACCAACCAGATCCTGAATTACCATAAAGTGGACGTTGGCGTAGAGTAGGGGGCAATTCGCATTCGGTTCGAGCCAGCCAAGGTTTCACGGATTTGTATATAAAGGTATTGAGACGATATTGAGCACTTGTGCGACGCAGTATATGGTAAATTGAGATGGAATTACTTACAGCCAAGTGGTTATCGTTCATGTCCAATAAGAACCTTAATCCCCTGCTCATGCCGTCCTGGCCGTTGAGAAGTAGGTCAACGGTGAGTGCGACAAGGAACGAACCAATCGAGGCCGTAGAGAAAATCTAAAATACTTCTCAGTAGGGTCTCCATATAGCTTCCGTGCCACTTACCATACCCTCGCGTCGCTTGAATATAACGCTAAGGCTGCCCAATAATGCGCCCGCCGCAATGATGACAATATTCACGAATGCCAGCTGCTGATTCAATCCAGGCGGAACGAGCAGTCCAGGGCGTAATATAATGCCCCTGGTGGCAACTGATGCACCGCCTAGGGCGCAAATAGCTGCCATCGCTGGGAGGACGAGGAGGCGAAACGCGCCACTAATTACGCCAACAAGAAACGCTGCTCCGGTGATGAGGATGAGCACCATATCGGACATGGACTGCGACGAGGCAAAGCCAGCCTCAGATATTGTATTTATCAAGGCGACCCACACTGTGAAAATGTCAGTTGACGTCGAATCGGTGGATCGTATAAGACACTTACTGGCAAAAGCCAATACAAGCCCCCCTCCCAATGCGGTTGTGACTCTCCAAAGCCTCACTCCAGCTATGCCAAGAGGTAACCCAATTGTAAGTGCCGCGATAGCCCATATCATATTAGGAGCCGAGAATATTTGGCCATTGATTAATCCACCACCATCCGAAGCTAGTACTTGCGGGACGGGCGCTCCAGTGATGTCGTCGAAAACCGAGACCTTGAATCCGGGCATGGGGATGGGGCGAACAATCGCCCGTGGGATCAGAATCGGACTGGCCCGGTACATGTGGATATGATAAGGGTAACGAAAGCGAGCTGTAAGACCCGTTGGCTTTGGTGGCGGGGAATGGTAGAAGGAGTGACGTCCTGCATAAGGCCGTATCTTTAAAGGAAGGTGGGTAGAAATAAAGCAACAGCGTAAATAAGCAAAGAATGGCGGGTACAGTCAAGTAGCCCAACCGACCCAACTAGGACAGCACAGTGAGGAAATGTGGTTTGAGCCTCGTCGAAGCCGACAGATAGCTCAAGCGGCGAATGAGTGTGTTTGCTGGGTGATCCGGAAGGATGTGATGTTCAAATATACTCTCTCGAGGCCAGCACGAGGAGGTGAGCGTCCGGGTCCGATCCCAACAGGCAGCCAGACTGAAAGCGAGTCTGGTGGCGACCTGCAAGTGAGTGGCAGTCACGTTGAGAGCGGGCGTCGACGCCGTATTTCCCGGTGGTCGAAAGAAACAAAGCACCCAAGGATACTAATTTACCGTCACTAAGAAACATTTCGAAAGTCAGCTAAATTG
This sequence comes from Ceratobasidium sp. AG-K, assembly GCA_037039685.1. Lineage (NCBI taxonomy): Eukaryota > Fungi > Basidiomycota > Agaricomycetes > Cantharellales > Ceratobasidiaceae > Ceratobasidium > Ceratobasidium sp. AG-K. The sequence continues at coordinate 2,957,308 of JAWNGF010000004.1, read as the reverse complement.
CTTCGACGGCACTCTTGTTGTGGTTGGCAACCCAACTGCTTCCTGTCACGTGCCCCTTCGCATCATGTTACCCACAGTCCACAGGAGGGCAACAAAGTGTTCAAGCTCTGAAGCTTATTGTACTACGTAGCAAACCGATGATAAAACATTACACCAGCAAGACGATGGTATCGACAGGCAACACCGGATGTGTAATTTGGGATGTAGGACGAACTAGCGAGCTATCTCCCTAACAACCGTGGCACTACCTCTAACGATGGTACTGTACAGCATACGGATAGTTAGTCAATTCCATTAATAGTCGGGGTAGGGCTCCCTGCCAGAGGATCGAATCCGAGAAATGAACGAATAAAAATTCCCGTTATTACAAGCGGGAAGTGGCTATGTTATTTGGACGCGATAAATCATACATGACATCAATTTACACGAGCGGTCAATCTAAAAATGCAGTAAGCTTCTGGTGTATGTCGGACAGATACAAATCTAATTCGAATTATATACCCATGGTATGGTATTCAAGATTCAGTTCGAGTTATGGGGTGGTGTGCTGTTTTGTGACGAGGGCGGGGATGGGGTAGTTCTACCTGTGTGGACGCTATTGTGTGGCGAGGGATCCGGGGTACCCTGGTGATCTCGAATAACTCGGTGATCTTGAATAATCTGGGCCGTGGTCCGACTGGTATTCCCGTGAGCACGGTTCAGGTTATGGGTAAATCTAGGCATTCCCTGGTTTATATTAGGTCGGGATATATGCGTTTGAATTAGAGCGTTGACTGGACTTACTACACCGGCGAGCGATTTCATGATCTTGCACTTGAGAGATAAGTCGGGTTTATAAAATTGGGGTAACGAGTATTTTAGTAGATCGCTATATGTTCCAGCTGGTAACTCTCATGTTTACTGCGGGATTAAGCGTTCTGGTTCTAGAACATACCGATCACTACTGTTTGTTGCTCCTGCAGAACCGGAGCAGACTTGACGCCATCTAATTTGCTTCTATAATTGAATATATCTGTCTGCGACCAATTTATATCGTCTTTGAAGTGGTTAGCTAATAAATTTCATTGGCTCTTAGGATGAAAGGGCCTACATTGACCCCCTGGCGCAGACATCCGATCCAGGAGATCACTTGTCTCGCGATAATCATTTTGGGAACAATGAAGATGAGCGGGAAATCGGCTACGGTGGTACCAATACTCGGCAGCATCTCTCATCTGTGCTAATAGGGCAGACATGAAGTCAACACATCAACAACGACAAGAAATAGTGGCTCACGGTCATTGACATCTGAGTATTGTGGAGCAGTTCCATCGAACCATTTGACTGTCTGCGTAGAATGGTCGGCGACATAGTATGCCCATTTTGGGTTGGCGGTCGATAGACATCGAATGACGATCACAATATCCATGGGGTTCTTTCGGAATGAACAATCACTCGAGCTCAAGCTCCGAGATATCGAGAGAGTTGCTTGAAGAAACGTCTCGAGGACCGAGTTGTCATATAAGTTGTTAATAGTGAGGAAGTTGAGGTATTTGTGGTATCGGTAAGAAGAACCGTGGTATAATTGATGATGTTGAAGCTCCAACCCCTGAGAAGAACTAGGCGTACTGTTAGGCCTTACATTAGGTCATCACCGGAAACCACAAAACACATACTTGGGCATGCGTCGACTCTTATCTAAGCATCTGAGTATGATACAGGTTAGTATGCGTGTATAGGAAGACATTATAATCACCTTTTCCCTTGGTCTCCCAGTGAAAAACTGGGGAAAAACTGGACGGGCGCCTCGCAATTGGTTGGACATGATTGAAGAGAAATGAGAAGCAGGTGAGAGAAATATAACTAAGAATATATCTATAGAATGTCGTAGAGTGAAGGAATCGTTTCAGCGAAGTCGTTGCAGCAAGGAGGTCTGTGGCGGGGGCACTCATATATACGAGACCATATTATAGAAGTGGCGACCGCCCAGTGTCGAAGAATCAAAGCGATCAAATGCCTATATTAAGTTCATTGAGAGGCATGCGGGAACGTACTAGCACCAGTCGCGGAAATCGAAGAGCAGTGGGTTTGAAATGGCTGGAGGCGCAATCATCACGATCACCGGGTTACCCTGCACCTGGAGTCCCCTTCCGAGTACTCTGGTCCGTGTCGACGGGATTGTGAAGACGAAGAAAGTACCCGTATATCCACGCCGGCACGGCGGTGTACGTGCCCCAGGGGGCGCAAATATAAGTCAGTGGGCTCAGGGGGCTGCTTGTCTCCAACAACCACTAGGTGTAACGGCTTATGTGAGGGCCAACTTGAAGCTCAAGGCTGTTGAAGTATGTAACATAGATGGTCCTCAAGTCCCAGCCGAAATTCGCAGTCGCCAAATTGCAAGTCAAAACAAACCTGTCCTTGATGCGATCAGGGATGGGATCGCAACCCCTCGAAGGCGAAGCGAAGGAAAATACTCTAGAGGATGTCAGTGGTTTGCCGCCAGTGATACGGGTGCAATTTTAACTTTATATGTTAAGGTTGCACGCTTAGTCGGGCCGCCAGTCGTCGTTAAGTTCGAGCCGACACAAGGGCGCCAACGCTTGCTACGGCCGACCGTGATAGGGCAGTTCTCAATTCCATATTCATTGAACCAGAAAGCGAGCGCCTCTTGTTGTCAATTTTTAAATTTTGCTAATAATTGCGATTATGTACTCCTGATTAGTTATATGGCAGAACTACAACACCTGAGGAGACCAACCAATTCTGCATAATCCAAGTCTCATAACCTTTATTCGCTACCCGCATTCCAGCCAACTCGGCACCTTACACCCGACATAACTAAGTCTGGGTTGGGCTCTGCGGAAGCATGCCGCACGGAGGCATCCTCATGATCATCTTCATGCTCCGTAGCTCCAAAAACGCCGGTAAACTGCGATCTCATCGTCAGTTAAAATCAAGAGAGGCACAACGTCTACACCCACAACGCCTATGAAGCTTTGCAGAAGGGTTGACCGAGGTGGAGTCTCGACAGGAAGGCATTCTTTCGAGGAAACATCGAAAACGCTCAGCATTATCCTGGCTGCTAACCATGAGGTTAAATTAGGGTAGCGGTTCAACAATTAACTTGCCGACTGAGAAAGTCGCATACATGTCGATGTTGTTTCGGTCGAAACGACTTAGGAGGTAATGAAGGGATATTTCACGCTCCGGATGGGGTATGTCTGAAAATTCAACTGGCGCTCCTTGTCAGAGAGGTTCCGAATAAATGTGAACTAGCTGTGGCTCACGGCGTTCCCTTACGAGCTTGCGAGCAAGACTGCAAGCGTCATCATAGGCTCTGGATGTGCACGGTCGGTGAGTGGGGAACACAGAAACATGGTACCAGTATTCGGCTTCACTCTGCGTGGGCCCATTGTAAATGCCAACTTCGGCAGGTAATTTAGCACAAAGACTCGTGCCCCAAAGAAAAAATCAATATACCATTCTCTATCCCCGGAACGCCCTGTAAATGTGCAAAAGTATCGATGATTCGTCCATGTTCATGATCAACCACATAATAGTAAAATCCTAACTCGGTAGGTGGCAGGTCATGAAGAACCACAACTACCTCATGCGAGCCAAGGCTAACATTGTGAGCCTCTAAACAACGGTTGATCTGACTCTTGGCGTGTTGGAATGATATATCTACAGCGCGGTGCTTAACATTGCAGGGCGTCAAAAAATATTCGTGCTTAAAGTAAACTCGACCATCATGAGAGACATGCTCCTGATACCCATTCGTCAACCGATCAAGGGTGGCGGCCACAACGGGATGGTCAGCGCTATACGCGAGTTCACGTACGTGAAATTTAGAAACGCATGCCTCTCTGGAAAAGTATAGCACACCTTTCAAGAGAACTTCCTTGTGCCAGACTGCAGTCGGTGGCTCAAAACCTAGTCCAGTGGTAACGTGCTATTGTGCTCACCAACATCCCAGTACCCCAAGCGCCTCGCGTGGCAGGGAGTACCTCCCGCAACTATGGTGCGAAATAGGACAGCAGATCTCCATTGATATCGAACGAGTTGAAGGGAAACAGATGAGAAAGGGCCAACTGGTTACAGGCGTCACTAGAGGGCAGAAGTACTCTAGTAGGCCTGTGAGAAGTTGAGGAAATAACCACGCATACCGCCCGTGAATGTATATGAGCAATCGATCATACTTTCACGGAAGTACGATGGGCAGGTTTTGCACTTTTTTAAGGGCCTTCAATTTGGGGGAGTTGCAGGAAATTGCCTGTTCGCCTTTTTGTATGATTCCGGATGAGTACAAGCTGCGCACGAGGGGTAGATGAGGTCCAGGTCGTAATCAGAGCTGCCCAATCTGCCTAATATGTTCCATTGAGGAGCAGATGTTACGGGAAAGGCTCTCGGCTAGGACTTTGAGTTCAGGGGACAGGAAAGGGGCTTGGGCGACGATTCTAGTGCTGCTTTTTGCGCCACCGTTTTCGGTCGTTCCCGCCGCGACGAGATCTTACAGGGAAGCAGTCCTTTCCTTCGTCTTTGCATCGTTCTCCCAGATGGGTTGTAGTAGGGATTTGCAGGACATGTGGATACGTCGCTCGCCGAAAGGGCAGGGGGTTTGGAGAGTAAATTTATCTTGTCTGGGTTATACTGCACGTGACACTCATAACGTCATATTTCTCACTGTCTAAATTAAACTTATAATTCCGTTTCTACACGTGACGTCAACGGCGTAGTTTCAAACGACCATTGTAGTTCGCCTCACTACATAGCGATACTGGGCCGGCCTAATGCTCGGGCTACCTAACCTACGAAGAAGAGGGAAACCCTCCACTCCTCCAACTCCAGAAGCCGATGCGGTTCCCGAGGTACCAACCCCGACCGCTGGTGAGGAGAGCGTAGTTGTTTCTCTCGACACCATTACAAAATTGCAGAAACATAAATTTCAGAATGCTAGAGGAAGGCTCGATGTAAGCTTTTTGGTCATGGTACACAGTTCACCTTCACGTTGTGTGACAGGAGTGGTTTATCGGCAAACGACGTGTATTATTTCCACTTGGCTTGGCGCGTGAGTTTCAATCACGGCGCACAACATTTCGTTGCTGAGATTGTTGAGAACTTTAGTCGGTATACTAGCATCATTCTTTATCCTTTCTCCTCTACCTCCGAACATTGCACTCCTCCTCGAAGAGTATGACCTGTCCAGTCTTACCCTCCCTGGTCTCGAATTCGAATGGGGCCAGATAACCGAATCGATATCCAAGTCAACTCCCGGGAAGCTTTGGGCGGAAAGTAACGACTTTCGAGTTGGCACGGCTTTGAAAGAGCAAGGCCTGGAGGCGGAACACCCAGTTATCCTTATACCTGGCATCGTCTCGACAGTAAGTATCTCACACTATCTCTCAAGTAAGTCTAAATTCATTCTCCGTCAAATTTAGGGACTTGAATCCTGGACCACGTCGCCCGATTATCGACCGTACTTTCGCAAGCGCCTTTGGGGCACCACTACTATGGTCCGGGCAGTAATAACGGACCGAGAGCGCTGGATCGCGGCACTCATGCTCGACCCCGATACAGGCTTGGATCCCCCCGGTATCAAGGTCCGCGCTGCGCAAGGACTAGATGCCGCGAGCACTTTTATGCCAGGTAGGCATATATTTGACCGTGGTCACACGATAGGGCGTTACTCACCTCGTGGCCTGCAGGATATTGGATTTGGTAAACCAGCCAGCTGGCGACATATCACGCACGTACTAACCTTATCGACTAGGTCTAAAATTATTGAAAATCTGGCTGTAATAAACTATGATACGAACAACTTAAACATGGCCGCATATGATTGGAGATTATCATATTATAATTTAGAGGTTAGAGATGGTTACTTTTCGAGGTACGCCTTCACATTTAGGCACTATGCTACCTTAGCTCCGCTGACTCCTCGTAAAGACTCAAAGCACAGGTTGAGACATTCAAGTATGTATATCACGGATGAAACGAGCATTAGGGTTAATCAGGATGTAGGAAACGACAAGGGAAGAAAGTTGTATTAGTTAGTGCGTTGCTTTCTTGATTGGAGATTAAGGGAAGCTAGCTCGATTGACCCGTCCTTGTTTGTATCAGGTCATAGCATGGGAGGAACTGTGGTCATGGTAAGCTGAGTTTCAACTACGCTCTCATTGGTCTATTCTGACTTCTTGATTTAGTATTTGTATGTTCTCGAGTTCAAGATTCTATGCACTAAGGCTGACTTAACAACTCCGTAGCTTGAAGTGGGTCGAAGCGCCAAGCTACGGGAACGGCGGACCAAACTGGGTGGAGGTAAGTACAGCGCTCGACCGAGCATATGTCAATTCATCTTCGTACAGGACCATATTGAAGCGTTCGTTAATGTCGCTGGAACCTTGCTGGTGCGTCATCTGTTCCGTGCCTATTGTCGATGCAAGATCAAGAACTCCCATATTGAATACAGGGTGTTGTAAGCGCTAGATAACCTCGTCGAGATATGATCGTCGATCTCTGATCCAAATACATAGCCCAAGGCAATGGCCGCATTTGTATCTGGCGAGATGAGAGATACAGTGGAGATCAACCCTGCAGGAGCATATGGTAAGCATTCCCATTTTGTTTGCCACAATGACTGATTAGTCCTATTTTATCAGTACTTGAAAAGGTTCGCTCAATCAAGGATGAGGTATTTCGTTATCGCTAACGCAAACTCGTGCAGTTTTTCTCTCGCAAAGAGCGTGCCAGGTTATTCCGTAGCTGGGCAGGAAGCGCGAGTATGTGGATCAAGGTAGGTCTTTTTGCCGACCTTCTCCCCGCTCTTTAACTGGATGATTAGGGGGGAGACGCGGTTTGGGGTACACCTTCGCCCTTCAATACCGATGGTGGTCCAACACCCACTTCAAACTTGACTCACGCCGAGTCCCAGCATGCCGGTCCTTATGGCGCGCCAGACGACCCCGATGACATTGCCCCCGAGGACTCTCACGCGCGCTTCTTCAACTTTCGCGCTTCCCCGCCTGCGGCACATGTGCAAAGTGGATCTGATATCCCCGGGAACATGAGCGCTGCAGAGGCGGGGAACTGGCTACTTGGGAATGTGGAGGAGAAATGGCAGGTGAGTGACAAACCGAATGTCGGATCTGAATCTATTGACAAGATGGAACAGAAAATGATGGCAGGCAACTATTCATACGGTATCGAGAGGGACCCCACTCAACTGGCTAAGAATGACGATGATCACACCAAGTTCTCAAACCCATTGGAGGTCAAGCTGCCCAACGCTCCAGTAAGTTCGGCTGGCTGTTAGAAAATGGATAGCGGGCTGAAATTGCTACTATCTAAAGAGCATGCGTATATACTGTCTATACGGTCATGGTAAGGATACGGAGGTTAGCACCTGCAATTGGGATTGATGTCGAGTCTGCTCACGCAACCCTTGGGTAGCGCTCCTACTGGTATGCCGCCACGGAATTTGAGCACGAGAGCCCGGGAACTTCTACTCCTGGGGACGAGTGCGCCGCCGATTTGGATGGGAGTAATACCACTTGCATGACCCAGAGAGCACCTCTTGATTTGCCACTCTCAAGGAGGAACTTCATCGACGTTGCTGTGCATAATGACACGGGAGTACCCAAAGTATGTTGCATTTTGTAAAGCTTGTCCCTGCGTTGCCCGCCCCCCCCCCCCCCTCCCAAAGTTAGATGTATAATACTTCTGCATCTCCCTTCGTTTTTTGTTTTGTTTTTCGTGCGATGTGATAAGCTAATTATGGCTTCGTCGCCTAGGTAAAAAGCGGAGTTAAAATCGGTGGGTTATAATCCATCCGTGCATAGTACATACCTGACCTGGATCATATTGCCGTTGGAAGGCGAGGGAGATGGCACGGTGGCGCTCTTGTCCCTTGGTGCCATGTGCGTAGAAGGCTGGAAGCCTGGCAGCAGGTGGAACCCTTATGGAGTGAAAGTGATAACCCAAGAGGCGAGTTCACTGATTTGACTCGGTCGGGCAATGCTAATTATCTTCTGTTTCCTATATAATACTTACAGATGGCACACAAACCCGAACCTTATGATCCTCGCGGCGGGCAAACTACCTCGGACCATATTGATATCTTGGGTTCAGAGGCATTAAATAAGGCAGTACTTCGAGTTGCGGCCGGAAGAGGCGAAGAGGTAGAAGAGCGGTTTGTTTCAAGGATTCGCGAGTATGCAAAGAAGATTCGGTGGGACGAGTGAAGTAGATGGGTAGTAAGTTCGTTGCCACGAGAGTAGTATGTAGACGACTGAGAGGCCCGTTGCGGATATCCAGTTACTTGGGCAATGACATTTGCGGAGTTTGCCTCGAAATTAATCAGAACGAGGATAAGCGGGCCAACCCTTTCAGAAGGATCAACTTGTATGCTACTCACATTCACCTCTCGGACGATCGGCGGTGAGGGTCCCGAGAAAAGTTGGTCCAGGCAGAGCTGCATTAGTCCTGAATGTTCTCTCTGTCACCGGGGGTTTGCCCCTTATATGCGCACGCGAGCTCTACACGGTACATAACCATGGCCATATTTCAGCGGCGATGAAATGAAAAAAATAGACACTGGAACCGAGTAACGCTTCACCGGAGATGGCCGCTTCCAGGGTCGAACGATACTGACATATTTGCCAGAGCGCGGATGAATCATCCATACAGTAACAGTTGCTACATGTAGAGCGCCGATAGATTATCCATAAGCAGCATGGCCCGCCTGAGGTAAGTACCCAGCACTTGCGGGCTCAGTGGCTCGCCGCACATTGACCTTTTTCTCGATTCTCACGCTCTCAGCTCGTGCACGTCCAGCAGAATTTTCTCGGATACAATGGTGGCTTGCCCAGCGGGGGTCGCCTTTAGTTGTTCCCGCCTCCATTTGTTGGTGCGTGCCCTCGCCTACCTTGATCCACTAAAGAAGGCGGCGTCTGTGTATCCGTCCCTCCTAGGGGGAAGCACCCCTATGAGACTGCCGGAAGCATGCCGATACCGCCGCTGGGTCTAGCTGACCGTGACATTGTCAACTAGGAAAAATTGGTCCCGATTCACACAACCCCGACGTTGGGAGGGGCAGCAGAGCCAAACATATCGCTATGATGATACGAATGTGTCGGCCAGTATTTGGTATAGTGACCCATTACCTGTGGCTTATCAACTAGCTGTTGGTCCGTACAAGAAACGTCCAATCGATCCAGGGGTACATCAAGCGACGAAGCGACAATATTGGTGAGTTGTATCAGGTGACGCTCGGTAGTAGTATAACAGCTATTCTATCAAACTGTTTTAGGTGCAGATGTATGTATTACCGCTCCGCCTGGCTAGTGAGAGGAGCATCATCATCCCATGGAAGGGTGCATTGATAGTTATCTAGCACCTAAGTATTCATTCTTGGTGGGTAGCCAACCCTTTGATAGCTGGTAATATTCATATCGGGACCGCTGATCACTCGAAACCTGTAAAGTTGACGATTCCGACAGATACACCACTACAAGAGGAGTAGGGAGTAGTATGGACCATCTGCGGATAAGTTCGGGTATCACGTGACAGTAGTTTCTCAACATCCTGCTAGTAAAAATGAGCTAAGATGCACAGGAAGAGAGGGTTCCTATTCTTCGTGGCGCCTGCGAGCCCCCAAGGTGTAATACCTGCATTTTGGAGAGATAGAGAGGCAAAATTTCATCACCTGGTATCCACTTCTCATCCATGCTACACCCGAAAGAGGAGTATTGGACTCACGCCGAATATGTGGGTAAAAACGAGGGTCGGCCTGCCAGTGGTACCTCACAGGCTCAACCCTGGGAGTTTTAGCAGGCCGTTTGCAATTTGTCGGGTAAGCTGGCGCTTTACTTACGTCATTTTTATTTTTTATCCTCGTCGTTCTTCATTATTTAGGTTCGTATGATGCTTGAGGGTCAACAAGCCCGTTCACGATACCTGAATTCAGAATATACCCACCGGCGCTTGGTGGGTTTATCTCAATTGGTCTATCGGTAAGATGTCTCGGCTTTGTTTTTGAGAGAATGCGGCTTGTGGTATGGCACTGATGGAGCTCCAAGGTAGGAAGCTAACAGATATGTCAAGTGGGCCGCCGCAATGTGGTCGTTCGGTTTCCCTGTTGTGCAAGGGCCAACGAAGCGGTACGAGTCGATGGGTCAGCACAGGTCGCATACCAAGCTCCCGCTGCCCTGCAAGTTTCGGGTGAGGAATTGGCATACAATCCACGACCGCATTATTTTAGGTATTCGCAGATTTTAAAGGATGGCTTGCTAGTAGGGAGGTGAGAACATGGAGGAACCTATGCTAACGCGAGTGACCCATTTTACCTCCCTATCTAACACGGAATACAGTTCCTTTAGCCAGCGCACTGTGATATTTCCATTGACGCTAGATTTTGTATGGCCCTAGGGCTGGCGTGATGTGGGCACGAGTGAACAGGTGAGAGCGCTAGCGGTATCTGAACTTGTTTCATTGTCCATAGGTCTGATATACTTCACGCTAGCTGACTGGTTAGCCAAGTCAAGGCTCTCGGTGCACCACGTAGAGGCCCTTCACCGTAGCACCTCAGTTTGAGAGGCGACCTGATTTAGATCTGAGGCTTCATGTAGGACGGGTGAATTGATGGGGGCTGAGCGCCTGACTGTCAGCGGGACGCAGGTGATATTGTAGATACTCAGTAAACAAGTACTCATGTAAGCAGACGTGCCTTGCTAGAGGCTTTGAATATATTCTACAATGCTTCAACGTTTTGGTTCGGTGATTGTCATTCATACAGTGTTGATGGCAATCTCTACCAAAAATCGAAATTCTCGTTCGGCTCGTGAGGTCTCGTGATGACAAAGACAATCTCGTCGAGCTCGTAACAGGTCGTGGGGGCTTGTGAGATCATACGAGCCCGGACGAGCTTATTGCTCGTTTGTCTCCTGAGCGCTCCCGAGCGATCGCGAGTGGTCTAGAGCCTGCCGAGATAGTCCCCGACATCACGAGACCTCGGGAGCCAAACGAGAATTTCGATTTTTGGTAGAGAAATTGGGGCGAGGATCAGCTGATGGCGCCCATGTATTGGAAATCGTGCCCGGATGCGCTAAGCCACCCTCCCACATTGTGGGTTGATCACAATGCTCAGTGTACACAAGAAAGTATACCCGTCTCTTTAGCACTAACCAGAGAATTGTACAATACTGGTTATACTTCGCTAAGGGTACGTAATCTAGGCCATGGGCCAACGGCCCACCACCGGAAGACTTGAGCGACAAGTTGTTTTTTCTTGTGTCCATCCACACTGACAAATTACAGCCCTAGATTTAGCCCCCACACCTCCTTCACGATCTATTGGAGCTGGCCAGCATGGTTAACCCAATGACATGTTACCACAAACAACATCGTGTGTGTGTGTGTCCCACCCCCGATTGGCCGACATCGCCCACGTTATTGCTCCTGCGGGTTCCAACACCATCGTACTCCTACTCATAGATGTACCGCTCGTGATTTCTCGAATTTTGTCTCCGTGGATTGTCTCCAGAGAGACGCTACCGCACTGAGTCCAGAGTGGTGTGATCTCTACCGCGTGGCCACCAACAATAGCAGCTACTTTCGATGACGTGAGTGAGCCTGTTATCCTATGGTGCTTTGAACATTATCTAAATATCTTTAGCTCTTTATGGGTGGCAGAGTGCGAAATCAACAAAATGCCGGTGCTCCTCGCTGGAACGGTTGCTTAATATCAATTTGAATGTATATTCACTTTACCAAGAGGATTCAAGTCTGTCGGTGCCCTGGTTAGCGCCCAGGGCGCTTCCCCGCTTGGTATGCACCTCGGTACTTGTTCTTTGGTGGTATTGTCTTACAACCATGTCCTCTAGTGAAAACAATAACACACTAATCGGGACAACAATTCTCACTTTCATCGAATCTATTACACAATGGAGGCAACTGGCATGAGCTATGGCGCTGCGACCAACTGCTACGATTCGTTCTATCGATTCTAGTGAGTCGGCTGGGTAGTTCGACGTCCTCGCGATTATCCATGAGCTATTTCAGCGGATGGGGTTGAACTGTGACCCGGGCTACAAAAAGTAAGTGCTCATTTGATGGTGGGACTGGGCACGGACAGCCTTCGCGGTTTGTTGTGTGTTAGCCAAGCCATTTATCCCTCGGACTCTCAAGCTACATTCGAGGCCATATTCGAACTATAAAATCGCATAGCTACGGCAAGAGGATACCATCGTTAATTTGTGCGTATCGCTTGACATGTAAGCATACGAGTAGCCATATGGTTTATAGAAAGCTGACGCCAAGTTCACAGCGGGAACTGAATCAGTACATCCACCCAATCCCCTACGTCATAAGTGGACCTTTGTAACCTTTAAAGGGTTAGTCAAACCCTAGTTGTCTATCGGGCAGCCCACTCTATGTCCAATTTGGACCGGGCATGCCAACTGGTCCCCGTTCAGAATCTACCCCGCATTTCCATCATCTGAATTCCTGACCGGTCGCAGAACAGCATACACCTCTCGAATCTTCAGTCGGCTGTTTCGCTGGGAGGCACCCTGTTCTTATTCATGGCTGTCACCCCACGCCTATGGGAGGGGTTTTCCGGCCAAGCAATCCGGTATGATGATACACACGCGTACGAAGGTATTTCCCTTTGGTCAATTGTGCTGAGCTAACGCCCCACTGCCAGGAGACCCCGAAAAAAAAAGATACATCGATACTGGTGTTTTAGACACAACAGAAGAGTGCCACTCGTGAGTGGGTTCATGATATGGAATTTCACTCCTCAAAGTGAACAACCGAAAGGTGCGCGGACGTCCCCGCTGAATCAATTCGGGAGGGTTGGGACGAGTACCACCATCCTGTTGAAGGGTACGTGCATTAGTCGACTGGCCCGCATTCGAACGGCATAACACGGCGATTGATGGAAAATAGGCGCCGTTACTTCTACAACCCAAAACTAACGATTGTTACGGAAATGTATATTCGGCCCTTGGGCAACAGCCGGAACCCCTATAGAGCGCTCCTGCGCTCCAGAGCAAACCTGATCTCTACGGACGGCGCCATTACGCGGGTAACAGATTACACAGTCAGCATGATACACCTTGATCGCATTGAGAACCTATGGGTCGACAGGGTTGAATATACGCATCACTGGAAAGCCTCTCTGGGGGACTTAGCGCTTGACGTATCGCATCAGCGGCAGTCCATCCATCGTATAACTGAGGTGAATTCTATTGAGACATTTAGTTTTATGGCATTTGCTCACAACCTCTAGGCCAGAGTGATGTGGGCGTAAGTATAATTCGCATGCATTCCCCTTTCTGCTAAACACACGCTAAATGACTTCAGATCCAACATCTTGTTAATTGCTGTCGACGGTGTTAGCCCTCTAACTAAGCCTATCCGTGGAACTTCAGGGACGCTGGCTCGCGCACGCGGTGCGCATAGTCTTCATCTGATTCGTAGCGCAGCGTACTTTGACTGTCCAAGGAGCCTTCAGATCTACCATGCCACCCACAGCACCGAGCTCCTAACGTCCAGGGCTTCTCCTACTACTCCGCTCAATACGTTTCCATCTGGTCGCCGAGACACCCGCAATTGTTGGCCCACTACTCGAACTAGTCCCAACATTCCCAAGTCGAGTAAAAAGGCGCTGCTGGTGGGTTCTTCATCACACAGTAACACGTAATCTTCAACCATACCTATAGATCGGGATAAATTATCGTCACTCCAAGCTCAAAGGGGTTGGGCGTCTCAGATACGCTACCAACGACCCAGAGCGGATCGCGCAGTCGTTGAAATGTGAGTATATTTTCTCTCCGGGACAGCTTGTTCACATCAATTACTATACTACAGGTCGTGGATTCACGGATGACAACGTTGTAATTCTTACGGATCAGCGCCAGGAAGACCATAGACGAGCAACGCACGAGGTTATAGTAAGTATCTGCTCCAAATAATCTGCCTTCTCCGCTAATCATTAGTCAGATGGGACGGATTGCCTGGCTCGTTGATGATGCTAAGCCTGGGGATATACTTTTCTTCTTCTGTGAGTTGAAATTGACTTTGTTCGTTAGGCCCATTCTGACTGGACACGTTTGCACAGTTTCTGGACACGGTTGTCGCGAACACCCGCTGTACGGGACAGGCCTTATCACAGCAGATGATCGGATACTTTCTCGAGCCCAATTGGAGGATTCCTTGGTTTCTCGAGTCCCAGCAGGGTGTGGGCTGCAGCTTTTTATCGACTCATGTAGCGCCTCATCCATTTTTGAGCCCCAATACTGCATAGGGAAAATGCGCCTCAAGCCTTATCGTACCCCGCAAGCTGTAGACATCGCCCCTTGTTCTGTCCCCCAAGCATCCAATTTACAGCTTTTCCGCCACTCATCATTACTCCAAGCTGACCCCGGATCCTCTGCGCTCGTAACTTCCGCAGGACCCCATTTTAGGTTCGACCCAACCAATACCGTGAACTCCGTGCCAATCCGTGACATGGGTAGGACCATCCCACCTATACTCCCGAAGAACGTTGAATTTGCGCCCCATGTCAATGCGCAAGCCATGGCTAGTCCTGTCATTATCCTTCCACCGCTGACTCGAATAGCATCGAGCGGCTACCATGTATCATCCGGTATGGATCGTCCACCAGGAAAGTCATCCGAAAAGCCTGCGTCTGCGCCCACCAACAACCGACATTGTAACCGGCGCACGTCCATTGGATCTGACCTGGTTCAAGACTGTTTTTACGAGCGTCCTACCATGGGAGGCTCGGTTCAGCCGGCTGGTGATGTGGTATGTATGCCTTCATCTCCGAAGGTTGTTGCGTTTATTGATGCGCAACGTAGTTTTTTTGGGCCAGTACAGGTGAAAATCAGAACGCATTTGAAGCACATAGTGCGCCAGGTGTAAGAAATGGCATTGAAATCAGGAACGGGATCATGGCCAACGTAAGTTCACAATGGTAATCTATGTAAACTCTTTCTAAAATCTATGCGCGAATCAGGCCATTTGTAATGCTTTAGGCAAGTGATTCCGACCCTCGATCGTGGAGTGGAAGGGTCATCTGCTAGGCTTCTCTGCTCTCGATCAATATACAAATTAACTGTCGTCACTTGATAGACGCTCATACCGACGAGGGACTAACAGTGCGCGACTTGTGGAACTCCCTAGTGTGAGAATCTGTTCTCCCGATGAGTGAAAAGCGCTAAGGGAAACTAGGGGTACCATTGAAGAAGAAAATAACTGGCGTCAAGAACGCGACCTTAACAAGCCCCTCGCGGAACGCATCAAGTTGAATCCTGCGCGTCGAGTGCAACTCGCCGAGCTGTGGGTATCTCACAATGCATCACTACCGACCGCAGTCTCTATGTTGAATCAGCCAATGTTTCCGGGTTGACTAGTGGTGACCCTGTAGCCGAGGAGGTAGATGTCCTTTATTCCCAGGTCTTTCGCACCCGAGACAGGCATATTCATGCAGATTCTCGTCCTCTCATTTCCCGCTTCGCGGCTCAAGGACCCTGTAGATGACTATTGTAGTACAACTGGAAATTATGCATTCGCACAGGTTACGGAGTAAAGAAGAGAGCATCGCCGCATTTCCTCAAGATTTGTATTGAATTAAGGCCAGAAGGACGCAAATAACTAAGACGTGTCATAAAGAAATGTTGATGTGGCTGGTAGCTGTAAAAGCTGCCTGTGTTACATTGCAAACCCCTCCACTTGGACGACTACAGGCTCGCGGTTCGCCGTCCTGCAGGCCCCAGCTCTCGTTCGTCGTGATATGGCAAGTACGCTTATGTAATTGGCCACGGCATCGCCCGTCTTTCCTTTTGAAACTGTCGACCATGACCAATTGGTCTGACCTCCCTGGCCCTGGCCGCACCAGGCTGCAATCGTTTTTGATGCACCATCCAGCCATCGCCGTCCCAGTACATCCACTGAGGGAGACTGCACGACCGTAAGCTAGCGAATTATGATGAACGTCATCCATCCAGATTTGATAGTTGGCTAACCTAACCTAACCTAACCTAACCTAACCTAACCTAACCTAACCTAACCTAACCTAACCTAACCTAACCTAACCGAACCGAACCGAATCCTTCATTCAAGTCTTGTATCCAATCCACTTGGATGGGTACCTTGGTCATGCTCTCAGGTTCCAGAATGACATTCTGAGCTAGGTGTACTAACTGAAATCTGAAGAGTATGGTAATTCCTTGCTTGACCTCCTCCCTTTGGTTTTTGAAGCCTTGGAAGAGGAGTTGTCCTCAGATGTTGGTTCAACCTGCACACTGAAGACATTGCCAGCATCATCAGTTCTTGGGTTGGTAACTGACTCTTGAGCTTCAATTTGCCTTCCAGAGTTTCCCAGCTTAAGGTAGGTTACCTTAGGGTCACTTCTATCAATAGACAACTTGAATTGAGCTGCAAAGTCATTACCTAGAAGGAATCTTGTGTTCATCTTAGGAACTACATAGGCTTCTACTGTCATTTCTACAGGACCCTCAGGAGTCTCAAAGATTATTGGCATCACAATGTAACCATTAATCCTTGACTTTCCTGTTACTTGGATTAACTGGACATTCTGCCCCACCTTGATCTTTGGTTGGACCTTTAGAGTGCTGAGGAAATCCTTATTGACTAGTGTGATATCAGAACCTGTATCCACAGTCAATGGTAATTCCTCTTCTTGAGGTCCACCTAGTCTTGCAAGGACAGTGGTAGCAGAAGCTCCTAGGAAAGATGTTCCAGGAGGTCTGGCCATACTCTTTTGAAGGACTATTTTGGACAATTGGGAGCTAGCCTTGGTGGAGAATACCTTAGATTTGGGAGGCATCACTACTGTAGTATACTTTGATCTTAGAGATTCAGTATTAGCTGCAGCATTGAAGTTAGTTGCAGTTTCTGAGCCATTAGTAGTTGTCCCTAGGTTCTCTGCACTTGTTTCAGGGTTTGAAACAACCAGAGCTGCCTGGGACAGTTCTAAAAATCCTCAGAGTCAGACTCATCATCCTCTTCTGATGATTCAGAACTGCTACTAAAACCTGCTTCAGCTGCTTCATACTCCTCTTGTTCTCTAAGCTCATCACCTTCAATACTAGCAAAGTGCACCCTAGCCTTAGTGGCATTCTTCCTGGCATATTTGCAGTGGTTATCCCAGTGATTACCACTACCACAGTGCCAGCAAGGGCGCTTTCCTTGGGAGGCAGGAGTGACATTAGACACATTCTTGTCATCAGGAGGGTAGTTAGGCACATGAGGTTTCTTCCCAGAGCTGGGAGTATTCACAGCATGTACTCTAGCTTTCTTTTTCTCCTTCTTCTTTTCTCTCCTTTCATGCCTCCAAGTCTCAAAAGCTTTGTTGAAGTCAGAACTCTTGTATGAGTCAGATTTGGAGTGTTTGAAGTCCTGTAGCAGTTCTTCAATCTCCTTGACTTTGAACATGAAGTCCATCCATGTAGCAAGAGTTGCAGTGCTGAGCAGAGTTTTCCATTGCTGGGGAGCTCCTCTAAGCACTTCCTCAATAGCTTCTGGATCTGTGAAAGTATATGCTGCATCAAGAAGGTCTTTCTTGCGCATGATATACTGTGAAGGAGTTTCTGACTCAGTATCTTTACCTGGTTCCCTATACTTGGCCTGATGAGCTTTAGATCTCAACTTGTTGAGCCAATGGGGGTTCCAGAAGTATCTAGCCATATTTTCCTTCATAAGGCGCCAGTCCTGCATCATATATTGCTGCCAAGCAGGATCTAGTGCATTAAACCATATTTTGGCATCCTTCTCAAACCTTAGTGGTACTACATAACCCAGTTCTCCCAAGAGATCTGGGTGTCTCCTTACTACATGGTCCAATTGAGTGATCCGTTCCATCAGCTCTTCTGCACCACCATAGTATTTGGGTACCACCTGTTCTATTTTGAGACGCGAATCAAAATGTGGTCTAGTAAGCCTGGGAGCTGTTCCTGCAGGTCCTGGAGGACCAGGGGGACCAGGAGGACCTACTAGATAGTAGTAATTCCCACCACCAGGAGGACCAGGGGGACCAGGAGGACCACCACCTTGTCTACCCTGTGGAGGAATTGGAGGAATTGGAGGACCACCATTCCCATTAGGGGGACCACCATTGCCTCCAGGAGGACCACCATTACCTCCAGGGGGACCACCATTACCTCCAGGGGGACCATATGGGTCACCATTGCCTCCAGGAGGATTAGGAGGATTCCCACCATTGCCTGAACCACCATTGCCTGGGTTTCCTCCTTGATCAGAAGGACCAGCTCCAGGTGGTCCACCATGGTGCTAATAGGGTGGATTCCTAGGTTGATCAGGAGGAGTTCTCTGACTTCCTTCATGGTTACTTAGGTCTTTACCATCCTTAAGGTCTGGTTGTTTGGTGGCAATCATGCCAGTAGCATGTTGATTCAACCTTTCTATATGTCCATATTGATTGTACCTTATGGGAGATGGCTGAAGAATCTCAGCAGTTTCTCCTTCCTCCAAGGGAGGTCTGGGCCTATGTCTAGGCCTTCTAAGAGTATCATTAGAGTAAGGATCAACTACAACAGGTGCAGCAGTTACTTCCACAGGTGCAACACTAGGCTGAGTATTAGTAGGTTGTAGTATACTACTAACTTTGGGTCCTAATTGAGAAACTACTGCAGTAGGAGGTTGGGTTAAAGCAGGTGGAGGAGAAGACAGAGTACCTCCTATCATATTGGAGAGCCTTCTTCCCATCACTCTTCCTGATCCAACTTTAGGTCTACTAGGAGTCTCAGGTATTGTTTCTTCCTCAATAGGTTTCATGGAATCCTTATTGAAGAAGGAAAAGCTCAATGGTTGGGAAACCATTCCTGATTTTCTAGGACCTATTCCAGTAGTACTATTTCCAGGTAGGCCAAATGCAGTATTAGTAGCAGGGCCTAGTACTGAAACTTGAGGATTAGAAGATTGACCAAGTTGTTGCATTAGCCCAGGTGTAAACTGAGCTCCTCCAACAAATGGAGTACTCCTGAGGGGAGTAACCATTGGTATGGGACTTTTTCTAATCTCATTGTCTTCAGGACTATTAGACCTAGTCTTGATAAAACCAAAAGCACCAGATTTGCACCTATGGTAATACCTTGCAACCAGAGAAGGTGTCATAGTAGTTACTGGATCTTCAGACTCTTGCCTGAGAGCAAGGGGGTTAGGATTAGTAACTACTGCTTCAGCAGCTTCTCTAGCTCTAGGAGCATATATGGGGAACTGGTCAAAGTCTGTGGAATTATGTGACAACACAGTTTCCATATGACCTTGAATAGCTTTGCTCTTACCTTTATCCTCATTCCTTCTTAATTCCCTGTAAATGTAAGCCAAAAAGCGCTCCACTTCATCCGTATAAACTACAGCAGCTATTTCATGCTGAGCTTTATTGAATGTAGTGTAAGTCTCTGTTGCAGGGTAGGAAGGAACTTCAGGATGGTCCACTTCATCTTCTGGAATCTCCCTTTGACAGTGCTGCCTATACAGAACCTTCAGATCTCTTTTAAAAGATCCATGTAGTGTATCATCAAAATCCATAACTACATCTTGAGAAGGGTTGTGTATCCATTTAGGAGCAAATACACAAAAGGTATCCAGAGTCTGAAGATAAGAGGCTGCCCATTTTCTTCCTTGAATTGATAGATAGATGTTATGCTCATGAGGAATTGGACTTTTAGAATAAATCTTCCAGCCAATAGCCCTAGCTAGCTTCCTTCTATCATTGATATCACTATACTGGCGCACAGTATTAGTGAGTTGAGCAGTAGCAGGAGTATATATAAGTCTCCTTCTATCAGACTCAGATAGTGCAGTAAATGAGGTGGAGGCCATAGGCAGATAGGGCATTAATGAGTACATGTAGTCCTCATCAGCTTCAATCTCTTGCCAGTTAGGACTCCAATCAGACTGAGCATCATGGGCTGACCACCTATTTCTTTGAGGAAGATAGGAGGGTCCAGCAATAGGGGTTCTAGGTCCTTGTTGTGACACTGAGTCTAGAGGAGTAACCTCCTCTTCAGCAGCAACAGTCCTAGATTCATGTAAGGAGGTGCTAGAATTAGAACTAGACATCTCTTAAGCACAGTATAGGTGTTGGGTAGTAATCCAATATATGTAGCAACAAAGATTACTACCTGGGTTGCTTCACCAATGTTATATATCTGAGAGTTGCAGCTACTTGTATGTACAAGTGATATAACTACAGAATACACACAGTGGAACAATATAAAGTAATGTCTCAGTAGTCTGAGATGCTCTCAGTAAGTAAGCAATCTAGTTGCACACTTAATGGAATTGATACTAAGCTTTCCTACTGTAGAGTGTATGTACACTAGTAATAGAAAGAGCAGGAGTACTGAGCTCAGGTTCCCTTAGCTATTAAATGTCACTGTTTCACACTCCTAGTTGCAATGAACTAAGTATGTACTAATCTTAGGCTATTCCCTAAATGCCTTCCTTGTTCTTACTTGTAAAAGCACTATAAGACGTCTGCAACCTTTCCTCTATAATAGGTACTCAGGAGATCCTTTTCTTTAGGCTAACAAATACTGTTTGAGGCACACAACAATAATGGGGGAAATCACACAGCCAAGCCAAAGCACAACAGATGTAGAGTGAGGTGAGGATGGAGGGCTCTTAGAGGGCATGTATTTATACCCTAGAGGCCTCAGAACACTAGTCATCTGGTTGTGGCTATCATTGGGGGCATCTACCAATGATAGGAGGGGTGGATGAACACTGATGCCTTGATGACTAGCATTCATGGAGTCAGAGTGCTTTGGTTGGCTGGAACATATATTATGAGTCATCTAACTAATTGCTCCAGTCAAGTAACTAACCTAAATCACTATCTACAAGCTATGCAGCTCTCAAGATCTGGTGGCTGCTGAAATGAGTCATTTCAGCACCTTGACAAGCCACGAGACATATCGCGGGAAATAGCCGGTCAATTCACATGAAACAAGTGCGATCGGCTGAATTGGAAGCTTGCGAGTCAGTCGCAAGTTCAAGCTAAGCGAACGGATCAGTATTGGTGGAGATACAAGTATAACAATGTATCTCTCCCTAAGCGCCAAAGACAATAAACTTAGACATTTCATATCTTTATGAAATCCCCGCATATAGAGACGCAAAAGACAGTGAATTGAAGCTACTAGAGAGTACTACATTTCGACATAAAGAAGTAGCACAAAAGTAGCGTTCAAGAGGGAGTAAAGACAGTTACAAAACTGCATACATGCAAACAAGCAGAAAAGTCGCCACAAGCATAGGTTTGGATTTCAGTATTTTATTCCTATGACAGAATGTCAGTATCCATAACAAAGAGGCAATTGAACACTTCTCACAAGCTGTGTCACTGACCCCTGACAATCACCCAGAGAAGCCAGGGCATCTCACTAACCTTGGAAGCTTGTACCAGGCTTGATTTGAACAACTGGGGGAAGTATCAGACATATATTCCACTATTTCATCCTTCAAGAGTGCTGCATGCTCACTTGCTGGATCCCCATTGGGACAATTCTGTGCATGCCAACAATGGGCAAGGCTGTTGTCTTTTGATACTGTCTCTACTCCCTGCTCTGCTTATTCCCAGGCAATAGAGCTGCCTCCACAGCTGGTCTGGATTGGTACTTCACTTGACTGACAATACAAGCTTGTTGCAGAAATAGGTGATTTTGCAAGCAAGGATGCATCACACGCTATTTTGTTCTGTGCCTATAATCTTGCCCTGGAGTGGCTTGAAGCAGGTCGGTCAATTGTATGGGGTCAGATTGCTCAGTTGCACAGCCCATTTGATCATCTATTCTCCCAGCATCCTGGCCTAGCTGATACCCTTTGGAAAGTCAGCCATAAGCTTGAACAAGGGGGATCAAAATCTTCCTACCTATCTGAGTCAGAAAATGAACATGATTTGACAGATGAGATGCATGGTCAGATTCAGTCAGCGCTGGAATGGGATAGGCTGCTGATTCAGACAAGGTCCCTCCCTGGGTTTGAAGATTTCTTGAATCCTCCCAAATCCTTGCACCTGCAGAGAGCTGCTAAGTCCCATCCCATTGTTGTTATCAATGCCCATGAGTCACACTGTGACACTCTTATACTCTATCCCCATGGCACCACCATCTCCCATATTCAGTTGCCCAAATTTTCCATCCAGAAAGCAACTAAAGCACGTGTGACTGTCACGTCATTGGTTGAACACCCTTTCAGTGGTTTCAAGAAGGCAGGAAAGTCCAGGTCCATGGAGGAGACACTCAGCCCACTTGAGGTGTCACTGAATGAGTTGTGGTTGGGTGTTGTCAAGCCTGTGCTTGACCATCTATACTTTGTGGTACGTTCCACTCCTTGGTGATGTCCCTCAAGCTAACAGCATGTTTAGAATCATCCCCCAACAGCCAAGTTGCCACACATCACTTGGTGCACAACCGGCATTCTCTCATTTCTTCCACATCAGCAAAACTGTTCTGAGATTTGGGTGTTTATGAGTGATTTAAACCAAAGTCTTTGATTTAAATCACTCAAATCAGCCCAAATCAGCCCAAATCAGCCCAAAACATGCTCAAAACTCAGAACGGTTTTGCTGATGCACTCCATGCTGCTGGGTGTTACAATTGGTTGGGTCCTTATGCATTGGACTACTTTTTATCTTCCTATATGCCAACAGTTAGCACTTTGATCAAGAGTCAGTCATATGCATCCACCATCCCTTATGGAGTTCTGGCTGTTGGCCAAGAGCATACACCCAGATTTAGCAGGTTACCATGCACCAAGGATGAGCTGGGAGTTATCCAGGACCATAGTAAATTGAGTGTATACCTACAGCTCAAAGGCAATGAAGCAACCATTGATGAGGTGCTGGAAGCAATGGAGCAGTTCAGCTGGGTACATCTGGCTTGCCACGGTACTCAGCACCTTGCGGATCCAACCAAGAGCGCCTTTCACCTTTTTGATGGCCCTCTGACACTGGCAACCATCACCAAGCAGTCGTTCAACAACAAAGGGCTTGCATTCCTGTCCACCTGCTGGACCACTACAGGAGACAAGAAGCTACCAGATGAGGCAATACACCTAGCAGTGGGAATGCTAATGGCAGGATATCCAACTGTAATTGGCACAATGTGGAGCATTGCCAATGAAGATGGGCCAAAGGTAGCAGGCTGTATATATGCGGAGCTACTGAAGGATGGAGAGATGGATCATACACAGGCTGCAAGGGTGTTTCATCAGGCAGTAGTGAACTTGCGTGCACAGGTGGGAGTGAAGGATGTTGCTTGCTGGGCACCATTCATACACATTGGGTCCTGAGGTGAGTTGGTTGCAAATTTCATTTCCCAATGCCAGACTGAGTACCCTAGGTATTTGTTGAAACCAGTATCAAATAGTATGAAATGTAACATGCCTCATTGGTATATTCTTGTATGTGGCTAGAACACACACATTGATTTCTTGTTTGCTTACCATGAAACTATGTCTTGCTATATGTGTCTTTCCCTATGCTTGCATATATATAAAGGACTCTACAAACAGTGTATACACAATCAGTGAGTTCTACTTCCACTGCCTGATGCCTAAGGAGCTTTGAGTGCAGGATATTTCTGGCCATATCTCAACAGTATACTAGTATCTCACTTTGCAATGAATAGTTGTTAGAGACACTTGACAAGTACATTTACTCTTGAATCATACATGTGTGTACTGCCCACCAAATGTCTTACATGGCTTGGTCAATAGACAAAAAATCTGGGATCAACAACAACTGTGCACCAATACAAATATGCATTTACTAGTCAAACAATTTTGCTATTCTTCCTAGATGAGAATTAAGATTCACCATGAGATTCAACCAATTTCACAACTGGACTCAAATATAGACTCACCCATTGCAAATCTGTCTATGATCACAAACCATCTACACACATGCAATGGTGGCCCTTTTTGCTACCATCCCCAACAGATTCAGACATGACCTAGACACAATTGTGGTCAAGCTCCATTTTATAAGGCACCCACCCTGCAGGAGCTAACATATGTTAGATCTTGCTTACAATCAAATGTGGATCAGCAAACTCACATATCAGGAGAAATATACTCACCAGGAATCCAGATACCCCCAACAACCACACCACTTAGACTCAGTGCCAACAAGCCCCCAGTGTGGTAATAGCTGCCCACCTCACAGTTTTCCAACTATGCAGACTAATCTTAAGTGGTGGTTGTAATCAAACCTATAAAAACCTGGATTGGACACATCAGTTGGGGGTTTTGTTGGCTGTGCATCAGCAAAAACAAGCTGACCCAAGGAGCACTAGCAGAAATGGGACTCTGCAGAGTATCACTCTGAATCTGGCCTTAACAATGAGAGTTGTTGTGAGCTGCATATGGAAACCTGTCATTTGCTACATAGTGATATGTATACTATGTATGAACTGTAGCTCATGTAGTATGTTAACTTTACTCAAATTATCATATCAATATATAGCATTATCCATCTGAAATGTAGCAGATTCCTCTGGAATGTAGCATTACACTGAGCCAAAAAAAATATGCACATGTGACCTGTTTTGGCTTGCAATCTTAGCAATGCTCACTCAGTCAGCCGAATTGCTTAGAGGCGCCAATGGAAAGTGTGTGAATGTACTTTTACATCATATATACAAAATATAAGCTTGCTACATGACAAAATGAGCAGTCCAAAACACAATTGGTGGATCAGCAGCTGTGCATTTCTTTTTTGGGTTTGTTTGATTTTCTGCCCAACTGGAAAGAAATCTACACAACACATTAAATTACATATAGGCAAACATACAAATGCTGGTAGTGAGTCTTTCCACCCTTCTCTTGTATCACGTCATCCACTCTGTTAACCATAGAAGCGTACAGGTTGGCAATTGTTGCCACCTCAATCCCTCCCACTCCTCCTTCAATGCCTCCCAGAGCTCAGCACTGTTGTGGGGTAGAATTGGTTGGTGACAGGCCCAGTGTTCTAACATGGCCCAAACATGCTCAATTACACACACAACCTTTTCTGTTTCTCCTTGTTTGCCCTTGTGTTTGGTCTTGTTGTGCTTGCCTTGCCCTTGTATGTTCCTTTTATGTAAGCCATGACCATGGGACATGCCTGCCTGGCCAGTTCCCTTGTCTCCTTGGTCTCCATGGACTTATCCCATTTCCTTTCTTCTTGTCTTTGCTTCTCTCTGACTCTTGCTTTCTCCGCTTTTGTTGCGACTCTCTATTGTACATAGTCAGAGTAGATAGTATATATACCCCCAACACAAGTTTTGTCTCCACAAGACTTGTTCTGTTGTCCTTTTCCCCATCCACTTGAGTGTCTGCTTAGCTTTGGCCTAAGAGCCACCCATTGACCTTTGTTGTTGTCCCAACCACTGTCCTCATCCCCTGACTGACCCTCAGTGTCATCAGGTCTGATTAGGGTTGTGACATCTGTGAGGGATGTGTTAAGGTGTGAGGGGGAGCTGTGGTGGTACAGCAACTAGATGCCAAAGGACAAGGGGATGGGCTATGACCATGGTTCTCAGCTGGGGCTACTGTAGCTTTTTGCCAGTCTCAAGTTGGTGCTGTGTTGCAAGCCTTGCTCTCTCCATCAGACTTGTCTACGCCTCCTCCTATCTTGTGGCTGTGTCTATTATGTTTTGTTTCTCTTTTCCTGCCGCATTGCCACCTTCTTGTGGTTTTCCTGTTACATTGTGTAATGCGGCTGTGCTTGGTACGAGTCATGTCTGTTCATACAGCATGACTCATATGGACACTCCTGACTGGCTGTTCTGTTTGACCCATCTGGCTGTTCCTTGTGTGACTTGGCCACGTTGTGAATATATATAGAGGACCAACAAGCACTGTGGACCACGGAGTTCCGTGTTTTACGGAGGCAAGAACATGGGCAGGACCTCTGTGTCGCACCTGGAATATGCCCGTGATTTTTTATATGGGAAATATGTCCGTGATTTTGGCAAATCACGGACCCACGTGTACGGGCCAGCCCGCTGGGGTTCTCACTGTGTAATGTAAATAGCATAAAATCGATTATTTTTACGGACATTTACAACATGGGGCGAAACGACGGATTACACGGAGAACAGCACGAACAAACACGGATAAAAGGCACGTAATACGAAAAAATACAGGGAGAAACGGCGTGAAACACGAGATAAATGCACGTATCTACAAACGAAACCAGAGAAAAGGCTGTAAAAAGCGAAAATCCGGCGCAATTGTCCGTAAAATCGAAATAAGATGAATAGCGCCGGATAGAAAGCAAACCCAGAAAAGCATTAGCAAAGGAGGAATACGGGGGAAACCCCCGGGAAAAGAAAAACGGTCCGAATGCCGCTCGTTCGGTCCCAGCCTTCGAGCACATGGTATACTGGATACTGTGCGAGTTATAAGTAGTCAATAGGTTTGCAGACGGCCAACTTACAAGTCAGACGGGGGTTTTCCACTGTTACTTGCAACCGCGACGGTTACCCCTGCCAAACGACTATGAGTGATTTCAATTGACGAGGTGAATGAGACTTACCTTTTGGGTGGCTCTGGGCTAGCTAGATCGACTTGCTGGACAAGTTCTTGCTTCGCCGATCGGGTCACAACCTTACCACCTGTCGCAGGAGGCCTGCCGCGTTGGGAAGGGCCTGGGGCCAGAGGAGCATTGACATTGGTGTTGGGGGCGGGCACGTCTTGATCAGTGTTCTTTCCCTTCCCCTTTCCCTTCCCCTTCGTCGCCGGAGCAGGGCCTTTAGGGGGTGCAGGATCAGCGGGGGCCCTGGTCGCGTTGCGGCGCTTGTTGGTCCTCGCATTGGCAGGCTCGGGAGCGGGAGGATTGGCGGGAGGGGCCGTGGGAGGGGCTGTCAATTTGCCCTTTTTGTTGACGGGCTTGGGCTTGGACTTGGGAGCGGGCGGATCAGGTATGGGAGCAGGCAGGGGGATGTCGGGCTGAGATACCGGGCCGGCCCTGGTTTGCTTCTTGGACTTGGTTGGAGGGTTGGCATTCAGCTCGGGGTCGGTAGACTCGATGACCTCCACAAGGTCGGGAACCGGCTTCTTGGCGCGCGATTTCTTTGGTGCACGCTTGCGAGAGTCAAGCTCGGAGTCCAGAACTTCCTGCTGGTAGCCCGCGGCCCAGGACTGGGAGCTCTCCTCCACAAGAGTGCCGGCTTTACGTTTCTACCTTCGCGTTAGGTAGTAGAACGTAAAGATGGTTATTGCCCTTACCTGAGCACCGTTTGCCAATCCACTGGCGGGAGCCGATGAGGTGATATCGATGTTACGGACGGGGGACGTGTTGCAAAGTGTCGATGGAGGGGACGGTGTGCGAGCTGGTGGGCGCTCAGGCAAGCTGGCGATGATTTTGGTGGCCGTCTCGGTGTTGGCATCAGCATTGTCGTTGACCCAGGTCTTGTCGTCGCCGTCGCCGCTATCTTCCTGGTCACCGCCGCCTTCCTTGTCCTCGTCGTCTTTGATCCACTTGCGCTTCTGTTCGATCAATCAGTACAGTTCAAGCTGAAACCGACACTCATTACTCACCTTTGAAGCTGCAGTATAAGTTGTTACCCGTGTTTCTTCGTCCTCATCGTCCTCGTCGTCCTTGTCGTCGCGCACGTCTTGGCTCTGTTGTTGATCCTTGCTTGGGCCATCGCCGTCGTCGTCCCCATCCCCATCCCCGTCACCTTCCCCCTCGTTGACGCCGTCGCCGTTGTTGTTTGCATCGCCCCGGCTGTTGCCATCGTCTTGATTCTCGCCTGAGCCCGCATCTTGGTCGTCCTGCCCCCCCGTTCCGCCCTGGCCGTTCTCCTGGTTCAGGTCGTCGGCATCTTCAGTGTCATCGACCTCGACCTTGGCCTTCTTCTTCCGAGGTTGGCCCTTCTGCTTGCCATTGTCCCGCTTATTTGAGAGGCAGTTTTGGAGGATCGCTTTGGCGGCCCAGTTGGCCTGGAAGCGCCACAGGATGGGGTGCGCGTTATGCACCTGGGACGGCGTTGATGTAAATACGCTAGATTAGAAATAGGAAATTTACTTACATTTTTTGTGAGGTCACCCTTGTCGACCAACGAGACCCCTCACCATGTGATCATCTCCATACTAGCACCCAGCAGCAAATGGGATTCACGCCAAGCGGTGGCCTATTAAGGAAGTCAAAGATAAATACTAAAGTCACGAAAAAAATCACGTTAAGCTCACCAGGATATCCAGGTATGACTGGTGCCTCCCTGCGCCCTGCGATTCCTCCATCCTCATCTTGTGCTGCGTACCTTTGCCGGGTTCCTCGGGCTTCTCGATCATGCTCCAGGATTCCCGCTGGCCGTCGGGTAACGTGATGCAAACAGTTTGGCCATTCAGCGAGTAATCGACCTTGACTGCACAGCCGTTGATCAATAAGGTCATTATCAGCTAGCGTCAATCACCTACTTTTTGATCCCGCCGGCAAATCGCTTGATTGATTCGCCGGTGTGGCGCTTGCGCTCCCCGCACGGGGTTTGGGTTTGGCATGTGCACCTGGTATAATGAGTGCTTTAGCTAGATTGTAGACATGGTAATATACTTTGTCACCTACCTCTGGGAGCCATTGGAATGATCTACGTGATGATTTGGTACAAGGAAGGTGGGTGTTGGTCGAAAACACGGATGTCCCGCCACCAAATGAAATCTGGTGGAGACTCAGTTAGCAATAAATGCAGCAAGCAGAGCATACAGGCAATGTTATTGGTGTACTTACTTATGCCGAATTATAAGACTGCGAGAGTGGGGGGGGGGGGCAAAGCGGGGGAGGATTGTTGCGGTCGAGGGGGGTCGGGTACTTATAGGTTGGGCGTGCAACGCTTACATCAGCACCAAACCTGTAAATTTCTGACAGCGTGCACAGACACATGCCATGCATAGTACGCTGTGCCACGCACGCCACACACCACTTGCATTATATGCCCCTCCCATGCCATGCCTCCCAAAGCAAATGCGGCAAAACGAAGGGTACCATGCGCCTGAAGGTGTGGAAATATGGTTGTTACTGAGACTCAGAAGAGACACCTACAAGCGAAACATGCAAAGTTGAATCTAGCAAGGCTAAGGTGGGTGGTAGCCTGCATATTTCAATGCTTAACCTTGGCTAACTAAACTCGCATTGCGCATATAGATCTAATCTTCGTCACCACTCGAGCTTAGAGGCAATTCATGTTCACCGTTCACACAGCCTTGCGCTTGCCGATCCCCCGCCCGCCAACTATGACAACCCCAGAAGTCGATCAGCTAGTGGATCTCCCCCACCTTTACATTGGCCTCTTGATCCCGACCCCCCAATCCCTGAGGTTGACTTGACTGGTTTGTGGGCTGAAGTTCTGCGAGCGCAGCCAAATCGTGAACTTGATGCTGAATCTTCCAGTAACAACCCGATTCCATCCGACATCATCTCAGTCCTTGACTCAGAAGCCGATGCTCAGCCCGCCGAAGAAGATATTGAAGAATTGAACCCTGCAACATACGGACTGGCCCCCAACGCATTTACTCGAGGGGGAGTTAGGATGGAAGCGGCAAAAAAACAGTAAGTCACACCTTATTTGTGATTTCTTCATGCTAATCTCTCTTAGCACAAGCAAATCTTGCCCCTGATGAACTTGGGGACATTTGTACCTTCGATTTCATTGTCCAACATCGACTCGGCGTGCGTACTTATGCCGCTATGAGTCGGGATTTCGTCCGTAAAGACGTCCCGCACTTAGATCTGCCGTCGCTGAAACGCTTGCGGACTTGAATGCTCAAGCTCTTGGGGCTCAATTCGATTGATTACCATTGCTGTCGAAACTCGTGCGTCCTGTTCACTGGCTACCTTGCTGGCTTAGAAGAATGTCCATACTGTCGATCCCCTTGCTACAATGCCGCTGGTGCGCCGTGCGCTGTATTCACTTACATTCCCCTCATTCCTCAGCTCCTTGCGCTTTTTCGCAACCCTTGGACGGCCAAACTCCTTTGCTATCGCTCTAACTACAAGAAAACCCATGACTTAATCGAAGACATATTCGATTCACGCATCTATCAGGAGTTATGTGATAGCTTTGTCACCATTGATGACGTTCAACAGCCTTACAAATTCTTCTCTGATGCGAGCAAGCTGGCTCTTGGTCTCTCTGTCAATGGCATGTGCCCTTTCAAGCGACGCAAAAACTCCTGCTGGCCCTTGATCATTGTCAACTACAATTTCCCTCCAGAAATCCGATTCCTCTTGGAGAATATTATTTGTGTTGGTGTCGTCCCCAGGCCCCACTCACCAAAGGACTTGAACTCGTTTCTGCAGCCTCTGATTGACGAGCTTGTACAGCTGACTGAGGGCATTGAAGCAATTGATATTCTTAATGAGGAGGTTTTCTCCTTGCGCGGTCATCTTCTTACTGGTTTTGGCGACATTCCAGCAATTACTAAGATTCTAGAGTTCCTTGGTCATAATGCTTGATACCCTTGTTGCTTTTGCCAGATCATTGCCATTCCCGGGCGTACAGTCAAAGGTGGTACACACTTGTATTGCCCACTCCATCGACCCAACGGTGCCTCAATCGACCCACTCCAGCTGCCTTTACACATGCACAATGAGGCCCTGAGACTCGGCGCCAAAGTCTTAAGGACCCAAAACGAATCTGCCACCGCCAAACTTGCCAGAGACTCGGGTGTCAAAGGTGTCTCACTCCTTGCACGCCTTCCATTGATCAGGGTCCCCACGTCCTTTCCAACCAAGATAATGCACATGGTTTGGCTGAATCTAATTCCCCAACTTGCTGAATTATGGACTGGGAAATTCAATAAATACAATGACGGCAAGGAACAATATCTGATGTCACCTGAACTCTGGCAAGCCTTGGGCGACGTCTGTGAAGAGTCTGGATCAACAATTCCTTCAAGCTTTGGTTGTCAAGTACCTCATCTGAATCAGCAATCACATTTTATCGCCGAATCTTGGTGTCTCTGGGCGACTCAACTTGCTCCAAGTTTACTTCGCTGGCGCTTTATCAAATCAACATACTATGTCCATTTTGTCCGACTAGTGAACCTGATGAATCGATGTATGGACTACTCGATGAAGCGCACGGAAATAGATGAGATCCGAGAAGGATTCGCACAGTGGGTTCAAGAATATGAAAGGTACGATTGGGTGCATATATGCATTAATTTACTGATTGTACCTATTAGGATATACTATCAATATGACGCCAATCGACTTCAAGCATGCCCAGTTAATGGTCACTACCTCCTGCATGTTGCCGACTCAATTGAACAGATCGGCCCAATCTGGTATTACTGGTCCTACCCGATGGAACGTTACTGCAGTTTTATTGGCACATCTGTCAAGAGCCAAAGGTACCCATGGAGCAACATTGCTTGACGCATTCGCGATGCAGCTATGCTCCGTGTTGTCAGGGAGATATATGACTTGCATGACTGCGTTAGGTTTGGCAAGACAAAGTCATCGGACAAGGACGAAGATTCTCAGGGGGAGTTTGTCGCAGGGTGTAAGTGGTTCTCTTGCTGTCTCTGACTAATTGTATAACATATTTTTAGACCCTACAATCACGCTACTTGGCCGGCACTCCCAACAACTATACATTGACAATCAACTACGGAACAAGATCGCAAAGTACCTTACAACTGCATTTAAAGTCTGCATGACCGACGCCAAGGAGGTCATTCCTGATTCAGTACACCAGTGGGCGCGTGTCAAAATGATTCAAGGTGGCGATTTGATCCATGTGCGTGGCTATCATAAGCTGCGCCCTGACGGATGCGACGCCTTGTTTGTTTGGGTAGGCCTAGCATATATTCTACTTGTCTGTAATAACAAGTTTCAAGTACAAGCTACTGCTCGACAGGCTTGCGCATCGCAGGAACGCGCCGGAAAACCTCTACCAAAAATCGCATTACGGGCAACTGCACCGTATATTCAAACTCCCCCTCTCAGCCAACTCGACCATGAGTCAAAAGAGTAAGGCCCGTGTACTGCTACTTGCGCTTGTTTTGGAAGCCAAAACGACTCAAGCAGATACCTATGAGCACAGTGTCATCTGGTACGAGGGCGAGTTGTCAACCGGCAAGGTTGTAGATGCGAACACGGTTCAGTGCGCCATGGGACGGATCAAGGATAGGAAGCGATGGTGGATAGTGGACCGCAGCTCCGAGCTTGCGTATCCATTGCTTATATGGGGCCAGGATGACTAGTCTCACTTGTATGTTCTTATTTCATTCAGCTTTAACAAATTATCGCATATATATCCTTATTTACGTGTGTACATAACCGGAAAGTGTATTTACGACGAGTACGGAAAGCCTACTGACAGACAGAAATACAGAAAGAAGCAAACCATCAATACTGCACAAGAAATACGAATGGATAAAAATACGGACGGTCAACAAACGGAGGTCAGCAAAATAGTTTGCGGAGAAAACCACTGTCTTAGAGAAAACACGGTGTTTGCGCCAAAACACGGAGGTACGTACTGTGCGATTAAAATCATCCTGGAAGTCAGATACAGGACTTACCTACGTATTTTAGAAAACACGGGCCTGGCCTGAAAATGACCAGGTCCGTATTTTTGAGTACGGAGGTAGACCAACCTCCCGACCTCCGTGTTTTTCTCAGGTACGGTATGAACCCCCGTAAAACACAGAGGTTTAGGGTCCACAGTGAAGCCTGGTAACCCCAGCTTGTTTTGTGTTGTCAAACATCTCTTTGAGTGACACTTAGAACCACCCCTACCCTTAAGAGCCTACAGACACTTAAGTGTGTTGCAGTTCAAGAGGTCCCTTAGGTCTTAGTGCCGTCCACTCTCCCTCACGGCTTGTCTCATAGCCATTAAGAAGTAGCTTACAACATTACAAAACAAGCTTAACAAACATGTCCATCCAGGAGGACGCTGGATCACGCCTCTCATCGCCACTGCCAACAAGGAGAGGACCCAGTAGGGCTGCAAGACCCACAAGTTGTCTCAATGAACAAGATATTGCACAAGCACGGGCCGGAGGACCAGCAAGGTCTCGTCCACAGAGTCAAGCTTCTATGCCCAGAACATTTGATGCCAAAAACACATTGGTCATTCAAGAAGAGTCTACAATTGTCAATCGGGAACCAGGGGATATTACCTATGATCCCACACCAGCCACAATTCAAATTCCTATCTCTAACGCAAGTCCTGGGTCCTTGCGCCCACTATGGCCCATGGGACCCAGAAGACAGTTTTTCTTGCCCCAACCTGAAGCTCATGGAGGCGTGTCTCTTGTTCCTATTAGACCTCCTCCCACACCACACATCCCCAATGCTCCTCAAGTTCCCCAAATTGGGGGAACCATTACCAATGCAGGACCAATCCCAATGAATTCTCAAGCAGTGACTCCTGTGATTCCGGCACCACCTTACGTTCCACAAGGGTACTCCCAACAGTTGATCCCTCAACAATCAGGTGTCAAAAACCCAGGCAATCCAGGAAGCTCAAGCTCCAGTTCAAGTTCCAGCAATAGAACAGTAATCAGCAACCTAGACAATCTGGACCATCTTCATGAAGGAAGGCACAACGCACTCATCAGGATCATTGATGGAATGAGAGTCACGGTTGACCAAAGACTAAGTGGTCTAGAACAAGCCACCCAAGTCCTAGCAAACAACCAACAAATCTTTAATAATTCCATCAACACCCTGGAAACCACTCTCACAAACATTCTCAACGCCGCAAGGAACAGCAAACATAACACCTTCCTAGTTGGACAAGACGTCACCCAACTCCAAAACAAAGTTACAAACATGCAAGGACTTGTAAACAATGTACGCAAAGAACTCAACACCACCAGGCAAGGACAACTCAAATGGAATGAAGAAGTAACACAAGGCTTGGAGAACCTGCAACAAGAAGGAACTGCCAATACTATGCGAATCACCACAATACAAGAAGCTATCAACAATCTTTGAGAAGAAATGGACAAAGCATCATTACATGCTGAAAACCCATCTCGGCGATCAAATTCCCCATCACATCCAGAAGCCAAATCAACCCAAACTGACAAATTAGAACAAAGGCTCCAATGCCTCACTGAAAATCCTAACACTGGCGGAGGATCTCGCCGTCCTAAAGTCACACGACCAGAACCCTTTGACGGAAAAAAGGGGGAAGGAGCTGAAATGTTCATCACACAGATGGAAAGCTATTTCGTCCAATTAGGCAATCAGTACAATTCACATGAAGAACGGATCTGTGAAGCACTTGCCAACTTCAAATCCGAGAACAAGGCAGCTACTCATTGGGCACAAGTATTGCTACAATCACTAAACCAGGGAGGGAATAACGAAAACCTAGCCTCATGGGACAGCTTCAATGCCCATTTCATGGAACAATTCAGCGACCCAAACAAGAAAGCAAAGGCCAAAGCCAATATCCGTAAATGCAAGCAGAACAATTCAGTAGCAAACTATGCTTCTGAATTCCAATATTTATTGGTCAACGTGAACTGGGGACAGGAAGCTCTGATCAACCAATTCAAGGAAGGGCTGAAGCCTGATGTAAAGACCGAGCTGGCCTGATTTGAGTTAACCCTAATTAATGAAGATGGAATGGAGCAGGAGCTATCTCTGGACCAATGGATCTCAATTGCAATCTCCATTGATCAAAAGCTACAGGCAATCAGGAATACCACGGGAAGAAAAACAATAGCTCCATCATCCAGTTCCATGAAAAGGCTCCCTGACAACATTTACAAAGGAAGGATCTCTTCCAAAAGATGCCTGAAATGTGGATCAGATAAACACATGCTAGCAAAATGTCCAGAAAAGGAGTGGAAGAAGGAAGAACCAGGGCTAAAAGGACAAGAAGGAAAAATTGAGGATGAACCAGAATCGGGAAAAGACAGGGTCTCCCTCTAACTGTGTGTGGAGAGACCAAGGAACCAGTAATGGATACAATGTACCTTAGAGCAACTGGTAAATCAACAATTGTTTACACCAACATTACTGGAATCACAGAACCTGTAGCCACCCTCATTGATTCAGGAGCCCCAAAAAACCTCATCGACATCACTTGGGCCAGAAGAAACAACATTATACTAAAGGAACTCCCAACTCCACAAAAAGTTATTGGAATCCAAGGGAAGGAACTTACACACCAAATACGTTTCAAGGCAGATCTAAAATTTGACCTCAAGGAAAGGAATTCTGACAAAGTTTCTTTGCAATGCCGACAGGAGAAACAGACATAATCTTGGGACTAGGATGGCTAGAAGAAGCCAACCCTGTCATTGATTGGCACTCAAAAACTATCTCATGGCGACCAGACCCTATTGTCAGAAGAATTGCCAAAATAGAAGACATACTGGAAGAATTCAAAGACTTTGCAGAAGTCTTCAGTGAAGAAAAATTCAAACGTATTCCAGACCATCAACCCTACGACTGTTCCATTGACTTGGTAGAAGGAGCAGAACTTCCTAAACCAGCTAGGCCCATCCCCCTATCTCCTGCAGAATCTATTGCCCTTAGAAGGTACCTTGATGAAGAATTAGCCACCGGAAAGATCCGTCCAAGCAAATCACCAGTAGCTGCAGCAACTCTCTTTGTCAAAAAAGGGCAAGATACCAAGAACCCAGAAGGACCTAGGGAACTCAGATTGGTCCAACACTTTGGTCCTATGAACGAGATCACCAAAGACGATTGATTTCCTATGCCATTTATGGAGGATCCTCTAGACAAAATCAAGGATGCAAAGATCTTCTCAAAGATAGACTTATGCATGGGATTCAACAACATCAGAATAAAGGAAGGTGATGAATGGAAAACGGCATTCTGAACCAAGGAAGGATTATTCAAGTACATTGTCATGCCCTTTGGACTAAGGAACGCCCCAGCAACATTTCAACGATACATGAACCATATCTTCCATGACCTTATCAATATCTGTGTCATCGTGTACATCGATGACATATTGATCTTCTCTAAAGATTGGAGCCAACACATTGAAGATGTACAAAAGGTTCTCAAAATCCTCCTGGACAACAACCTATTTGCAAAGCTTCCCAAATGCGAATTCTTTGTGAAGAAACTAGTGTATACAGGCATCAACATCAGCAAAGAGGGCATATCAATGCAGGAAGAGAAGGTTAAAGCAATTAAAGAATGGAAGGAGCCGAGAACAGTCAAACAGGTGCAAGCATTCTTAGGAATTGCAAACTTCTACAGGCAATTCATTCCAAACTTCAGCGGATTAGCTAAGCCCTTGACCATCCTGACCAAAAAAGTCCAAAAGTGGAAATGGGATACGGAACAACAAGAAGCATTTGATAATCTAAAGACGGAAATATGCAGGGAGCCAATACTATGACATCCTAATCCAGAGAAACCCTACATACTAGAAACCAACGCAAGTGGCGTTGCTATGGGAGCAATTCTCTCACAAAGACAAGACGACGGCTACCTACATCCCATTGCGTTCTTGTCAAAATCTTTCAATCAAGCACAGATGAACTACGACGTGCACAACAAGGAACTGATGGCAATTATAGAA
Source organism: Ceratobasidium sp. AG-K (assembly GCA_037039685.1). NCBI lineage: Eukaryota > Fungi > Basidiomycota > Agaricomycetes > Cantharellales > Ceratobasidiaceae > Ceratobasidium > Ceratobasidium sp. AG-K. Next base: position 2,920,766 of record JAWNGF010000004.1, on the reverse strand, counting down.
TCACTAAAGCATTGGCGACTACATTTGGAGGGAACAAGGGATCCAATCACTGTCTACACTGATCATTGCAACCTCCAGTTCTGGAAGAAAGCCACAACCTTCAACCAAAGACACGCTCGATGGCATCAAATCCTTGCATCCTACAACTTTGAAATTGTTTATTGACCGGGAACCCTGTCAACAAAACCAGACCTACTGTCCAGAAGAAGCAATCACAACGATGTCCCAGCAGCAGAACAGGTCATGATCAGGGAAGAACAATTCAAAGGATTTGCCAGCGGAATGAAATTCAACATCATTGCGGATATCAAGGAAGCTCAAGCAGAAGACAAAAGCATTAACCAAATAATAGAACTCTGCAAGAAAAAGGAAGACCTTCCAAGATCAGTGCAACAAGGAATTAGAAACTACACCTTTGAGGAAGGCCTTCTTTGGATCAACGGAAAAATCTATATTCCAGAAGACAAGGATACCAGGCTGAAAATTATGAGGACACACCATGATTCCCCGATAGCAGGTCACCAGGGGCATGCAAGGACATTGGAACTCATCTCAAGAAGATACTACTGGCCGGGACTCAAATCCTCCATGAACAAATATGTGGATTTGTGCAAGCAATGTCAGAGAGCAAAAGGCACAAAAAACACAGGTACCCCTCAAGGCCCTAGAGATTCCTGGGGGACCATGGGAAGATATTGCATACGACTTTATTGTCAAACTACCAAAGTCAGAAGGGAACAACAGTATACTGGTAGTTGTGGACCAATTTTCCCGTATGGCACACTTCATACCCTGTAGGGAAGCAACAACAGTGGATCAACTAGCCAAACTTTTCTTGAAGAACATATGGAAGTTACATGGTTTTCCCCAAAGCACTGTATCAGACAGGGGAACAATGTTTAACAGCAAATTCCTGAAGGCGTTATACAAGAAGATTAACATAGCTCCAAGCTTCAGCACAGCATACCACCCTCAAACCAATGGAATAACGGAACGGATAGACCAATGGATCAAAGCATGGTTACGCACCTTCATAAACTACCGTCAGGACAATTGGAGCAAGCTTTTACCAATTGCAGAATTCTGTTACAACAACCAGAGGCACGGAATCACTGGAAAAACCCCTTACAAAATTGTAAATGGCAGAGAACCTCTGTGGAATGTCTCAAAGGAAGAAACAACAGTTCCGGAGGCAAATACGAAAGCAAACAATTGGCAGAAAGTTTGGGATGAAGCAAAAGCGGCAATGGAATGGCACAGGGAGAAAACTGCAACTGAACATGCACCCAAATACACAGAAGGGGAGTTGGTCTGGCTCTATGGACAAAATATAAAGACAGATTGACCTAACAAGAAATTGGACAACAAGAAATATGGCCCGTTCAAGGTCAAGAAAGTCATTTCAAGCCATGCTTACGAATTGGAACTTCCAAAATCTATGAGAATACACCGAGTACTCCACAGCGACCTACTAAGCCCTTACAAACTGGACAATAGCTTCCACAGAAACCAACCCCGACCCCTGCCAATTATAACAAAAGAAGGGGAGGAACAATACAAAGTGGAAAGAATTGTAGATTGGAAAGAAACAAAGGATGGATTATTCTACAGGGTCAGGTGGAAGGGATACAATTCAAAGGAAGACACAGAACAATGGGTGGAAGACTTTGGACATCTTGGAAGGATCATGAGGAGATTTGAAAAGGATTTCCCAGAAGTGCCCCTTCCATCAAATTACAAATCACGCAGTATAAAAGGAAGGGCTCAGCACACCAACAACCCATCTTGCAAAACTTGCTCATTATCCAACTCGCTCTACACACTCCATGCCCTTAATCTCTTTTACTCCTCACAATGCCCGCCGTCACCCGCTCTACAATTACCAACAACCTCATCCATGTCCTCAAAGGACCAGCCTTTCACACGGCGCGCATCCTTGACGCAGGGGCCGCCCTCTATGTCTTTAAGCGGTCCCAGCAAGGTCCTGGGCACATGCAATTCAGCGCTTCTGACGACATTCTCCACTCAGATTTGGGGGAATTCCAATGGGCGGGGAAAAAGTGGCCAACCCAGATGCAGCTGCAACAAAAGGACATCTTTGTATGCCAAGGATGCACAGCCTTCCAGGTGTCAGAGGTTGTGCTGTTGTCAACACACATGCTTGGAGTGGTCAAATGGGGCCAAGAAGGAGCTTATAGCAGCAAATGGGTCCCCGGATACAAAGGCCGTCCTCCATCTTTGAGGCCTTGCTGGTGTGACACTTGGGACAAGAACTTTGAGGCGGACCTGGCGGACTGGAGGATGGAGCGGGGAAGATATCAGAGGGAGGGGTTCGAGTGGAAGCCATTCTGGTGGCAGGATAAGGAGGCGGATGTGTTGCAGTGGAAGGAGGTCAAGCCGGACGTGCGACAATGGTCGAAGGAACATGTGGAGAAGCAGGAACAAGTTATGGACTGGTCCAAGGCCGACTGGACTGACGAGAAGACGTGGGAGGAATGGGAGGAGCACTGTGACAAACTGGGTAACACCGTGTTCAACCGCATTGATCTGACAGAGGAGAAGGAGGACAAACTGGACACCCTAGTGGAGATGGTCGACAAGGACTGCTGGGCACAGTAGGTTGGTTCATTTGAGTTCCTCTCAAGGACCTTAAGGGGGGAGTAATGTCGCAAGCCTTGCTCTCTCCATTGGACTTGTCTACGCCTCCTCCTATCTTGTGGCTGTGTCTATTATGTTTTGTTTCTCTTTTCCTGCCGCGTTGCTACCTTCTTGTGGTTTATCTGTTACATTGTGTAACATGGCTGTGCTTGGTACAAGTCATGTCTGTTCATACAGCATGACTCATATGGACACTCCTGACTGACTGTTCTGTTTGACTCATGTGGCTGTTCCTTGTGTGACTCAGCCATGTTGTGAATATATATAGAGGACCAACAAGCCTGGTAACCCCAGCTTGTTTTGTCTTGTCAAACATCTCTTTGAGTGACACTTAGAACCACCCCTACCCTTAAGAGCCTACAGACACTTAAGTGTGTTGCAGTTCAAGAGGCCCCTTAGGTCTTAGTGCCGTCCACTCTCCCTCACAGCTTGTCTCATAGCCATTAAGAAGTAGCTTACAACATGCTGGCAATGCAACATGGAGGTGTGATTGGTACACCAACAGGTCTTGACCCAAACACTCTGGTGAGGTACAGCAGGAGTATTCCAACCTCTCCAAAGACTTGGGCCATGTGGAACCACAAGGCAGCACTGGTGTCTTGGACACATGCTTGCTGGTCCAGTGTGGGTTGGGGGTTGCAAATCAGTTGTCTAGGGGGCATGGGGGTTCTTTGTGCATTAGGTTTGCCAATGTTCTCAGAACAATGTTGTGGTTCTTCTGCAGGGTGTCATGTAGGCCATCCCTCACATGCATGAGGTCCTGTTGTTCAAAGGCTCTGCCTGGTGGGTTCCAATAGTCAACAAATTGCTCCACTTTCTCCAGGTGTTTGAGGTTCTTGTTTATTTTCACCATTCCTTCTGCTAGGGCTTGTTGTCCTTGAAGAATTCTGGGAATTGCTTCCCATAGCATCACATTGAGCACAGGAATAGTTCAACTGTGGTTGTCCTCAACACTGTTGATGATAGATGCTAGGTGCACTTTGTTGTCCTGCATTTTGGCTGGAGCACATGATTGTGAGACTGGGCATGGCAATGTGGTGTGTAATCACCAGAGTGTCATGACCTTTTCTTGTTCTTCCTTTCTTTGTTCTGTTTGCCTCGTGTTTGGTCTTGTTCTCCTCGTCTTGGCGCATATAGTCGCCTTTATGTAAGCCATGACCTCGGGACATGCCTGCCTGGTCTGTTCCCTTGTCTCCTTGGAGTCCATGGACTTACCTTGTTTCCTTTGTCTTGTCCTTGCTTCTCTTGGACTCTTGCTTTTTCTTGTTTGCATTCCCTTTGTCACCTGCTCTCTATTGTACATAGCCACAGTAGAAGGTATATATACCAGTGGCACAAGTCTTGCTCCCACAAGACTTGTTCTCTTGTTGTTTTCCCCATCACTCATTGTGTGACTCACTTAGGCCTTAGTGCCATACATTTTGACCTTTGTCGTCTTCCCAACCCCCATCCTCACTGCCTGTGGAGTCCTGGCCTCCAAGGTTTGGCTAGGCTCGTGACACTAGAATAAGTCTTGACACGTTTGTCATGGATACAGCCTTTGTTGCTGTTGGAACTAGGTCTTTCATCACCGGGTCACCTCTGAGCATTTGCACACCCCTCACCATTGTCAGCTAACACCCCCATCTCTCCCCTGCATCATTTACATGTTGAGGCATACTGCAGCTCACACCCATTAGCCTGTCAACAACATCCCCTATCCTCTGATATCACTGAACCATGGCCACCTAATCAGGAAGCACTGTTCATATATTCTATTGGAACAAGGACCTTTGAGACCTTTGCACTGCACCTACCATCAACTAGGTTCCCCCTATACATTCCATCTCCACCCAGGGGATATAGTTTCTATCAAACACTACTAGCCATATTTGGTCAAAGCGCACCAGGAAGCGCATTTATTATAGTTGATGTTCAACAGGAGTCGCTTGAACTCAGCAAAGTCCTACAGAGCCACAATGACTTCTATGATACCCTCCTTCTCTAAGGGCAAAAGCCCCATCGCACCCCCCCCCCACCTGGAACCCCCCTCCAACAAACTCGCTTCTCAGAACCTCCCCCATCAAGGAAAGAAGGCAACAAGGAAGGATCAGTAGGAGATACAACCATTCAATCTCAACCAGCTCCCTACAAAACTTTTGACACAGAATCCAGACCACTGTCCCCTGCCATTAGGGAGTACAGGGGCAACCCTTGGTGGGAAACATGTGAAGGTGATTTTCAAAAGGAAGTCCTTTTCATTCCCAAAGAATTGTTGTTGCGCCATAGTCTCATGGCAGAAAGGTTGGAACATGTTGAACAATGGATCCTACATAATAGGGATGATGGAAACGTCTGCATTGATTGATTGGTGGAAACTGTGGACCAAAATTGCAAACTATACACCAAATTGATTGATCAACATTGAATAACAAGGGACGCTGTTTGGGCACAAGGAATTGTATCAAGCTGACGATTGTCAGGAGGTAGTGGAGCAACTACAGCTCAGGGCAACACCCTAACAACCAGTCAATTAGGGTTGTCACTAGTGGGAGGAACAGCTACACAAGGACTGAGGGGCTCCATGATGCGATTTGCACCACCCTTGTTGGGAGCAACAGCAGCACCAACATCTTCAATCTTGGGGAGTGGAAGAACAGAGAAATCAGCAGCATCCAAACTAATGGAATTCAACAGCAAACAAGGAGCCAAAGCTAGAGATTTTACTTATTCCTGTGCAAATTACATTGCTGACTCCCACTACGCCACTGCATTGGATGAAAAGAAGATTTGTATTATCATTTTGTACCTACGTGGTCCTGCTATTGATTGGATTTGCCCCTTCCAAGACCTACACAATGCAGGTGTACCCCAAACCATTTTCACAAGTCTAGATGTCTTCCAGCAGGAGTGGGAATTAGCTTTTGGCAAAATAGAACAAGTAGAGGTCTACAGACAAAAATACAAGGCACTTTCCCAGACCAGAACAGTGGTTGAATACATCACCCAATTCAGGATTCTGTCAGCACCCCTAGACTACAATGAACAGACCCTGAAAGACAATTTTTATGCGGGGCTCAAGGACAACATCAAGGATATGCTAACATCTCAGGCCTATAATCGCCACAATGCAACACTGCAGGAGCTGTTTACCAGGACCCAGGAGATTGATGCCACCCTCATTGCAAGAAACATGGAGAAAAAGGGTACCAACACCCTGGAGAGGGCAACACCAAGCAGCACCCAGAAGTGGGTAACCATGAGCATGACAGCGCATAGATATCAGAAGGGAGAGGCGATTTACACAGTGACTCCCCAGGGTAGCAAGAAGGGTACAATTGAGGCAATTGGCAAGAACAAATGCAGTTTCCTTACTCCCAAAGTCAAATGGGCTGATGGAACAACGACCAAAATTCCCTTCAGTTTTATCAAACCAGATGTTTGCCAGGCTAAGGTGGAAGTAGCAGCAGTCACAAGCAAAACCACCTGTTATTGTTGTCAGAAAAAGGGACATATTGCTAAGGATTGCCGAACACAGATAGCAGCCCTGGAAGAAGTTGTTACCAGTGATTTGGAGTCGGGAAAAGGCAGCAACTGAGGGGAGCATCAGGCGCCCTAAAGTCAGAATTAGATTGTGTAATCTCAGGAAATTGGAAGCAGTCTGTAAACAAAATATATCTTTGTTCCACCAAATATGCAGACCAGCTTTGCGTTCCAAACACAACTGAAAGCCTGAAAAACCTTATTACTGTGGCCATGATTGACTCAGGGGCATTGGGAAACTTCATTAACTCCAAATATGTAAAGAAACACAAAATCCCAACAAAAAAGAAGAAGACAGCAAGAAGGGTCCAGGTGATAGATGGACAACCAATAGCAAATGGTTTAATTGACAGGGAATGCACCTTCAAAGTCATTATGAACAATCATGTAGAGGAAATTACTTGCAATATTGCACCATTAGGCCAACACACTGTGGTTCTGGGTATTCCATGGCTGAAGAAACATAACCCAAAAATTGGTTGGGCAGCAGGAACATTGGAATTTGATTCAGACTACTGCAAGGAGGAATGTCTATATGAGGACTGTAACACTGTAGAAGGGGGGGTAGTTGGTCAACTTCCCAACAAATACATGGAATTCAAGGATGTTTTTGTTTCCAAAGAAGTGGACAAGCTACTGCCACATCGACCATACAACCTCAAAATTGAATTGGAACCTGGCACTAAACCCAAGATTGGTGTGGTATACTCCCTCACTAAGGAAGAAGATCAAATCTTGAGAAAATGGATTGACAAAAATTTGGATAAGGGATTCATTGTTCCTTCCACATCCCAATGGGCATCACCAGTAATGTTTGTCAAGCGGCACGACATAGAAGGTGTTCCCCAACCCCCAAGATTGTGCATGGATTATTGATACCTCAACATCCAAACCAAAAAAACCGCTACCCACTGCCTAGAGCCAACAATCTTATTGAATGGGTTAAAGGCGCCAAGACCTTCACCAAACTTGATCTCAAATCTGGGTACAACCTGGTCCAGGTAGTGGATGAGGATGTTCACAAAACAGCATTCAGAACCAAATATGGACTGTTCAAAACAAAAGTCATGCCTTTTGGTCTCACTAATGCACCGGCCACTTTTCAAAACATGATGGACGCCAAGTTCAGGGACATCAAAGGGGTGTATGTGGAAATCTACATCAATGATATCCTAATCTTCTCCAAAAATCCCAAAGAGCATCCCATGCACGTGAAGGAGGTCCTGTGCCACCTACAATGCCTGGGTCTCTATTGCTCCCTCAAGAAGTGCTCTTTTCATGTTCCTAAGGTAGACTATCTAGGGCTAGTCATATCAGGAGAGCTGGTTGAGATGCAAGAGGAAAAAATCTTGACAATCACAAAGTGGCCAACACCCAAGAATGTTACAGATGTACAGATGTTCCTGGGATTTGCAAATTTCTACCAGTGTTTTATCCGAAATTATACCCATATGGTACGACCCCTGTATGATTTGACTATGAAAACCAAGCAATGGGAATGGGGAACAGAAGTGGAACTCACCTTCCAGGGACTAATCAAGGAATTCATCAAGGTGCCTATCCTTCTACAGCCTGACCAAGACAAAGGGTTCATCATCGAATGTGATGCATTGGACAAAGCTACAGGAGCAGTCCTTCACCAATATGGTCCCAACAACAAACTCCATCCTGTTGCGTTTATGTCCAAAAGCCTATCCCCAGCAGAGCGTAACTACAACATCTTTGACAAGGAACTCTCGGCAATCTTCAAAGCATTCAAAGAATGGCATCATCTTTTGGAAGGAACTGAGATCCTGGTACTGCTTGTCACTGATCACAAAAACCTGGAATATTTAATGACCTCTAAAGTGTCAACAAAAAGACAGAACAGATGGGCCGTCTTCCTCTCGGAATTTAACTTCCAGATCAAGTACAGAGCTGGCAACCTTAATGGCAAAGCAGATGCACTCAGTCAACAAAGTGACCACAACCTAGAAGGGGGGGTAGTCCCTCAAAAACCCCTACTTTTGCTGCATCTCTTCATCAATTCAGCAGAGGAGGAGCCTCAGGGTATGGCATCAACTATGGATATTCAACAAGCAGTCAAGGATCAGACACAAAGAGATGACTATGTTACATCAATCTGGGCTTTCCTTAGCAACCACCCAGAAAACGCACCTGCTTTGGTACAAAAGGAATTTGAAGACTGGAAGATTAGGAACAACATGTTGTACCACAAAGGAAAGATCTACATCCCAAACAACAATGAGATCAAGCACCAGATCCTAGAACTCCACCACAACAACAAAGCAGTTGGACACATGGGCCAAGCAAAAACACTGGAAATGATCAAACGGCAGTATTGGTGGCCATCCATGAAGGCCTATGTCAACAAATACGTGTCATCATGCAATTTATGCCAGCAGTCAAAACCCATCAATCAACAACCTCTTGGGGAATTACAACCACTTGAACTCCCTTCCAAACCCTGGCAACATATTTTGGTTGATATGATTGTCAAACTTCCTCTGTCCAAGGGTCTAGACTCAATCTTGGTCATTGTTGACACCCTGACTAAAATGGCACACTTCATCCCATGTACCAAAAAAACCACGTCACCCAAGCTTGCGGAACTCTTCATGGAACACTGCTGGAAACTACATGGAACCCCAGAAACAGTTGTATCAGATTGTGGACCAACCTTTGCATCCAAATTCATGAAGGAGCTCTATCAGGCCCTGAACATCCAGCCTAGGCTCTCTACAGCATATCACCCTGAAACTGACAGGCAAATGGAGTGCATCAATCAAACAGTTGAGGCTTTCATTTGGACATACTGCGCTTTCAAGCAACATGACCGGGCTTCACTTTTACCCTTTGCTGAATTTGCATATAACTACTTGTTCCACTCCAGCATTGGTATGACACCTTTCTTTGCCAACACGGCTTGCCACCCATCAATTGAGGGTACACCAGTAGAAGATGGTTCCGTTCCAGAAGCTGTGGCTCATGCGCAATGTATCCAAGAACATCTGGAAGAAGCTAAGGCTAGCTTGACCATGAGCAAAGAACAGGACAAGGAATATGCAGTCAAAAGACGGCAAGAAGATCCCTTTATCCTGGGTGATAAGGTTTGGCTAAGCCATAATCACATCACAACCAATCAGCCATCTTTGAAATTATTGCATAAACAACTTGGGCCCTTCACTGTCCTGGAAGCAGTAGGAAAGAACACGTACAGACTACAACTTCCACCTTCAATGACCATGCATCCAGTAGTCAATGTGTCATGTCTAGCCAAATACAAGGAAGACAAAATTGAGGGCCGCCATGTGGATCCACCTCCACCAATCAAGACACCAGAGGGCAAAGAGGAATATGAGGTGGAACACATCCAAAGTTCCAAGGTGGAAAAAGGAATCCTGAAGTATTTTGTCAAATGGAAGGGTTACACTGCGGAACATGACTCTTGGGAACCCCTGGAGAACCTTGGCAACACATCAGAACTCATTAATGAGTTCCACAAGGAACATCCAGACGCCATCAAGGAAGTCCCCAAGGTTACCAGGAAGTGTTGCCATGAGGAAACAAAGGACAACTTGGCAGCCGACAGCAAGGAAGAACGGCCCATTAGGTGTCCTAAGTGTATAAAAGAGGCTGCTGGGATCCAAGTCCCCCATCAAAAAGTTTTTACCTTCTCCCCTCCTGCGCAAAAAACACACTCAACTCCCACCTCACTCGCTGCGCCATGTCTTCCCAATGCCAATCCACCAATTTGGTCATGGTCTGGGTCTACCACAACCTATACACCTGCTTGGCAGCCTTCAAACAGTCCCTCAAAGTTGTACCCCCCCAGGAGCAAGGCATGTACTGGCACCCCCGCATGCGCCAACATTTTTATTTTATTGTATCCGCTTGCTATTGGTCCAGAGAGGCCGCCCAATCCTTTGTTGGCTGCCCCCTCATCCGCTGGTGCAACTGGATTGCCTATGCAGCCAATGACATCCACAATGCCCTCGAGATCATGGACAGGTTTTGCAAGGTCCGGCTCAGAGGCAACCCATTTGAGATAGTCAACCTCACTGTCGACCTGGAGATTAGGGAGGAGGCCGTAATTGGTTTGACGGATGACAAGGAGGATTATGGGGTGTGGAAAGGGACAGGGTCAGCTGAGGACCCATTTGTAATCAATGATACTGAGGAGTTTGTGCTGGTGAAGTGAGCCCCAGCCTAGAAGGGGGGGTAGTGTCATGACCTTTTCTTGTTCTTCCTTTCTTTGTTCTGTTTGCCTCGTGTTTGGTCTTGTTCTCCTCGTCTTGGCGCATATAGTCGCCTTTATGTAAGCCATGACCGCGGGACATGCCTGCCTGGCCTGTTCCCTTGTCTCCTTGGAGTCCATGGACTTACCTTGTTTCCTTTGTCTTGTCCTTGCTTCTCTTGGACTCTTGCTTTTTCTTGTTTGCATTCCCTTTGTCGCCTGCTCTCTATTGTACATAGCCACAGTAGAAAGTATATATACCAGCAACACACATCTTGCTCCCACAAGACTTGTTCTCTTGTTGTTTTCCCCATCACTCATCATGTGACTCACTTAGGCCTTAGTGGTGTACATTTTGACCTTTGTTGTCATCCCAACCCCCATCCTCACTGCCTGTGGAGTCTCGGCCTCCAAGGTTTGGCTAGGGTTGTGACACAGAGCCATAGCTGTTGGAGGATGGCTTTAGGTTCTTCTTGCTTGGGCTTGTAGCTTGGGGAGCTGTAGGCAAGGTTGAGGTGTATAGAGTCAGTCTTGTAGGCAGGAAGGGGAATGGCCAAGGCAGGGATAGACTGGATGTAGATCTGGTCAAAGACTTGGGGTACTGCAATATACCAGCTATCTAAGATGTAACTGTCCAAGACTGTGAAGGGGGCCAGTTTGGTGACTTTGAGGACTGTGGGAAAAGCTTTGCTCTTGATGACATCACCAACAAAGGATTTTCTCCCAATGTCACATCCAACTATGAAGGGATGTGGGGTTGACTGTAGATGAACTATAGCAAACCTGGACCACCTCTGTGGACTGTGGACAATACTATTGGATTTGGGGAGTCAACAAGGTGAGATGACCTTGAGTCACATAATTGTCTCACTGGTCTTGATACATACATGGGCACTGCTGACAAAGCAGAGCTCTCTGCAGGTGAGAGGGCTGCCCAGTCATTATGACATAACCAAAGAGCCAACATACAAGACCAGGGTTGCAAACATAACAAAAAAGGTGCCTTGGTGCAACCTGGGTCATGACACTAGCCACCTTCTTATGGTTAGCCATTGCCATTATTTAACATTGGTTACACCTTTGATGGAGTCATGACACCTTACAGTGCATTACTTGTGGACACTCCTGATTGGTTGTCTTGTATTACTCTGTCTTGTGGCTGTGATATGGCTTGCAGCCTTTCTGAGTATATATAGAGGCCCAATAAGCAAGGTATCCCAGGTTGTTTGCCTTGTCATTCATCCTCATATTGCTGTGCTCCTACCTCTAGGGTAATAGTGTGTGCTCCATGCAGCACACCTTAGAGTTCCTCAGGCCTTGGTTGTCATCCACTCAAGTTGTCCTTGCAGTCCAAAGGAGGTTGCAACATTATAACCAAGCTGTACCAAGCTGCAAGATTAGGGCACCCCAATGCACCATACAGAATCACTCCCCAGGAAGCCATTGAACCTTGTGTTCAAGTACTCAAGCAGTTGTCATGAGCTAAGGTGCAATTACATAATTTTTCTATATTTCTATCTTTTTTCCAAGACAGTTTTCTTTTTTGGTATATAGTATAGGATGTTCTAGAATCTGTCATGTGATCAATAGGTCTGTTGATGTGATATTATATTAGATCATGTATTTGATAATAGAATGTTCTGGAATGTTGTTCTCAATTGCATATGGCTGTGTTTCTTCATGTATAAATACTGAGGGGTCAAGTCTGGTAACAGCCAAGACTTGACCTCCTGTCAATAGGACCAAGCATTGCTACTTCTCCACTAGCAGGCTCTCTACCCCACTCACACTAAGATACTAAGGCCTTAGTCGCTGCTCACCATCCATTAAACCACCTTACCTCCACTCCTCTTTGGGTTTAGGGTTTACCCTTCACTCATTATATTTGCCACAAGACTTGGGCCTGGGTGTTATATTCTTTTCTTAGTTGTCAGCAAGCTTAGTTGTGACAGCCAGCCACACTAGTAACAAGGCAAGAAATCCAAGCCATTTGTGAGCACAACCCCTCAACACTGTGGAAAGGCCAATTGAGGCCTTACAAGAACTTTCCATTGTGCATACACATTCACATTGAGAAAGGATCACAAGCTCAGCTCTCCACTCATGCAAATATACTCATGGCAACTTGGAGAACTGACATGCTCATGTGCCAATGTCAAGCTTGATGCCCTGCCTCAGAGGTGTCTCACCATTCCTCAAGACAGAACCCCTTGAGAGTGGGAAGACCTGATAGGCCCCCCTGGGCAACAGGTGGTATTCCTCCATGATCAAGTCCAGCAAGCAGAACACAGAGTGTCCCAGGACAATTGCATCCTACCATCAAAGAACAGGTTGATCCCAATGCAGGCATCACAGTCACCCACTCCTCTATTACATCAATCAACCTGACTGGTCCTATCCCTCCAGCCACTGGACCTAGCAACCCACCAAACATCCAACTACTAGGATTACCCATGAACTAATTGGGACAATTGCTTGGAGCACTTCCCATGGCTCCATTCAACTACAATCTACCAATGGGCTCTCCTCTAGCCCTGCAGCATCCTATACAACCCCCTCCAGTTTTTGCACAGCCATCACCATCTCCCTTGCTGATCAAAGGTCCCACAATTGGAGTTTCACCCAGTGCTACCTATCAGCCCCCAAGACATAGGAAGATTTCCTGCTCAAGAACATGGTGAGCAAGGTCCCCTTAGTGTCTCCTCCATCTCAACAGAAAACTTGCAACACCTACCAAGTCCAGTGCCCACCTGCAATCCACAAGTAATGGGACAACTAGTCATATTGTAAGCAATACAAGCACAGTTTGGGAAACTAAATAACCACCTTGACAAAAATTTCCACATAATCAATCAAGGACAAGAACAGTTGCAAAACAATATACAGGAGATATAACAAAGACTAGAAGGACTTAATGACATCACTACTACCCTCTAGAGGATGGACCAAAACCTTGTCAATTCAGGAAATAATGTCACAACCCTAGTCAGATCTGATCATGCCAAGGGTCAATCAGGGGATGAGGTTGATGGTTGGGACAACAACAAAGGTCAATGGATGGCTCTTAGGCCTAAGCTAAGCAGTCATGCAAGTAGATGGGGAGAACAACAAGAGAACAAGTCTTGTGGAGACAAAACCTGTGTCACTGGTATATATACTAACTACTGTGGCTGTGTACAATAGAGAGTAGCAACAAAAGAGGAGAAAGCAAGAGTCCAAGAGAAGCAAGGACAGAACAAAGGAGATGTGGCAAGTCCATGGAGATCAAGGAGACAAGGGAACATGCCACACAGGCATACCCTGTGGTTGTAGCTTGCATAACAGGCACATACATGGGAAAGGCAAACAGAACAAGACCAAAGAGAAGGGACACTGGAAAAGGTTGTGACAGTACCCCCCCTCCTAGGTTTCTGGTGCCTCTACCAGCACACACTCCTCTCCAGCTTCCTACAGGATGAAAGGGTTGTCAACAGTTCCAGACCCAGACTGTTGGCCATAACATTCCTTCTTGTCCTCATCCATTAGGTTAGAGTTGGCAATACAAGTCTTATGCTGCCAGGATCCTGGGAATACTTGTGTGGGACTCTTGCCTCTCCCCCAGACTTGAGCCAAGGGACAAGCTCAGTTGGCTGGAAAAAGCATGGGACTGCGCATGGATCTGTGGCCCATGGCAAGCAACTCACCACATTGATGGGTTGAGAGCACCAGTTGGTAGAGCTCACCTAGGGCTTTCCAATGGTACCAGAAATGTCCTCTAGATAATTTACTTGAGTGAGCTATTGATTAAATACTGCAAGCAAATCTTAGCATCCCAAGTTGGGAGCTATCTTTATGGGATCTTCACCAATCTGCATGTTCTTACTACCAGACGATGCGCGAAGACCTAGTTTAATAATAGGATTTCGGTAAACAGGCCTCAATCTCATAACAGCAAGTCCTGAAATCATTATAATGATGAAACACGGAGTTATCCCTGAAAAGCGCCACATGCACTAGTGATTCCAGCCATGGGATTGTTGTCCTCTTTGTTCCAACCAATACATGCTGTATCAAAGTGTTTATCCACCAATTTTCAGCTTGATCAGACAGCTCAAAAGGGAGTAATGACACCCAAAGTACTGTGCACATGTCAGAGAATATCTTTTGAGCAGTATTTCAAGGATTCCTCTTTCAGTATTGTCAATTGTGATACCTTGAGGCATCTTGACAGTATGGCATGAACTTTTTGCATCTTATGAGCTACTGAACACTGTCATCTGAGCAGGGGATGAAATGAGCCATTTTGGTGAGGGTGTCAACAATGACCAATATTGAATCTGGTCCTTTTGACATGGGTATTTTGATGATCATATCAATGGTGATATGCTGCCATAGCTTCCAAGGGAGGTCCAGTGGTTGTAGTACTCATAAGGGTTGTTGATGGATGTGTTTACTAGCCTGGCACAAATCACAGGATGATATGTATTTGTTGATGTATGCCTTCATAGACAACCTCCAATATTCTTGTTTGATTAGTTCTAATGTCTTTGCCTGACCCATATGTCCTGCTGCCTTTTTGTCATGGTGGAGTTCCAGAATCTGTCTTTTGATTTCATTATTGCTAGGGATGTAGATTCAGCCTTCCCAGTACAAGATATCATTTCTGATCTTCCTATTCTCAAACTCCATCTGGGCTGTTGCAGGGGCTTTCTCTGGCTGGTTGCTGAGGAAGGCCAGAATAGATTGTACATGGTCATCCTTCTGGGTTTGGTCCTTGATCTCCTCATGAATGTCTGCTGACAATGTCATGCCTGAGGGTTTTTCTTCTGCCAGGTTCATCAACACTTGCAGTGGAAGTAGGGGCTTTTGAGGCATCACCCTGCTTCTAGGTCATGGTTGCTCCACCCACTTAATGCATCTGCTTTCACCCTTAGGCCACCAGCCCTGTCCTGAATCTTAAAGTTGAATTCCAATAGGAACACCACCCAGCAGTTTTCCATTTGGTCAACACCTTGGATCTCATGAAGTATTCCACATTTTTGTGATCCATGATCAGGAGTCTGGTTTTTCTGTTCCCTCCATTAGGTGTCACCATTCCTTGAAAGCTTTGATGATTGCTTGGAGTTCTTTGTCAAAAATATCATAGTTTTGTTCCTCTGGGGATAGGCTTTTGGACACAAAGGCAACAGGGTGTAGTTTGTTGTTAGTCCCATACTGGCTGAGAATTGTGCCCATTGCCTTGTCTGAGGTGTTGCACTCAATGATGAACCCTTTGTCTTGATTGGGCAGGGCCAGGATTGGTGCCTTCATGAATTCCTTGATTTGGCTCTTGAAACTTGCTTCTGCTTCTTATGTCCACTCCCATGTTCTTCCTTTCATGGTCAGGTCATAGAGGGGTCTTGTGATATGGTGTAGTTCTTGATGAATCTTCAGTAGAAGTTTGCAAATCCAAAGAATGTTTGTGCATCTGTGATGTTCTTTGGCATTGGCCATTCCTATCTTGCTGTTACTTTTTTGTGTTGCATTTCTATTTCCTCTCACAAGATGACCAGGCCCAAATAATCCACTTTGCACACATGGAAAGAACATTTCTTCAGGGAACTGTAGAGTCCCAATCTTTGCAAGCACCAGAGGACTTCTTTAATGTGTTCCAGGTGTTTTTCTTCTTCCTTGGAGAAGATTAGGATATCATCAATGTAGATCTTGACATAGACATCCTTGATATCCCTGAATTCTGCATCCATCATGTTCTGGAATGCAGCTGGTGTGTTTGTAAGGCCAAAAGGCATGAACCTCAATTCAAAAAGTCCATATCTGGTTCTGAAAGCTGTTTTGCATACATGTTCATTGGCAACTTGTACCAGGTTATACCCTGACTTCAGGTCCAACTTGGTGAAGATCTTGGCTCCTTTCCCTATTTCTATCAAATCATTGGTTGTGGGGAGGGAATAGCAATTCTTATTGGTGTTTAGATTCATACATTGGTAATCCATGCATATACACAGCAGTTGGGGAATGCCATCAATATCCTTCCTGTTGACAGACATCACTGGAGATGCTCATTGAGAGGTGGATGGGACTATGAATCTTTTTGCCAGGTTTTTGACAATCCATTTCTTCAAAACAGTATCTTCTTCCCTGGTCCATGACTAGACTGGTCTGATTTTTGGTTTGGTCCCTGGTTCTAGTTCAATTTTTAGGTCATAGGGACAATGTGGGGGTAGTTTGTCTGCTTGTTTTCCATTGAAAACAGATGCAAATTCCTTGTAGATCTCAGGTAATTGACCAACCACTCCCTGTTCTAGACCGTTTACTTCTTCACACAAACATTCTGTTGTGCAGAAGTCTGACTTAAATTCCAAAATACCCTTTGTCCAGTTGATTTTGGGGTTGTGCTTCTTTAGCCATGGGATTCCCAAGACTATGGTGTGTTGTCCCAGAGGTGCTACTCTGCATGTGATTTCTTCTATGTGATCATTCATGATGATCTGGAAAGTGACTTCCTGATTAATCAGTCCATTCAAAATGGGTCTTCCATCAATGACTTGGACCCTTCAAGCTATTTCCTTCTTTTTGTGGGGATTTTGTGTGTTTTGATATATTCACTGTTGATAAAGTTTCCAGAGGCTCCTGAATCAATCATGGAAGTTGTTATGAGATTGTGTGTTAGGCATCTGATCATGATTGGCACACAGAGTTGGTATGCATATTGGGTGGAACAAAGATATAATTTTTTTACAGACTGATTGCAATTCTCCAGGACAATACAATCTAATTCTGACTTTAGGGTGCCTGACACTCCCCTCAGTTGCTGCCTTTCCTGACTCTGAATCACTGGTAACTGCTTCTAAGGCTGCTATTTGCATGTTACAATCCAGGTGGATCTAAATCACCTTCCATTGTTGGAATTTCAAATTCATCAAAATTTGTCAGCAGGTGCGCACAGCCCCAGGCTTCCCAAATATGGTAACCAAACCTCATTTGGACAAGAAATGAGCGAGATATTTGCAAAATACTTTCCCAGATGCAAGTCTTTTTGATGAAAAATGGCCAAATTTGGTAAATTTGGAATGAATGTTCAATTAGAACCTTGTTTAATCAACCTACAGGGTTCCATCACTGATATGACCAATGTATCTCAGGTGATTTGGGGACCACTGGGGTGATTTGGAGTGATTTGGAGCAGCCATGGGTGATCTAAATCAACCCAGGTGGGTTTGGAGTGCTCTGAAACTTGGCATCCAGATTCCAAAGCCTTTGGAGGCCTTTGGAATTTGGATTGTCATTATGGGAGTATGAGGATTTAAAGCACTCCCAAGCTTTCTGGGTTTTTGCTGATGTGTAAGCCTCCTCCTTGTCAAGAACCAGAGTGAAGATCCCATACATGGAACTTTGGGTGTCACATGCAATTTGCATGGATGATCATGGATGTCCCCAACTTTATCCTCATGTTTGAGGCCTCAGATTGGATTCTGAAATTTGAAAAACAAAGTGGTGGCATAAGTTGTCCCAAAAATTGATATAAATGTTACTAAATCCTGTCCAGAAAGGTAATGATATTGAAATTGGACACCTTGATACCAAAAACTGGTATTTTACACATTTGCAGAGTGCTGCACCTGCATAGTATCTACTGCACAACAAATGCTGGATAGTGTGGCTGTGCTACCCATTACACTACAGGTTATGACACTTTACCCACAGAAATCAACACATACACTGAGCCAAAAAAGAAATGCACATGTGACCTGTTTTGGTGTGCAATCTCAGCAATGCTCACTCAGTCAGCTGAACCACTTAGAGTTGCTAATGGAAAGTGTGAATGTATTTTTTGTTGCAAGCTAGCTCTCTCCATTGGACTCATCTGTGTCCTGCCTGCCTGTACTTGCCTTGTGTTTGCTTTGTTGTTTCCATTTTGCTGCGTTGCCATGTCCTTGTGGTTATCCTGTTACATTGGGTAACACGGCTGTGCTTTGTACAAGTCATGTCTGTTCATACAGCATGACTCACATGGACACTCCTGACTGGCTTGACTGTATGACTCATGTGGCTGTGCTTTGTATGACTCAACCTCCTTTCTGTTTATATATAGAGGTCCAACAAGCCTGGTAACCCCAGCTTGTTTTGTCTTGTCAAACATTCCCTTTGATTGACACTCTGAACCACCCCTACCCTGAAGAGTCTACAGCCACTTAAGTGTGGTGTGATTCAAGAGGTATCTTAGGTCTTAGTGCTGTCCACTCTCCCTTGCGGCTTGTCTCATAGCCACCAAGAAGAAGCTTACAACACTTTTAATTGTATACACAATATAAGCTTGCTACATGACAAAATGAGCTGTACAACACACTATTAGTGGATCAGCAGCTGTGCATTTCTTTTTTGGGTTTGTCTGATTTTCCACCCAACTGGAAAGAAATCTTCACAACACATTAAATTACATATAGGCAAACATACAAATGCTAGTAGTGAGTCTTTCCACCCTTCTCTTGTATCAGGTCATCCACTCTGTTAACCATA
The DNA here is from genome assembly GCA_037039685.1 of Ceratobasidium sp. AG-K. Taxonomy (NCBI): domain Eukaryota; kingdom Fungi; phylum Basidiomycota; class Agaricomycetes; order Cantharellales; family Ceratobasidiaceae; genus Ceratobasidium; species Ceratobasidium sp. AG-K. The sequence continues at coordinate 2,901,853 of JAWNGF010000004.1, read as the reverse complement.
GAAGCATACAGGTTGGCAATTGTTGCCACCTCAATCCCCTCCCACTCCTCCTTCAATGCCTCCCATAGCTTGGCACTGTTGTGGGGTAGGATTGGTTGGCAACAGACCCAGTGTTCTAGCATGGCCCAAACATGCTCAATTATGTTCATATCCAGGTTATATGAGGGCCAAGGAAGCACTGGGATCAAATTTGAAGCCATCCACATTGTGGCCAGCTTGGAAGTATGCTTCAGGTCATTGTCATGCAGATAAGTATGTCCTGATTGCAGAGTGGAAAGTGTTGGGAGGTAGTTGGGGAGTGCATCACTTAGAATCTGAATGCTTGAGCAAATCCATTGGTTCTCTTTTGGGCTCATGAGTGCCAATTACCTTGTGCATGCTTGTTTGGGTATAGGAGCACCAATTGCACAGCCTCTCAGGTGCTCCTGAGTGCTCCTTTACCCAAGCAAGCATGTATGAGCAAACTGGTGCTTGTTAGCATCAGAGGAGTTTGGTGACATATATTTCTCCTCTGTAAGCACACCTGTGATATGCATGAGTGGTCCAACACCATCTGCAGTGTCATAACCCTAGCCAAACCTTGGAGGCCAAGACTCCACAGGTGGTGAGGATGGGGGTTGGGACAACGACAAAGGTTGAATGTATGGCTCTAAGGCCTAAGTGAGTCATGTGATAAGTGATTGGGGAAAACAACAAGAGAACAAGTCTTGCAGAGACAAGACCCATGTTGCTGGTATATATACTATCTAGTGTGGCTATGTACAATAGATAGAAGGCAACAAGAGGGAGAGAACAAGGAAAAAGCAAGAGTCAGAGAGAAGCACAGGCAAGACAAAGGAGACATGATAAGTCCATGGAGAACAAGGCAAAGAGAGGACATGCCAGGCAGGCATGTCCCACAATCATGGCTTACAGAAATGCGACTAAATGCGCCAAGGCAAGCAGAACAAGACCAAACACAAGGCAAACAGACAAGAAAGGGGGAACAAGAAAAGGTTGTGACATGCAGAAATAACCCCCCACACAGCCACACTCCCTCTCCCATGTTTGACTGTCTTCTTTGTGTACCTAGAATCTAGAGCCTGTACATCAAATCTCCAGACATGTTGGTGGCCTTTTGAGTTGAAATCTTGAAGATAGACTTGTCTGAAAATAAGACATGCTGCCATTGATTTTCTGACCATATGCAATGCACTTGAGCCCATGCTAAGCACAAATTTTTGGTTTTGTTACTGAGGTGAGGAACAGGGCAGGCAATATGAGTGTGAAGACCAGTGTTGTGTAGATGATTTCAGAGAGTTTGAGTGGTGATTTCTGGAAACATTTCCCACTGGACTTCAGCCACTGATTTTGACAGGTCTCATGCAAGCACCAGCTTGGCTGTGGTGACCCCTTGATCTGCAATTTTGCATGGACATCCTGTCTTTGGGGCTATATAGTCAAAATCCTCTGTTTCATGGTACTTTGAGTAAATATGGCATGCAGTACTGGGATGAATCCCAAGCTCAGCTCCAATGTCAGAACACTGCTCCCCTGCATTGCACCAATCATCAGGAATAACAGACATGTCTATGGGGGCTATAGATGTCTATGCTGGAGCCTGCAAATCTATGGGCTGCTAAAGAGCACTCTATAGAAACTTATAGCTTTGCTCAGCAAAAATTGAAAATGCTCCAGTGCGCCCTGGAGCCGGGGTTTTGCTTGGGAGTGCTGTCTGAAAAAAGGTCTGGCTAACCAGTGCTAATCGGCACTAATCAGCCCTAATTAGGCTTGCTGAATGTTGCGATAATTGTTATTAGTGCCAATTAGTGCTGATTAGGTCTGTCCCTTTTTACAGACGTGCTGCATAGGCTCTGGAGTGCACTGGGAGCATCACAATCACATGCTCCTGAGCGCTCCAGGAGCCTAAGGAGCACTTCGGAGCCCTCATGTGCTCCAGAGCATTTTCACTTTTTGCTGAGTTGGAGGCTCCAGTATAGACTGCTGTAGATGTGTTGCTTTTGCTGATGAATCAACAACACAATCTTTAGTGGCTTCGGAGGCGTACTTTGGCATGAGAAGAAGTTATATAGTTGGATAGAACACGAAGGATGGTCGGAATTATGTCGTGGGCCGTGCTGAAAGTATGTGGGGCGGAATTCTTGAGTAAACCCAAAAAAGAAATGCACAGCTACTAATCCACTAATTTTGTTTTATTCCACTCATTTTATCACGTAGCAAGCTTATATTGTGTATATGCGATCTACAAGTACATTCGCACACTTTCTATTAGAAACTCTAAGCGATTCGACTGACTGAGCGAGCGTCACTGAGATTGCACGCCAAAATAGGTCACGTGTGCATTTCATTTTTGGCTCAGTGTAACAATTCGAACAACCCATTCTAGGCCCGACTCTGGTGATAAACCTCAACCTCCAGCTCGACTCCTATGGCTGGGCCTTCCGCTCAAGGCAAGCCGTAAGCTCTTGTAACTACATCTCATGATTTATCTCAATGGCACTAGCAGATCCATTATGGCAGGTCAAACTGTTGGCTGCGCTTCGCGGTGGTGACGTCGCCCAGATCCAGGGTTTCCTTCACGACCTTCGTCCGTCCAGGACAAGCAACCAGCCTAGTGCGGATCCCGATGGTAAAGCGGCGACCATCGTTCACTTTGCCGTTCGAAGTGCAACATGTGAGTGCGTTATACTGTATCAGTCAACCATGGTTGACGTTCCACAGGCGATACGATCGAATGCGTGCTTGCAAACAAATACATATCGCCAAACCTTGCTAGCCCTCCCGATTCCGGGTTTACTGCTATCCATCTCGCATCGTCAATTGGGCGCATCGATGCTCTTGGGGTATTATTGGATCAAGAAGGAGCAGACGATACCCTGGTAGACTCGCGCGGCCAGTCCATTCTTGATGTGGCCAAGGACCAACGAACCCGCCAGGTCATTCAAGGTAGCCCGCTCATACCGTCAGACTACTGCCTCTCACTCTTATGATTAGAATCTCAAGAAGCATTCCGACGCCACTTTACCACGGCTCTCTCGCGATACATCAGCTCGCCTCTGCCTACCCCATCATCGGGTTCTCTGGAACTTTTAAAAATCCTCCGCTCCCCCCGGGTCAAGCTGCTAGATCTATCTGTCCTCGATCCTACATCAGGCACCACCCTGCTCCACGAGGCTGTCCGACGACGTGATCAGGCGCTTGTCGAAACTGCCGTTCATGTTGGTGCGGACGTTTTTGTCCGTGATCAAAAAGGAAAGGGACTGCTCGATGGGGACAAGGACAAGGACGGCGAGCGTATTCGCGTCTTTTTGCGGCAATGTAAGGATCAGGATTTAGTACTGTTTGTTCCACTTTCTAACATGGCTCTAGACTTGAATCAAGACGTTACCTTGATAGGCTCCGTATCTACCGACCCACCAAACTACCGAGGTTACCTTGTAAGTACCACTCTGTTCTCAAAACTGTGATCTTACTAGGCGGTCTAGTCTAAATATGCCAATGTAGCCAAAGGCTACAACACCCGATGGTTTGTACTCAAAGACGATATGTTGTCATATTATCGCAGCCGTGAGGACGAAGGGTTGGCCGTTCGAGGAGCCGTTTCAGTGCGAGCTGCTCGCTTAAAGACCACTCCGGGCGACAAGCTTCGTTTCGAGATCCACGCTCACGCACCCTCTGCCCAATCCGGTCACTCTGTTGGCTCTGCCGGCCAAAAATGGTACATGAAGGCAAACCATCCAGGAGAAGTCGCCCGATGGGTCCAAATGATCAACCGTAGCATCGAATTCTACCAGCAAAAGGAGCGTGGTCAGCAACCCCCTGCCAACTCGGATTCAGAATCGATGCAAAGCGCTCAAGAGAGCTCTCGGCGTACCAAGAGCCTGCGGTCAAGCGTCGACATGCTGCGAGGGTGGAGTGCCCGATCCACTCATAGCGCCAATCGTTCTCGGCAGTCTATCAATCAACCACCTCCTGCTGGGACAGAGCCTCCGCACACAGTTGGCGGGACCAACGAGGCCGAGAGCCAGGAAGACGACTCGCGCTCCGTGTCATCGGCTGCGACGGAATCTTCCCAAATTCCCCACGGCGAACAATTCCAGCTTCAAAACCGTGCCACGCAAATGGAAGTCGACCTAGCTAGGCAGCTCCTCGACCAACTTGTGTTACCCGACGGCTCTTCGCCCCGGCTCGTCGAAGTCAAGGCGGCGCTAGAACGCAGCCTACTCACTTTGAAGGACTCGATCAACCAGTGCGCCGCCATGACAGAGGAGCGTGAGGCTTGGTTTTCAGCTCGGGTCGAACGAGAGGCCGATGCTCGCCGCATGTGGGAGGATAATGTTGTGGCGCTGGCGAACCAGAGCGAGCAGGTGGAGCGGGAGCTGGTCCGGAGTGTTCAGATCAACAAGGGGCAGCGGCGCGTATTAAGAACCCTCTTGGGGTCGAGTGGAGAAGATCCTTCTACCCCCCGTGCAACCATCGACATTATCGCCCCAGTGGCCGAGCAAAGCCCGCCCGTTTCCGTGTCTTTGCCCCCGCCTCGTCTCGAACGACTCGATGCTCCCACTCAACTCGCCCTGCCAGAAGCTGCCCATTCTCCGTTGCGATCTCCCCTTGCCTCCAAGCTTGTGGATCCCGAAACCGAAGGCTTCTTGGGGGAGGATTCCGACGACGAATTTTTTGATGCAATAGAAAGTGGAGCAATCTCCAATCTCCCATCGGCAATCCTGCCTCGCCCAAGCACACTAGTTTCTCCCAGCGTGAACCAGGAATCTTATCAAGGATACGCACACTTGCGCGACCGGTTACCTATTGGCAGCGACAACCGACCTCCTGTCAGCTTATGGGCCGTGCTCAAGGGGAGCATCGGAAAAGACTTGACCAAGATCAGCTTTCCCGTGTTTTTCAATGAGCCGACCAGCATGCTCCAACGAATGGCCGAAGATATGGAGTTCTCAGAGTGCTGTACGTGACTACATGCGCCTATTTGCTTGGCTAACAATCTCAAAGTGGATGCGGCTGCAAATGAACGCGATGCGCACAAGCGTATCGCATACGTCGCCGCCTTTGCCATGTCCAACTATTCAAGCACGATTGGTCGTATCGCCAAGCCGTTTAACCCAATGCTGGTGAGTACTCTTGTCACACGACACTCCTCGACTAAGTCCTGTCAGGGTGAGACATTCGAGTATTGCCGATTGGACAAGCAATACCGCTACGTCTCTGAGCAAGTGAGCCACCATCCTCCAATGTCTGCCTGCTGGGCAGAATCGCCCTCGTGGAACTATTATGGAGAGGTCAGGTGGCCGGCTCAAAGGAAGGCGTGAGCTAACACATACATAGGTCGACGCCAAGAACAAGTTCATGGGCAAATCATTCGAGATTAGGCCTACCGGGGTCGCTCACGCAGATCTAAAGCTACCAGAGGGCTGGGCACCAGGTTATCCTCGCGCCAAGGGAGACCCCGAGACAAACCACGGCAAGGTTATCGAGCATTACAGTTGGAAAAAGGTGACGACCAACGTATCTGGATTCATCGTTGGCCAACCGACCATTGACCACTATGGGGACATGAAGGCAAGTGATCACCAACGACTCGAAACATTACTCACCTTGCCGCAGGTTGTCAACCACCGCACGGGCGATACATGTCTGCTCACGTTCAAGCCCAGGGGTTGGCGCGCCAAGGACTCTTTTGAGATCAAGGGCTCGATTCAAGACGCATCGGGACGTGTGACTTGGGAGATTGCTGGACGGTGGAACAGCCAGCTGCTCGCGAGACCCGCCGGGACCGGGGCCGGAGATTTACTGCCCGACGCCGACAGCTCGGCAAGCCAGTACTTGCTACTCTGGAAGAATACCGAAAAGCCAGCAGCACCATTCAACCTCACGCCGTTTGCGATAACCCTAAACGATTGTCCACCAGACACGTTGGCTCCGTATCTTCCCCCCACCGACTGTCGGATCCGGCCCGACCAGCGTGCATTTGAAGGCGGTCGGTATGAGCGTGCCAATGATCTCAAGTCAATGCAGGAAGACTTTCAACGTGCGACGCGCCGCAAGCGAGAGCTCGGCGAGATTCCTCCCCATAAACCACGCTGGTTTTCGGAAACGATCGACGAGGATAGTGGTGAACGAGTGTGGCAGCCATCCAGGGAGGGCGAACGACTCGAGTATTGGGCAGAGCGTGAGCGCGTCTTTAAGCAAGGCGGCAAGGGCAAGGCGAGCTGGCAGGACGTAGACGAGATTTTTATAACTGAAGAGTAGATATAATATGATTTGTTTGACCTTGTATTTGTCGTTTCACGGCGCTTGTTTTTCGCAATGAACTCTCCCGCATCCACGGCTAGCAGCACATTCTGGCTGATCGATACCACCTCGGTCTCGGGCACGTTTACCACCACAGCCACTTTTACCCTATGGGTCCCGCTGTACACGACTTCAACTCCGGCCGCAAGTTCGAGTGCAGTGAGCGACAGCGCGGGCTCTGGACCCAACGCTGGTGTTGTTGCGGGTGCCGTCGTGGGCACGCTGCTCGGATTGTCACTGGCCATTGTGCTATTTATACTTTTCAGACGCCGCACCCGAATCCACCGCGTTAAACCCCGAATCAAGCCCGGGACACCCCAGTCTGGCTCGACGCACGGTCTCATCGACCTGGCTGCCGAACCCGGCCCCCACCCCGAAAACATCGAGCCATGGATCGCCCCTGGACTCGTCCGGCGTCCCACCAAGGCTGAAGAAGCCGCAAGCCAGGCCCAGACTAGCCACCGCGCCGAGGCACTGAACACGATACCGATGGAGCCCATGACAACGCCCGAGCCGCAAGGTACGTGCTCTTGATGCCACCAAATGCAAACCTCACCCCTTTCAGATTCAGTTCCAGGGCCGAGCCAGCCGCGCCTCCAGCTACACCCCACATCCAGCGCCAAATCCGTGACCCCGCAACCCAGGCGACGCGCTCGAGAGCCCTCTCCTCCGCGCCTCGAACAAGACGCGGGCGTGTCGCTGCTTCGAGCAGGCGACGACGTCTTGCCACCGTCGTACGGAGACTTGATTCACGACCGGCCATAACCACGGATCAACTGCTAGTATACACACTGTCACCCTAATGCGCCTGAAATACATATTCCCGTCTTTTGTACAACTCGATTATGTAACAACCATGCGACACAGTGAGAGAAAAAGAAACAAAAAGAAATGGACAAGGGCCCGCCCAAATGCAAAAAAGTCCGCCCTAGATCTCCTCCCGGCCGCTCCCTTCCTTGCCCACCAATCCGCGCACCCCGCCGCTCTTGGTCCGCCCTCCGTCGCGCGCACGCACGCTTCTCATCTGTGGCTGGACCCGTGTCGATTTCGAGTATTTGAGTTCATCAGACTCGGGTGCGTCTCCGGCCGGAAAGGGATACTTGTCCGCGTCCTTGTCCTTGCCCCGACGCGACTTGCGCCTGGCATGCGCGTCCGTGGGCGAATCAGCCAGACTCGAGCCCTCGCTCACGACCGACGGCACCGAAGGCGAGGGAACCAAATCGGGACTAGGCGTGACGGAAATGGACGCGGGTGCACCGTTTTCCGCACCGGGCAGGTCTGCGAGGTTGGAAGGGGGAGGGGTAGGGTCGACCCAGTCGTCGTCGAGCTCGTCCTCGCTCATATTAGACGCGCGGGGATGGGTAAAGTCCACGCTCTTGTCCTTGCCCGGGCGCATCGTATCAAACCGGGAATTGTGCCTTGGACCTGGGGTGACGACCTCCATCGACTCGTCCGTGTTGGACAACTCGCCATGTGGCTCCATGGTTCTGCCCCTGGGCACGCCCACCGCACTCTGACTCTCGCCCGTGTGTGAATCGTAAAACTCGTCGTCGTGGTCGGGAACCGACTCCATGTCTGGCTCGGACACGCTCTCGAGACCCATGTCGTCCGAGTCCATGTCGCTCCACGAGGGCGGCTCGTCGGCGATCGAAAACAGGGTCTTGGTGGATTTGCTCATCTGCGCACGTCAGTACACGTCTGGCACCAGCTCGGGACTTACATCGGCCACGCGGGTGCGGAAATCCCTCCAGTCTGCGTCGTCCCGACAGAGGAACCCTAGCAGCATGCTCGGGTCCAGCGCGCTCAGGGGCATTTTTCTGACGCGGTCGCAGTGAAAGGTGCGAAGCTCGGCCGCACTGTACGCGCAGCAATAGTGGATTCCGTCTTGCGAATCGATTCCGCCGGGAATGAGCGTCGTCAGCTTGGAGCTCGACGAGGCATGTGGCAACTGGTAGTTAGGGTTCGTGGGCGGTGGCGAGAGGCTGGACCGTGCTCGGAAATGGCCCAGGTTCGAGTCGGTGATGCTCGAGGCGGGACTGGCGGGCGAGCTGATGCGGGGCCGGGGTGTAGGGTGTGATTCGGGGGTCGAGTCGCGGCGGATCTGTTTGGCGTTGGGGGTGGCGGGCATGTCTGTGACCTGGTCGCTCGCTTCGTCTTGGTCGTCTTGTTCGGGGGCAACGGATGGGGGTGGGCGGAGGGGTATAACGGGTCGTGTGTGGTGGGGGTCGAGATAGAACAAACTGTCGGCCTGAGTGCCGACGAAATAATAAGACGAGCTCGGTCGGCCGCCTGAAATGCCGACCGACTGGGGGAACCTAAATAGAGACTGTGGAACGTTAGTAGGGTCCGAGGGGAAGCACCGGACCCACCTTGAGTGCTTCATAATAGATAGGATTGACATTGTCTAGCCCGAGGCGAATATTAACGAGGATCAAGACGGCGCGACCGCCCCACTTTGCAGAACTTCGGCGCGAACTGATGCTGCGTGCGCTCGGGGTGGTCATGCCCATGTGCGAGGCGGCATAGACGTCCGAGGCAAACACGGTTCCGTCGACGGCCAGACTGACCGAGAGCTGGGCCTCGGGGAATGCGTGGGCGAGGGTCCTGCAGGCGGTCAGCTCAAGTCGTGGAGCAAGATTGCACGCACTTTATTGAACCCGCGGCGGTCGAGGGCCCAAACCAGGTGCCGACGTCTTTGCCCAGGGCCTTGCCAGCGAGGGCCATGCGGTGGACGCCAAAGGGCGCAAGGGGCGAGGGCGTGTCGAAAAACCAGGTGAGGATCTTGACATAGACGGCGTGCTCCTCGGCAAACATGGGGTTGTGGGGACGCCGCCAGTCTGCACAATGTCAGCCGCGTCAAGTTGGAGCCGACGCACTCACCTCGGCCGAGATGGAGATGGATGAGGGCATTGGCTAGCAGGCTCTGGCCCGTGCGCAACATGCACCCCCAGCCCGTGTCCGACGTCCAAGTCTTTTCGGCGGCTCCGGGCCAGTTCCAGCGGCGGGGGCTGGCGGGGAGGGCCTCTTTCGGGGGCATGTCCATGTCGCACGGACTGAGGGGGGCCAGGGCTTCGAGGGATGTGTCGCGGATGGGCGAGTAGTGGGAGCGATAGGTGAGCCATATGAGCGACGTAAAGTCTTCGTAGAACACGGGGGGCCATGCATACGCATACTTGCTGGGTCCACCCGACTCGACGCTGAACGAGGACACCGACTGCAGCGACGGGTTCTGGTGCATGGTGAAGGTACCGGGGGGATTGCGTCGGCGTTGGAGCTGGGCGTGCAGGCTGCTCTCGGTCGAGTCGCGGCGGTGGGTGGGCGACGTCGGTGGCGGTGAGGCGGATGGGTCGGGCGGCTCGAAGCCAGCGTGGCGGATGCCCAGCAGCCAGATGGGGTCCGTGCATCCGTCGGGGGTTGCGTCGGCGTCGGTCAGATACCGCATCACCTTGTCGATCTGGCCCTTGCCGTGGCGCGCAGCGTTGGCAATCGCCCCGTCGCTGCGTGGCTGTGCGCGCTTGGGCGACGCTGGCACCATGGCGGCCGCTGCCCCGAGCGACACCCCCAGGTCGGTGTTGCTGCCGGTGAGATGTGAGAACCAGCCACTGAGGCGCGCGGGCAAATCTCCCAGCCGCACCGATGCCTGCGACGGCGACGATGCCATGGCCGACACCGCCACGTCCGACTGGCGCGCTCGGATCGCCACCGCCTGGCTGGTCTGTGCGTTGCGCGCCATCTCGCCCTCGGCCTCTTGCACTGCAATCGATGGTGCCGACTCGTGGCCGCTCGCCTTGCGTCTCGTCCTCGTCGTGTTCTCGTCGTGCTTACGCAGCAGCTTGCTCAGCTTCTGCGACGACGACGGCGACCCAGATGGCGACGGCATCGTGGTAGACGTCTGTGCGTGGCACACCCACGTGACCGGCGTCTATCCTCCGCTCTGCCACCATGGCCCGCATGACGCTGCAGGAAAAGCTCCTGCCCCAGCCGCCCTCGTTCCAGAAGAAACTTGCCTATGAGATCCATGAAGAGCTCGGCAAGGGCACCTTTGGCAAGGTCCTGCGCGCAACCTGGACGCGCAAGGACGGCTCCAAGCTGCAGGTGGCGCTTAAGGTGCGCATCACGTACACTTGCCGTCACCCACTCATATCGTCCATTCCAGGCAATCTCCAAGAAGCGCGTCAAGGGCAATGAAGCCGCCGTCTGGGGAGAGATGGAGGTCCTCCGTGGCCTCGACAATCCCCACATTGTCAAGTTTTACGAGTGGTTCGAGTCCCGCGAAAAGTACTACCTCGCATTCGAATTGGCCGTCGGCGGCGAGCTTTTTCAGCGCATTACAGAGCGCGGCAAGTTTACCGAGTCGGATGCCACAAGCGTCGTCCGTGCCATCCTCGACGGCGTGTCCTACCTCCATGCCCACGACATTGTCCACCGCGATCTGAAGCCTGAAAACATCCTCTACCGCACCAAGGCCGAGGACAGCGGGCTGGTCATTGCCGACTTTGGCATGTAAGTCGATCGCTCGAGCTTGTGACGTGGACTGACCCTCGCAGTGCAAAGCATCTGCACTCTGCCGACGAGCAGCTACAAACAGTCGCTGGCAGCTTTGGTTATGTCGCTCCAGGTATGCAGCTCGGTTTTCAACCCTTCCTATCTCACCCCCCGCAGAGGTCCTCAGCGGTCAAGGGCACGGAAAACCCGTCGATATTTGGAGCACAGGGTACGCTTAATGTTCACCCCGTGACTATTCCTGACCTCTGCCCAGGATCATCACCTATGTCCTCCTATGCGGCTACTCGCCCTTTCGCTCCACGACCCAGGCCGAGCTCGTAGAAGAAACCATGCGCGCTCGTATCGAGTTCCACCACTCGTTCTGGTCTCACATTTCCCAAGAGGGTCAGTACCGGCGCTCTTCGCCTCCGTGCCTGGATCTCGGTTGCCAACAAGCGCCCATTTTTGACATCATGACGTTTGTTCCAGCCAAGGAGTTTATCAAACACCTCCTCAACCCGGACCCGAGCCTGCGTCCGACGGCGGAAGAAGCGCTGCAGCACCCCGTGAGTACTGCCCGTGTTGGCTCGACTCGACTAATTCGTGCTCCAGTGGTTGTCCCCCACCCCGGCGACTCCCCTGCCCGACGTCGACATTTCCGCTGGGCTGCGCCAAAAATATACTCCCCGTCAGCGCTGGCGCAACGCCATCAACGCAGTCCGTGCTGCACAACGTCTCACGTCTTCCAACTCGGTCTTCACCACCTCGACTGTTTCGGCCCCCAGCACGCCCCCCGCACGACCCGGACCCAGCCGTCAGTCGAGCCTCGCGGTCCCACTCAGCGTCGCCCACACTACCTCCTCGGGCGGATGGGGCACCCAAGACGACGCCGTGGACCTGCCCCTCCGCAAGGTCATTTCCAACTCGGGCGCTGAGCACACCAATACGCAGCTTGCGACGCCTCCCGCTCCAAGACGCGTCTTTAGCGTCGATCAAGACCAAAATCAGTCCCAGGCCGAACCCGACAGCGACGAAGAGAGTGACGAGGGCTACGCCGCCATGCCTGGCAGCTTTGATTGGTCTGGCTCGAGCCGCAGTCGGCGCCACCGACGCGGTCTCGACGGGGACAAGGACGAGGCCGTATCTACCCCTGCCACATCCCCTCCCCAGAGCCCCCCATCGGACGGTCTCACAGCGCGTTTGGCTCGGATGCGCATCGCATTGGTTGGATCTTAGAACTAGGTAAATACGGACATGGCTGGCCCTGTAAATTCTTGTTACCTGTGCTTTCGTGTTTTTTGTTGTGGATGTTCCCGGATAGGGCTTTGTCTTGATATACACATGAATGCAACTGCTTCGTACTAGTCTTCGCGTGGCTCTCAAATATCTCATTATCAGGACCCACGAGATTTTCCCGGGTTAGTCAAGCGAATATATGCGCTGAACGCATGCAATTGTCCACGCCTAGTCCCTCGGCATTTCACTACACGATACCGCTTTCAAACCGGTCCAACGTGAGCCAAATCTACCACTGAAAATTCCCCTACCATTCTTCGTGTTTTTCGAGTCCCCTCGACAGTTCCGGCATTCTCAGTTGTCGCAAGTACCCAACAACATGCAGGTTCCACGCCGAATTTGCCTGGACGATACACTCCTTGTGATGAATTGGCGTATCTATACAAAACGCTCTTCACATACGTAACTAGGCCGAGAATCAGGGGGAAGCATTTGGCAGAATTTACCGTCCCAGGGTTCGCTACTCCATAACCACTTTTCAACGGCGTAGTCGAGCACAGTTCGGATGTTCGCCGTACGTTAGGTGCGTGACTACTGCAGAGTCGCATTACGTTTTCCGGCGTGCGGTACCGGAGCTGGGGTTTACCTTCGTTGGCAAACTAATTTGCCGCTTGCACACGTAGCTGCCTCCGCCACACGCGACTCGCACATTGGCGAAAGCTATTGTGGTCGAATCAGGGGTGCGTCTGTAGATAAATCGCCCTCAATCCACATTGAATTTAGTCCGTACGGAAAAACCTTGCAGCATCACGGTAATGTTATACACGAAAATAGTCAAGGTTACTTGCCTCGCATTCTACGTCGCTCGCGGCTGATTCGATTTATCGACATAATTGACCTCGTTGATGCCTTCAAACAAAGTAAAATCTGCCCAGATCCCTGGTGAACCCCGCTGAAATACTCAGCGGCGAGCACAACCGACCCTCTCCATGCACTCATCTCTGCATAGCAGCTGCCCATTGATTCGCAAACCGGTATGGCATACTGCCCTTACCACCCAGCCACCCGCATCTTACCACCACTCACAACCCTCAGTCCAGCAGCATTTTATTCTCACCTTACAACCAGCTCGAACCAACGGTTGCCTTGCAGCAAGTGGTCACCTAGGAGCGTGAAGCAAACTCATTTCTCACTGCGGAGGTTAAGCGCGCTGAATCCCAGCGATATACACTACGATGCAAAAGTATTGCACCACGGGGGTTCACCCTAAAGCCGTGTTTGTTTCTACTCGGTGTATATGGACAATATATGCAAGCTGATATGCCGATTATGATCCAAGAATGAGCGAGGTGCAAGGATCAATGGATCCAACTATGCAGGTCGAAAGAGGGGCAGAAAAAAATCGACTCTTTGAGTTCTGAAAATTGCGTAGTTTTAAAATAATAGGTATTGTAGACCTTGGTCTGGGGATCTCGCAGAGCATTTGATCCCGGAAATTGGCCAAGCGGTTGCTGAGATATGGACGACACAAAATCGAGAAGTTACTAGTAGACCCAGCCAATTTCAACCCCTCCACTAGTAAATTCTTAATTTTGTGTGACCCATATCTCAGCAACCGCTTGGCCAATTTCCGGGATCAAATGCTCTGCGAGATCCCCAGACCAAGGTCTACAATACCTATTATTTTAAAACTACGCAATTTTCAGAACTCAAAGAGTCGATTTTTTTCTGCCCCTCTTTCGACCTGCATAGTTGGATCCATTGATCCTTGCACCTCGCTCATTCTTGGATCATAATCGGCATATCAGCTTGCATATATTGTCCATATACACCGAGTAGAAACAAACACGGCTTTAGGGTGAACCCCTGTGGTGCAATACTTTTGCATCGTAGTGTAAGTATGACCCAACCACTGGGCATGTCCGCTTTCAGTGATCGATGCCCTGATGATTATCTTCAGGAGTGACTGGGGAGCAAATCAGCTTCACACTCTATTCAAAATTACCTTTTTTAGTACTGATGACCATAAACCATGCGCGAGGTGACCGAAAAATAATGTAATAAATCACTGAAAGCGGTCTTTTCGGTTCAGTGCGTTTGGTGGTGCTATTCAGTAACCCGAGGCCCCACAGTGTCTGGTAATGCTCATCCCACTGGTAACCTGGCTTGTTGGTCTGAACCCTGCTCACGCACCACTCCAAAGATTCGACACCGTTGGCGCCCTGGACACCGACCCTCTTGTCACTAGGTGGAAGGTCGATACCGTAGCAATTCATGGCTGCCAAGTAGTTAGAATTTTATTGATTGAAAGTCAGATTGATCGACGGTTGCTTACTCTCGTTCCTGATTACCACCAATGGGTTCCGAGGCTCAATTGACTACATCTCATTACCAGGGTCGATGAGTTTCACGCAGAGACGAATATTCTTTCGTGAAACCCCTGTACACGTGCTAGTTGCGTGCCTCGGCCTAACAGCACTGCCGCGTCCTGAGTTGGGATATTGACAGCACCAGCTAGCAACGTTTGGGTCTGTAGCGGGTATGGCAACGGTGACGATACGGATGAGAGCGTGTGTTTGGAGCCCCCCGCGTTTATATGGCTATACGCGCCTGTATCGACACTGGTTTCTTTTAAAGGATCCGGTCTTCTCCCTTCCGGGTTTATTTTCGCTCACGAAGTGATGGGTCCACAATTTGCTTTATTAGTCTGACGGTCCTGTCGTCGTTTGCGCAGTCTGTCGACATCGAATCATATACAGAGTCTTACAAGGCCTTAAAAAAACGCACATTTTGACAATCTTTGCTCTCAGTAGACTATCGCTTTTATACGACAATGCCCTGTCTCTCGTTAATTTCTGCCTGAGAACCCGTAAGTTTTTCACAGGTAAATTTATCTATGCGGGCTTATGGATGGCCCGAGCTAGAGAGAAGGTTTTAATAGACTTGGTGGGGGCACCAAACCAAAAATATGCTGGACCGGGTGCTCGAGTAACTCGGCTAGCATATATGCGCAAGTCGCGTTGAAACCCCCGGGCCACACTCCCGCAAGGTGTGGTTGAGCGTCCTCCATCCTCTACCATACTTCCGTCACATTACCCTATGTTTTCGTCCTGGCAATCGACTCCTCCACGCCGGTCTGAACTGCCTGATTGAGGACATCTCATAGCAACACAGGGAAAGCCTACAGCTGGTGCTAGAGCGCTTGTCCACTAACGTTTCTCGCCAATCTCGCCTATTATCATGTCCGACCCAAGAACTTATCTAACGTGTATGGAATCTGGTTTCCGAATCCCTGCTGGTCGCCACGGTGATCGCAAAAATTCGTACCACGCAATCTCGTCAAGCATATCAAATTACTAGTCTTTGGCAAACAAGACTCCCAAATGGCTGTTTCGTCTATTGAACGATTACTGTGCAGTCCACTAGCTTGTAATCATTGTTTTAAACTATCTTAATCAGCCCCTCACTCAACTATGGTCAAAGAAGCAAGCTCAAGTCTTGTAGTTACGTTATGCCGCCTGGTTTGGTGCCCTGACAGTATAAGCACAACTTTAGAATGGATCGTTTGAGTCTTTGCCGAGCAATGCATTGGTTTCGAAAAGACGCCCATATCGGCCCCTTAAACTTCCTCTCGCTTCGCAGCTCACTATTCCTGAAAGCATAAATAGCATAACAAGCCGAAAGCACGGAAGCGTCCAGGGTTTTCAAAACGGTGTTGCCTGGATACATTCCAAACCAACTTTGGTATCTCTTATGTAAAGTCACACGGATTGTACAACTCAGCGATGTATCCCGACCTGTGATTGGGTTGAGCCGCTAGACGTTTGAGCAGTTGTTCGGCTTGAACTGAACTGTACCGTTAGATTGCAGTAGTGCTGTATGATCGACATGGATGTTCATCCATCTATCGAGGCACGATTGGTTATTGGCATTGCATATTGTTCAATTTAATTCAGTCATTAGGGGCGCATACATGCGCGTTCGGAGGATAGTGGGTGGATTACTCTCGTTCGGGCTCGCCAGAATTTCCATCGTCAACGCTATAATCTCATAGTAGCCTGTTATATGAGTTATGAAACTATCTCTTTGTTGGTCATCAAACCACTAAGGTCATTAGTCTTACGACGCCATCAAAAAGGACTGGGGATAGCCTTCATCTAGATATGTAGATTGGATTTTGAGTAATCGGTGGTCCGCTCCGTGGTGTGCTGCACCCTGTAAACGTCTAAAATACGGATCTAACCGTAGTGTAGCCTAGCCTACGGCCATTGAGTATACGCCCAGTGATTCTGCTTTGACCTCGTTGGGAGACCGCAAGTTATGGATAAACGGAATTGTAACCCGCATGCCTTGTACTGTGGGTTTCCTCCTCTTTTAAATTTGAGACGAAGCTTCTTCATCTATACGCCCAAGGCAAGAAGGCCGTAATCTTCTTATTTTCCTGGTGATTTCAGCGCCTGTTGAATCCATTTTGATTGTCTCGGTTCGTCGGGCTTACTCAGTCACCAAGCATACATGAGGGGACTCCCGCGCGTTGTACCTTGCAATCCCACACAACACTCCCAGGACGACTTAAGCATGACATGAGCTATCCCCCCCCCCCTTCACGCTCATCTAGGAGATAGAGGAATTAGAAGATATCTAAAATGGGCAATATCCATCCAAAACCTCTGTTTTACATCTATAGTGGTTACTAGCAAGTCGAGCTTTTGCCCAAATTTGCGACCTGACTAGATGCAACGCGGAGCATCCCGCATGCACCAAGTGACTGGGCTGTAATTACTGCTCGGATGAAGTTTCTTTGCGAATTTCCTGCCGATCTTATCCGTGCAAAGGATGACTTCCTTTCACCGGCTTGTTCCGTGGATCGAGACACGATTGCACTCTCTTCCAATCATGAGGTGCAGGCGGTGGCCAACCCTTGCAGTTATATGAGGCATAGTACCATCTCATGCCCGTCGATTACAGGAAACTTCGGCACCGCATCAGCTATACTAACCATATACAGCTAATTCGCGACAATTATGCCTCTCATCAATCAGTCGACTTTGTGTCCAGGTTTATCCTGGGCCCCATAGGGTGTGAGTGGGTTAGCACTGGATTCGAGTAGACGTGAAACTTGGTCAAGTTTGTCTGTTCCAACGTGAGGATGGCTGAATTGGTACGTGTAGTAGCTCTGACGCCACAGTTCCGCGTTTCCTCAAATTGAATCGATACTATTCTGACGGTCGATAGCCATGATACGTCGGTATCATGTTTTTAGATTTAGCTGGGCCTTGTGGGCGTTTGAAGCAAAGCGTCATCAATATGCTGAATCAGCCTGGCGCCTGACCCTGATCTGCATAACTCTATTAGCGCCTAGTCCAGGAAGGGCAACCACGGGCAACGACCATGAACGCGGTTCCAACTCCACGCAACGTCAAGGTCGTACTCATTGGCGACAGTGGCGCGGGAAAGGTTAGCGACGAGCTTTCTACTTGACCCGGGCACTGCTTACTATTGCACTCTCGATTAGACAAGTTTCAGAAATCGGGTGGGTCAACTTGCGTCATCACACATGCTAGCCTCTGACCTGGCGCAGTATGTCAACGGGCAGTTCTCATCTGCGTATCGGGCCACAATCGGTGCCGATTTTATATCCAAGAAGCTACCTCATGATTCGCGCCCCGGCCAAGCAGTCATTCTTCAAATATGGGTGCGCCACTCTCCTAAAATGAAGTTACGCCTCACCGCAATTTACAAATAGCGTCGTAGGATACGGCTGGTCAAGAGCGCTTCTCAGCTCTGTCCAGTGCCTTCTTTCGAGGAGCGGACGCCGCTATCTTTGTATTTGATGTGACTCGTCAGGATTCCCTAAGTGGGCTCCGTCGGTGGTGGAACGAGTTTGCCATCAAGTGCCCCGTTCCTGAGGGCTCTGAGCCAGACTTTTGCGCAGTCTTTGTCGGAAACAAGGTCGACCTTTGTCACAATCAAGATGGGGAAAGAAACGTACACAGACACCAAGACCGGGCAGATGGGCATCCCCAGGGCGCAAATCACAGCGGCCCTCCTATCACCGAGGAACTTGCCCAACGTTTCCTGGAGGACTTGATCCCATCTTCTCCCAGTTTCGAACCTCCTTTGGAATCCTCACGTTCGCGCACTATATATGTCAACGATTCGGGGGCGCCGCAAACCCACCATAATCCGGCGTCACAGACGGCGGAAATCCCCATTAAACCCTCTTCTCATACTCGCAAATCTTCTGAATCATCCGACGGTGATATCGAGCCTGAATCTCCGCCGCGGTCTCCATCAAGGCCGAGATCTATGGGTATGCTATCAAATAGTCCTCGTATGCATTGGATGCGAAGCAAGTCACACGGGCTTAGCCGCGAAGGCAATGGCACCGCAACCACCAACCGCACGATCTACCATACCCCCCCTACATCCCTGTTCAGAACCAGTAGTCCGGCTCGAGTTGGGCCTAGCCATGGCACCTCACCTGTTCAGAGCCAGCTCCGGCGCGGGGCCTCTTCCGTCATGACGATGGAAACCGCCCACTCTCATTTCTCAGAAACTCCTGACCAGGCCCCACCCTCACGGGCGGCCTCATACTCGTCCACGGCAACCTACGACTCGGGTACTACTATCAAGCCATCCAAACAGCCCGACAACCCGGTTCCCGAAACCATCCTCGAATCTTCCGAGCTTCCTAGTATACCGGAATCAGGCCCCAAACTATTCTGGACGAGTGCGCGCACAGGAGAAGGCGTTGCATCTGTGTTTGAATATGTCTCGCGGCGAGTGGTTCAGCGATGGGAGTGGGAGGAATCCAGGCTATGTTTCGATGAAGGAGATGAAGAAGAGGGAACTACGGCCGTCAGACTAAGGGATGACTGGGGCAAAGGGAATCGAGGCTGGAGATCTGCGTGTTGTTGATCCGATTTGGTGTACTCTACCTTGTATGGACTACGTTGGGGCTGGCAATAAATTGGTATTTACACCGTTTCCAGTATTGTTGTGGAGTCTGGTTTTCGACTCGACGCCGTTGTTTGGCGACCTGTCCGTGGGATCTACCACACGTGATTTGCCACATAGTTTCAGTATCTTCAACTCTGAGCCATATTTTGACGTAGGGGAAGCACTGTCTGGTCAATATGTCTCTGTCGTATCGCTACACAGGGATAAAGCTAATTTATGCACGTGTTTCTTCTTATCCCGTTGCCCCGCTGTATCGTGGCGGCAAACCATGTGCAATCAACCCGCGGACAGGCCGCCAAACAACGGCGTTGAGTTGAAAATCTGACTCCACAACAATATTGGAAGCGGTGTAACGCAAGATTTAACGAAATAATTTGGGCATGGTCACGTGTCGATCTTGAGCAATTCTCTTCGTCCGCTCTTCGATCTTCGTAAGTATTATTCGTTCATACAAAGGATTCTCACTCTCTAACATAGTCAGCAGATCGCTCATTCAAAAAGGATGTCCTCGCGCTCACGCCAGCCAGCCTATATCACTCATGCCGGACCCGGTGACGTCCTCGATGAAGGCGCCTTTTCTCGATTCATGAGGACAGAGGTGTGGGCACCCGAGAAGCGAGCTGGTCAGTTCACAAATGCACACAAACGTGTGATATTCAACCTTGTACTAACACTGCCTCGGAACCGTAGGCAACCTCAGTCTATTGACTGGTGTGGGGTTGTTCTTTGGCTCGATCGCCCTCGTGCGCAACTTTGGCGACCTACTCATTCCTGCCTAGCACATTCCCACACACATGTACTTAATCTTGGATCGTAAAATCCTCGCTCAACTCTAGCGACCTGTAGGCATCCTGTCCTGATGCTAGCCCGTTAGTGTAAAATTGTACCAATACTAATATCTGCTTAGCTGTAGAGTAATATCAATACACTCTTAAAATATTACAAATTCGCCCCTATATATCCTAAGTGCGAATATCCCGAGCCACAACTGCGCAGAGGTAGATGCCTGTTCTTGGCGCGGTTGTCCGGCCCGGATTATCATGAGGTCATCCTGATGCATATAAGGCCACCGATGTCGCCAGTGCAGCCAACAACCCAACATTTCCCATGCCGTCGCTCAGTCCCTTCGACTCTGTTGTCGCAGCCCTAACAAAAGAGCAAATCATCCCCGATGTGGGTCCATGCCTATTGCAACTTTAATTTCTAACATTCGTATCTAGGTCATTCCAGAGGGGTTTATTCCATCAACACTCTTGAATATTGCATGGGGCGACAAGGAAGCACAGCTTGGAAACGAACTCACAAAATCCGACACCACTGAGGAGCCGGTTATCACGTTTGCACCTGGTTCGGACGATAATCCAGATAGCACATATACCCTCGCGTTTCTGGACCCCGACGCACCCTCACGAGCAGATCCCAAGTTCGGTCCGTTTAGGCACTGGGTGGTCAGTCATGATACGCTCTTAAACCGGGGTCTAGGTACTAAATACTTGGAATTGCAGATTACCGGACTCAAGGCCCCAAGTGTTGAGGCAATTACCCAACTAGCTAAAGACGCCAGCGCTGCCCCAGTTGGTGCGCAGTCGAATAAAGCAGCAGTGACCCCTTATCGTCCTCCCGGTCCGGGTCCGGGAACTGGTGTCCATCGCTACGGTGCGTTCTTCCTTCTTTCCTTCTCGCCAACTCAAAAACGCGGTCATTGACCTAATGCCAACTGGATAGTATTTTTGCTCTTCCGTGAACCAAGCGAGGGTTTTGACGTCCCTCAAGGATCCCCAGAATACGGCGCGGAGCTTGAACAGCGCCGCAAATGGTCTGGGGTTGAGTTCGGAAACCGTTATGGATTGCGTCTCGTTGCCGCCAACTTCTTCTCGCTCAAAGCAGCAGAGCAATAATGGATTTACCAGATGAATATGAATTACCATAGAAAACAGAGGTCGTAGTGCTATCGCAAGTCCGAGTAAGAGTCAAAGCCGAGTACCTGTGAAGGCAGAAACAATGAAGGTTACCGTAGCCAAGTAGTACAAATATGTGGTCATGCAACGGCTGTCTCGGTATTAGATGGCTGATTACGGTCGACTCGGCCCTCAGCGGTGACTGGAGATGCTCCACGAAATCCCACCAGTGGCCAGTTTCAAGGCAAAAATAAACAACGCATGAAACCCCAGTAACATGGTTCAAAGATGACGTTGCACAGTAAGAACATATTCTCGTGCGTACAACACCATTACTCACCCCAGGGACGTCGGTCCATTGGACACTGCTGTTTTGACGCTGGTTGTTCGATCCACTTGATTAGACAATGCATATGAAAAACATGGGTGCATTGACCCCATACTAGACATATGTCGTAAATCTATCTGCAGATTATAAAAATTAAATTAAATTTAAATAAACGTACTGAGTGGGCAGTCGTCCCCGGGGGTTTTGCACGAAGGGCAGCACCCTTCAAACGCCACGCGACAGATGCCACACACGTCCTCCTCGTCATCATCGTCCGCCTGTTCCGTTGGCTCTGATCCAATGTCCCATTTCCAGTGCGCGACAGCGTGCCAGTGTTTTACTCTAACTTTCATTCTGTCGTATATGTGTGGTTGGATGTGAGTTGATAGACTTCTAACGCCCGGCGCTTGGTAGCTCACCAACGCTCGGTTCTCGGCACATCCAAGTCACCGACCCAACCAGCTCTTCACCACCATGGCACCCACACCCAGCAAGACCCCGACAACTCTCCCACACAACCCATCAGTCTCTACATTCAAAGAGGATATTTTTAATGGAAAGGTTTTGTTTTGTACCGGCGGTGGGAGTGGTATCTGCCGCGGAATGGTCGAGGCCATCGTACGTACTGATATTTCCATAAAATAATTCACTTATCATTTAGCTTTGTTCACCCCTAGATGAAGCATGGTGCAAATGCAGCTATCGTTGGCAGAAAGTGCGCTTCCTCATCACATATAATCAATTTGTTACTGAGTTTCCTTCTTGAGCAGACTGGATCGACTGACTACGGCCGCGCAAGAATTGACTTCCTCCACTGGGCGTAAATGCATTCCAGCACAAGCTGACGTACGCAAACCCGAGCAACTGCGTGCAGCCGTTGATGCAACCATTGCCGAATTTGGGCGTATCGACTTTGTGATATGCGGCGAGTTTGCTCCATTGCAGGTGCATTGGCCTCTGACCTTTTATCCTTTCGTCAGGCGCTGCCGGCAATTTCTTAGCGCCTATCGAAGGCATTTCAGAAAATGCATTTCGTACGGTGATGGAAATTGATACTGTGAGTACTACCTACTTTCGTGTCATGACTTTGCCCAACAATGCGTTCCAGCTGGGTACGTACCACACGGTCAAGGCAACACTTCCTTATGTGAGGGAGCAACACGGATCGTATATCATGGTCTCCGCCACGCTTCACTACCGAGGGACTCCATGGCAGGTGGGCGTGTATGTGGCTCAGGAGCGACAACGATTATCTGACTGGCTGTAGGTTCACGTATCAGCCGCGAAGGCCGGAGTCGATGCCCTTAGTCAAGTGCTTGCTGTTGAAGAAGGTCCACGTGGTGTTCGAAGCAACGTCATTGCACCTGGTAGGAACCAGATTACGTCCCAATACTGCCGTCTAAACAAACCTCATACAGGTCCGATTAGTGGGACGGAAGGCATGGACCGGCTCGGTGCCAAACTTGACGACAAGGAAAAAAAGGCATTGGGATTGTCGGTAAACTCAGACATTCCATTGCAACGAATGGGTCACATTGGCGACGTTGCCAATGCTGCAGTATTTCTGTTCAGCGATGCAGCAAGTTGGGTCACTGGTCAGGTTTTGGTAAGTATTGCCAGTTTGCATGCGCGCCTGTTCCTCACTCGAGATTATAGGCTGTGGACGGAGGCGCTGTCCACACTTTCAACTATGCCCTCCCATACCCCGCTGGGATCCTCGACCCCGGTGCTGTTCAGCGCATGATCAAGCCTAGATTGTAGTCTTGTAGTATAAATAGGCGCCGTGATGTGATCATAGTACTATTTGCAATATTTTAACTTTGAGCTCCGGACATCCACGGCCATCGCTCTGCAAACGGTATCACAGGACCCAAAACTAGTTTTGATAAATGATTTGGCGGCACCGGGTCTGCTCGGTCCCGCAGCTGCGCTTGACCACGACCGTCTCTCCCCCGCAAGACGTAATCTCGAGATGAAAGACCTGATTCTCAACGCGAGTGAGTCGGATTTGCCATGAACCGTCTGCGATCTTAGCAACCCGATCTCCAGACTTTCCTCGTACACCGACCGGGCGCGTGTATCATCTGGGTCTAAAGCATGGCGAGATTGCGAACAGAATCGTTAGGACCTATTCAACATATTGTGGCACTGTTGGATTGACGTTCTTCGGCCCAGATCACAGTGGGCGATCCCAAGCGTGCACGCACTATTGCCACACATTTCGATAAATCGCCGAGACAATTTGAGGTCCTGAGCGAGCGAGGGTTTCTTACTATTACTGGTATGTTTGCATCCTAGTAGCTATCAGCACGTGGCGTGAGTCTCGCCCAGGTCGGTACAACGGCGTACCCGTATCTGTGATTGCTATCGGAATGGGTGGCCCCAACATGGATTTTTTCGTCCGAGAGGCTCGTGAATGTCTCGTTGGCGAGATGATTATCGTCCGGTATGCATGGACGGCCAATGATCGAGCCTAGTTGATTGAACTTTGCCCGCAGTTATGGATCCTGTGGAGGTCTCACAGATATCCCCGTTGGATCACTGGTCATACCAGACGCCTGCGTAGCAATTACCCGTAATTGGGATTTTGACTTTGGCGAAAACACCGACCCGGAAAAAGACAAGGAGGCTTACTTCATTAGCAAGCCGGTACGTCCTCTTTCACATGGCTGCAAAGATGTTTTGACGTATATCCAAACCAATTTAGGTTAGCGGCGATCAGGAGCTGCACGCCAAGCTCGTTGAGGTTGTCAATCAGGCCGCCTCTGCTCACCGCAACACAGGAAACGACCATACGGTAGTCTTGGGCGATGTTGTCAACGCAGCCGCAGACAGGTATGTACAGCAGGAAAAATAGGCTACACCTTTCAACTCGATTTGGTAGCTTCTATTCCTCTCAAGGACGACAAACAAGCTTCCCCGATCATAATTCAACTTTGATTACCCGTCTGCTCTGTGAAGTTCCCGGCCTCACTACTCTCGAAGTGAGCATATGGTTACTTGACCAATGTCCCGTCACTGACTCGACAATAGATGGAAACCTTTCATTTATACCATCTCGCCAAAGTGTATCCACGCATTATTCCTGCTCAGACAAATGACCCAACACCGAGTGCGTATCGTTTCAACTCCCCTGCGAAACAAATCATGACATCTAATTGCACCCACCAGATGCGGCCAGGCGAGGCGGTATCCGAGCCTCGGGTGTACAAATGGTTTTTGCCTCTCGTTCGACGCAAGGTTTCATCACGCCTGGAGAGGTTCAGGTACTTGAGCAATGGGTTGGTCGGGCTTGTCTGGATGCATTGACCCAGTTCGAGATACCTGATGAGGTTCGTCAATCCGACCTAATTGTGCCACCCAATCTAATGTGCATTGTTAGTTGTTACACCCGACCCAGGGCAGTGTCTGGGCCTAAACTTGTGTACTATGCATTCCTCGAAATAGATCCAGTAGGTTTGGCATTCGCCGACATCATGTCGTGGAGGCAACCGCCTTGGAGCCCTGTTGCTTGTTGATTCCCTGAAATGGACGTTTGTCCAAGAAGCTGCTCCGTTCCTTGCTTACCCTGTAGATCATAGTGCGCCGTCGGGTAACCACGTTACTCCCGGTCGAGTCTCCGCGAAAATGGCAAGTTGAGAGGCGAGATAGGGTCCCCACGTCATGGCGATCATGAGCCGGTCGCTATTGCTCGGAGTTAAAGCCAACGACTGTTGGCCAACGAAAGGTGGCTGCAAAAGACACGGTCCCAATTTGAGAAGGCGCGGCGGTAGGGTGTGTGATGGCCTAGATGGGAAAAGATTGATGGACGATTGGGCGCTGAAGTTCTCGACCCCAACTGCCACAACGGCCATTGCCGGTCCGTCGGCTCGCAGAAATCCACTACCCGCCCAAACAAATGGGCGAAGGTATCAACCGACAATCGGGATGGGATTCGGTCATCTTCAAACAAGGTGAGCGTGCTGATCTCAAGGTTTTCGGGTCGTTCTGACCAGCTTCTGTCCTGGGGCTTCAGGCGCGCTGGTGCCACGATGCCAAGCACAATCCCAAGTTCCGAGGACTATCTTGGCTCGTATGCAACAAGTAAAGGTCACAAATAAGCCCACGATCGGAGTGTTCCGATCCTTCAGCGAATTGACCCAATCAAGGAGCCTACAGAAGGACAGAAATGGGGGGTAGCAGGCGAGGCGTTTGCTAAGGTAAGGCTCCTTACTTGCGCATACGCGGAGTTTGAGCTTCAGGGCAAGTGATTCGTCTTCTGCTTGCCCCGCTCTCGAGAGCCTCATAGCTCCCTTGCATTTTCGTACCTTCGATTCGCATCCCTTTCCGCTCCCATACCCTTTTTCCGAACCGACCATATTTCCTCTCGCCAGCTAAAGCCTCTAGTTCGCTACACACCATTCATTCGACTTGGCACTGGTCGCCATTGTCTATGCATTCCGGCGATTGCCCTCGCCTCCAAACCTCATACCTTGTTTTCGTTTTTCATTTGACTGCGTTTGTTGACTCCAAGCGATCACATCCCGATCATCGACTCCCTCAATATCCGCGTTCGCAGCTTGCCTAGCGTGGGGGCGCCTGGAAACCCCAACCGCCACAGAACCACATCTTTGTTCGTGCTCGTATCGACCCCATCTCAATCGGAGATATTGGGGTTAAGGTGCTGTGGGATTTTTCCCTCCCGCCGCTATTTGAGTCTGTCCTCCATGGGACCTAAAGCTATCATTTCCCCTGCTAGGCGCACCGACACGTTAGGTCGCTCCTCACACTACCATCCTTATTTCAGCCACGACTCGTTCAACAACCTACGTCATTATCTTCCTCCCGCCATTTCTGCGGGCGGCTATTCGGATTATTATTTGGACAAGCCTTGGAGTCCTCCGCCGCCTGCGTGTGTCGGAACGTACATGCGTCATTCAACATATCCATCCAACAATGGCCAGGATGCCAACTATCATTTCCCTCGAACTGCCCCTCATTTTGCAACTCCTCCCTTTGACCCAGAGTTCAGGTCAATGCTGATGACCCAGAGTTCGGATCGTTGTCGGGCGACGACGACGGCGAAAGGTTTGGTACGTGAGCCAGATCTTTCTCCGTGTATTATCGCACTTACCTGTTACGCAGACTCCAATGCGCAGCTCCGTTCACAGCAGCTAAACTCGGACGGAACTCCCAAACGTCCGATGAACGCGTTTATGATTTTTGCCCGGAAGCGTCGCCCAATGGTAAGGGACTGAGCACGAAGCTCTACTTGAGCTTACATGTGTAATATTCTCCAGGTATCTTCTGAGCAACCGACAATGCGTACAGGAGAGATCTCCAAGATTCTGAGCAAGGAATGGTCTGAAATGCTCAAGGTACGTTTGAACGCGTTGCCCTTATTCGCATCCAATATATCTTCTTCAGGAGGATAAGCAGTTTTACCTTGACCAGGCTAAGAAGCTTAAGGTTAGCCTACTTCACGTGGTGCATTAGCGACAGCAGTCTGAAAGCTCCCCAGGACACGTTTAACACACGTTGGCCCGATTATGTATATCGTCGCCGGCCCAACAACTCTCGTAAGCGACGCAAGCTTGGTGGTTCTCCTGGCGCTGGTCCAGCCCGCGACCATGATGCTACGATCAACTCCGATGGACAGCTGGAGGCATTCATCGATCCCAATGCATCGAGCCAGAGTGGCGACGAATCAAAATCGCAATTCACAGCGTCTCCCCTCAACGCGCAGAGCCAACTTCTGTATCCACCTGGAGAGCTCGGCCATGCACGCACTTTGAATCGTTCGCCAGCTCCTGCTAGCGCACCCGCTGGGCATGATCGTTCTGCGTCTTCGCCCTATACTCGACCAATCCGCCCAAGTTATCTCGAGGAACCAGTGCTAAATGCCTATGAATCCCAGTCTCGCGTTTACGGCGATAGCAACAATGCGTATTATGGCGGTTTACCCTCAAACGCCGGTGTTCACGACCACTCGCCCCTGCATAGCAGCAACAAAAACTGGCACTCATTCGACATAATTCCGTCTGGAGTAGTTGCGCCTACGTCAACTTCCACTCCTCCTAGCTCCTCTCCTTTGATGCACGTTGCTGCTCAAATTCAACACCTACACTTTACTCAAGCGCCGAGCAAATGGTCGAAGGCGAGTCCGACCCACGAAGCCCACCCCTACGAAGCGAGGTCGGCGTTATGGGGTACATCTCCATTGATGGCAAGTCCCAACGGAGCCGATAGCCAAGGAATCAACACTACGCTTCTCTCACCCGCTTCTGGACCGTACCCGCAGTTTACACCAACCGGATCACCTAATACCAATGCCCTTGGCATGCAACTGCACGGTGGTCACGAGAAGGATACGTTCGGCGATCGTCATTATCAACCCGCATACATGGATCCAGGTCGCTTTAATCATCTCGCCCCAGGGCCTCACTCAACCCTGACTCCTCCCGCCTTCCAAAGCGGTTTACCTGCGCCTCAAAATGATTCGACTTCAGCCTACTTCGGATCTAATTTTTGGGCGCACAGTGAGCATTCTGGATAAACCCGCTGATCTTATGAGGCCAGCCAGACAACCGCAATTTGCCTGTACTTCCCATCCGCATCCTGTAGTGTCTTTCTAGGTATCACTGCACGCTGAGGTGCATTGGAACACTTTTTTCATCACGTATGACTGATTTCTGCACCTCTCTGTCTGTTGTATTGTTGTCCTTTCTCAGTGTATTTCTGCATCATGCCCCCACATAGCGGCGATTTATACACGGGCCGCCCTCTGTGTAGGCGTGTACGATGGCTTGATTAATCTATATTTGTCTGTAAAACAATTCGATGCGGTTTCCATGGTCAGGTGCTGGGCTCGTGAGCAGGTACATCTATTCGTAGCAAGTCATATGAGGCAATTGCTCGACCGCCGCCCCAAGCTTTGCTGGCCTGTTGCTCTATTTCCAACATTACATCTAATCGAGGATCCGCTTTGGAGCTTTCTGATAGCTCGCGTGCCATAGAAGTTGGATCAGGAGATGGGAACCTGTCGCATATTTGGTTAGTTCCTCACGTGTAGAATGAGGTCCCCAAATTTTGTTCGACCAATCGCCGTGATAGTGAGACCAGCACGGGAAACGTTTGAATGCGGACAAATGTCCGGCTGCAAGTGGATGATAACACTAAACACTTACTTTGCACTGAAATGATTTAGCACTAGCCTCTTCGCTCGGATGGCCCGGGCAAACTCTCCAGCCATGACTGGAGTCGAGTGACCCGAAGAACCGCTCGTTCCTTAACCCGGTACTCTGAGTCCCCTGACCCTGAAGAACGTGTGTCAACGCTAGACGGGATATATGCGTTAGTTGCTTCGTGAACCAGCAAACTTGCGTCCTGGCAAGGTCTTTCATCACCCAAGGATCGGACGTATCACCCAACAGCACCAGTTTTCTTCCTGGAAATGAAAGCGGGGGTGGGTGTACCACTGTTCCATCAGGGAGGATAATGGGCTCGCGGGTCTGCAAGAGCTGTCGTAAGAGCGATCGAGGATGCCGTATCCCTTGATTGGCGAGTGCCTCCGAGTTGCGGTCTAGAGGCTCTAGATGCTCCAACCGGTCAAACGGTGCAGCACTAGGTGCTTCTTGGAAGACATAGCCTAGGCAGGGCACTGAAAGCGATCATGGTCAGTTGACTGTTGAGGGAAGTCACAAAGTACGGCATCAGCCGGTGGCACCTGTAAGAAAACAGCAGGGATCCAAATCTCTACTCACCCCTATGCTTAATCGACCCGGCGCTCACCGTCCACCCACTTTCCCTATCTATTTCCACCCAGCATCCTTGTGGAGATGGCCGTATGTCATCCCCCGGCGCTTCATTTGGATGCATTTGAGAAAGCTCGCACGAGTAAGGGGTATCGGCCATGGTTATCAGCTCGTGCACGGCATACTTTCCGGACAGAGTTGTTTGAGTGATTCTAAGGATTGTTCTCAGCAGTTCGCGAAGACCGTGTGGCCCAAAGATATCGAGCCGCTTTGCATTGGGATTGGGGGACGGGTTGGAGACCGACGACATCAAGGAACTACCCGAAATTAACGATATGTTATTTGCATCAGAGTCATCTTACCTCATCAAGGGTGCTACGCCCATGCAATGATCCACTGTGATGTAGAGTAATGTCTATATCAGGCTTGGGGTTATCCGTTGATTTTCAAACTCACTATGCAGATGTGTTACAAATATCTTGCGGACTCTAGTCACCTTCAACTTTCCACGCAACATCTGACGCTCAGTGCCCTCGGCGCAATCAACGACTTTTGTAGGTCTGAGGTGGATTCAATAAAATAAAAAAATAATGACACCACTTACGCCATATAGAGCTGTCAAAACTGATTGCGGTTGAGGTGCACCCGCGCGATGTGGTTGGTCCTCCCCCAGCACTAGTGCCCAAAAAAGTCAAGCTCAAGTTTTTGGACATGATGGTGGAAATCCTGAAGACCTGGACTCGTAGTCTTCTCTCGTCGTACAAGGCAAAACACGAGGAAGAGTACAGTCTATCAGGCAGTCCTTAGTGTGGTGTGTGGTGGAGAAGAAGAGACAGGCACGTGATCGATTCTAGGGCGATGCCTAACTCTGACACATATTGCAAGGCATAAATTAACGCCGCTGGCGGGATCGTCGGAGGAGTTGGGTTTCAGCGCCACCTAGAAAAGTATGATCCGGCTCGTCTAGACTGTATGGGATTGTGTTTTCTCTCTAGTGAGGTAATTTGAGGAATATACACCTAGCCGCTGTGGAGCCAGGGTCGCAACGTTCAATATAAACCAGGCTACAAAGTTACACATTTTGGTAGACTGTAACGGGTTTAACGAGTCTTGATTCGTGGATAGTACAAGGAGTGTCAAATGTGCAGCATTCAATCTAATGTGAATCACGGGCGCCCAGGCGGGAATGCGTCCTGCATGAGGGACACCAAGGTTGAGAACTTTGATCGCGGGAAGACTGTGGCCCGTCCGGCGAGATCAACCCCAAAGGAATCATCTTCTCGTGGGATTTTATTGGTATACTCATATTCCATTTGGGCGAAGGACACCTGGACTTTTGTTACTCATAACGCGAATACGGGGGTTGCAACTACTGACCTTTTCTATACACTCATCTTCTGCGTGATAGGACCGCAAACCTCCGCCTTTACGCTTTTGCTTTTTGGGAGGATTACTCTTTCTGGTAGCACTCTCTTCATCGTCGCTAAATCGGAAACAGCGCGAGATCACAATGAAGTTGTCGAATTGATATGGTTCGTTCTACTAGTGGGAATAGTCAAATGACATCCCAGTGCCAATACGCCCGATGAATCATACCTCCTGTATTGCGTTTTGGAGTTCTTCCCCCAACATCTTATACATTGGCGGCATGATTTGGGGTGGCATGTTGATTAATCGCTCGCTGATAATCAAACCGGTATGTCCGGTCGATGCCCCAAGTGCCTGCGGGGACAAGATTTCTGCCAGGAGGGACTTGATATCCGAGTCTGTTTGCGCCTTTTCCAGCAAATACTCCACGATAGCTCTGATCGACTCATTATCCTACATAGAATCAGTTGAAGCAAGCCCCAAGAGACAATGATGGAGGAAGTATACTCTACCTTGTGCACATTGACATTGAGTACGCTAAGGATGGCATAGGGATCTGAATCGATACCATCCGTCTTGACAGTCGACCCGACGCCTGGTTGAGAAAGGATGAGCTCTGCTAACTTTTCGACCTGAAACCGGGGCGAGTCCGCGCTGAACAGCTGGTTGAGGAGACGTTTGAGAGCAAGATAATCAATTTCGGTTGGGCCAAAAAATTCAAAATCCACATCCACGAGTTCCTGGAGGATGGTCAGTTTAGTTCAACTATCCATTTATGCAGCTCGCCTGAATTCCATCGTCACTACTGCTGTCGCTACCCTCGTTCTTTCGTTTGTTCAATGACATGACTTGGGGCTTTGAGGAATCACAAGGGTCGGACACAGTGAGGTGCTAAATTTCATTTGCAATATGGTCCACGTGATACCGACAAACACGATCACTGCAAACTAGACCACAGTCAAACTCGAATGAAGTGACTCAAGTCATATAGACTAAACCGTTGCTACGTAAGACCAGGGGCTACGAAATCGATCAAAGCTGGCGTGTTCTACTCCTTATCCCTATGCTAACGATTTAGCCTGCTTAACGGATACTTACCCGTCTGAGGACTTTGGATGGATGGTCAAATTAAGGAAATCTGATCATCGTACTAATGGCCAATCCGTTCCTGCCAGGAGTTGATCAAGCTTATACCCAATCATTTTGCTGTCCCTGTCCCAGCACACCGTGCATCGGTAAACTGAATACATTAACGTTGCCCCTAGCAGTTATCGTGCTTTCCGCCTGTGAACAGTTAAATTGAAATTAAACATATCTGCTAATTAAGTCTTTCGATCGCCAACGCAAGAATTCGATCCAAGCCGGTGCAGTGAGCTTAGGGGTAAGCTTCGGTTTAGGTTATTATTCTGGATCATCGGATCTTGACTCTGAACCTCGATCCAGCCTAGGAACCAGCGCAGATACTTTCCAACAGCACTGAAAAAAACAATTGCTTGGGGCATGCTCAAACGGGGTCGGGTGAGCTGCGACCACAGGGTAACAGTTCCGGGGTGTATGCGTCTCTGTTTGCAAAACCAGTTTCAGCATATATGCGTTTTACACCAGGATCTAAGCATACTATCAAACGTTGTCGCGTTACCTCTCTGGGCGGGTCGGAAGACTGTCGGAACCAAGACGTGGGACATCAATCACTAGTGCCAAATCCCTGAGACTACACTATCATCGGTGGGCAGGTTCGGGTCGAGGCAACATGCGCTGGTGTGAGAGGGTCTCAAGAAAGACAAGAATGGGGAGGCTTCGCAACCAGCGGCTCGTGATTCGTGAAGGGGTAAACTTTGACTCGGAATTCGTTTGGAATACCGAATCTGCTATCCTAACTACTGGTTGCCATTCCAACTTTGCTCCGTACGGATATAGATCCTTTCGACCAGCGTTTGTATCCATGTCGCACAATTCTAGTATGGTTTCCGCGCATCGAGAGAATGGAGATATCCGTAGTTAAGTCGATCGGTCAACCTGGTGGTTCCTCATGTGCAGATGTTCCTAAAGGTTTGAGGTTTACATTCCACACGAATCAGGAAAGGGTCGATTGAGACAGGCATATGATATCCTAATGGCTCCTATCCCACTGGGAGTTTACGTTCTGCCGAACGAATGTTCATCCTGTGGGCACCTATCGCCCCCGGAAGCGCCCAATCATCCACACGAGGTGCCAGAAGCCCACCGCTTTGGTTTCTGATCCTAGACCGTGGCACTAACGTGTTCTGCACGCGTGCTCAATGCCGCGAGCACGCAGGCCGCGTATCAAAAGCCACCCGAGGATAGTTAGAGCTCGAGTGGAATTGTGGATCTTCGGAAGTAGAAGGTGGGAATGTATGCGCTACACCTGTGCCCAGTCTTTCACAGAAGCGATTGCACACTCACCAACCCACCCGACCTGCCCACCAGCTGTTGAGATTCGCGCTGTGCTTCCCGATGGCACTTGCTTTGCTGTTAGTCTTTTGAGCCCCAAGTTACCCAAACATGGCACAGTCGTTTCATTCACAAATCACCCATTTAATGCCTAGAAAAAGCTAAAATTACAAGTACAGCTTGAACATGCGCGAACCAAGGTAGGCGCTAAAATTTTGATCGACTAAATAAAACGAGTGTTAAGTAGGCAGCAGTCGGCCAAAACACGACACAGCTCACAGAGACTCAGATATATCACATCAGATCGATACCCAAGAGTTGAAATATAGGAAGAGGTGGTAAGACGGAACGATAGGACACCAAAACAGCTTGATGGTACAGTTTTTAGGTGATATGCAAGACAACGATTGCAGAGCAACAAAACTCGTTCCACATTTAGACTTAACGTGTAATTTTGGCTCGGGGCTTCGTAGTTCGGCTCTACGACGTGCCGGCGGCTTCGGCGCCAGCCGGCCCTTGGAGACACGACATCCAGATGCGGGTCTTGTAGAGCCTATCAATGCGGATATGGTAAGCAAGTGCCGTCTTGTTAATCTTGGTGATCTGATGACCCCTGTTCCTAATTCCACCATATATGGGAGTGTTATATATTCTCCTGCGCTCTCTGCTCTCGCGTCCCCGCTCCCAACCACCGCCCACCACCATTGAAACATAGGTATCAGCCAACTTACCTAAACAATTCCCTCACGAGCTCACGGAAATCAATCCTGCGGTCGGCGACATAGTAAAACGTAAGCTTGCGACGATCCCTATATGCCGCGATAATCAAGACGTAATCGGTTGGATCGAAGGCGAACGACCGCAGGGGCATCGTTCGCAAGGAGATAATTGGTAATGTGGCGCATATAAAATGGGGGCGGATACGGGGCTCTAGTCAGACCTCGCCCACAAACGTAAAGGACCGACGCACCATTGGTACTCGGCGTCGATAACCTCCATCGGAAGCTTCTTTTGCCTGATCTTGCTCTGGCACAACTGGAGCGCCTTGACCTCGTCTTGCATCTTGCTCAACAACAACCTGTGCTATCGTTAGTTCGGTCCACAAGAGTCATTATATGGACTCACTGTGTATCTCCTGGGCCAGCACGTCCATAGATCCGCTTGGGCATAATCTCCTTGCGTCCGCCCTGCCCGTCGTCTGCGCCCTCCATCATGAACCTCTCCACCTCGGCCAATGAGATGCTATCGTTGACGACCTTGCCCAAATCCTTGCCGCGATCAGCCTCGACAATCACCAAATCTCCGCGCCGGATAGGTTCTTGGCCTTCGCCTTCGGGGTAAAGAACAAGTCGGTACGTCCAGCTTTGAACTCGACGACATAGAGTGGAGCGCCGGGCGGGACAGATGACAGAGGCAAACCACGACCGAGATCTGAGTCTCCAGTCGTAGTGTGCGTGGCCGGGGGTGGGGCACCAGGGACAGGGGCCCAAAGCTCGTACGCATGGCCGAAGGCGAAACGGGAAACTGTTTGCCAGTCGCACGTGGCGACGCACCAGGATTATTCTGGTGAAACTGGCCTTGGTTTGGAGTCGGCGGTTGGTCGCGTGTGCCGTATGCACCTCCCGAGCCAGTTCCGAGCCCTAACCCAAGTCCTCGGTCGTGGGTATAGTTCTGATGTCCTTGGAGAGCGAATCCGCGCTGAGTGTTTGGCGAGAGCGAGGCGAGAATCCGCGCTCGCCCGCATTAGCACTTGCACGCAACGAGTCGGTCCGCAATTGAGTCAACGATGGACGCGGGCCGTATCCCGACCCGCGTTCTGGACTTGGATTCTGGTTCTGACGCCAAGAGGTGCCGTTTTCGGGAACATACTCGAGGGTCGAAGTTCTCGGGCTATTCTCGTGCAGCCCAAGGGCACCCACGGGCGAGTGCCGCTGCAACGGAGCGGGGTAATTGGGCAAGCTCGATGGCTGGCTCACCAGGCCGGATCCTCCGCCGCTCAAGGGCCCACGCGGGTTAAACGTGGCGGGCACGACGCGACCAGCCGTCTGCCTGCTCGGGGGCGTGGAATCGTCCAAATCAAGATTAAGCATGTTGCCCAGCAGTTCATCATCGGAAATGACGCTCTGTCCTTGAGCGAACGCGTTGGCAAAACGCCCGCGGGGCTGGACCACGCTGACACTGTGCCTGCGCGACGTCGTGCCGCTTCCCCCGCCAGCTCCGTTCTCCTCGCCAGGCCAGAGCTCCCTAAAGTCGTCGTGCACAATCTGGCCGACATCGCGGACAAAGGGTGAGATGTTGCTTAGGTCTTGACGCGGTGCTGGGGCCGGAATCTGGTGTGCATAGTTGCGGATCGGTGCGGGGATCGCAAAGCGCGAGTCGGCCCAGCTCTGGGGCAGACCCTGGGACCCAGGCGCAGGAAGCGGAGAAGAGGGGAATGTGGGGATGGGCCGTCTTCCGAGCGTCGCCAACGACTGGGAGCGCGAGCGAGTGCCATCGGGGGTATGTACAGGCATTCCGTTGGCGCCAATAGATGCGTACAGGCCACCGCTGCGGGGCAGGAGGGCAGTGGGCGACGAGCGACGTGGGCTGGGCTGAAAGTAGACGTCGTCGAGCGAAACCTCGGATTCATTGTCCTCGAACGTCGATGGGAACGTGGGATGATCCGAACGACGAGCGCCAGGGAAGCGGTGGTCTGGCTCGCTGCTAAACGACACGCTGCGCAATCCGCGGCCGAATTGGGCTGGGCTGTGACTAGCGCCGGTCGTGGTAGTGGGGCTTCCGACTGCAAGGCCCATCCCAAGGCTGCGGGCGGACCAGGGCGACGAGGGGCTGTTGGGCGTTGCCAGCGCACTTTCCAGCCGCCGTTGCGCAAGCTCGATGCGGGCCGTGCGCGAGTCGCGAGATGCACTGCGGCGGCCTTCTTGGGGGCGGTGATCGTCGTCAAAGGCAGCGTCCATGGTCTACTCTATGTCTAGCTCTAGTCGTCGTCTACTCTATGCCGTCCATGCCCCAGCCATGCCACCCCACAGTCACGCGCCCAATCATCAGATCTCCCACGTGATTCCAGGTCCAGGCTTGTCTCTTTTGGGAAATGACTCTGCGTCGTGTATTACGCTCGTACAAAAACAGCCAAAAAAAACAATGACTAGACCCCACAGCAAAATAAAAAGAATCACAGAACCGTTCCCAACATGGGGGTTTTCCGACGCCCTAATCGTCGCGACGCTTGGGCAGATCCCCCACGGGGAGCACAAAGTAGCTCGCATCGGGGCTGTACAAGCCAGCCGATCCAGTATAGAACGCAATCATCGCAGTAATACAACCCAGGATGCCACCAGCCTTGTGCACAGAAGCTATGTGATTTGTTAGTTTATGTCTCGTTCGCACAAAAACTAACTTACCACTCCCAGTAAACTCGGAGACTGCGAGCATCATAAACGTAAGGACTAGGAAGAAGAACACACCGCTGAGCGCAACCGAAGCTCGGAACGTAGCCAAAAACAACAAGAACGTGATGATCATCCAGGTAATCAACTGCGCCCAAATGTCAATAAAATGCCATCTCAGGCTGAACTGCGACTTACATAAATGCCTAGAGCGCTTGCGAGCTGCGGTGCGGCTTCTCCCGTGTAGGCATCAAGGATGCCGGAGCCCGGCCAAAAGATCAACCCATAGGAAATCCAAAAGCCGCCGTACATCGAGAATGCTACGTCATGCCGAAGTTAGTCATACGGCTTCCGTGCCGAGCCAGGGCTTTGCTCACCCGTTGCACCAAAAGTGTTGCCGGCGGCAAACTCCCACATGCCGGCCAGGAGCTGGCAGAGTCCTCCAACACCCATGGCCATTCCAACGACCGCGTTGGGCTGAAAAAATGTTAGTCGAGCCCAAGCAATATGCATATGCCACACATACCACATTGATGCCTCGCGCGCCAGCATTGTACAACGATAAAATCAACGTCGTCGACGCGAATCCAAACAACCCGAGAGGTGCGGGGTTCCCGAGCTTACGATGGTAGACCGGGAACGCACGCTACCAACAATAGCAATACCGTCAGAAACCGGGTGCGGCTGTCACGACCGGCACTCACCTGAGTGTCGACACTGATCGAATGATGCAGACCAGGTCCTCCGAGGTAGCCTCCGCCATTGTAATGCTCGGCGCCATTGGTCGCCCCCGCAGCCTTCTCCGCGTCGTGAGTGTTGTGAGACATGTCGTACGGTTGGCGGGACGGGCAGAAGAAAAAGGATAGGCGAAAGACGGGATGCAAAAGGTGGGGTCGACTAAGCGAGTATTTAAACCCCCCCTTCCCTGACCCCCGTCTCCTAACCCCTACCCCAATCATATTCGGATTCTATAAGCATGCGTTCGTCAGATGACGCCTGACATAATGCCTCCCCACATCTATTTACAGCATCCCCAGACGCTTGCTGCCCGACTCTCCCCGCTTGCGGCTGCCGAAGGTCACTTGCCCATCCGCTCCACTTGCAGAGTCTGGCCCGTGATCAATGCTCTCTTGGCCCTCCCCTTTTGCGGCTTTCGCTGTTGGACCCCGTAGGCCCAGTGCGTACCAGCAATGACGTGAGCCAAAATAGAACCTCCTGTCTTGGCATCGCATTTCCAAAAATACTTCGAATCGGCTTCTACGTGATGAACATGCGATGTATGCATTCAGTTTTTTTCGCATTTCTTATCCAATGGCCGGCTGACACGAGAGTGATTATGTGGGGACGGCCGGTTTCGCGTCGATCCATGTCGTTCTTGACATTTGACATCATAAAATGCATGCATAATGAAACATTTGTATTTGACTCGACATCGCGTGATTCTCTCCGTGACCGAACAACTCTTGGCTGAAGGCCAGACAAAGCTCGACGGTATTACGGTCGCGGACACAATGGGTTTACGGTCACTGCTTTGACTTGGCTAGGACGGTCGGACCAACGCCGACGGAACGCAGTCGGTCCCAAGGCCGCATCTGTCAGCTCGAGCTTGGCGAATTCTCGGCGAAGCCTAAGCGAAGACGTTGGATAATTGCGGAGTAGGCACCCATTGGACGATGGGAGAGGGGCACGGGCCGAGCCTGTGTATGCGCATTGATTGAGACCTTTTTTGGCCGGTGGTGCAGGCTCATCGATGAACCGTCGGGTGATGTAGGTTGGAGTTGCCAGCCAAGCATAACTTTCATGGAAAGACTTACGTGTCTCTGGCTCGTCGCGACATATCGAGTAGCGAATAAAACATCTGGTCCACAGGCAAATTCAGGAAGCTGTGGTTTGGCCATGGGGTTTGTTACTAGGCGCGTGGAAGATGGCATTTGGTAATTCGGAATCAACACGGCAAGGGCTATTTCGCTACCGAGTATGTGCAAATGTTTAAAAGATACGAGTACTTGAGGCTTGGTTATGTCAATTCATCAGTCGAACGCCTATATGCTCGACACAAACAATGATTCTACTTTATCCTCCGCGTACTGGCTTGAACGAACGTTTGCTCGGACCCGGACAACCGTACGGTATGCGATCCGCTTAAACAAACGCGGGGTAGTTATGGCCTTGCAGGGGTATCGCGGGTTGAGCGGAATAATCATTGTGCTAGTGATGCCATCTCGTTTTCAGGTTGCAAACATCTTGCTCCCGCCACTCGCGTGTAGTTGGCGTTGTGATTGGGGCTACGACGCACTCTCCTCAAACTAAGAGCAACTATGAGGGTGGCAAGTCTTGAGAATTTGTAAACAATCCTTCCCACGCCAGGTTGCCTACTCATGAATTATAGGTTACTTGCCAAGAGACAGCCAATGGCTCCGGATGGGTGGGTTATAGTTTGTGTGCTCTGTCAGGATTTTATCATATGGATACTTAATTCTTAAGTGGCTCGGGGCTGGCCACGGTGTCAGCATCGCCGAGGTGCCACTGTCTTTCTGGTAGTCATAAAACACTCATAATGGTGGTTGTCTGAGTCGGTAGTTATTCCTACCGGGGCCAACCTACTGGGGTTTGGCTTTACCATACGCGCAATCCATAATACGCATGTAGTTCATCGCGTCTCGAGCCATATGGAGTTACGTGTTTTGCGGTCCAGCGAGCCTTTGTAAAGGAGTACGTGAAGAAATCTCTTTATATGCGTGCATTTACTGACTCAGCCTCCGCTGATGGATAAATGGCCGTGACCGCCGGTAAGCAAGAGTTCGCAAACTTCCAATTGTCACCAGCTCTCGAGGCGCTAATCACCTGTTACCACTGTGATCGCAATAGCGTGCATACCACAGTCACTCCCGTAAAGGTAAAGTAGGTGACATCCACAACTCGCTCTGCAAATTGCACGTGACGGAACACACAGCATATATAGCCGATGCCTTTGGTTCTGGACCACCAGAGCAGCTGCGAAGACGGGGAACATCAGAATAGACGCAGTGGCCACGTATATAGAGAGATAATAGTGATTGTTTTCTATTCGAGTGTTTCAAGCTTGGATAGCTCGCTCATCGCGTTCGCCGCCCAAAGCATCGTGTAAGCGGGCAGGATCCGGGGCCGTTCCCAGCATTGTGCGAGATCCCATAACCCCGCTTCTGAGTAGCATATGTAAGTTCTTGTGAGCCTGTGGACACCTAGTAGCTAGACCTACATCACGTCTGGATTGGTACATCTTTATTGTGGACTTTCCTGCCGCTGTGAGTCTAAGCAGGGCCCCCGATTCTCTCTACTTACATGATGCTTTGGACGGCGAACGCGATGGGCGAGCTATCCAAGCTTGAAACACTCGAATAGAAAACAATCACTATTATCTCTCTATATACGTGGCCACTGCGTCTATTCTGATGTTCCCCGTCTTCGCAGCTGCTCTGGTGGTCCAGAACCAAAGGCATCGGCTATATATGCTGTGTGTTCCGTCACGTGCAATTTGCAGAGCGAGTTGTGGATGTCAC
Organism: Ceratobasidium sp. AG-K; assembly: GCA_037039685.1. NCBI lineage: Eukaryota > Fungi > Basidiomycota > Agaricomycetes > Cantharellales > Ceratobasidiaceae > Ceratobasidium > Ceratobasidium sp. AG-K. Next base: position 2,862,199 of record JAWNGF010000004.1, on the reverse strand, counting down.
CTACTTTAGCCACTCAATAACTTTCTTCGGACAACTTTCAAGTTGCCACCAGTTTTTTTATTTGATGCTGCGCGATCTCAGCGAGCCTTGGGATGGCCCATCCCAAATCGTCATTACGTTGGATATCGGGTTTAAATATTCTCGAGTATCGTTTACCGTTCGGGAACCAGGTGCGCGATGAGCGGTGCACTTGACACGGCGTTAATCTCACGCCTGTGAATCGATCCTATCATGCGATAAACAAGGATCCTTAGCGTCCATAAGTCTTGTGACACGCTGGCCGGGTCGAGTGTCCCAACCAAGGGCTAGCTCAATCCCAACGGCGTTGTGGTATTTGAATGGAAAGGTGTGATATAACTTATTCCCCCAAATCATAACTTTAAGGTTTAGTTTGCTTCCCACACTGGGTTGGCGACCACTGACCGATAAGCGCTGGTGGGCCAGGAATTTCAATATTGTTGTCTTATCCCTGGGCGCTAGTTGTTATTTGGGACCGTGATGATTGAGGTAGCATGATAATCGATGTTGCCGTCTCGAAACGTAGCCACTCGACAACATAGCTTATACGACCGACAAGCCATTTCTACTCGATAATGTATGACGTTAACGAATCTTGGAGTGGTACATCCCAAATTATTATATCAATGGATATTGGTATCAAAAATTCTCAAGTATCATTCACATTTCAACAGCCAGGTGAGGAATACCATGGCATGCAGTTGCACCTAGCCTCAATGACTTTCAACCGTAAAACTTTCCCCACTTATGCCAAGCAAGGCTTCCCGACATTGATACACCGTGTCACACGCTGGCCGGGCCAGGATTCTCAGGCATCTGCTGGCTTGGTTCCAACCGCATTGATGTACTTGGACGGGCAGGTGGGGTCAAATCCATTACGTTCGACCATTTAGGACACAGTCGCCGCAGGTCAAGGCTGTTGGTTACGAAGCTTTGACGCCTGAAGCACAAGAGATGGCAGATGATGATGGCTGGTCGTTGACCAAAGGTTTCCCGCTGCGGCTTTTCTTGCCTGCCTCTGGGCACCAGTCGCTTGCCTTGGATCGTAAGAGCCTGAGTTTTCTGACGCTCAAAAGGAGCATCTGATAAGATTTATTCATAGCTTTGCCTACAGCAGTGTCTTTATCGACAGTGTACTCTGACTACATGAAGTACCTCCTGGAGCGTACTCGCTCCTACTTTTGGGATCATATCATCGACGGAGAAGCAATTTGGATAAAACAATGGCAGCTTAACAATGTGACGATTGTATTCAAAGTCCCCAACTCGTGTTCTACCAAAGAACAAGAATTTCTTCGGCAAGCGTTTCGGGGTGTCCCGCCTTCAATTACTATGGAAGGTTCGCGACCTCGATTGAAGACGCTGGCAGAAGGAGAGGCCATAATCTACGAAGCAATGCTGTATAATTCGAATCGATCCTCCAAGTTAAGTCATGTGAGTGAGTTCCGTTGCTCGTTAAGCGCACTGACGTGCTTGAGCTTAAGGGGGCAAACATGATTGTGTGTCACACTGAAGAATCATGGACCAACCTCTCTACCTACCGGCTCGTCCAGAAATCTAGTAATTTGCCCTACTTTTCCCTTATCAATGATACTAGTAAGATTCCTTCATTCCCGCGTTTCCTTCCGAAACCATTGCGTACATACAAATAGGATTGGCGGCTGGGTATCTGTTCGTCAAACGAGGTTTAGAAGCATACTTGTCGCAACTTCTGGCGGAGTCAAACATATCTCAAAATGATCGGGAGGAATACATCCAGTCTGGACTGAAAGATTTTGGCGAACAAGCCATGCTTGCCTTCTGTTCACCGGAAACCGATCACTCAATTTGCATCGCAGGGTCGAGGTTCAATAACCTCCAGTTGAGAGTTAGACGGGGGCAAATGTCAATACCTGGGTGAGTCACGCAGGTATTCTCTATGGACTGATAGCACCGATTAATGTCGCCCTTGTCATACACTCCAGAGCTTCTTTGACCCAAGTGTTCTTGAAATTATTCGAGAAATAGAAAATCAGATATCCAAATGTAACTCAGAAACCAAGGTGGGATAGTTTGTTGTAAGGCATTATCGCTACCCGCCTCATCACATTGTATCTCGCACCACTAGATGCTCATTTCTGTGGGAGAACTAGGAGAGAATCCATATTTTAGAGCCTCAATTGGTCAAAAGCTGGATGGGTGTGGGTGTCATATCGTTGACAACGGCAGGCGATCACGATTGGGGTGAGTCTTCAAAGGAATTGTTAGAATTGAGCGATAGCTCAGCCTTTGTCGAACATCTAGCGTGGAAGGTGCATTATACTGCGCAGCCTTTGACGGAGACACGTGCTTGAAACCGCTTGATATCACTGCAAGGATTGGTGCACTCGTCGGAGAACGTTACGACGAGTCGAATCCAGACCATCAGGGTCGCAAGGTTCATCGAGGTCACGGTGGATTCAACATTATAGGTAACAGGTGGTCCGAGATTGTCAAGTTGGTCTGTGGTTTCAACTTGCTCGCATACATCAGTGTCTGAAGCGGGTTGGCTCCTAGAGCGACTTGACACATGAACGTCCCTCGATACGTCGAAGGATCGTGAGGTCATTGAATCCGTCACGTAAGGCAACGCCTGGGATGGATAGACTGAGATACAACATCTGGGTGTTTGAGAACGGGTTGGAGGAAGAGACGGTAAGCCCAGTTTGGGTAAAGGACATAGCCGGTTAGTTCGATAGCTTAGGATAGAACCCTCGTCTCACCTTGACTCTGGTTCTTTCCCAAGGACAAACCAACCCTGGCTTTCGAATGTTGTGCCAAGTCGAGGCTAATCTTGAAGACTGGAAGGGGACATTGGTCCGTAAATATGCGAAAACTAAACCTAAAGACGCCCTTGAGATGTTCCTCGTCGTTAGATTGGATGGCACTAGCTTCTATGCGAGCCTCGAATGGATGGAAGGGGTGAGTCGAGTGGGCATCGACTTCTATGGAGCTTCTACTCAACTCCGGGCATAGGAGCTTGCACGGAGCGGCCCGCCCGTTCTACTTGGTTGAGATGTTATTTCGTGGCCGTGTGTCACTGAAGAGTTTGGTCTGGATGAAAACTATCGCAAGAGCAGAGCCAGAACCAAACCTATCGGGATTGTGGTATCTCAGTAAACCGTGTTGTTTATCCTCCCATTCTGGTTTGAATAGAATACCATTAGGCAAATGCAAAGCATACAACCATGAAATTATCACAAAATTCAAGCACATATCGAGTCCCCTAGGTGCTCATTTCCACATCAACATTGCGGTCGGTAATCGAAATCGATTCTAAGGACTGAGTTTGGGTGCCAAAGACCTCGCGATGCAGATTGGAAAGCTCGGTGCTCATTGGTGGGACAGATGCCATCTTCCTTTTGCTCTCATCAATGTCTTCTCCGCGGTGGCGTCTTTCCTGTTGTCGAGCAAGGAAGTACAGGTAGTCCAAACTGTGCTTTGGCTGGCGAGCCCGAGGGGTTTCAATGGGGGCGCCAGAGAACCATAGTAGTTGATTAGTATAGGGATCTCGATCGAAATGCTTGACTGAAACCGAGATATGAACTCAGTGTTCGCAGCAGGGAGAAATTCGAGCAATATCTCTTACCGGTATCTTCTGGCAGGATCTCGACGACCGATGTAGGGACGACAGTAGGCCCGCCAGCCGCTGTCACCACCGAGCGATCTTTCTGAGGCCCGGGCCCAGCGTTCCCTCCGTGTCCTCGCTTCTTCAATCCAACTACGCCTTTCAAAAACGGACTAGGGTGCTTTCTGGGAATTACCGTCTTGTTATCGTTAAACTTCATGATTGACATGTATTCCCATCCGCTCCCATTGACGCTTAAACCATCGCCTCCCCCTTTGCGCAACCCTTCGGGTATACAACTAGTCCAGTTCTTGATCCGTGAGAACCCTTTGGAACCGGAATCGTAGCGACTCTCGCATACGTAGAGGGGTCGACCGGGGTACCACATTGGGGGGCTCGGGCGCCCACGAATGTGCTTCGGGAAGAATTGACAGGCGACTGGTTCGATGATATCTTGAAGCGGGTTGCTGGATGTAAAATCTACACGACCAGTAAGAGACTTGGCCAACCATCGTAAAAGAAACTGACTAGTTTTGAATACCTCCCTCTCCCAAAACGATCTTGTCGCGTTGTGTACGGTCTAGATCGAATGGGTCAATATGGTGCCAGGGTAGGCAGGCCCCCCACGTACCTGTTCAGGTCGAGAATACCAAGTCAAACTCAAGGTTTTCGCCGAATCGGCCCTGCGGAAGATAAGCATCGCTCCATAACATTTTTGACCGACATACCCATCAATTCGCTGAATCTGAGCGACAATAGGTTTGGGTGGGATATCCTTGTTCGCTAAATGCACCCAATCTCCCACACGGTAGGTAATACCTTTGAAAGGGACAAAGTCGACGTTCGGGACGGGGGGGTTCGAGGAGGTAACATCTATTTGCATGTCCTCAGGCCTGGGAAGAGTCACCGCTTGCCAGTGGCACTATATTTCCTTGTAAGAATGTGTTATTATAGTAAGACAAAGTATAAGCCTACCTGCAAGACTAGCACGCGACCGTAAGGATAAGTTCCCTCCTCATGCCATTTCCTCGCCTTTTCGAACAAGTGAAACACATCCCTGTCAAAGGCTGCAGGTGAATCATAAGCTCGTGTTTTGATTTTGTTCTGCCCAACTGGTCAGCCCTGTAGTTTTCAGTTATGGGTTCACATGCACCTCAATGATCGAAACGGACATAGGGTCCTGTCCGGAGTATTTGTTAGGCCAAGGACACACCTCGAATTATCCACTCACGCTGAACGACAGTGTTCTATTAGTGGTTTCTTCGGATATAGTCTCCAAGACATCGAAAGGACGGTCCCCTCTGACAGCCACTGTCAAGTAATTGTACATCTCAATTATAGCCACTTACCCAGCGTCCTTAAGCCCCCTCAGCTCTTGCATTACTGTAGCATATTTATCATACGGTTCTATTCCTTGAGAAACTTCCATCCATCCATCGGGTCCAGGAGGTGGATTGCGGGGATATGTGGCCTCGAGTTGGGAAACAAGCTCATCCGCGAGCTTGTCACGAACAAGGGTCGAAACCGTATCGTCTTCCACCTCTATTGACATTGGCGCCGGAGCCGGAGTCGCTGCGGATGCGGGCAGCACAGATGATGGGTTGGGTGTTGTAGATTTTGGAGCAGTAGTGGGTACCGGTACCGGCTGAACAATTGTCGGGTTTTGAGGAGCTTGGGTTTGGTGCGGCGCGGGTTGGTGGTGTGGCGCCGTGGTATTCTGGGGAGCTGGGGTTAAAGTTGTAGTCCGAGAAACAGATGGAGTCGCTACAGGAGCCTTTTTAGGGAGCCTTATAGTGGGCGTCGTAAGAGGCGCCACATCCCGAGTACGGGATGCTCGAGAGGGTTGCTTCGAAGTACTCCCATCGGGGGCTTCGACCTCAGGCTCGATTTTGGGCAAGGTTCCGGCTGAAACGGCAGCGTCCCACTCTTTTTTCAGAACCCCCTAAGGTAGATGGTAAGATAACGCCAAAAGTCGTGTGCCGCCGCAATAAATAAGGTACCTGAAGTATTCGAGCATCATTGCTTATAGTTGAGTGTTCCTCATTGAAGTGTATCCTAAAAAATAAAAAGTAAAGGGGAGTCACAAGATCATTAGGTTTAACTCACGCATTAGCAAATACGAGCTCCAAATCCGAGTGAACATCTTCTGCTGATTTGAACCTTCCTTTGCTTAGCTTATCCTGAGCCGAATGTGAGATAAGTAATAAGAAACACAGGTGCTTTGATGTACATGCCCTAATACCATGCAAGGAACGGGGTTCTGGGATGACTCGGTAGTACTCTACCCAAGCCGCCCTGTCCGGCAGATCCTTGAACATTTCGGAAACCAGTCGACCCTTTGCCTTGTGCGCATAAATGACATCAAAAACGCGCTCGCAGGCCTTTTGCTGCTCGATAGGTAGTGGCATGTTATTCGAGAATTCGGTGTAGCTTCTAACTCGTCCCACAGCGAGAGAGTAAACGAACCAGAGCTCGAGTCGGAGAGCCACGTGACCAAGTAGGAAATTATGACACGTGCTCCTGTATTTTTTATTATTATTTTATTTTATTTTTTTAACTACATATTTAATGAACTACATGAACACGGGGTCAAACCGCTCAGAACAAGCCAGGCCGAGACAGAAACGCGAGAAGAGATGAGAAAAAGGAAAAGACAGGCGGGAAGGCGAGAGTGAATACGTGGGTGCAAGAACGGCAGTCAAAGCAGGACCCGAGAAAACCAAATCAGAACCGTTTAAGAAAAGCGTCCGAGTGTGAAAGGTAATGAACCAGAGCCATAAGATCCTTTTTCGAATTAAAGAGGACAGATAGTGAATCACTCTTCCCGCCTGCTTTTCCTGTTTGGTCTCCTCTTCTCGCGTTTCTTTCTCGGCCTGCCTTTGTCTGAGCGGTTTGACCTCGTGTTCATGTAGCTCGTTAAATATGTATTTAAAAAAAATAAAAATAAAATAGTGAATCACGTGTTCCTGTATGGCACCGAGCGGTTTGACCTAGGGCTGTCCACAATAAAAATACTAATGCGGTAGATCGATTAGATTGCGATAAAGTAGTATTGATTACAGTCACATGATAATAGTAATGAACAATAAGATAAGATTAAATTATTGCTCCTTTTGAATTGTAATCCAATAGTAATCCAATATAATCGAGTACTATCGTCACCGTCGCATCACTGGTGACGACATTGACCGGCAGGCTTGGAAAGAGTCAGATGCCCCCAGTTCTACTTTGACACACCACAAGCAGTCTGTGCCGACCTTGATGCCAAATACTCGCACATCGATTGCACCGTTTCTCACGGTTCTGCGGGATGCTGTTTCTCGCCTTCCCGACACAGTTCAATATGATTCCATCAATGATACCATCTATCAGCAATTCAACAAAAGCACAATTGCCGATGAGACTTCCTTCCAAGTCTTTGAACGGGTCTTCCAGCAGTGTTTCCAGCCCAATCCTGAAGCACCCCTACACACTGATAATGTGATGCGGGGTGCACATGGGATGGATCTTATTGTGTCATACCTTGAAGACACTGCTAGATATCCAACAATGAGCCCGGAAGAGCTGAAGCAAGTGACCCTGAAAATTCAAAAGCTAGTGGATATAGTTCACAAACGGTACGATGTTCATTAATCATTGTAATTGTTATTTGGCAGTAGAGCTAATAACCCATGTTACCGGGGTAGAATCAAGACTGCACCAACATTGACACGCTGTAATCCTGGTGGCCGGGGATCTCGAGGGGGACAAAAGGGAATGGGTAGCCATGCCAAATGTGTAGCTAAAAACAAGCATGTACTAAAGAGTGGTCATTCTGAACAACATGATGTTGACTACACCCCTGGAGTTGGGTCGGAATCAAGTGGGGAGGAGCTGGATATGGAAGCTGAGACCGAGCTAGGTATCCTTGGATTTGGAAAATCGGTTTGTAGTATATATTCATTATATGTGTATTCCCTGGCTGATACAAGAAAATAGGGACACAAAGAGCAACAAGTTGAGCCAACAGCGCAGAATATCTCATTAGCAAGAAATCACTCTGCTGTTTCAACCGATGTCGAGGAAACCAACATTGGCCAAACAGGGCCAAAGCCAGGCCGATCACCAGAGAAGGGTGCCTGGGCGCTGAAGAACTTCAGGGAAATACCAATACCTACGAAGCATGGGAATGGGGCGCCGATTTGGTCCTTCAAATGTATATGGTGTCGGTGAGATTGAAACTTTACTTGTTTGTATGACACGCACCACGCTTACCAATGATTGGACTGATTCTCAGGGCAACTTGTGGTTTTGCACAAACACTAGACTGCACAAATTGGGAGATGGAAGTCCCAGAAAAAAAGAATTTTCAACGGAGCAATCTCATTTCCCATCTTGAAAAAGACTGCAAAATGATTCCACCGGACCAGCAATACTCGGTTGCCCCCCACCTCATGGCAGGGGACAACAACAGAAATCTTGTGGGCCAAGTCCTGAGTCAGCAAGAGTTCAATAGCGCTTTAGCAAAAGCTGTAGTTCACAACAATCACTCTATGACATTTGGGGAGGGTAACGGGATGGTCCAATTCTTTCAACTCGTGTTACCTGTATTGAAATGTATATAAAAGCGATAAGAGAAATGTTATAAACGAGTGACTATATACAAAGAGAAGAGAGAGAGAATGAGAGAATGAGAACGAGAACGGCGCACGGAGCGCGCCTTATATACCCTACGGTCAAGCGTCGAGTATATGCTAGTACCTACTACGCTTCGCTCGATTGCTATCGCTCGTAGGTACTGGTAAGTTCTCGTACATTCGTTATGTATATACATTGGGTAATTATCTATTTCAACACTCCCCCTCAATCGAGTAAGCGTTAAAAAGATTACAAGCAGAAAGAGAAATTATCGGCATACAGAAAGCAGACTAGAGTGACCGTTTGGAAAAGAAAAAAGGAAAAGGATAAGGGAATGAATCAGTTCCAAAGGTAGTCGTCCTCGTCGGCAAAAACTTGTTCGCCGAGGATCGTATTCATGAAATAGTTGAATTGAGTTACTGGTAACGCCTTGGTAAATGCGTCAGCAAGGTTCTCGGCCGATTTGACATACATGGTTGAAACGAGTCGGTTCTCGATCGTGTCGCGTACGAAATGGTGCTTGATGTCGATGTGCTTGGCACGAGCGTGGAATTGGGATTCAACGGTCAGCGTAAGAGCTGCAAGGTTGTCGGAGACAATGAGGGTAGGTGCCGCCGATGGGAATGAGAGTTCCTCGAAGAATCGACGCATCCACAGTGCCTGAGTTGTAGCTGAGGTAATCGACATGTACTCGGCTTCCATCGTCGAAAGAGCGACGGTGGATTGCTTCTTGGAGAGCCAAGATACAGCGGCGCCTCCGAACATGAAGACGTTGCCGGAAATGGACTTACGATCCATCGTGCTTGAAGCAAAATCCGCGTCAGCATAGCCGACTTCGCCAATCGTGGTTTCGAGATTCTTGCGGCGATAAGTAAGACCTAAAAAGGAAGTACCCTTAAGGTATCGAAGAACGTTCTTGACGGCTGTAACGTGGGGAGGTCCGTAGCAAGAACTGAATTGGGATAGGTAGGTGACGGCGTAGGAAATGTCTGGACGTGTGCATATAGCTGCATACATGAGCTTGCCGATCATGGTTTGGTAAGGGTAGTCAGGACGAGTGCCGACATGTCGGGTAAGGGATGTATGCGGGCTCATTGGGATGTTGAGTGGGTAGGCATCGACTAGACCAGCAAGTTCGACGATAGAGTCGATATATGCGGTCTGTTTCAGTACAAGGGTGCGTTCGGATCGATAACGTTCGATCTGGATGCCTAGGAAGTGTCGCAGAGGGCCGAGGTCGCGCATTTCGAACTCGGTAGTAAGCTCGCGAACGACGGAGTCGGTGCACTCCGGGGATGTGATGACAACAGAGTCATCGACGTGAATAGCGATTATCGCCGTCTGGACGGTTCCGAGCTCGTAGCGAATGCGACAGTAAATGCAAGCATCGGAAAGGAGGGGGGAATAGCCGAGTGCTTTGAGCTTTCGGTCCAGAGTTTGATTCCAGACTCGCCCAGACTGTTTGAGGCCGTAGAGCGATCGTCGGAGTCGAAGAACGTCGCCAGAGTCGTCGGAGTAGTAGGGGATTTGCTCCATAAAGAGCTCTTCCTCTAGGTCAGCGTGTAGGTAGGCTGAAATGACGTCGAGTTGACGCATGTCCCAGTCGTAGAAGTTAGCGAGTGCGCATAAGATACGAAAGGATTCGAGTCGAAGGACGGGGGCAAAGGTGTCGTCGAAGTCTTGACCGGGTTTCTGGGTGTAACCCTTAGCGACTAGTCGCGCTTTGTAGCGGGTAATCTCGCCTAGTTCGTTTCGTTTACGGGCAAGCACCCAGCGGCAGCCTATGACGTTGATCGGTTGCTTTGGTCTTGGTGCTTTCTCGAAAGCTCCTAGACGTACAAGGTTGTCGTACTCACGATCCATGGCTTCACGCCATTTCTCGCTTTCCGGGCCAGCAAGTGCTTCTTCGATCGTCGGGTTATTGTTTATAGCTGAAACACGGGCGGCGAATGCCCAGGCTGGTTCGCCATCGGCAATGTCGTTGACTGAGTCAATCGGCACGTAATTCGATGTGTAATTTGTCGCCTCAGGTGTAGGAGGAGGCGTCGGGAGTTCGGGCGGCGGTACAACGTCGCAGAGACGGTGGAAGTCGTCTGGAGGGTAATAGAGGCCTCCAGGAATGCGAGGGATGTCACTGGAGTCCGAGTTGCTAGTATCAGTGACCAGTGGCGGCGTGTATGCGTACAAAGACTCATACTCATTGTCGCTAACGACTGTTGAGTCCGAGCAGAAAGTCGTGAGCTCGTCGATCGTCGGAAGAGCCGCCTGGTCCTTGATCTTGATTTGGATGCCGCCGCGCTCCTTCTCAAGTGAGATGGCCGGCGCATTCGGTTGGCTGCGACGCGTTTGGATGCCGGGACGAGTCGTTGTAGATAGAGCATTGATAGATTGAATAGAAGCAAGAGTATCGGGTCGCATATCAGTGGGAGAGCGTGCAGACTGTGAAGAGATTAATGGGGCGCTTTCAAGCTTGGTCTTTGGAGGAGTGGATGAATGCGCTGCCTTTTGCTCGCTTTTCACCTCCTCTTTTATAGCTTTCAGTTCCCTTTGTTGCTGAATCTTTGGTTCGTCTTTCTCTCCCCCTGTTTCTGCGTTTTCTCCTTGTCGCTTCGCCGTGTTGTCTTCTGGAACTTTCTCCTCCCCCTCAGCAGGCGGAGCGACCGACTCTTCCAATTGTAGGTCGTTTGGTTCGCCTGTATGCGCCTGAATGACTCGCGGGAATGTAATATTGCGTGAATACAATATTTTGTTCGCTCCTTTTTTGTAGTATCGCCAGCTTTTACCTTGGTGGTCTGAAATCCCAGTGAAGATCGCTGTGATCGTCTTAGGATCCAACTTTGAGCGATCTCCGCTCTGATTCAGTACGTAGCACTTTGTCCCCCACGGCCTTAAAGTGCTAACGTCGGGTTTCCTGCCCCAAAATGCTTCGAATGGCGTTGGTTGAAATTGACCGTGCACTTGGGTTGGCACGCGATTTTTCAGGTAACAGGCGTAAGCGATCGCCTCATTCCATAGGAATAGCGGTGCCTGTGCTTCGATTAGCATCGCCCTAGCCTTCTCGGTAAGCGTCCTATTCAGTCTCTCAGCGATTCCGTTCTGCTGAGCTGAGTATGGCGAGGTAGTCTCTAAGATCGTCCCTTTTTCGCGTGTATGCGTCCTCCAATCCTTGTTAACGAATTCTCCACCATTATCGAATCGGACTTTCTTGATTTTCTTGTCCAGTTGTGTATTTATCATCGATTCGAATGCCTTGTATTCTTCGAGGGTTTCGTCTTTGTGTCTGAGGAATCCTAAGTGTGTGAATCGGGTCGCGACGTCCGTAAAGGACACATAATAGCGATACCTGCCAATAGAATTAACCTTGGCAGGGCCCCAGACGTCGGTAACTATTAGTTCACCAATGTCTTTCACTACTGTTTGCGATTCCTTCGGGAAAGGCGCTGTATGCGCTTTCGCTTGTATGCATGCTTCGCACTCGAAGTTGAGTCCTTCGGGACTTTCCGTCACTTCCATTCCACTAACGGCATTCGTTTTCTTTATTCTTTCGAGTGCTTGGGGTCCTATATGCCCCAGTATCTTGTGCCATTCATACCAGGTGCGTCCGGTATGCTTAAAAAGAGCGATTTCGGCGTTAATTTTTGACTTTTTCAGTTCTGATGCGCGATCCGTTTGACATTGTATATGCCAAAGGCTTCCGTTCGGTCGGTTGGTATTTTTTCTGCCTAATGCGATCGTCTCTCCGTGTGCGCTGATGATACGGAGGTCGGTTCCTTTGATTTCGATTTCGTAGCCGTTATCAGTTACCTTAGATAAGCTGATAAGATTGGCTGGGCACGTGGGTACGTGAGCGACGTCGCGAAGCGTCAAAACTTTCGATCGGTTCCCATGCTGATCGATGGTACTTCTGAGAAGCACGGTGCCCCTGCCAATTATGGCTTCCTTGCCGCTGACGCCTGTAATGGTTCCTTGTGCGGGCGTATAGTCAATGAATGCGCTCCGATTGTTCGCAATGTGAGTGGTTGATCCACTATCGGCTATCCATGCGCCACTAAGATGGCTCAGGAACGATGTATTGTCGCTGTCCAATGCCTGGAAGGCATAACTATCGGTCGGCGCATTATTTTCGACGGCTATATGCGCTCGGTTATCGCGGTTCTTGTGTCTTGCCGGTGTGTTAAACTTTCTTTGTTGATGGTTCCGCTCATTGTTTGCATTCTTCTTGTATGCACCACCTCCCGGCTGTCGGCATTCGGCTGCCCAATGGCCAATGCGACTGCAGTTGTTGCATTTAGAGTTCGATTTGTCGGGCGATCGGGGTGCGGGCCGGTGATTAGGGTTGTTCTTCATGAACTTGAGGTGTCCGGGCTTTGTATTTCCATAGAATGCATTGTTACCTTCGTTTCTGGTAGTTCGCCTGTGTGCTTCGGCCATAATTCGGGCTCTAATGTCGCCTATTTGGTTCGCTTGCTTGTTTAGGTCTTGTCGGTCGATGTTAAAGCTGATCGATTGCGTGAATGAGTCCCAGCTTTCGGGCAAGCTAGCGACTAATGTGGTAATAAAGTCGACCTCGGAGCAGGAGCCGGTGTCGATATCGTTAATTTGCTGGTACCAGTCGCGCATGCGACGTATATGCTCTTCTAGGTCCTCTCCGTCAGTCATCCGGTGACTGAAAAACTTTCTTCGTAGCCCGATAAGTCCAATCGTTCCTTGGACTTGGAAAGTCGCTGCTAATACGTCCCACGCGTCCGCCGACGTATTGCACGTTTGTATATGCGTTAGTACGTGTCCGTCGACCCTTAAACGGATGTGCGATAACGCTTTGCGGTCGATTTTTGACCAATCGGTGTATGCTTTGTTTGCTTGTACTACGGTTTCGTCTGGAGGCTGTACTCCTTTATCGTCCTTAACTGGAGTGATCGTGACTTCGATCTGCGCCTTCGGGCAAGGGGTCGTTCGGTTAACGAATTGGTACAGATCAAGGTCGGTGAGGATGTCCTCCATCTGTATGCGCCAAACGTTGTAATTCTCCGTTCCTCGCAGCGGAGTGATTCGGTAGTGACTCGCACTTCCGCTCGTGTTCATGGTCTCGGCCATTTGGTATGATTTGGTACGTACGTTCGATTCGGGTGGTTCTGGAGTTCGTATTTAGATTACAGTAGCGCAGGGCTCATAACCTATTGAAATGTATATAAAAGCGATAAGAGAAATGTTATAAACGAGTGACTATATACAAAGAGAAGAGAGAGAGAATGAGAGAATGAGAACGAGAACGGCGCACGGAGCGCGCCTTATATACCCTACGGTCAAGCGTCGAGTATATGCTAGTACCTACTACGCTTCGCTCGATTGCTATCGCTCGTAGGTACTGGTAAGTTCTCGTACATTCGTTATGTATATACATTGGGTAATTATCTATTTCAACAACCTGATTTCCGGCTACCATCCCATCAAACTCTACAGCGGCACTTGTACCACCTGTTTGATGTCTTAGGGAACAAAGTCAAAGACTACCTTAAGGTGTGTACATACATATGCGCTTCTTGGTATGTTTAGTCATACCCTTTATTGACTTATTCCTTAGACAATCAGTCGACATGCTATTGCAACCGACGGGTGGTCAAGTAGGAACTCAGTCTATGCCCTTGCTGGTGTGGTATTATTCTTCATCGATAAAAACTGGCGCTTATGCGAAATTGTCCTTGATATTATCAACCTTGATGCGGAGCATTCGGGTGCCCATATGGGCAAACTACTATACCAGTCTTTGAAGGCTAAAGAAACTGCCCACCAAGCCATTGCTTGTGTCACAGACAACGCCTCAGCAAATTCCATCATGAACACCACACTGGCAAAGCGAATCCAGGAGCGGGAAGATACACACATCCATGGCAAAGGTATGTCGTTTACCTGTGTAAATCATGCATTCCACCTTGTCTGTGTGTAAGTACACCAAAGTTCACACCCATATGCCTATGTAATTGAACAAAGTACATTCAATTGTAGCGATATTTTATCCCACCTCGGTGTTATTGACCCCGGCGACCACTATTCCAACGTCAAGGCAGATGAGCCTGAACTGGCAAGTGATGAGGACAGTAAGTGGAATTATAGCAATGGTGTCCGGTGGACATACTAAATTCTGCGCGCTCGACGTACAAGATGAATCGGGAAATGAAATTAACCCTGAGGTTGATTCTGATTCCGACTTGGACCTTGAAGAGACACTCGCAGAGCTGGGATTGGATCTGGATGGAGAGGAAGCGGAGAATAGTGGTAACGGGAAAGCTACAGGAGGTGCAGGTCGAGGTCGAGGCCGCAGCAATAAGCCCAAGGGACTCAACGCAGCAGAGAAGGTGATTAATTCAATTTTTACAGGTCACAAGCGATCCTACTCACGACAATTTCCTATACCATATATATATGATTAGGTACACGAGATAATGGTTTATGTTACTGCAAGCCCCAAGCGACGGAAAGAGATGCACCAAACTATTGCCCAAACCTGTCCAAATGACAAGAAACATCTCTTCGTGAAGAAGAGCATGCGGATTCGATGGGGTTCCGTACGAGTAGAACTGAAGCGTGCAATTGAACTTCGTTTGGTATGTTTCCCATTCTCAATTGACACCTAAATTACTTGAATATGGTATATCCTATTGTTTTGGGTTGGTTTTAGGCTGTCACACATTTCGTTGCAACACTGGACTCAATCAAGCCCCGTGGCAAGCCTCGGGACAGAGCTCGCAAGTTACAGGAGCGTTGGACCCTCAGGAGTGAAGAGTGGGACCTACTTGCAATGCTTGTTGAAGTTCTAGATGTAAGCTATTGAATTTTTACGAACTCTCATCTGACGTCCAGCCGTTTCAGCCCTTCCACATAGCTACGGAGGCAATGTCCCGCAGAGATGTGCCAACACTTCCCGAGGTCATTCCGACGTTTTCTCTCCTCGAGCGCAGACTTACCGACAACATGACAAAGCTGCAAGGCAAAGGGCACGATAACCTGAGTGCTCGGGCACTTTTGTCCGGTCTTGAGAGTGGCCTCGCCAAGTTACAGAAGTACCAGGCCCTTGCTCACCAAAGCGAGCTCTGCCTGGTTGCAACAGGTGAGCACTCGGCATTTGTTTGCTTGGGTTTCTATCGCTCTCTTACTCGTGTTTTATGTTCTTATAACCATAGTTCTTAATCCTCGGTTGCGCCTAAAATACCTCGAGCGATGGCCGGAAACACACTCCAGTGCTGAAACGATTTTTAGTTACATATACGAGAATTACCGTGTTCAGTTTGCCAGCCCGACTCAGACGTATCCACCAGGAGGTCTCGCATCGAGCTCGGATTCTCCCCCCAAACCCACCAACCACTGGGATGGCGAGATTTATGCTGATGTCCCCGTGTTTACCGAGCAATTCGACCGAGAGATACACGACTACTTCAATGGTCGCTACCCGTGTCCACCCGGTACAGGCACATTAGACTGGTGGAAGGTACGCGACTCAATCGTTGAGTTTACGGACCATTTCTTATCGTCTCTAGATGCACAGCCCTCACTTTTCAACCGCTGCCCGCATGGCACGCGATTTCCTCTGCATTCCCGCGGCGAGCGTTTCTGTGGAACGTCTCTTTTCACAATGTAAATTGACCATGACCGACGTACGATCGTCAATGTCATTTGAAACCGCCAGACGACGGGTCTGTTGCCAGCATTGGTTGGAGGCCGGAATCGACGTAGACATAGCGAGCGAGTTACTCGGTATTGATTAGTATTGATTAGTATTGGATTAAGTAGTGATTAAATATGACTTTAATGATTAGTTTATCAGTACCACCTGACTGTCACGTGCTAGTATTTCCCGTTTATGATTAAGCTCAGATTACTAATGGATACGTATTCAGTACTATTGTGGACAGCCCTAGTTTGACCCTGTTAGGAACTTGCGAGCTGGACTCTGATCTACGGATGGCTGCCTTCATGTAAGAAATTGATTCGTTCTCAAATATTTGAAATATACTTCAGTAACATGGCCGTGCTGCTCTTGGTTACGCTCAGGTGGTTGCAAGTTCGAAAATAGCTTCGATCAATGATAGTGCGAACATAGAAACCAGCAGTCTTCAACTAAATTATCGTCTTTGGTTGCAATTAGCATGGCTGCGTAGGCATAGGTCTAGTCTGACATGTTGATTCCTACAGGAGGAAGATCTATTGGCTCGGGAAGAATTGAAACAGGTCCACTCCGTGGTTTGCCCTGTGAATCGACGATGAGTGAATATAGATAAACTTGCAGCTGTTTCAACTTGACTCACATCTTCAATCCACTCTATACGGGCGCACAGTTCCGTCCCGCCAAGTTCGATAGCCAGATAAAATTCAAGCACTTCGTAGGCGCCATCGCCGCCTTGTTTTTGTATCAATGCTTTCCTCATGCCACCAAGGTTTGCCTCAACTCCACACAATTTTTCAAACCCAAAATTTGGTTTACCTATATGATGAGTTAAAATGTCAGTGCTGAGGGGACCAAACAGCGCAAAGCGTCACACCATCCTTGTCAAAGACCCAACCCGGATTCGTACCAGCCTCTCCGTGGTAGACCCATATATCATCAGTGTATTTATCAAGATCACTATATGAGCTGCGACCAGGCTTGTAGGATTTCAAGAACTTTCGTCGTGCTGAGCCATTCGCACCAAGTACTACACCCTGAAACGAGGGCGTCAATTTAAGCAACAAACCCAAATAGCCACCTAAATTACCTCGCCGATGATTTCAGACCAGCGACCGACAACGCCGTCGTATCCCGCATGACCTCGGGTCACTTTTCGCCCTTGATGCTGGGGGTCGGAAGGGTCGTAACGTGCTCGTACGACCGTGCCATAGGCAGCCCGAGTTGCGCGACCTACCACAGCCAGTTTGGCTGCCCATGTTACCGCTCCGTCGGCCGCAGCTTTAGAGCTGCATTGCTGGTCAATCAAAGCCTGCCAACGGTAGCATTGCTTACGTTGAGTCCTCGATGACAGTGACCTGGCAGCCGCTTTGCGAGAATTCGGCAGTTAATCGTTTTCGGAGATACCGACTCTCTCCAAATCCCCCGACAAGGAGTAGGTGCTGGTCATATATTTAGTATAGCTGAATTCAGCATCAATTCTGGCTAACCTTGGGATCCAAGCCCGACATTTGCTGCTTCACGCTTTGTATAGTACTGGAAACCACCTTGCTGAAAAAGGTCTTGACCACCGCCCTTTGACCCAATAGTCAGCTGAAACGTCACCAAAGACATCTCAGAAGAATCAGTATTTACTCACCCAGGTAAGCTCATCCTACCTCGCTTGATACCGAGTTCTGGTTTCGAAAATCTAGTGTCCCGGAACCCAAGATGCAGCGTCACTTCAGGCGACTCAAACTCCTTTTTCATAACCGACTCGAAGTCCTTGACGGCCGCGGACACATATTCCTTCATGTCCTCCTCTTCCAAGTCAGCATCGGCCAATAAATTTGTGATGTATCTCTCGCATTCGAGGTCCACAAACACGCCACCCGACTGGATACCTATATGCGAGATCAAATAACATAAGCGCCCATAGCCCCGAGCCACTTACATGCCGACGCCTTGGTCTCTTTCAATTCGAGTAAAGGCCGAGTTGCGACAACATGATACGCCGTGGTATCAATCGTAGACCCGCCCGCATCGCACACGATGAGATCTATGTCCGGCTAAAAGAGGCAGTTGCCATCAGTTTCCGGCCACTGGTATCCAAGGCAGCCACCCACCTCCAAGGCCGAATCCATATTACTATGGAACATGCAAAAATGTACCGAGGCCTCGCCTTCAGTAACAAAAGTGACTGGGCAGGTCTTGTAGATTGAACCAAGGTTGCGTAATGCTTGTCGCATGAAGCTTTGTTCTCTTGTGGACCAGCCGTTGGGGTGAGCCAACACAATCAACATGTTCGAGCTACACTTTTCCCAGACATCTTCCCCTTCAATAATTCGCGCTTCAAAATAAGCTTGGGTATGTTTCAATAAATATCCTAGAAAGTCGGTGTATATCGTAGCCAGCGAGACACCGAATGGTAGCGCTAAATGTCTCAACGAATGACTGTTAGACTATAATCCCAAGGATGAGGCATATCCTACCGTAGAGAGCCAGTTGTTCCCTTGCCCTCATTGATTGGGGATGTAGATGCAACTTGAAATGCTTCGCTAAAGACCATCCCTCGTCCTCCGCTCGGTCCTGATTCTCGGGCTTGATCGCCTCGGCCCCGAAACAAGCGGCCTATAGCGGGAGTCGACGCTTAGTACGAAAAATTGGTGTAACAGCAGCGGTCGTGAATGCAGTGACTCTACCTTGTTTTCTTGGTCATAATACACCAGCGTCGGAATCTTACTATCCCCGTGATGCGCCTCCTGACCCGGCCACTTGCTCACGCGCTGAACATACTGACGACCACCTACCGTCAAAAAAAAGCTCGAATATCAAATACCCTAGCGCCAGCAAACGCGAACTTACCATTGAACAAGTGCGCAAACGACACTGCACTATGCGTCGTCCCCAAGTCAATCCCAATAATAAGTTTCGACGGACCGGCCCAAGGTTCAGTTGAAAACGCCTTCATATCCATAGTTACACAAATACAGCAATCGTACTCGAGATCAATGCCCCGTGGAAGTTCAAACAACGTGGTTGAGAGTGGCTAAGCGCGTGGCTGTCACCAATAGCTTACGTAACAAGTCGCCACCTGCCTCATTCGTCCACACACCACCTCGCACCCACACGACCATACCAAAAAGTTCAAACATATCATTGTCAAGTGTCATATGAAACAAATTGCATGCAAAGCTATCCTTTTTCCTAGGACATACTCAATAAACTTCATAAACATGATGCGCGTCTATAATGCCCATATTTTGACGGTCGAGTCTCGTCCACCCGAGACTAGGTAACGGTCAATATACCGCAGTCTTTCGACGGGACCGCGGTGGCCATTGACTGTGAGCGAGGTGTATTGCTGGCTGATGCGGTTGAATATCTATGGACTTGTTAGTTTCGCTATGAATGTGGCGAGAGCGCGACCTACCTCGACACCAGTATCCGTAGCGGCGACAATCTTTCTCGAGTCGAATTGGACATCTCCAATTCCACTTCCAATGGGAGCGGAGCTCGCCATCGATGAGAGATTCGCGCTCGACCCCATGGCCGAGTACTCGCTTATACCCGCGCTCAAACCAAAGTCAGACTGAGCGTTCAATCTCGTCGAGCCAAATCGCAAAAGGTCGAAGTTACGGCCACCAGACCGGAGATCCCATACTCGGACTGTTCCATCGCGCGCGGAAGAGACAACGTGGATCTCGTCGAATTGGACGGCGGTGATGGGAGCGGTATGACCCAGGAGCGTGCGGTGAGATTGGCCAGTGCGCACTACGTGGCGGTCAGTAGGAGCCATAAAGAAGAGGGTTGACTCACTGTCCCACATGCGTACAGCACCATCGGCGCTTCCGCTCACAAGAGCATACCCCCAGAACTGCAGTCCACCGATAAACTTGTCTTCTTCTCCGGCGAAATTGGCAGAGAAATCATATCTACAATTGTCCATGAGTAGGAGCCCGTCATAAAGTGACAAATGACGTACGTATCGACAGCCGAGTCACTTCCACCAGGATGCGCAATAGCCCACAGAATATCCATGGCTAGGACACATTGACCGGTCGTAACATCCCATTGTCTGATCGTCTTGTCCGACGCACCCGTAACCTGCGCCCGGTTAGCACCTTTCCCACACGCCTGGATACCCACCCACCATACACGTATCCTCGAAATACAACGCCGTCACGGCCTTGGAATGGCCCTCCAGGATCTTGACACACCCCGTCTCCTCTTCCGAATCAGCACTCCCCTCACGCTCCAAATGGACAAAGTCCTCCTCTTCCCGACGAATCGTTCCGCTCGTGGGAGACTTGAGCTGACCATTGCCTACAAACGAACTGGCAGCCTCTTCCTCGTCGGGTACTTTGCTCAAATCCCACACGCGTACAACACCATCTGCGCCTCCCGTAACGCAAGCCTGACCCTGGACTTGTAACGCTCGTACGGGACCCGCGCCCCGTAATCTCCCGATCGGGGTTCCGGCGCACAGATCCCACATTCTGGGATCGGCATCAGTGGGCGCATGATGGGATGAATATGCAGGTTGTGATGCCCCAGACGACGAAAAGGTGAATCCGCCGCCCGAGTCGATGGATGGTGGGAAGGAGGCGGTGACGAGGAGGCCATAGGGTTCGGAGAGGTCGAGGGCGGCGACGGGGCCACTGGTCGTCAGTGTCATGAATGCGATATTGGGTGGGAGGTCATCGTGCTCGGACGGGAGGAAAGCGGGACCTGAAATAAATTGGTTAAATCCGAATTTTGGTTGGATGGATCAAAATGGAAATATTTGTGTGAAATGAAACCAGAGTGACAGGCGTGGAGTAGCGAACAGATGGCCCAAACAGGTATGCGTATCTAAGCAAGAATCGACAAGTACCTTTGCGCCTGCGTGAGGAGCCTACTTCGGGCGTGGCGGAGCCTTCGAGGTACTGGAGCTCCTGGACAGCAGTCACTACGTAAAACGTGAGCAGGCGAAGAACATGAGCCGGGACGGATCCTACATTCATCCTCGAGCTCGAGTTCGTCTTCGTGCAGACGCAAGAGGTCTTGCTCGAGGTTGTTGCGTATGACATCGAGAGCAGCAATTTTAGCTGTGATCTCGGCGATTTCGTTATTGATCAGGCTCTAACCAAAAAGATTAACGGGGTACAAAATAAGCATCGCACGCGATGCACTCACTCTGCGGATGTGGATATTCTCTCTATCCTGGATAATTTCACGTTTTTGGCGTGCGAGCTCTTCCGGCCCAAGCTTAACCGAGGACGAGAGCGACTGGCGGTGTCTTGCCGCCTTCTTTGCAGCCGGCGACTCTTCCGGCTCGACATCGGCTAGCATGCCGCGAGCAGCAAGGGCCTTGTGCTTGAGATTGAGATGGGGAAGGTCAATATTTCGAGCCTTGCGACGGCGAGACCGGCCAGCATCGGCACTGTTGATAGTCGCAGAAAAGCCACGCATAAAGCTGACCGAGCTTTCTGACTCATTTACGGGAGTGTCGGGAATAGGCTCGAGCAAAAGGGCATCGGTCGCTTCCTTGACAGACAGGTCTCGTGCGGTGGTCCGACGAGCCAGCGAAATACGGAGCGGAACTCGGCCAATCGACGCAAAGTCTATCGGCGAAGTCGGCGAGCTCTCGACCGCCCCAGCAGCTGCCGCACTCGCCGCCGCCGCAATTCGCCTGGGAGTCATTATAGACGGGGCCACTGCACACATCAGCCAGAGCCACGCAAACCACACAAAACTCACATCCAGAAAGAATACGGTTCGATGCCTGGGCACCATCGTCATTGGAGAACGGAGCAAGTAGTGCAGATGTCGCCGTGCCCAGCCGCGAGCGGGCGTCGGTCGACGACATGACGAGCAAGCAGGTCACGTGTATGAGCCAGGGACTCCCATTTATCCCGCAGACCCTGCACACGTGACGGCCACCACGATGTGGTGCACCCGCTGGTATCTGCCATTGCTGCTGCTCCCGTTTCCCACTGCGCCGCCGTTCTTCCTGCTCGTGCTCCTGTTCTCGCTTACGCTCCACGCACGCCCATGGTGCGTCTAATTTTTACGCTATTTTCACGTACTGACTCGCTGGCAGTTTGTATTGTATTGTCCTCCTCGTGGCGCTCTTTACCTCCTCGTGTTACTGGGCTCCCACACCACTTGACATTCCCTCTCACGCACTCGAAAGCATTTATCCATCTCTCGCCACGTCTCGCCCCACTCTAGACCTCCAGTCGCTTCTCAATGTCCCTGAACCAACCGCCACTGCCGCTGCTGTACCCACACCTCGTGTGACCTACTCGGCCCGTCTCGAGCGCCCTAAACGATGCTGGTGCACTCCATACCAGATATTCGAGCCGTTCAACATGACCAGCTGGGAACATCGGTCCACCATGCTGGTTTTTCCCAAACGGGCATTCTGGGATTGGTTGTTGGACGAGGAGAGCGAACAGGTCGAGGAAGCAAAGGACGAGGACCCAGTTGTGACGGAATCTGCGACTTCTACGGAGACTCCTACGCCGACTCCTACGACATGGCGTGCCAAGTGGAATGCCATTGGCTCGTACTTTTCCCAGCCCAAAATCGACACCACGCCCAAACCCAAACCCGATGCCCATCGCCTAAAAGGAAAGTTGGTAGCCGATCAGACGACCAAACTAGCTACGCCGATCCCTATACCTACACCTACGCCCACCAGTATCGCCACGGCCACCCCGACTGCACCCCCACTAGTCCCTCAGGCTACCGACTCGCTTCCATGGTGGCAAAAACAATACGACCTACGTCCGTACGGTGGAGGAGTGATTGTCGACTTTAGATGGGGACGTGGATAGACCATTGTTGGATATCTTGTACGTTACAACTGTATCACAATGGCATCGATGTATCGTCCTGCCCGAGTTTGACGGGGAATAAATCAAGGCCTAGCCTTCAGCCGTAGTGACCAAAGTCTCAATTCTCAGACTTTAATGCAAACAGGAACAGTTGGACGTTGAGACTTTCACGAACAAATTATGAACAGGATTGAAAATAGCGCACAGTCATTCAGATGATACTAAACACGGTAAGTACCGGATTGGCGCAACAGATATACAAAGAACAGACAGTAGAAGAAGTGTAGGCGTCTAAACCCGACTGCCTCCAGCAAGCTTAGACCTCTGTTCATGACGGATTTATTAGTCCATGGAAAACCAAGCTGCAAATACAATTGCACTCACTGCCTTTGAGATGTCTCGTCCGTCCCTTGAGAAATTTTCTACGATCCGATATAGCATTCATGCTAACGTTCGCCAACTAATACGCTGCTATAATCGGCCATCAAACTTCCATGGCGGCTTATGGTGAAGGAGTTGCGGGCAGTGGGGAAATATGACAACATGTCGGTGGGCACAGCAAATAAAAGCTCCGAGCGATCGTTGACAAACCGCCCGTCCTCGCAAGGGTTCCAACGCCCCCGGAGGGAGTCATGGATGTCGTTGCTAGACACTAGTTCCCACATGCGAATTCTGCCAAGTTCGTAGTATGGATGCCAAAAACAAAAAAGAATTCGTGTGCTATCTGGCGAAAACGAGATGGAGGCCACTGGCTCGGTATCCAACTCGAGCGGTCCAGCAACAAGTGTCCCATCTACGGAATTCCAAACGCATATAGCGCCATGAAAGCAGCCAGAAACGACGAGCGCGCCATTCGGCGAAAACTTCACGGATGTAACCGTGTCAGTATGGCCTGTAAATGGGCGGAAAACAAGTGACCCATCGCTCAAGCTCCAGACGCAAACAGTACGATCCACAGAGCCAGACACGATGCGGCCGCCATCTAGTGAAAAATCGAGAGAGCTTGTTTCCCCAGTGTGTTCTTTTGTGCATTGAGGACCAATTTCACCGCATCCACGTTATCGCATTCATCCACCGCATCAATAATCCACGACCACACTACTTCCGAGGCTGTCCTTGATCTTTTCAAGTGGGCCTTTCAGTAATCTCTCAAACTGAACAATGATATTCCGCGACCCGATGTCAGGATCTTCATCTAATGCTTGGCACAATGCGGCCCGAAATGGTGTAGAGATCCTGGCTAGCTGATAGGCAATCGTAGGTAGGATACGAGTTGCGTCTCGGCACTCGGGAGAAGTACGGTGCAGAAGAAGCTCGCGCCAAGTAGACCACGGGACTTCAGTAATTCAGCTAAGGTGCATGCAATGGTCGTCTTGCCTGTCCCCGCCATGCCATTCATCCAATAGACCTGCTTAGAGTTGGGATCCTCGGACCACGTAATTAACCCAGACAGGATGGAAGTGCTAGTATCTCTAGTGCAAGTGCGGCGATTGATCTCTGTGCCCAGCTTTGAATCGTAACTTGCAAGCTTCGCGGGGTCCAAACCTTCGAGTCGCATGTTCTATTAAGTGTGCCCGGGTGTGAACCATGCCTACGTTTATAACTAAATGTTAATTGCTAACCGATAGGTGTTCATTTGCAATCATCCATCCATTCATTCCAATCTCAACCTTACCCACTGTTATTGCTGGACGTATGCCATACTCGCACCTCAACTCACCTGTAAACGATAAAAAAGTCCCTTGATTCGACGGTAGTCACTAGCCAGGCGTTCGTCGTCCTCGTTAATGCGAGCAAGGCGCATAATACCCCTTTGTTGCCGCCCGCTGATTTCTATCATTTCCCGCTCGATCGTTCTGATGATGATATTAGTATAGGATAAATCACTTCCCACTAAAACACTTACTTCGATAGGCTGGTGATCATGCCCATCATTCGGAAGGATTCAGGGTTTCCCATGTGTGTCTCCAGAATGCTTGCTATAGTATCCAGTTGTTGGGTTAGAGCAGCGTGTTCTTGCTCATGAACTGCAGTGGACTACACTGAAAACAAAAATTCTCAACTCACACTCATCCCAAGAGTAGTCATTAAAACCAACCTTGAATATTTCCACACAAGATTTTATAGTATCAATCGCCGCATGAAGGGGAGGAATCAACTTTGAGCTAAGGTGCATTTTGTTGAGAGCAGCTTCCAAACCCGTGAATGCCGTGCTTGCAGGCCCAGGTGGCGATTGGCTGACAGCAGCTTGTCCTGAATTGGCTTGCAGATGCTGCTGCGCTCCTGAGCCTGGCGAAGTTTGCTGTACATGACCTACGCTAGGAGTCGATGCACTGGGCCGTGACCCCCTGCTGAGGATGAAGTTCGTGTGACCTTGCTGACTTTCGAGGCTAGATTGTCAATAGTCTGACTAACACGCTTGGGTGGCATATTCGAAAGACTGAGTGATGGTTCTGTTCTGCGGGTGGGGTACAGATAAAGCGTGCTTATACGGGGGTCTAAGGCAACTTATCCGGGATGCCTCGGAGTGACTGGGGTCCAGACTAACCTTATTTAATCGAGAAACGCGAGTTTGTCGTCGCACCTCAGTGATACCACGAAAATCCGAAAAAGCGCCTTGTGATGTCCACAATTACTCCACCACCCCCTTTCCCCTGCGCATATACACAACATGTCTGGTGGTAACATTCAATCGTTATGGCTATTTTACATCAAGCAACCCTACAAAGCACCCGGATTTCAGTCAAAATAGTACAACTCATGGCGCAGGCTCGGTCAAGTTGACATGCATAGCCTTGATGTTGGTGTAGCTGTAAAGAAAGCCATCAGTACCAGATTACCTCGACGAACATAAATACTCACTTGCTAAGCGCATACTCGCCCAACTCGCGTCCGATACCGCTCTGCTTGAAGCCACCAAACGGCATCTGGTTGTTGAGCTTGTTGTAGCAGTTGACCCAGACCGTGCCGGCGTGCAACTTGTGCGCAACACCCAACGCACGAGACACGTCGCGCGAAAAGACGGCGGCGGCGAGACCGTAGACCGAGTCGTTGGCCTGGCGGATAATGTCCGCCTCGTCCTCGAACTTGGCGATGGCGACAACGGGGCCGAAGATTTCCTCCTGGATGATTTTCATGTCGGGCTTGACGTCGGTGAAGACGGTGGGCTGGATGAAGTAGCCCTCGTTACCATGGCGCTCACCACCGAGTGCGAGGGTCGCACCCTGCGACTTGCCAGACTCGATGTAACCCATGATGCGCTACGATGCCCATCAGTCGAATGCCAGGGACGAGATGGGACGAATAAGGCTTACGTCGAATTGGATCTGGGAGACCTGAGGTCCCTGGAAGGTCTCAGACTTGAACGGGTCGCCGACCTTGAGCTTGGCAACGTGGGCGGTGAACATCTCGACGAACTTGTCGTAGACGCCAGCTTGAACAAACACACGCGAGCCAGCGCAGCATGTCTGGCCGTGATTGAAGCTACGACGAGACATAAGTACCGGTCTGGGTCACTAAGCACGAAACCTACAAGATACCAAAGGCGGCCCAGCGGACGGCAGCGTCGAGATCAGCATCGTCGAAAATGATGTTGGGGCTCTTTCCACCGAGCTCAAGAGTAACGTTTTTGAGGTTACTGGCGGCGGCAGCCTTCATGATCGTACGGCCGACAAGGGTCGAGCCGGTGAAGGCAACCTTTTCGATGTGCATATGCGATGAGATCGCAGCACCAACGGTTTGTCCATAGCCTAAATTACCAATTTAGTTGATCGCTCGTGGTACATAAATGGAGGACAACTCACCGGAGACGACGTTGACTACACCCGCGGGGAGGCCAGCCTCTTCGAACAATGCAGCAACACGGAGAGCAGATAGAGGAGTAAACTCGCTAGGCTTGATGATGATCGTGTTGCCGGTAGCAAGGGCGGGCGCAAGCTTCCAGGCAAACATCAAGAGCGGGAAGTTCCATGGGATAATCTGGCCAACGACACCGATGGGCTCGTGACGCGTGTATGCTAGGCGAGAGTCGTCGATCTCGACGACCTTGCCGTGAACCTTGTCGGCCCATCCACCGAAATAACGGAAGCAGGCAGCGGCCTCGGACGCGTCAAAGCCCTTGGCAATGGTGAAAGCCTTGCCGTTGTCGAGAGCCTCGACAGCGGCGATCTCGTCGATGTCGCGTTCGATGAGCTCCGCAATCTTGATCAGAATCTTGCCACTAATTGGAAATTAGTCACAAATCCTCGAATTGATCAAGATATGCTTACCGGTTAACCCCGGATACATTGAGGCCCCAGACGGTGTCATAGGCCTTTTGAGCGGCCTTGACGGCGAGGTCGACGTCCTTGTCAGTACCCTCGCTGATCTTGGTGATCACCTTGCCGGTAGTTGGGTTGACGACGCTAAATGAGTGGTTAGCTGATAAAATCCAACGGCTAAAGCTTAGACTCACTCGATGGTACTCTGGTTGCTGCCGTCGACCCACTTGCCGTCAATGAGGAGGCCGGTGGGGAACTTGGTCTTGATCGAGTGGCCCTCGGCCTGGAAATCATACTCGAAGACGGAAGGCATTTTTATTGGTAAGAGTGCTGAGATGAACGGCAGTTAGAACGCGCTCGACGCGGCCCCAACGGAAAACTCACGGGTGTAGTGGGTGGAGTAGAGAGTAGAGGTGCTCTACGCCGGCTTATATATCCAGGGATGGTAGCGATGGCTTGACCTCCACCATTTGCTTCTTGTGCTTCGATATTACCAAAACGGAACGCATTCTTTCTTCATTCCTCCCAATTGCGGCTCAAATTCCGGCACTCCGAGGAGAAAGATATTGGTCATCGAGTTGATATGGAACTGCGCGCAACGCCTGGTCGTCGCCGCTGACAAGGTACCACCTGATAGGATCCCGCCGGAGCTCACATGACCTGACCATTCGCCCTAGTTCGATCAGCTCACAACGCCCGACTTGATCCTGCTCAATTGCATGCGCCCTTGGTCTGTCCTTTAGTTGTCTTCGGTTATGAAATCCAGATGACACTTCTGGAATAGTTTCTTTGTCTTCTCATCACCTGGGCATCCTTCGGGTAGCTTCGGGTCGCTCGAACCCCTCTATCGCCCTCGATTTCATGACGACGGTGCCTCACACAGGGGACCGTGTCAACACCATCACCACTGGATAGCCTTATCCCGCTATCCGGTAAACCCGCCATTTATTTCTGGCAATCAGAACTACAATCCAAGACTTCGTGTCTTGTATGCGTGTTCCAACAACCCCGCGAATCGTGCAACTGCGATCCCCAACGCAAATGCCCCCACGATTGGGGCCCAGCCTCCCCGCGTCTGGCTCCAGGACTCCACCACCCCCACTTTGTTGCTCCCCACCACCCCCGTGGCAGGTTCGTGAAAGCGTGTATTGTCCTTGGTATCATCGCGCGTCATGGGAAGGCCCGCAAAGGTACGGCCGATATGCAGACCGGGAATGCCATCAATCGAGCGCACATTTTTGACCGCCCAATACTTGCGTATACTCTTCTCGGGAACCGACGTCGACGGAAGGGGATTGGATGTCGAAGGAAGGAGATGGGCGATAGGATCCGCATCTATGGTAAGTATTAATTTCGGTGGCGAATGTGTCTCTTAGCCGGACTTGCTATTTTTGAGTTCCGCAGGACAAGCCTCGGCGTCCTGCTGCTCGCGCTTGGTCATCACGTCAACGAGCAAGGTTCGGTCTCCGGTCCATTGGTAGTACGGAACCGAGTACCCGCACGACTGCCAATACATGCCACTCATTAAGTGGAAGGGCAGCAGGTGTGTGAACTTACGCTTCCAACTTTGTGAATCTTTACTTCGATGGCCGCACGCGAACCTCCAAGGCGCTCGGATGGGGGAATGAGCTCTTCGTAGCGAGGTGTTCCAACTTCATGTACAATGCCTAGATAGCGAGCAATCAAAATCGAGACGTCGGCTCATAATACAGATGCGTCTACCTATTCCCCACAGGCGTACGATGCGGGGTGACCCCTGGAAAGCGGTAAACCTTCACAAGCGGCGCGGTCGGCCCGGCCCCACTGGTTGGCTGAGGTAACACTTACATGACTGTGATTCGACCATTCTCGCGCAAGTGGGCGATGGTTTCCACCCCTGGAGTCCATGGAAAGTGTCAATCTCATATGCGTGGGTTATGAATAGACAACTTACCCGACCCGGACAAATCTTGGTAGAAACACGAGTTGCTGCCCAATAGTTTGAACGTCCCTTTCATGCCTTTTGGGGAAACATTGACATGTCCGTCTTCTGAGAGGGGCGCGGTCGCGACCCAGAAGCAATGCTGCTCATTGATCCATCTTCAAGAGTTGCGACAGTCGGTATTACAAATAAGTTCTCATGGAATACGAATTCCAGGGGAGGACTTACGGGACGAACGAGTCAGGAATCGAATCGTAGTATTTGCCCATTGAGGTGGTTCAACTGAGAGTTCGAGTTTGGATTTTAGTGTGACCGTTGCAGAGAGTGTCTGCGGTGGGAAACTATGAATCGAGTCACGTTAGATGCCGCAAGTGTCGATCGTGAGGCAGGGGTGGATGATTGGTAATAGTTGCGAGATGGTCCACGTGCTCGTCTGGAATCGCGTCTTGCAAACTCGGCTTGGATGTTTGAAAGCTGCTATATGCGTCTTGCATTTTGGGAGGCTCATTTTCATGCTAACGGAGGGAGGGGGAGGTTATCTTGGTTGGCGCAAGAGGGGCTTCTTTGTACGTGGATCATCCTTCACAACTAAGTACATGAAGTCAAAGGATGTATGTACCATATGGCGATCAAGAATACTATTAAAAAGCTAATCAATCGGATCCCAGTCCCTCACTGGGCTGGGCGTATTATGCATAAAGTACGATTTAACATCTGGACAAAGGGCGGAAAGCTTTGCTAAAACCTCGCCGGACAGAG
Organism: Ceratobasidium sp. AG-K; assembly: GCA_037039685.1. NCBI lineage: Eukaryota > Fungi > Basidiomycota > Agaricomycetes > Cantharellales > Ceratobasidiaceae > Ceratobasidium > Ceratobasidium sp. AG-K. The sequence continues at coordinate 2,832,579 of JAWNGF010000004.1, read as the reverse complement.
CGCCGCTCCGTCCATTGACCGGTAATGAGCTTCCCCACAGAAACAACTGCCGGACTGGATAATTTTTCAACGTATAACAGATGCTTTCAAGGGATATTCGACAGTTGATTATGTAGAGTGAGTCTAGACGGAAGGATGTAGGGAGAAAATCCTCGGTATGGTGGGAAAACTGCATCAAGTTATCGGCCTGGTCTCGTCTAATTCTGCTTAATACTAGGACTTGAAGCCGAGGGACTAGGGTCAGCAGCTTGTCTATTGGAGGATAACTATTCGAGCCTTGTAGAAGGAACCTTGTAGTATTGGAGCGTTTGAGGAATTCAACAATCTCGTCATCGTGATCTGAAAGGAAGAGCCCGTCGTGACAATTGATAGTTAGCTGCAAGCATGTTGGCCCAGGGTCGACCAAGCTAAGCAGCATCTTAAGTTGCATGTGGCTAAGGCAGTCCAAGCTCAGATTGCGTAAGTCCTCGAGGCGTACCGGCATCGCTCGGGTTTCGTTCGGGCTATCATCGATGAGATCCAACCCGAATTGAAAGATGCGTAAGCCGGGACTGTGTGAGAGGATAGAATGAATCTTTGATCTCGTAATCTGAACGCATGGCGTGGCCATGCAAGTTAGACGCAGTTCAACGAGACCGTGGTAGGCCAGGCTCCCCCAGAAGGGATACACACCGTCAAGTTGTAGCGTGCGCACGGGGAGCAAAACTTTTTCGAGTTGCTCGTGCTCTATAGACAAATAACTATTATTTGTTTCCAAATCCTCGTCTGGATCTCCACTACCACCGACGAAGTGAGGAGAATAGGTTCCATCCTCGGTGATAACGAGTTTAGCGAAAACCCCAGTCTCACAAGCCGACAGAAAAGTGTCTAGGATTACATCGTCAAACTGGTATGTTAGTCGCGGCACGGATAGCTCCAGTGTTCTGATTCTTTTTGCCGCAAAGGCAATGAAATCGAGTACAAGGCAGTCCCTAAATCGATCATGGGAGGCGGGGATTCGTATGTGGATGTCCAAGGGCAGCGTGCTCGCCCTGTTTGCACAGGCGTTGGCGCGAGAAACAAAGCCAGCAGTTAGTGAATGAAACTCGCAAACATCGATGTGGATCCAGAGCTCGGGCAGTCCCATAGTAATTTGTCGCCAGCGCGAGCATACATGAGACAAGACGTCGGGGTACCGTGGTAATGAGGTTTCTCGACCGCTGTTATCCTTGGAGCCAATGTTGCAAGGTCGAGTGGTAGTAACGACGCGAAATATGCGACCGAGGAGCTCAGGGGGAAGGACGTGAATGGGGGTAGCTGTGGGAGAATTGTTCCTGGTCTGCGCTAAGATCGACTCCACAAGTTTGAGCTTGTTTGAGTGTGAGAATGTCACTGGGATCTCAGCTGTGATACGGTTTAGAATTAATGCGGGAGACCTGGGGATTCCGCATTTTCCCTGTAGTGGGCTTGGATTGATGTGCAGGCTGTGAAGTATCTTTCTAGGGAGTTCCGGAGCGTGTCGCTCGCAGCGTTGAGTTCCAAAACAGCCTCGGTCATGGTTTACTGTATTGAAACCAAACTCGACGGGAAATCAAATGCCAACGTTAATGGGGTCAAGATGAAGTTACGGTAAGGAGATACATTGGGACCACAATTGCTACCAAGCGCTTGGCGCTTGAATCATCTTGCGGAGCAATCCGAGCAACTGCCAATGGTTGTTAAATCTACACGAAGGTAAATTTAGGTCGCGCTGGTTGAGCCTACAGGGCGACTGACACGCGTGTAAATGCTAAGCAAAAGGCTGTGTGGGAACCTGGCCCGCCTACGGTCCCAATAGCAGGTGATCAGCAATGGCCATAGTCAGCACGACAAAAACATCCAGCAGGCCCGATGAAAACAAATCCTTCCTTATCTAAGATACGGGCAACTATAATTTGGCAGCATTTGTTTATTTGAATAGTATTTTTGTGCTGGGTGTCGGTTGTAGAAGGTTACATTCGCTATTGATACTGGGCGCATGATCTCTCGATACTTCGCTTCTCGTGTTTGCGTTGGGCGGAAAATAATGCAGTGGGAAGTGATTTGCGGTGATTTTTTAAGCAAGAATAATAAGCCAACATCCGCATACTTGGCACTGCCACCCCGAAAGAGTCCCTATTACTGGATGACATCACGGGCGACATAGTTGGATGCATGACGCTCCCAGTGTTGCATACGCATACATGAAGACATTCTAGAACCTATAAGTTCATAGAGCTGGATAGACACACATCCTGCCAACAAGACATTTACCCGCCTCAAAAGTACGAGCCAGGACGCGCACGCTGGGCAGACAAAAGGGCAGACGAGACCGATTCACAAAGCTTGAAACAGCAACAGCCACCCACACACGAGTGGTTTGTGGCAAGAGGTTTTGTTAGGGAATAAGGGCCGCAGGATTGTATGTTATTTTCTTGATTTCAATCCTTCAAGTACGCATGTTAACTTTGTAATATACTAATAGCCGGCTCCGAGACCTCGATCTACAGAACAACGCCTGTTCAGTCCCGGGAGATAACCCATAGGCCTCAAGGCATACATTATTTCACCAACGCCGGAGGAAATGTCATCTGTATCTGCGGACCACGACCACTCGCTTGACACTCCAAACCAACCTGCCCAGGCCCAGGGCGCCTGCTGTGTCGAAGGAGTGGAATCAGACAACGAGGAACAGAATTTGACATGCCACCAACTGAGAAGATTATATGACGATGAAGAGATCGAGCGCTTCCTCTCTGTGTTTTCCAAGGTACGGTTTATTCGTTGGCCAATTCCAGGACCCAGTGAACTGAATTCCAATAGCATGTGACGGAAGTTACGTTGCCACCATCCACCTACTCAAATCAATCCAAACAACAGGCTGCCATCTCACATACCAACGATCTTATTAAACACCCATTCGATACGGGCAGTAATTCTGTTGGAGACTCAGATACGGAAACAGATACTGGCGAGCCTTGGACGTATTTCCATGGTTCCAACCCCTCAACGAACGTTCTGCTCGCGCTAAGCGCCCAAGCCACTGAAACTAGCCCATTAGTTGGTTCACCGAAGAAACGACCTTTCCTACTACCCCGTTCCCAACCTAAATCACTCTCCACCCATGTTGCGGCCTGGATTATCCCGAAACTTCCTCCCACCTCCATTGCTCCATCATCCAATTTCAGAGTTTCCTCGGCCCGCTTAGCTGGGCAAAGGCTCTATGTGGTCGCATACCCGATGTATGTCTCGCTTCTTACTGATCTCATTGCTCTCGCTGCTTGGACCAACTGGAATCGCAGTGCTTGTGTGTGTTCGGCGTGGTGGGTACTTTGGTACTTTGATATCCTGCTTCCTGCGCTACTGGGCAAGATATTGTTCTCACTGCTTCGTCGCCGGGTATTTGCATATCCAAACTTGGAAGAACTGAAAGAGCGGCGCACAATCACCCGCTCAGCAAAATATCTGAGCGCTTCGCTTAAAGACTATGGAGCGGGCGCCAGCTTCCTCGGTACGGGGCCATGGCCACGCATGAGCCAAAATGGAGCCGACATGGGTACTCGGGATATGTTACGGCTAGCCCAAACGGTTACAAAAGGCAAAATTAAAAAGGCTAGAGAAAAGTCGAAATACGTTGCGGGGCCTACACCCAGCCAATCAGGATCATCTCCGAAGCCGGATGGGGAAACTCATGCAAACCAGCATCATGACGAGGATGAGGATTGGAGACGAGGCATGCTCAAAGCTTTAGAAAGTATTGCGGACTTTCACGAACGCATGCGAAAGTGCGTACTGCCCATGTGTTTTTCGCTCAAATATACTTATATGTCTATTTTAGCCTCTATTTCTGGCGCCATGGAAAATCGTCCTGGATGTATGCGCTGGCTCTTATAATTACTCTCTTACTCGCGTCCTCACTCCCACACAACTACTGGCCAAAATTACATACGCTTTCATTGGTGTGGTCTATTGGTTTATAGTCCCCGTGTTGCTTGCTGTGCCTTCTGAAGACCGTAGGCGGTACGTGCCTCCCTTACAAGTCACAATATTAGTTCTGTTGACCATTTACGACGCCTAGGATCCCGCCCCCATTCTTTGATGTGCCGACGGATGCTGAGTATGCCATGGGTTTAATGAGTCTCAGAGTCGCTAACGGCGAGCGAGTTCCCGCTTCTTACCGGAGAGGACAGGAGAATCACCGAGCTAGGCGCTACACCACCAACGGGAGTGTAGGCTCAGTTGCTTGGAAGGGCACGGATTCGAAAGCAGCGGACCAGAAAATCGAGCGCCATGTCGCAAACCTAGATCAAGGTGCAAGGGGTATAGACCGCGGGGTGGATCGGATCGGGGCTGTTAATGCAGATGCAGATGTGCGAGTCACCACTGTGGCTAACTCCGGCCCGGATATGGGCACACCCGTCGCGATGAAGAATCGAGAGGAGGGGAGGCCGACGGATGAATTAGGATCCAATACGGTGGGTAGCAATATATCCTATAGTTCGTTCAAATTTGGACCAACGCTAATATTCATGTAAACTCAAATAGGACAACTCGGTTGTGTCGCCGCGAGGTATCGACGCTCCTCGATGTACGTCTGCTATGGCACTTTGCCCCTATTGAATTTCAGTATTTATATCACACCTCAGGTACACCCGCCAGTCATAAAGCAGTGCCCGGCGTCTTATGTCTCGACTCGAGCGCACTTAGTTTCACCCCAATGCTGATGAATACCCCTCACTTATGGATTCATATCGGGCGAGTTCAGAGCGTAAAGAAAACCCACCGGACAAGTATGTCTAGCTGTTCTTACGAGGATCGTTACCTAAAGTCACTCCCGTAGATGGTTTACGAGTACGGCACTTGAACGAGCAAGGTCACGAAAAGGAGGACGTATTTCGATTTGTACTGAAACGAGACGAGATTTTTGTCGAGCTTCAGGAATGTGGCGACAGGAGATGACAGAGGCGTATTGGCATATGAGTGTATGCCCGTTTATCAATGTATGCCATGTATCGCACTTGACAAAGCCAACATATTGTAACCTTACGACTCATGCGTGAATTTCTTCCGAGTACGATGTCAATACCCCCTTACGCCGCTCACTCGGTCACTTCTATCAGAAATCATAGTTGCGAACGGTCGCCTGTGTCTGAATCTTACATTCACATCATAGGCGTGTATATCCTGGGTCTATTTTTGGTGTATAGCAAATCTAATGTATGACTGAAAGAAATTTTCATTAATAATAAGGTACGAGATTATGATAGCTATGGTGTAGCAGCTAGGATGATACATTGGCGTACACCAGGGATAAAGTAATCAATCCCAGTCTTTGAGGGGGTCCGCCGCCTCCAGTTCAATAGACTTGACTAACGGGCAGAGGATGTGCAACTCTGCCGCCAGTCCGCTCCTTTCTAACCGTGAGTTATCAGTGCGCATACCGGAGTCCCAGAGGACCATTTTCCTCAGCGGATATCCCTTAATTGCCTTGCTAAACTCCGCCAAGTTTAATTCACTGTAGAGCACATAGATGGCGTCGAGCCAAGGCAGAACACGGGGGATGATACCTTCGCCTGGACTTGAAGCTGGTTGGGATCCTGAACCACGGCCAAAATTTCTCAGTGCCAATACTCGAAGTCGAGGAAGTAAGGAGAGAATAGGGCCGAGTGCTAGTGGCCGCCTTGAGCCGTTAACGTGAAGCCCTGTAACGTGGGAGCTCTCCAGAAAGCGAACGGTTTCGTCATCAAACGGGTTTGGGGTATCTCTGTTGTAATCGAGAGTTATGGTGACACGCAGTGGGTTTAAGACTGGCGCAAGAAGGCTGAAGAACAGCGCTAATTGACCGCCTTGCGCTAAGTGCCTCAAGTTCAACTCTCCAAGATTCTTTAGGTATACTTGTGGGGTGCTGCTGTTATTCCGATTCTGGGGAACGATGCGTAGCCCGAAGTGAAGCACGGCCAGGCTCGGACTGGATTGAAGAATGGAGCGTAGTTCCGAGGAGGTGATCTGGAAGGTTTCATCGTCTGCTTCACTGAGACGAAGCTCCACAAGTCCATGATATGCTAGGCTCGTCCAGTAAGGATATATTCCTTTGAGCTGCAGGACCTCGACAGGAAGCAAAAGGCCTCTAATTCACTCCGGGAAATCGAGAGCTCTAGGCCAATCGGTGAGACTGAATCGGCCAAATTCTCCTCATCTGAGCCACCTGATGCGATTAAGTAGCCACCTGATGCATATTCTGTGTGACCCGTCATATTTAACCGAACAAGCCTGCCTGAAAAGAGATATTCAAATGCACAGACCAGGATGTCGTCGGAGCTGCCCGCTAAGTTGGGTCCCACCCACTCGAAACTACCGGCGCGGGCAGCAACAGACGTGAGAAAGCTTTGCACATCAAAGCTGCCGGTAGCGTCATCATCATGTGAGGTTGGTACTTGTACATGTATGTCCAATCGTCTGGTTCCCGCCCGAGAAGCGAATTCCCTTGCCCGCTTAACAAAGGGCAAGGCCATCGGGTGAGCGTAAATAAGATCGATATGGGTCCAAAGCGCTGGTAGGCTTGTCGCAATACGACGCCAGCGGGAGCAAACGTGAGACAGGCGCTCAGGGTATTTTGGGAGCGCAGTGGGACCAATATTGTCGATCTTGATGCCACAAGAGGAGCCAGCTACGAGTTGAAAAATCAGAGCAAGGACTTCGGTAGGGATGCTATGTATTTTGGCGTGGATGAAGGAGTGGTTCCTCACTTGACCAATAATCGATTTTGCTTGCTTTAGCTTTGTTTCGTAAGAGGCTGTGGCTGCTATCTCTCTAGCAACGTAACTAGAAAGAGCATGGGATGTACCTATGAGTGTAGCGGGCCGTGAATAGTAGGCCTGAACCGCGGAGCAGGCAAGGTGGTATCTATCAAGTGCAGCGTCTAGCAGACTGCTTGAAATAGCAAGTTCTGAAATAATTTCGAGCATAATTTGGGTGTTACACGGGATTTGGGAAAATCGAGTCTGGGAAGAAATCTGGGAAACGTGGTGGTGGTTGTAGCCCAAATACGCAAACTTTGGCTTTGAGGCGCTAACGAGTATATAAATGTCACAAGGTCTCAACAAGGGTTCGGATGCTGTTCCAAGCGCTACATTGATTCAATCCCGCTGCTACTAGTCTACATGCTCTATTGTACATAATACGTGCACGCCTAATTCAATTTCTTCACAGGCTATCCCACCCACCATAGTCCATCAATCCATCCAGTTTTCGTGCTACAAATGTCGGGATCCCGTGCGAGAGCCAGACTCGACGGAGTTCTTCGAATCGTTGGGCATTTAGGAACTGGCGTCGTCCGCGACTAGCAAACGCGTGAGTTGAGAATATATTGGTTAAAAGAGTGTACGTACCGCATGCCATAGTCCACTTCGCCATGCACATCCAAATACGGGGCCTGGCCAAAGCTTCCATTTCCAGCTGAGAGGTATAAAATCGCGCATCGCCGCACAAGGAAGTATAGCCCAACAGCACCGTTACACCTAAATCAAGATTAGCCGCGCGTAGCCACCTCAACTCACATAAACTCACTCTCTCATGTGCATGTTACATTCTCCCTTGGACGTATCGGACGGGTCGAAACAGCAATGACTCTGGAAACAGCAAACAGTGCCGCAGAATAGGCAAATCGCCGCATCGAGCGGGACGGTCTTGCAGCGCTGGCACATGAGCGTGTTCTGATCTGCAAATAGTTCATCTAGTAGGGCTGGGAGTTGGACCAGACGGTACGGCGCGGGGTACTCGATTCGTGCAATGGGCTGAAGTCCGACCTGATTCACGTGGACACCAAAGTGCTGGCTCCAGTTCTGGAGGAGGGTTTGAAGGTATCCGTACTCTGAGAGCTGGGATGGTGGAGGGATCCGGAGCATAGTCAACAATCGCTCGTACTCGCCCGCGCCCTCATCCGTCGCATTGATAGTCGAGGGTAAAACCGCCTTGATGAGGATCGCCGCACGACGCAAAAAGGGCAGGGTCAGGGAATGCAGCAGTCGTGCAAATACGCCAGATGGAGTGGTAGCCCAGACTTGTTCCGCCTTGAGCGCGAGCTTGGGGCAGTGTCGCACCACGCTCGTCGTAAACGTGAACACGTCGCCCAACAACGGCGTCGCCTCGGCCCCAACTGTGATCCCGCTTGGCACCCGGTCCAGCTGAGCGACCAGGGTAAGTGTGGTGCGAGCCAGAAACGCATAATACATGAGCGTGGCCATGTACGGCAACAAGGCAGGTGCGACCGCAGCGACTTCGACCAACACGACCATCGGATCGCGCAACAAAAATGGCATACGCTTCCGTGGCCACTCGGGAAGCACAGGATGCAAAATCGCCTCTTGAATGCTCGGTCGGTTCGCAGCGACGTCTCCACTCGGATCGAGTTGAAGTGCCGCGAGCTTGGTAAGACAAGCAATCGTCCCGCGAACGGTATGTTGTGCTGCCTCGCTCAAGCCGTCCACGACAGTCGGATATGTCGCCTGCCCACGAAGTCCAATTTCCATCGCTGCGATCGTATATGCGCACAAATACTCGGGGAGGTACATCCCGCTTCCTGCCGTACCCGAGGGACGACCTGTATCGGGGCGGAGATGCGCAGTCTGGATCGACAGCGCGCGAGCGATTCCTCGGACCGTATCTGTCATGCGGTGATCGCCATCCCGGATCTGGCTTGTTAAACGAGGATAGCCCGAATCTTCAGCTCCCCAGAACATGAACCCGGGCGCGCCATCATCGTCCGACTGCAAATGCGCCCGCTGACCATAATTCGAATTCGGGCGAAGCAACTCGACGCGCACGAGTCGAAGCCATTCAGGCAGAGGCGGCAAGCGCTCTCCACACGACTGGGAGGCAAACAACGAGCCCTCGACCGGGACGAGCGAATTCCCAAGCGACTTGCACAACGGACAAATGTACTCCATCCGACCCGTGTTTTCGGCGTGGTTCCGGGTATTCTGTTGCGCGTGCCGCTGCTCGACCGATTGCGAGTAAATGAAAAAGCATTCGTGGTGCATCATGTGTCCGCACGCCTGCGCGACGAGTCCAAATTTGGTATCCCCCTTGGGCCACCCCTCGAGCGGGTTCGACGTCTTTTCGCGGCCTTTACCCTTGTCGTCTGTTCCCTCCTTGTCCTCGCTCTCGACCCGGTCCAAGGACCCAGATCCCGCGACGGAATCTTCCACCGCCCGTCCACCAAAACGCTTGACGGCCCGCACACTCCGACTCGGCTGCACAAAACACAGCGCCCCAAACGGTCGATGTCCCGTCCCGGCCTTGAGTTCCTCTTGGCACACGATACAAGTCCCAAACACGGGTTCAGCTTCGGCCGCAGGGGTATCGGACTCTTCGGTAGGTTCCTCTTCGTCGGTCGAGTCTTCGTCTTCATACGCGTCCAGGAAATTCTTTTGCGCTGCTGCGAATTGTTTCATGATAGCCTCTTGACGGGCTCGCGCGGCTGCTTTCTTGGCCTTTTCCTTTTCCTCGGCCGACCCGGGTCCAGAATCGTCCGTGACAATGCGAGAAGCCTGAACCACGTTCGGGACATGTTGAGCAAACCTATCCAGGCACCACGAGACGCGGGCCCGAAGAAGCTTGAACCGATCCCGATTCTCGAGCGAGCACAACAACTCGATCAATGTCACTTTGGTATTCGGAGCCGGCTCGTCCACCTCGAGTTTAGTCGTCGCCGCCGCAGCAGACCACGTTTCGGGCTGTTCGACCAATCCGAGCATAACGAGATGCAAAGCCTGGTCCAAAACCGCGTCCGCAGACGGAGGAGGCGCGGTGCCCGACCGCTCGGCGAGAACGACAATTCCCCACAGCGCGAAAAACACCATCCGGAGCACGCATTCTTTTCCCCATAGATCCGCCAAACCCGCAAACGGACCCGCGTCGAGCTTGAGCGGACGGGGCTCGACGACAGCTGCCGACGGGTCCTTGGGATTCAGCCGCTTGCGCAATATCAAGTCGACTTCTTCACGCCTGTTTCGCGTATAGTGGAAAAAGAACGGATTGACCTCGTCGTAGCATTCCGGTCGGAGCTCGTACCGCCCACCCTGGGCGTCGAAATTCGCGACCGAGCGCAGGGCAGCATCAAATGCCGACTCGTCAGCCAATCGCTCGGCCACACGCTTGGTGAGTTCGGTATAGGTACATGCGCCAGCGCTAGACCGTGTACGATCTCACGCCGGACAGGCGGAGCGCGCGAGTGTTCAGAGAGCAGGGTGATGAGGACATAGAGACATTCTTCGACCATGGCCGGAAGCGCGACGCCGTCGTACAATGCATGAACGAGGTTTCCGGAAAAGAATTCGAGCAGACTGAATCGGTCGAGCATCGTAACGATTACGAGCTCGGGATCGAGGATCATGAGGAAAGATTGGAGGAGGAACACGTCCGAGTCATAGCACAACTCGCGGAGCATAAAGTCTCGATAGTGGAGCAGCTGTCCTCGAATCGCGAAACCGTTTCGGACCCAGAGTCCACATCGGATTTGAGCAACCATGACAATCACTACAAAAAAAAATCAGAAAAATCCACACAACCCACACGCGACTCACCTCTCAGCGGGAAATCCAACACAGTCAACGCCCCACGCGGACTCATATTCTTCAAAACAACCCCCCGGAGCGCAGGCTCACTCAATCCCTTGATCGCCTTGAGGTTCTCCTCTCCCAAAAGCTCTTCATGTTTAAACAACTCGGCCAACAGCCAATGCAACGAGTGGTGAAAGCTCACCCACTCGCTCGAGACATCAAACTGCAAAATCTGCCACTCGCGACCGGCAAATGTGACGTCGTGCCACCGGACTTGGTACTTGGCCGGATCGAGGTGCGATTCGGCGAGGGTGCAGATGACGAGGATTTGGTGCGTGACGGTTTCAATGGCGCGGACGAGGTCGGAGGTTGTGCCCTTGGCGAATGCTTCGCCCACTGCGCGGACGATGCGGACGAGGGAGAGCGAGGCGTTGAAGACGCTTATCCAGGCGTCGGTTTCGTATTCGACGTGGCTCGAGGCGGCGCGGCGTTGGGCGTTGGCGCCAAAAAAGAGGCGGCAGAGGCGGAGAACGTGGTTCAGGGGGTCTTGGGTGGTGGCTACGTGGAGTTGGACGGGTGGTGTGGAGACGAGGTAGCGGAGGTCATTAAAGACGGAGGTGATGCGTTTGCTTCTAAATGGGAATGATTCAATGTCTAGTGTGGGAATGGGTTGGCCAGGACGTGGTGGGGGAAGGGGGGCGATGCGTTTGTCGTCGATTTGGTTTGTGAAGAATGCTGTCAAAAGAGAAAGAATTCGAGGAAGGAGTGCATTGTGTTTGACGATGTAACCCGCGACCGAGGGGACGGTGAATAGTTGGACGGCAAAGTACTTGATGCTCGTCTCGACTTCGCGATCTACAAGAAGGTAGGCGTCCACAATGCGATGGTAGACCGAGGCAAAGTGGGTGGCTGCGAGGCGTCAGACCAGTCGAAGGAATTCACAATTTACTCACCAACAGTCAACTTGTGCTCGTGGCTCAAAGTCAGGACCGACACATAAATCTGCTTCAAATGCAACCTCGGTCGCTTCCAAAGTCGGGTATGATACAAGAATAACCAATCGATCCGGGCGGGGTCCTTGAGTTCGGCATACACCCTCGAGGCATCCGGACTCGTCGCAAGCGAACTCGAGTCTTTCTTTCGAGGTGCGAATAGCTCGGTGGCGATAATCTCACGCAACACGACGCCATCGGGTCCAATTCGTGCGCTGGTCAGGTCAAGGAGCCACTCGAGTATCACCGCAGCGACTTGCTCCCTAAACGTATCGTACGCACGACGAACAGTGACACCAATATCGATGAGGTTGATGCTGTCGGCGATTTTCAAAAGCTGTTGAACGTCCTCGCTCGTACGAATAACTTCCCGTCCTTCCTGGTCCACGCGGTTGGCAACCTGGATCGCCTCGACCTTGGAAATCTCGGTCGTGTCCATAAGGTGATGGATAACCTCGTCAAACGAGTGCTTCTCGTCGTTCCACAACACGACCGAGAACCGCTCAGTCTGGGCGGGATCGGCAGTCGGATGATGTCGTAGTTCATTGTCATCGTTCGGAGGCGACGCATCGTCGGGGGAAAAGTCCAACGTATCAAGCAAAAAGTCGAGTGCATATCCAACAGTGCGTGCAAGCGAGTCGCGCAGCTCGGGCGGGACATTGGTGCGCGGCCTGTCCCTGGGCTTGGGGGGAAAGTGCGTATAGGGTTGGGTGGGGGGAGGTGTTGGGGCAGGGGGGTGACGTGGGCAGTTGAGGGGCGTGGACCAGGCCTCGGGGTCCCCGCAGTCGCAGCATCCGCCGGGGTGTTGGGTGACCGAGAACGAGATGTTGTGCGAGGCGTGGTCCGTCGCGTGGAAGCACCGGGCGCACATTACGGTGCTGTCGTCCAGTCCACAGTCTCTGCAACCGAGTTAGAGTGTATTAATGGTGGTTAATGGGGGCTTACCTGCACCGAAAGCAACTCTCGCCGCGTTTGAAGATGTGGCCACATCCGCGCCCAGGGGTAGGCAGATCGTCGACTCCGGGGATATTATCGCGCTGGGCGTCAGACAGCAGAACATCTGGCTCGAGTGAAGTCGTCCAGGGAATAAACAAGTGTGCGTGTCCACCCCACATGGCATCATAAAGCTCCTTGAGGACGTCTGCGCGGGTTCCATTGGAAAAGACATGCTTGCGTGAGCCTGGCATCGTCTCGAGCGCAAACCGCAGGCGCGCCAGGGGGTCATTGGGGCGTGTGCCCTGGCTGATCCCAAGCAGCCTGCAAGCTGTCAGATTTACGTGTAATTTATGTGAATTGTGCGATTACCTGGAGAAGTTCATGGTCGTGGCAGGTGGAGAGACGGATTTGGTCATTATTGATTTGATCACGCGCTTGTTCCCCTCGACCACCATGCCGCCTCAACAATTGCAGATGCGCATCGAAAAGGTGGGTATAATATCAATACGCGCTATTACTGCTCATACTATCCTAGATGCAATCCCCAGACTCGGATCTGAGGTAGGTCGACGCGTGGTTGTGGGGATTGTGCTAAGCGGTGCAGGTTCATGGCGCTCAACGATCTGGCCAATGACCTTGCGAAGAACCAGCTCGGAAATCAAGACGACCAGTCAGAGGCAAAGCTCACGCGCCAAGTGGTGTCTCTGTTGGCCGACAAGAACAGCGAAGTCAAGAACCAGGCCGTCAAGTGGCAAGTCCATTGACCATCACCTGGTTACGCTAACCTCTCTCTAGTCTCGGCCAGCTTATCAAGGTCGTCCGGCCAGCACAGATGGACTCGACCATCGACCAGCTCATCGAGTATTCCGGAGGCAAGGACGACGAACTACGCGACATTGCCGGGCTTGGTGCGCCATCTATTACCTAACAATCTCGCGCTAACCCAGTCCAGCACTCAAAACCGTCACCGCCGAGCTCCCACAAGACGGCGCAGTCGCTCCTCGTGCGATCCAGAAACTCGTCCCAAAGCTGTTGCAGCAGCTCAGCACGGTATGCAGCATATACCCACCGCCCATCCCTTACTTATCGCATCCAGGACTCGACCCCACCCGACGCCCTCATCGAGACACTCGCAACACTCACGATCCTCGTCTCCCGGTTCCCGTCGCATGTCCCACCCAAAGAACCCATGGCCGTCCTCACGCCCCTGCTATCCCATGCCCGCCCGGCGGTTCGCAAGCGCACCATCAGCACCATTGGTACGTCCCCACTTGCCTCATCGACCCATCTCATCTCCCCCCAGCCAGCTTTGTCCCCAGCCTCCCCGACGACGAAACCCAAGAATTCATCAAGTCGACTATCCTCCCCGGTCTCGCTTCGTCGGGCGTCTCGCTGGACAAACAACGCACGACCGTGCACCTCGTTGCATCCGTTGCGCGCCACCTCGCACCCTGTCTCGACGATATCGTCCCGGGCGTGTTGGCCGGAATCGCCAAGGACGACGCTGAGCTGCGTGAAGCAGGTCTCCAAGCGCTCGAGCTCGTTACTTTACGCTGTCCGACCGAGACCACGCCGTTTTTGGAGGATTTGATCAAGGTCGGGACGACGTATATCAAGTATGATCCTAATTATGCCGAGGACGAGGACGAGCCGATGGAAGATGCCGATGAAGACGAGGACGAGGACGAAGATCAGGACCAGTACTCGGACGATGAGGACACGAGTTACAAGATTCGACGGTCAGCGACCAAACTTCTTGCGGCAGTCATTTCGACTCGGCCTGGGATACTGGCCGAGCTATATTCGAGCGTTGCCCCAGTGCTGATCTCGAGGTTTGCCGACCGTGAGCCTACGGTGCGATACGAAGTCTGGTCGGCGTTTACGGTCCTACTTCGTCAAACGCGTCAGTTCCTGGCGGACAAGTCCAACTACAAGTACAGCGACAGCAACGGCGACGAAGACGACGAGAGGAACTATACGCCCCTCGAAAAGGCTCAAGAGCTCGTTGCGACCGTCACCGGCCTAGTCCCCAAGATCCTCAAATCGATGCTCAAGACCTTGTCCCCAAAGAGCGCACCCCCAGTCCAGGCCCTGGTGATTCTCAATACCCTCCTATCCCAACTCCCTCAAGGCAGCCCACGAAAGTACCTATTCAAAGACGAGCACAAGACACTCGAAGAGTTCACCGAGCCACTGTACAAGATCCTCGTCAACCCCGAGGCCCTACCTACACTCCTACACTTGATCCCACAAGCCCTTCCCCCAGCCGACGTCCAAGCCAAACTCATCACCCTGACGCACGAACGCCATCCCCGCGTCGCAGCCGACGCCCTCCGCGCAGGAATCCAAATCCTCGACCAAATGGGATCCGAGGCCGCAATCGACTCGAACAACGAGTTTGCCAACGCAATCCAAAAAGAAGCCCGGGAACGACTCAAAAACTCCAGTACCGACGCCACCGTTCGCGAGTACTCGGCCAAGGTGATCGGTGCGCTCTTGAGTGGGAGGTTTGCGTGTGATCCCGAGGATTGGGAGTTGGTGCGCCGTGCGGGGGCGGTGAGCGTCGTCAAGAGTGTGCCGATTGCGCTTGCAGAGAGAAACCCTAATGGGCGGTACGAGATTGCTGAGGAATGGCTCGAGGCGAATGTCGCGTGGTGTGTCGAGTTGGTCAAAAAGGGTTCTTCGGCGAGCAAGGTCGAGGCGATGGATTGCTTGAAAGTTCTTTTGCACGAGTCGTACGTCTGTCTTTGGTTTATGTACTCACGACTGACTGGGGTCCAGTGGCGCAGCAGTGTCCGGAGAGGACCAGCCCACACTGATCGCAAACCTCGTACCAAATCTGACGACAGCCGACCCAACGCTCCTCGTCAACTCGCTCTCCCTCCTTACCTACCTCCTCAATCAAAGCCCCGAAGAGTGGTTCGCGCCCATCGAGAAACAAACCCTCTCGAAAATCTACCCGCTCGCGTGCGAAACCCTGCTCGCCTCGTCGCTCGACGCTCTCCTCAGCTTTTTCTACGCCCTCGCAAGCGCAGACGAGCAAATCGCGAGTCATCTCGTGGGCGGACTCAAGATTGCGTACGAAAGGTCGGGTGGGGAGGGTGTGAGCAAGGCTGGCAACGTGAGCAAGTGTCTTGGGGCGGTGGTTAGAGCCCAGAGGCCGATTGCGGCGGGGACGATCAACGAGTTTGCCAAGCATATCAAGGTACGTTTGGGCTGTGTTTGCGAGGACAGCGGTTGATGTTTTGGTAGCCGACGACCAAGGTCTCTCAGGGATCGTTGTTGTTGTGTTTGTTGACGGTGGGCGAGATTGGGCGGTTCATGTGAGTGGTTTGGCCTGCATGTGGATGGGACTGATGGGGGTGTAGTGACATGTCCAACCAGCCCGAAGTGTTCGAGCATTCCCTTGGTTTCTTCAAGTCCGAGTCGGAGGAAATCAGGACCGCTGCTGCGTTTGCTGTTGGTGAGTAGCTCCATCGTTGATCCGCTTTGGAGTAATCAACGTCCGAGACAGGCAACATTGCAATCGGCTCTCAGGAGAGGTTCCTGCCCGTGATTGTGAAGCAAGTGCAAAGCGACGATGAGAAGCGACTATTGTCCATGCATGCGCTCAAGGAGGTACTGCACTAGGCCAAATCCACGCGCATATATGCTGACAATATTCGCAAGGTCGTTTCCCACTGCTCACAAGCCCACCTCGAGACCATTGCCGAAAGCCTCTGGCAACCCCTCTTCGACACTGGGTCCACGCACGAAAACGCACTCAATATTGCTGCATCCTGCCTCGGCAAACTCACCACTACCAACCCGGCACGGTTCCTTCCCCCGCTCGAAGCGCGCCTACAAGATCCCAGCCCGACCGTACGTGCGCTTGTCGTGTCTGCGATGCGCCATATGTTTGGGTTCGAGGGAGGCCGAGGCGAATTGGACGAGCTCCTCAAGCCGTTTGTGGTTGTGTTTTTGGGACTGTTGGATGACAAGGATTTGGTGCGTCCCAGTGCTTCCCAGCCGAGTTGAAATTGACTGTTGGGCACAGAACGTCAAGCGCTTGTCATTGGCTGCACTCAATCAAGCTGCGAGGAACAAGCCTCGATTGATCGAGGACCAGCTCCCCGCCTTGCTGCCCAAGCTATACGACGAGACTACGCCCAAGCCCGAGCTCATCCGTATCATGGAGATGGGCCCGTGGAGGCACAAGATCGACGACGGTCTCGAGGCGCGTAGGACCGCATTCGAGACGATGTACACCTTGCTCGACACGTCCCTGTCCAAACTCAACTTGCACGAATTCCTCACAATCGTTTTGCGCGGCCTTTCGGACGAATCAAATGAGGTCAAGGTGCTCTGTCACATGATGCTCCACCGACTCTCCCAAGTCGCGCCCTCGGCTACGGCTCAGCGCCTCGACGAGACCGTCGAACCACTCCAGGCTGCGATGAAAGAACCCGCCGTGGACAAGAACACCGTCAAGCAGGACTTGGAGCAGGCCGCCGAGTTGCAGCGAAGTGCACTGAGGGCTGCGGCCGCATTGAATGGCGTGGCGGGGTTGAGCCACGGTGGTGCGCCCAAGTTTGCCGCGTTTGTCGAGGGGTTGGAAAAAGGAAAGTGGGCGGGAGAATTTAGGGAGCAGAGGACGTGAGAGTAGACAACGAATGTGAAGTACAATTTAAAATATATTCTCGACCTTTTGGTTGTTCGTCAAGTTGTTAGCAGTTTTTACAGGAAGGAATGTATGGCCTTCTGTTCACGCATGGCTGGTTGAATACGTTAGCGCCCGTCGTTTGCGCATTTTGGGGCTCTCCTTTTCCAGCGCACCGTACTTGATTACCACCATGGACATCTGCGTCGATGTCCTCATAAACGAACTCGATAGAGCAATCAGCGTTCTGAGTGATGCACTCGAGCGTTATGTTGCCACTTGTCTGCATATTAAATTCTACTGTCAACAGACCGTGAGTGTTCTTCAAACACTGTCCAATCGTGTCGCCCAAGAACTTGACTCCGCGACCAGCTACAAAAAGAAGATAGGTCGAGACAGGTCTAGTATCAGTCAGTTCAGGGATTACTCTTCTCACAACGCACACATTCAATCGCACCCTGTCCATACGATTGTTTTACGGGTGGCACCCTGCTTCGTAGCGACGCATGTATTTCCACCAAGGAACCCATAGATTAATTGACCGTTAATTGCCTGTCGTTAAGCTTGCCGAAAAGGGTACCAGTCCGGCAGCCTACTGGTGGGATTGAGTTTTACCATTAAAGCCTTGACTCGCCGTTCGCTTCTTGGTCATTCGTCACACCCTCTAGCTTGTACCCAATGTTAGAGAGTATGAAATTCCTACACTAGTACTATGGCCAACAACTCATCAGTGTCCAAAAATGCGAGCTTCTAAAGCTTCGGTTGGCTGACAGGGCAGTCTCAAGACACGGAATTAGGCCATGCTGCGATACGCCCCAGGCGCATACAGCAAGTCCCCGATCATTAAACGAGGTTGACTGACCGGATTCTACCTGTAAGGAAGTGCTAAATGTATGAATTTTGTGTACTGTAGATGAAATCACTCGCATCTTACGTCTTACTGTTCTAGTGCAGATAAAATTTACGATTGCCACATCCGAGTACTTGCTCGGACAAGCGCCTGGCGACTGTTGATCGGAATCCGAACATTACAACTCGGGTGTATATACCTTCCAAAGCGCTGCCTTGACTTCGATACTATTTCCAGAGTCCAACCGCGCAATGCTCGAGCTCATTGCGGAACTTGGTGTCTCGAGCCGCCTATTTGAGGTCGCACTAGACAGATACCTTGCTGCATGTTCGGCTATCCAAACATATTATTCGGAGTGCTCTACGTTTACAGAAATCCCTCGAACACTTTCAGACTGTGTCGCCAGCGAGTTACTAGCTATCTCGTCCTATGAAACAAACGTTAAGCGCGCAAAATCGATAATAGGCCAAGCTCAAAACTGCACTCCTAGTCTCACACCGATTCACACACTTCCCCCGGAAGTTCTTACTCGCATCTTCCAGTTAGTCGTTGACACTTCCTGTAATATAGACATTGAGACTAGCGAAGCCACATCGCCTCCAAAGTACCCTGCCCGTCTAACCCAAGTTTGCTCCCACTGGCGCATTATTACGGCCAATTCCCCATCACTTTGGACCCACATTGATCTCACGCATTTCCATTCCTCAACCCAAAAGTTCGTGGATCACGCAAAGGCTTGCGTTACTCGGGCGGGAGATGCGCTCTTAGATATTCACATCCGGGTCCCAGCTCCCCATGACAGCAATGATGAGCAGATTTTACTCAACTTTCTTTCCTCTGTTGCGGCACGTTCTCGATCAGTCGAGTTGGCGATACCACGGACAATTGAGGATTTTGACGATATCCTTTTTGAGTCCATCTTTCGAGATTTCAAGCCGGGAACCCTAGTCCAGCTGGCGATTACGGATCACGGCCCCTATACTCCAGACTTCTTTCTTTTATCCGACGAACCTGAAGACGAGGATGCGGATATTTCTCCTCAAGGCTTGTTCCTCATGATGGCACAGGAAGCTTTCGAACAACTCATGCTCCCTATCAGCGTGCTGCGGCTAGATGGACTGTATCCTCGGTGGACAAGCCAGGCGTATCATGGGCTCACGGAACTTCGCCTCGATCAGCCAATCGGAGAGAGCTTCACCATCACTAACTTGCAACTTTACTCCATACTCATGTCTAGCCCCAAGCTTGTTGTGCTGCATTTTGGACTCCGTATTAAGGCTAGTGGTTCGGATCGTTCTACTACTACACCAGTACAACTCGAGCATCTAGAGGAGCTAAACCTAGGCCTGATACCGAAGAATAGCCAGCTTGAAATATTTTTCCGTATACTAGCTCCAGTCTCAAAGCCATTACATCTAACCATCGAGCTCGATCCATCTACACCTCTCTCTCCCAATTCCAAGAGCAAGACCATTAAGTTTCTCAAGCATTCGAATATTACAAAGCTGCACTTCAACAGCGCAGGGCAAGGGTTGCAGCTTGAAGAATTGCTTCTATTACTTCCTCGCCTTCGTGTTTTGTCTGTGGATGGATTTCGTAATAGGGAGTTGCTTGGCCCACCTACCGAGAACAGTGCCATTCCCTCTTCTTTCCGCTTAGACGTCATTTACATCTTAGACTGCCGGTTAGAACTCAGCTATATTTGCTCCATGATGAAACGATATCCAGCTGAAGCAATGGTTCTTTGGGAGTCTGACCTGTATCGTGCCGACATGCACCTAGACGATGACCTCGCCAAGACAGAGCTATGCACAAATCTCGCTCATATCGTGAAAATAATCGAATTCAAGAAGGAAGCCCCTAGCATAAGCTAGTTAATTCATTGGCAAATTAATGGATACTTTCAGGTACGCATTTTCCATTCATGAACCAGCATTCATTGAATTCTTGTCATACTGAGGAGTTTCACAATGCTACAAACATCATGATAAAATGTCTCTTCGCAAGTATTTCAACTGTTGGTCGATGAAGGGCGGCCTGAGCTCGATTCCAATGCGCATATACCTTGTTTATACACGTGCATTGTGCCTCTTCTATTCGCGCCCGTGACCCTCATTCAGATCGAGAGGATTGCATCTACAACTTATCGGGGCAGTTTTCAACTATGGGGAAAAGTTTTGGTTAGTACAGAGTCTAGCACGTGCGATTATTCAATCTTCGTCGGGGACCCGCACGGAGTTGAGCATGAATGGGGGAGGTCTGCAGGTATTACATATTCGACGTCGAACCCCAATGACAATACCACGACGTGAACTATGTCTAAGGTAGCTCGGTTCATTCATAATCACAACGACATCGCGGTCGATAATTAGGTACAAGAGTTGACTTATCTGATGACGCGGGATTCGACAGAAGATAGAGCGTGAGTCAAGTCGGATGGGTCGATTTCCACTTATATTATACTAACGAATTTGAACTCGTATATATAGTCTGCCCTCGTGATGTGTGGAATAGCAATCCTACACAGAGGAGGCGATGGCGCTACAGAAGGAACCATCTGTTGACGATGCCAAATACGACCAATGACGCACTATTACACTGAGTCGAAAAAGAAATGCACACGTGACCTAGATCAGTGCATATGGACAGCGACGAGCGATAGAGGGTTCGGGTGGCTTAGCTGCGTTAGTATAACTTGTAGATAACCTGTAATAGTCCATTTATCCCAATTTCCAGGATGTTCCCAGCATTTCCCGACATTGTAGGGCCGAGATACAATCAGAGCGGCTGTGCATTTCTTTTTCAGGTTTGCACTGGTGGGGCATAATCTCGATATGCACTACGGGGCGCTGGTTTTAAAAATGAGGGAAATACATAAAGTCATTCTTTGATAGTATGTAATACACTATATGGAATCTGAGCTACGTTTATTATAGACAAAAATGAAAATGAAAATGGTAAGCCCAATGAGTTCAGTGTCTCATACCTCTGTAGGCATGGACATTGGGCAGTTGACTCATTAGGAGAAGTGGTAGAATTGCATCATTTAAGTCTATGTGAGCTGCTCGCAAATTTGCATGTTGCCTCATGCTACTTGAGGGATGGGTGTTGTGCTGTGGCTAAAGTTGCAGCAGAGATACAGGACGACACACGTCTCCTGAGCACACCAATTTTGGCAGGCATATGCGCATACACTATTATATTACGCATGCCAAATCTCAGCCGGGAGGTCCTTCTCGGACAGGAGTTAAGGAGCAGTTATTTTCAGGACAGCGCTTTCTATTGCAAAATACTATGAAATAGGCCTAAAGAAAATGATTCTGAAAGTAATTGATCCTTAACTCCTGTCCGAGAAGGACCTCCCGGCTGAGATTTGGCATGCGTAATATAATAGTGTATGCGCATATGCCTGCCAAAATTGGTGTGCTCAGGAGACGTGTGTCGTCCTGTATCTCTGCTGCAACTTTAGCCACAGCACAACACCCATCCCTCAAGTAGCATGAGGCAACATGCAAATTTGCGAGCAGCTCACATAGACTTAAATGATGCAATTCTACCACTTCTCCTAATGAGTCAACTGCCCAATGTCCATGCCTACAGAGGTATGAGACACTGAACTCATTGGGCTTACCATTTTCATTTTCATTTTTGTCTATAATAAACGTAGCTCAGATTCCATATAGTGTATTACATACTATCAAAGAATGACTTTATGTATTTCCCTCATTTTTAAAACCAGCGCCCCGTAGTGCATATCGAGATTATGCCCCACCAGTGCAAACCTGAAAAAGAAATGCACAGCCGCTCTGATTGTATCTCGGCCCTACAATGTCGGGAAATGCTGGGAACATCCTGGAAATTGGGATAAATGGACTATTACAGGTTATCTACAAGTTATACTAACGCAGCTAAGCCACCCGAACCCTCTATCGCTCGTCGCTGTCCATATGCACTGATCTAGGTCACGTGTGCATTTCTTTTTCGACTCAGTGTACCTAATAAGCATAACCCGCTAGTTGTAACTTGAGGTCAAACCACCACCAGCTTTCTCATAGCACCCTTATGTTCTGTCATGCTCGAACTGATTGAAGAACTCACCGCTGCAAGTGGTGCTCTCAGCTCTTCTCTAGCCCGATACCTTGGAGCATGCTCCGCTATCCAAAACTACTATGCGCAGACCACGGTCGCTGGGATCCCTCTCGCGCTTTCAGAGCACATCGATCAGGAGGTAGCCTCGGCTTGTGTCTATGAGACCAATGCCAAAAGAGCGAAAGCAATTATCAGTCGGGCTAGAAACTGTTCAGCCACGGTTGCACCCATACACTCCCTTCCCGCTGAAGTCCTAATTCGTATTTTCTACCTAGTCGCTGGCAGTCGCCCTTGTAACATTGAAATCCGTGATAACAGCGGCAAGAATACATCAATGCCCAAGTATCCCGACTATTTGTCCCACGTGTGCTCCCGCTGGCGCCAGATCGCGCTGGACCTGCCAACACTCTGGTCCCACATCGACCTCCTCGACCTGCACTCGCTTGGTTCAGGATTTCTCGCTCGCGCGGAAACGTGCGTAGCTCGATCAGCAAGCTTAGAACTAGATGTCCACGTTCGGATTCCTTCGTCTTACGACTTTAGTTATAAAACTGAGCCGTTGCTCGAGTTTCTCGGCTCTATCGCAACACGCGTATGGTCTTTCGAGCTGGCATTGCCCGAAACCATCGATGAGTTTGAGCATTCCATTTTGGAATGTTGCTTCGAAAAATTCCTACCGGGAAATCTCACTCAACTCACCGTGACCAACAGCAGTGGTGATGCTCCAACAGTTGTCGAGGTTGCCGAGCACGAAGATGATGTCGACGTTGA
The DNA here is from genome assembly GCA_037039685.1 of Ceratobasidium sp. AG-K. Classification (NCBI taxonomy): domain Eukaryota; kingdom Fungi; phylum Basidiomycota; class Agaricomycetes; order Cantharellales; family Ceratobasidiaceae; genus Ceratobasidium; species Ceratobasidium sp. AG-K. The sequence continues at coordinate 2,809,746 of JAWNGF010000004.1, read as the reverse complement.
TAGCCTATGGATTCAGGTCTCCGAGGAGCGTGCCGAAGACCTCTTGAAATCCGTGACGGTCTTGAGGTTGGACGGCATGTATCCCCGATGGTATAGTCCTGCGTACAACGGGCTAGTGGAACTCCGCCTTGCATGCTCACGTGCACCGAGGTTTCAGATCACCAGGTGGGAGCTTCGGGAGGTCCTAGACCTGAACCCAAACCTACGCGTTCTTGAGTTTGGCCTCGATCTCTTGGAGCAGCTGCCCGAGCACATGGGCGGCTCCAGTGATCCACCGCCAGTCCGTCTAAAAGACTTGGAAGTTTTAAGTATAGGATCCCTTGAATACGAACAGCTTCAATGCCTTCTTGGCTTGCTCGATGTTGGTCCAAAGCCGCTGCAATTAACGATGCGCTATCACGCCCGATCCCCCCTCTCGACTCGCAAGGACAAAGTCGTCAACTTTCTCAAGACTACGAATATCACTCGACTTTGGGTCAAGGGAATGAGCGAGTACCCAACTTTCGATGAGCTACTAAACCTGTTACCTCGACTTCGAGTTCTAGTGCTTGATGGAATCATCAATCTCCCTCAGCAACTTGAAGGAGCACCCTCGCTGTCCCTCTCCGAACTTTGCCAACGAGACCGTGCACTCTACCCCTCCTATCGGCTAGATGCATTCTACATGATGACTTCCTTTGTCCCGCTGGACTATTTATGGAAAACGCTCGAGAAATATCCTATACGTGAATTTGTGTTCTGGGGAGGGAACGCCATGAATGGCGGTGCGAGGGTAGAAGGGAAGGACGTCGAAGATGCACTGTCCAGACTCTGCCCTTCCGTGAAACGTACTGGTTATGACGACCCAAGACCAACAGCGGGCTGGGAGTAAACCCCTCATTGGCCCACGATTTAGTTGCTCAGGTTGTGTATGTTGCGTATCTACCATCCATAATAGCTCTTGTTCAAACAAAAAGCTTCTATCCTAGTTTGATTCCCCCGAATTATACCTTCTTTAACGGGAATGCATGAACTAAGACTCGTGACGGTGGCGCATGCGCTGGGCAATGTGAAACACTCCCGATAGTAACAGTTTTCAACAAGTTTGCGTCCCTGACGCTACCGCTTATTGCATTTGAGCCATTGGTATGATTCTCAGATGTGCTCCTAACCAAGTAGTAAGTTGTATGCAATCGCATATAGCTGCGTGATCCCTAGAGAGCGATCTGTATAGAAGTTTTATATGAGAGTCGCGCGCCTAACACCTCTACCCTTATTGGATGCTTACGTAATTGTAGCCACCTGCTTCCATCCATGACTGTCATCGCGCTCACGTCTCCCAAAAAAAAACATGCTCGAACTTATTGAAGAAGTTTCTGCGGCAAATAGCTTGCTCACTACCGTTCTGGATTGATACCTTGATGCTTACTCTGCAATTGAAGTCCACTACGCGCAACCTAACTCGCTTACCGGTGTCACTCATGCCTTTGCAGTATGTATCAGTATCGAGTTGTCAGAGTTGCTATCCTTCGAGATCAGATAAAGTAAGCAAAATCGATTATCAGTCGGACTAGAAATCTTTCGACTGCTCTCACACCAACCCATTCACTTCCTTCGGAGATCCTAGCTCGCATATTCCACATAGTCGTGGGGACTACCTGTGGGATAAATATCGATTGCATCACGACATCACCTCCAAAATACTCAGACTTTCTTGCCCGCGTCTGCTCTCGCTGACGTCAGCTCGTGATCAGCTTGCCCACACTCTGGACCCACGTTAATCTCATCCACTTTCATCCTTCGAGCCAGAAATTTGTCGATCGTGCCAAGACTTTTGTATCACTGGAAAGCAATTTGCCATTGGATGTCCACGTGCGAATCCCAATCTCGAATGACATCCGTTGTGAGAACGTAATACGACACCTCATTCCCTTGGTTGCCTGCTCAAAGCACTCTAGCCAGGAAACATAGTACACCTTGAGATTACAGACCAAGGACAGTACACGCCAGACTACCTATCTACTTCATACGATGGAGATGATGACGATGAGGAGGTTCGGAGCCACCGCAAGCAACCTACTCCAGGTCGCTCTGGCGCGATATGCCGGTGCTTGTACCGTAATTCAGCCTACTATAGCCAACTATCGCCAAAGCCCCGTGTCCCTCAAGTTCTCCGGGACGCGGTTACAAGCGAGCTTGCTTCGGCCACTTCTTACGAGGCCAACATCAAGCAAGCCAAGTCAATCATTGGCCAGATCAGAAATTGCTTCAGCACACTTACTCTTATCCATGCAGCAGGCCTATCATGGAATTTCCGAGCTTCGGCTTGAACGATCACTCGAAGGAGTCATAGAGACTACGTACTTCCATTTGCCCACGTCCTATCGAACAGTCCAAAGCTTCGCGTCCCGAGCTTGGATCTTGACGTTATAGACGACGGCTTGGGATTGAGCACTGCCGGTAAAGCTCCTGTGCATCTTGAAGACTTGGAAGTGTTGAACTTGGATTCCCTCGAAATTACCCAATTGACGGGCGTTTGCCGTTTATTTACCTGTGGTCGACGCCGTTGCAGCTGACCTTCAAGTATGACCTCAGTACCACACGAGCATCAGCCTCCGAAGTATCTGTTCCACGATTCCTCAAGCATTCGAACATTACAAGACTTCATATCGCCAACCTTGAGAAATAGACTCAGCTCGAAAAGTTGCTTGCTTTCCTCCACCATTTTCAGGTCTTGGCACTGGACTATTTACCTGCGGCGCCGGTCGGCGGTTTGACTTTTAACAGTAATCGGAGCACCGCCCCCCAAACATACATTCGGCTCAATAAGCTTTACCTTGTGAACTGTCGGATGGATATTAGGTGTATATACGGGATGGCAAAAGAAATCACCATTCACGCATTGACTTTTTGGAAATCTCTGTTTAGCCGAGACGGCAAAGACGTTTTGTCGTACCGTATCTTGGAAGAGCTCTCTGTGGCCTTTCCTGTCGTCGAATTTGTGAGATCTATTGAGCCTGGCTCCCTCGAGGCCTGGGAGTGATTTAGGTGATGATTGGCGAGAGTTGTTTCGATTCACCGCTCGGAAATCATGTACTGCATGTATGTATGTGTGATTGCATTGGGAGATTCATTCGGTTTGACCCATTGTATATACCACAATGATATCCCCAGCCCGTTGCAAGCTCTCATAGTGGCACTTTAACCCAGCTCAAACACTTCCAGTGGCCGAATTATGCGCGGACACCTAGCTGTCGTAGCGCAGGACGTAAGACACAGGGACTGCCTCGGCACTCATTCATGCTTCGCCTCTGCTAATTTCTACTAGGCCCTACGTGTTTTCACAATTTCACCAGGAGGTATATAGTCATCACCTCACACGACTACCCCCATGATATTACCCAATTTAGGTGTTTTATGGCTATACGGACCTGTCTTCGGGTGGCCTGTTGCGTTGTTTGGTCGATCAATCTAGCGACGGTGCCTCTTGATTTGCGCCTGCCAGAGCCAATCACCATGATCGTTGTGGCCCGTGATAACCACACCCACCAACCACACCACACCCAACGACATAAGCGACACTTGGCTCGCGGTAACAGAGCCACGAGCTTGTCTGGCGACGCACGTGAGGCCCAGACGTAATAGCCACGAGGCGGAGTATCCAAATTCGGGCTTCCACCACACAGGTCACAATGTCCTTCTCCCAAACCTGCGTTCGGCCAAGGCTTCTTTTTGGCAGATTCATTCAAGCGTACTGCAAGGTGAGCTTCGTTTACACGATATTCCCCCTTAGTTGACGCGTCAGTCACCGTAGCGCGAGGATTCTTATCACAAATCGACATTGGACCTTGATGGATATTTAGGGAATAACAACGGAGCATTCACCTCGAACCGCGCCAAAGCGTCCTCCCTAGATTCCCTACACGATGTTAATAGCCATATACACTTGGAAGGAAGCAATATTGTCGGCGATTTGCCTACGAGGAGTCCTGGTCGAAATCACGCGACGTATGACCTGGATATTTGCCTATGTAACAAGGATGGGGAACTCGAATGGGTTCAGCAGTACGTGTCATGCCCTTCTCTTTTCAGCCCTGACTGACATTGGCCACTAGTGATGGTATTTTTGCTCGCGACGGTGTGATTATAAAGGCGGCCGAGGGCATTCCTGGAGCTGGGTTGCTTGTTGCATTATATCACTACAAGAACGGGAATCCGGTATGCATTTGTTTCGTATGCCCTTGCACGACATGCAAAACTCATCTCTGGACAGGATCACGCAAAACGTGCAGTGACAATTTCCGGCAAGGGCTTATTCGCCATATTGTTCGGAGCCATTGGAATTCAACTTGGCTCGTTCGATCCCTCGGCAATATTCGCCGTTGCCGCGTTGTCCTTCTTTGGGACCATCATCGCCGATCTCGTTATCGAAACCTACGGTCGGGCATGGATTAAAAGCAAGAGGATTGCAGCAGAAATACCAGACCGAAACTGGACGAGTACGATTGTGGACGGACTTATCGCGGGGGTAGCCGTTGGTATTGCGACAGGCATTGCTCCTCACGCTGAGGGTGTAGCCGCACGCGCCATTCAAACTACCACTCAGTTCCCAGAAGAACTTATGGTGGCGGAATTTGAGTTGTTATCGATCCAGAGTCTGGTGACCAACGGTCCCAGACTCGCAAAGGAGATTGCCAAGGCGGGAACGGGAGGAGTAGTACGGGCTACTGGGTTCGGGATTCAGGATTATGCCACTCGGTTCGTTACTTTCGGTGGTAGTTTATGGTACCCAGAACTGACACCTGAGCCAGCGGTCCCCAATCTGGAACCACAGACCCACTGGGCAATGAAAGGTAAGTGCAGACCTCGATGACCAGCCTAACCTTAACGTTGCCCGTCCTCAAAGGTCGGGAATAACTCCGGGCCATTACTATATCAGCAATTTTCAGACCGGCCAACTACTTCAATTTATCATTTCGCAGAATACTGGCCGACCATGTGTCCAAACAGCCCACGGGAATTTTAAGAACAGCCAGCTGGTATGGCTCCTCAGCTTGTGATTACATTTCGGGACTTGACATCTTATCCAGTGGATTATTGAACAAGGTCAATCAGGGTACAAAATTCGCGCCTATTTTCCGGGCGCATACATTGGCTATTCCCCAACTGACAACGTGGAGGGTTCGGCCCCACCTATTGTTGCGCCAGACGCCGCAATAGAATTCAAGATTGTAGGCAACCGTCGGGAAGGGTTTGTGTGAGTTGCTCGGGCGCCTCGTGATCGAACTGGATTTACGAAGTCGGTTGACCCCAGGTTCACGCCGATCGTGGACACTCCCAACGGCCTTGCTTTGGGCGTGGATGGTTCCGATACCGAACCAGCTTTAGTGTATTTTGCCGCAGACAATGGCACTGCACAACAGCGATGGCTAATTGAGGAGGACGATGGGATGGACGTACTGAGCTTGTATGTTTCTCCCCCTTCTCTCCTTACGTAAACCTAATATATTCGCTCTGCCCTGCAGACATGAAGGGCCGGTTCCTGCCAATACGCTCTTACGAGTTTCCGATGCACCAACTAAAACACCTCTGCGTATTGAGGTTCCTCGTAAGAAAGGATTCATGGGCTTGCTGGCAGGAAAGGGTAAATCGAACCTGGAGCCAAATGTACGTAAACTCGGCTTGCCAACGCATCCGTACCTAATTCTTCAACCATACATAAACTCCAGTGGATCCTCGAGGCTGGGTTTGATGGGTACTACCTTAGGCACGTCGCGTCTGGGCTCTACGCTACGACGTTAGACAAAGACCACGACAACGTCAAGAATCGACCCCTGGTACTCTCCCCTCAAGGGATTGAGTTTGTATTGTCTGGCGATGATGAAGGTGGTTATTCGTAAGTTATATATCTGATTTGGCATCGAAAATATACTTATCAGGTCCGTGTTTAGTATCGTACAGGCCTCGGATTCCAAATACGCTATCAAGTTGGACGAGGATCACTCAGACTCAAATACTACTGCCTACCTCGCTTGGCAACTCGACGATGCCCACCCCAAGTGGCACTTTGAGAAAGTAGATTCGGATTAAATAGATGTTGTAGACTGGGTTTCTGGCTCTGGTTCACCTCACGTGAGGGTTCATCTAGTGTGTAGTTTTTTGAAGGGGTTATATATGCAGATATGCTGCCCAGCATAAGTGTGCACCAAGCGTCTCACTACTAATTATTGTTCTAGTTAGGATCAAAATGAGGAGATATTTTTTCAGTGTATCATGAAAGCCAACAAGAAAGTAGGATTGCAACTCTGTTCGCACAATTAACCCCGCTCTACCGCAGATTTTAGCCGCTCAACAGTTCGTTCCGAACCCAATAACCCTAAGATCTCCACTACGCTGGGACCAACCTATTCTCAGAACTTAGTACCTATATAATACCCCCAGATCGCGTATCAAGCCTACCTTGGATGCACTAAGCGCATGTCTGAGCGTGTTCATGATGTCTTTATTCTGTACGCCTAATTCGGACTTGATCCTCCCTACCGCGTCGTGAAGCACTTTTGGGTCTGTGAATGAGACCGACTTCAATTCTTTGAGAGCCTGCCGGATGATTCGCGCTATACAGGAATTAATCCGGAATATATGCGGCGTAATTGCAAGAATACACACAATATAAGTCGCCTTGAACGTTTTTTCGTAATGCAATGGCGGGCTGGGTGGTATAATCGGGTTCATCGAAAAGATAGGGCGCAGCCGTGGCTATGTCTCGCAGTATTATCACTCGGTCCTGAGCGGATCAGCTACTATCCACGGAGAGGATAGGAGTTTGCTCACAGAAAGTACCCGAAGCACCTCGGATATGTATTCATTTGTACACCACTGAGGCCGACTCGGGTGGATTTCAGTTTACGCACAATGAAATTGTCACGCAAGGGGGGCTTACACGTTTGGATAGGTTTCTCTAATAATTTTGGCCGCACGCTCAGTCACCAATGGATTACCGGCATTTGAAGTTGCATTCTGGACCTTTCGGGCGATATGGTGTCGATTGAGGAACGCAAGTTTACCTGGATCAAGAATGTTTCGCCTGTGGGTCAAGTGATTTATATCGAACTTGTGTGACAAGCTAGCCTCAGCATAGGAAGAGAATTGGCTGCTTATGACATACCGCATTGATCAGTTGGTCTAAAGTCAACATATCTTCCGGCGTTTTTGTGGTCTCTGAGGAGTTTTTGCTCGGCTCGTCTTCGTGAAAGGCATTTGACGGACGATGAAGGTTCCAGCCTGCCAGTGCTAGCCAGTTGACTACAGCTTCTGGTTCCCAGCCCTTTTCCTGGGTTGATAAAAATTAGCATGTGCTAAGAGGTGGTCGAATGCTTCGTACCATATAGTCCAAGACTCGCACATCTCCCTTGCGCTTAGACATTTTGGTTCCGTCTGGGTTGAGTAGGAGAGGAAGATGGCCGAACCGAGGAGGTTCCAATCCTAGCGCCGAGTATAGGTCCAGATGAAGTGGTAGAGAGGGAAGCCATTCCTACAAACCGAATTCTTCAGACGCAGCCCCACAGTAGCAAGCCCATTGATCCCACCTCTCCGCGCAATACATGGGTGATCTCCATCTCGTGATCGTCCACTACCGAGGCCAAATGATAAGTCGGAAATTGATCCGACTTGAGAAGGATGGGGTCCGTGGGCAGACTGGCATGTGTATGCTGTACACTTGTCCCGAAAACCAAGTCGGGCTCGGGTTTGACATCCCCAATCACAGTATCCTGGTGCTGACAATGAGCTGCTCGATTAAACACGACCAAAATCAGCTCACATTAAGCCTAACAACATGCTTCTCTCCGGCACGAACCCGCCTGGCAATATCTTCCTCGCTAAGATTCAGGCACGCTCGGTCATAAGTCGAGTTAGATCCTAGTTTTTGAAGTTTTTCTTTGGTCTCTGTCAGCCGATTCGGGCCACAAAAGCACCTGTAGGCGTGTCCCGACTAACTGGGTTGTTAGTGCATGAAGGAAGGCTAGGAAATCAGCTTACGTTCAACAGCTTCTTGGTGTATTGGTGATACAGATCCAAGCGCTCGGACTGGACGTACGGTTTGTGAGGACCATTTGACCCGGGGCCTAGCCATCAGCCATCTCCGTAAGTATACTCAAAGGCGCTCTTTGCGCACACACCATGGTCGTACATAATGCCCGCCCACTCGAGTCCTCTTCTGATATCATCTATCGAGCCTGGAACCAGTCTTGTCTACAAAATTCGATCTCAATCTTTTCCTACGGGTGCCGAATCCACACACACGATCGGTGTCCTCGACCCTCAACACCCATTCGCCCCCCAGTTTTTTCGCCATTATGTGATTGAACAAGGCGGTCCTCAAGCCTCCCAGGTGCAAGGACCCTGTAGGCGATGGAGCAAAACGCAGCCTTGGCAGCCTGTGCATAGCTAGTTATGGATAAAGGATAGGATAGAAGATAAACGTGATTTCGATGGAAGTGTCAATTACAAATTTCGATTGACGTCCAGCGCTTATCCTACACATGTGTTCCTTTGATGGGCAACTGCCCTGCGTGTTGCCACCTCCGACAACATTTAAATCCCGTCCCTCCCTCCCCCTTCGCTCTCCCTTCAGCAATTAACGAACCAAACGACGCGACTCGTCTACCTTCCTAATCTCCATTGATACCCTTGAATTATGGCCGACCCAGAAGGAGTTTGTTGCGGTCTTGAACTCAATCCGGACATTACAGTGAGTCCTTTGTAGAGCTTAGTGGACCTTGATTTACTTGAGCTTCCTCTCTAGGGCATTGGTGTATGTTTTCTCCGCCCCCAAGATTTGGATCGTGCACTGATATGTAATTAACAGGTTAGGGCAGCGCTATACGCTCAAATTCTGCTTGGATGGGTACGTAAGAGTCGTGGAATCTCCGTTTACGAGCTCACAAGGGCGTCCTTTAGTTTATGTCTCTTATCTGGCCAGATACATTCGTCAAGAACGCTCGCACGGCCTACATGACGGCCACAGCGCTTATAATTGCATCTTTCATTCAACTGGAAACCCAAGAATCGGGTCTAAGTCTACTTGACGGAATAGTTGTATCTATGGTATGAACATGTTTCTAATCATGCAATCCGTTCTAATAACATTACTCGTAGATTACTACCATGATGATTACTTTTTCTATCGCCTCGAAGCCCGTAAGCGCCTCTTGTTGACGTCATTTCGTCGTGCTAAACACCTCGCAGCCCCGGGGAAGTAATGGGCCTTCCTCCAGCACGGTGGCTGAGGAGCAAAAATCCGTGACTCGCGGGTTCATGCAATTCTGCTTTACCGGCTTCTGGGCTGCTTGGAGTTTCAACCTGTGGCGTAACCCAGCACGCTTTGGACTTAAAGGAAATAGGGCCAACTGCCCCACCAACTTTGGGGTCACGCTCTCGGTATTCGGTCGAGAAATTCATGCGACTGATCCGGGTATGCGAACTGCCGCGCTCGTACTGCTTTCCATCGGGTTCCTGATTGCTGTCGTGTCGATGTTCTTCAGCTTGGAACAAGTTATGGGTCCTATTCTTAGGAGATTAGAGAAGCCGGATTCTACGAATCCGACAGCGCCCCGAACGCCCCTCTACGATAATCCTAGTGAGTTTACCCAGCTATCCACTCCATCTTACTCACCAACGCCATGACAGTTCTTCAAAACATCCACACGGTCCTGCAGTGCCTGGCTTTCGGGACGTTAATCTACCTGGTCGTTGCAACTGAGAAAACTATACTTAAAAATGACTTGGAGAGGGAAACCGCTGAATGGTCGTATGGACAAACCATCGCACTTATTTTGCTCCTCCAACAGCTGATGGACGTCTTTTCGACATGGGTCGAGAAGAGCGAAGGAAATGACGACGATGACAGTGGGAAAGCAAGCAACCCTATCCTTCCGATGAACAATCTGCCCTCGCAGCCCGCACAGCCCACCCAGGATTCTGCGACATATGGCTCGCCTCCAACCGCGCCAGGCACATCTGCAACCGCTCCAGACTCGTCTACGCAAGCACAGGCTCCGGCTTCACAGGCGCCAGAACAGATGACCGATGCACAGATAGCCGCCGCACAAGCATCAGACCCCCCACGATAATTACCTGCGGCAGCACCTTACAGACAAACAATTGCCGCTATCTTAGTTTCATGTATCCTTCCAGACACGCTTTTTCTGTTGCGTTGCCAGCGTTTTTCATTGTATGTAAAATATTATACCATAACCGGTGTAGCTCTTGCTTCTACTGTCTCAATGACCATACCTGTCCCTCGTATGGCCGCAGCGTCGTACTGGCGCGTAGCTCGATCGGGGTATCTGATACGTTTCCAACCACAAACCTGGCCCCCTTGGTGACAAAACTCTCGGGTATCGTAGTATTTACCTCCTCCCTTGAGAAATTCATTAGAACCAACATCTTGGTCCCCCCGTATTCGCGTGTGTATGCAAATACCTTCCCGTCGTCTGGGTGAATAAGAGTAAAGTCACCATGAACCTAAAAATCAAGTCAACTTGAAAGGTTCCTTGGATTTTGCAGCTTAAATCAACTCACTAGAACGGGGTGTTCTTTGCGGATACGTATCGCAGTTTTCCAGAACGAAAGTATGGAGTCCTTGTCATTGATTTGACTCTTCACATTTATTGCTTTGTAATTGTCATTGACTCGCATCCAGGGGCTTCTGCCGGTCGTAAATCCTGCGTGCATGGAATCATCCCACTGTCCTTCAAATTAGTATTGGATTTATGAATGAGGACGACATACAAACCTGAACAGGAACACGTGCATTGTCTCGTGCCTTGCGGTTGATACCATCCATGATATCTGACATGTCCGGACTTCCGGAGCCCGAGGCCTTCCGTTTCTCGAGTATCCTAAATTGTATGAGCTTTGCACCCTCTCGCAAAAGGACGGAAACCCACTCGTTATAGAAGTTAATAGTCGCCACATCCTTGTACTCTTCAATATCCCACGACCGTGGCACATTCGTCGACCCGATCTCTTCGCCTTGGTATATAAACACTGTTCCTCCTTGTGTCGTATGCAATATCGCAAGTAATTTGGCGCCAGCGCTCCAGTGCTTTTCCATGTCCCGCTCGTAGATATCAAAATCGAATTTCGTTTTGCCTGCGTCGGTTCCAAACCCGAGCAGGCGCGAAACCGAGCGAGCTTGATCATGGTTCTCCATATAAAGCGAGTTCCACCCATTGTTGGTAAACATAAACGTTTGCCATTTGTTAATAACTTGCTTGATTTCTGGGAGGGTCGGGATGCAAGGAATGAGTGGGTGGGTCACGGAGCCATCTAGATACAGTGCCAATTAGTTGACCGGTATGTGGAGTATGAGGGTCATACCAATGTCCGCTAGCTCAAACTGGAACATCATTTGAAGTTCTTTACGTTCGGGCAGAACATACGGTAATAATTCCGCCGGGTCATGCGTGAACGGGGACTCGCCGACGGTGAAGTAATTTGGGTACTCTACCCAGCTGTTATGCATAAGTCGAAACAGCAATACGGAGGTACACACTAGACAAAACCTCTCTATGCATTTCCTGTAGATATTCATGCACGTGCGGGCTGTATGCGGGAGATTTAGGTCAAAGTCCTAAGGATAGCATGGGGTCTGCGCACCCATTGCAGAAATATTTGTGGCCGGATTGGAATTGTCTGTCAGGTTGTGTGATTTCAGCGTCTGGAAGACCTGGTACTTTAGATATCATATTGATAACATCCATCTGCCAGTGCAATGTCAATGCAGAGTTTCTCCAACATACATTCAGCTCACCCGGAATCCATCACATCCTTTGTCCATCCACCAGCGCATGGCTTTCCAAACCGCTTCCCGCACCTCTGGGTTGTCCCAGTTTAGGTCGGGCTGCTCCTTCACAAATAAATGAAGATAATATTCTTGTGTGCTCTCGTCCCATTCCCATGCTGAACCTGTTCGATGAACGTTCTTAGAGCGGCATGCCAAGGACAGGAAATGCATATCGAGACACATACCCCCAAATATACCCGCCCAGTTGTTTGGTGGCTGCCTATTCCCTTGGCCGTCGAACTTGGCTGGGCGCCAGATATACCAGTCTCGCTTTGGGCTAGATTTCGATGACCGAGACTCTTTGAACCACTCATGCTGAGAACACATTAGTCACAACTCGTCGTGTATTAGCTAGTTTATGTAAACCAGACTTTACCTGATCAGAAGTATGGTTCACGACCAGATCCATCCTATGAGCTATATTGAGTTATCGAGGCTTTAAACCTCTAAAACTGCTCCCTTACACCAGTTTCATTCCCAGTTTGTGCGTCGCATCCAACAGTTCATCCCAATCCTTGACGGTCCCGTAACGGGGGTCAATATCTTGATAGTCGCTTATATCATAACCCATATCCTTCTGCGGACTGCGGTAAATTGGGGACAACCATATGACATCTGTACCGAGGGCCTTGATGTGTTCGAGCTTCGACTTGATACCCGGTAAGTCACCAATACCGTCGCCGTTAGAATCAGCAAAGCTTGCTGGATATATTTGGTAGACAGTGTAAGATTTGAAAGCGTCTGGGTTCATTGATTCGGACGTCATCGTCGTCGTCGAGAATATCGATGGTATCGGGTAATTGCCTTTTGACCGGCGTATAACTAATTAAGTTGGAACTTGAGAGCTCCACCAGGGCTCATTGCGCACCCACACGATATTTCCACGCATATCAAGATATTAGTGCCATTGTCATCCGCGAACCATGTAGATACCTATCGTAGCCGTGTAACCAACGTCGGTCTTGCGATTCACCCCGAGACGAACATGAGCGTGCAACGCGCTCCCGATCTCATTGGTAGGAGGAGGTACAGTATTTTCTCGGTGATTCGATAGGGCCCATTAACAACTCTAAGTATCGAAGCACCATTCACGAAGCGCCAACAATTTTTTACAGGTGTGAATCCACATATTTCTACCACATTAAGTGTCGGGGTAGCGGAAGTGTCTGTGGCACCGGGGTCACACAAAACTTGGGCTGGCGCGTTGTAACGACCAATAGGTACAAGATTCCCGGGTCAGCCTCATTGATTTAGAATGCTCTGTCTATTCGCAACTTGATACAATTCGACCCATCTGAGACGCATACACTGCTCCAAGCCAGGGGCATCACGTGACACTCATTTGGACCCTTTGACGCGCCTTTCCTCTTCCCGTCTGTCACCCTGCAGGGAGACAACAGAATTTACTACATTACATACCTTGGTTAACCATGGATGCGGGGAACCAATCGTTTAGGTTCCTTGAACCGTTCTTGCTCATGTCTAAATCGGCCAAAGGAGCAGCGGCGACGAAACTCATTGCTGACGCCACGAGTGCCCCGGGAACATTTGTATTCGCCGAGTTGTTAGAGATGCCAAACATCCAGGAGGTAAGAAGATTTACATCCATGTGTAATTATTTAATTAGAATGACGTCGCCATTTTGAACACATAGTTGGGTGCGAACGAGCAGCACGCACCCTGGCTAGAAATATTGAAGATATTCTCCTGTCGGACTTGGTCTGACTACAAGCGTACGAAAATAGCAGGTTTCTCGTCGAGGGGTTTTAACCGAGTTCCACAGAGCTCAGCGGATCTTTGCCTCAGCTCAATCCTGCGCAATCAACTAAATTGAAGCAGCTATCGATAGTAACACTGGCAGAACGTAGCAGGGTTCGTTTGCTACTGTTATTGAACTCAACATAAAGTTATTGACCTTTCTAGATAGATTCTGTCCTATTCAGATCTGCTTGGGTACCTCGACATCTCCTCCGTACGCCAACTTGAAGACTTGATAATCGATGCTATGTACCAGGTACGTAAGGCCGCCGACGACACTCGTATAACCCCACTAACTATGGTAAAGGACGTCCTTAAGGGCAAGCTGGACCAAAAGGAAGGAAGACTCGAAGTTGAATACACTATTGGGCGGGATCTCGAGCCCGGTACTGCGGGACTTGAGCTTTTGCTCGCCAAACTTCGCGACTGGTCGGATCGCACGGCTGGGGTGATCCAAGCCCTTGATGTACAAATCAAAACTATTCAAGATGACGAAAAGTCTGCAGCTGATGCGGCCAAAGAACACGAAAACGAGAGGGTAGCTATGGCCACTCACGTTGCCGAGGTAAGTTGTCTCGTCAACCGTCGCTACAGGGCCTCACGTTGCCACAGAATCGCCGCCAGCAGCGCTCTGATCCGCGAAAACAATTCGAGGAAGCAATGTCTGCTGGCATGAGCACTCTACCAGGCTCGTCAGCGGAACCTCCCCGTTCAGCCACTACGAGAAAGTAGGTTTGCATGCATCAATTCAAGTCGCTGATAGCTAATCCTATCTTCAGGGGTGCGGCCGGGGGTACGAGGACTGAGGCACGTCGCAAAGCACACCCGAGAGGATGAATACCGTCTCTGGTACGCCACTGAGCGCAACGGTACCATGTGAGTCGACGCCCATTCGGCAATGTTGTATTTATATCGCAAATGGACTTTTGGCTCGCAAATGATCCATGTACGTCCGACCCAAGGTTCTCTAAGGTACCTACCGCTATCCGGGCCTGTGCTGTAAGAAGGCCAGCTTTAATAATATTTTTGACCCGTTGCCTCGCTCATAATACCCCACATGCCCGACACTTTGGCACTTGGGGAGTGGTACACACTTATCTCCCATCCCTGCCGTTACATGGCGTTTCAGGTACCGTTTACGTTCTAATGCAACCACCAGACCGTCACAGGCATCTTCCCAAAACGATCACAGACATCGCCTGTGGTGAGGTAAAATGATTCAAGATGACTGGGATTGGCAGCTCAACCTGCACTATTTGGATTGGGGCACTTTGCTGACGTACAACATCGTCAGATATTGGGGGGAGCCTTGGATCTATCCTCGACCCCTGTGTGAGCATAATCATTGCTCCGTTCGTTTAGGGCCCGTCTCTAATAGTCAGGGCAGCTCTCGGCATGGAGCTTTGGTCGGGGTATTACGTTGAATGCCTCCAGATTAAACAACCTATATATAGCTTTTGGGATAATACGCCTTCATACCAATATTAGCTCAAGGAATCCTCGGTTGCGCATGTTCACATTTTTCAGCGAGGCAAGCGCACGTGCGTTGAGCTTGCGGCCTCTATGCTTCCCACATTACACACAGAATCTTTTCAAAACATTGATTTGGTGCTTCCAATAGACATAAATAGCACCGATCATTCTGAATGTAGTAACTCTCGCGGACAGCTCTCATCCGCAGGGACAAACGCACTGCCACCACATCCACGTGACGCGACATGATGCCCGTGCCTCCTCCCATAACCCATCCACCACCGCTCACAGCCGACCAATCGCCATGGCGCCCATTCCAATCGAAACAGACGATGACCTCCACGCGCTCTCCTCGGCATTTCTCATGATTTTGGCTTCGGAAATAGGCGACAAGACTTTCCTTATTGCTGCTATCATGGCGATGCGGCATCCCCGGATGATAGTCTTTGCGGGCGCGTTTGGTTCCTTGATTGTCATGAGCGCGTTGTCTGCTGCAATGGGCCATATTTTGCCGAACCTGATCAGTAGACGCTGGACAACATTGGCTGCTGCTGGGCTGTTTTTAGTATTCGGTGTCAAGGTACGTGCGACAGGCGTGTGGGCGCTACTGCGGGCTAACGCAGAGAATTGTAGATGCTGCTTGAAGCACGAGAAATGCAATCTGGGCATGACAAGATTCAAGAAGAGCTCAAAGAGGTCGAGGAGGAGCTGGATGCCGCTGAGGGTCATATACCGTTGCGCAACATGGAGGAGGGTATGTGTAATCAGCTCCACACACCTTGTTTCTTGCTAATTATCTTCCTGACACAGGTGAACAACGTTCAGCCGAACCCGAGCCCCTAACACCCGCACCAAAAGATACATCCTTTGCCCAGGGTACCAAGAACTTGTTTGGCATGTGTCTCGGACCTGTTTTCGTGCAGGCAAGTCACACGTACGCGCTATTTGCTGTTTCCTAAGCTGAGCCATGATACCTCTAGACGTTCATTCTCACATTTTTGGGCGAGTGGGGAGACAGGAGCCAAATAGCGACCATTGCCCTTGGAGCTGCACATGTTCGTCTACCCCTCCGGCTTACCTTGGGCCTAGGCTAACCTGAAGTTGTGATAGAACGTATATATCATTACTCTTGGAACGGTTGCAGGACATGCAGTATGCACAGGTCTGGCGGTTCTTGGCGGACGCTGGTTGTCAACCAAGATTTCAATTAAGCATGGTGCGCCAAGATTGTATTTCTCAACTCCATGAACTTTACTGAATATAATGCCTACAGTGACTTTGACGGGCTCAATTCTGTTCCTGCTATTCGCTGTAATATATTTCTATGAGTCGTGGGCATTCGTTCCCGACGTGCCGTCGCTCGATTTGGATCTGCCCATGAAGACCGTCGAGTAAAAGTATCATAGACTTCTGACTACCTTAATCGAACTTGTACTCGCCCTTGTATGCGTACGGCGGTCTTCTATAATCGCACTATTTATCCGAGTTTCTCAGGTTCTGGGTGGATGAAGCTATCACAAAATCCATTAAAAAGCGTATATCCGTAAACCACATATTGCGTCATGACACCTTCTACTCGTACTTGTAGCATAAGTCCGAGCTCAAAGTGTTCATGACACTCAGAATCGAACGCTCGGGGAACAAGCCGTCGGCAGGCATCTTGTCGTTAATACTCAACCATGGTGGGTAGCCGTTGGGGAAGGCGGGGTCGGTGTAGGTCATGTTGGATCCACCCTTGAACGCGTAGAAGTTCTTGGGGACTTGCGCTGCCAGAGATACCAGATACGATCGAAGTTTGCGTGGTGCAAGAAGAACATCGGCTACAGGTTTGACGGATATCAGCTCCGCCTATTCTCACAAGGACTCAGGAAGACTTACATCGTTAGGAGTCCAAGTCGATCCACCTATGCACGACGCACCGGCAGCAGTCGGGCAAGTTCCAGCCATATCGCCACCCATGATCATGTGTACGTTCGCATGCATTGCCTGGGCCTTTTCGGTTGCGTTCTGGAATCCCATAAAGTCGCCTTCGTAGCCATTGATCGCTTCGTCGACGAACGACTGCTGGAAGCCAACAATAGCGGCCTCCTGGGGCCTAGGCACCCACCACCACGTGAGGTAGGGGTATGGAGTGTATTGGCGACGAATTGCACGTTTCCTGATAAAGTGAGGTTAGAGCGCGGAAGGAGGTGAAATTAAAAATGAGCTTACATCGGGTAGGCAACTTTCATGTTTCTGAAACCTCCATTGGTAACGTAGTAGTCGTTGTTTGGGTCACCGAACGTGCCGAGACCCGAGGTAGGGTCGGCGTCCCACATTGCGGAGGTGTTGAACGACGCGGTATCCTTGGACCAATCTAATTGCCTAGTCAATATCTCCACCATCATATGCACTTAGACTATGAAACTTACCCCAGTACGGCATCACACCCTTGTATCCGCACTGCTGTCTCAGTTGGGTGACGTGCATCAGCACATACCAACGATGCCATGGCAGGAAGAAACCAGTGTAATGGATTTGGTTCGTCAAGTCCATATGAATATAGGTCATATCGTCGTAAAAACTCGAGTCGGCAGTGACATTGGGGATATTGTCACGCGGGTAGGACGGCTTGAGCTTCTTGCTGTGGGGCTTCTTGGCCAAGCACTGAGGTTCGGGATTTGTTAGATGTAGTAACTGGAGATAAGAACTGGGACATACATTCACGGCCGAAATGTATGCAGCCTTTTCCTTCTTGGAAAAGGTCCTCCACTCCCGGCGAATCTGTAATGGAGCACTGGTTAGATGTTGATGGAATGAGCAGTGAAAACAAACGTGCCTCGGGATTGCGACAAGAGGCAGCCTGCACAGAGCTCATCTCTGGCTCAGCAGGAGCGGCGACCACAACGGCCGCGAGGGCCAGCAAAGATAGGAATGAAGCACGCATGACGAGGTCCGTATAGCGAATCAGAGGCTGCAAACCCGTACCACCAGAAGAGAGCTGGATGGATGAGGAATCGGGACCAGTTGGCCAGCTTTATAAAGCACTCAGAATCCTTTGCCACTCGAAGTGTGCAAGCGCCGCTGGTAAAGTTTTATGCGCCGGCCGTTAGCCAGGGACGAGAGCCCAGTCAAACCACCGAACTGTCGAGGGCATTCTGCGTGGACTGTGCCTTCTCGGAGCTGCTCTTCCTCCCCTGATTGGTCTGCGCCACCCTCTCGGCCTCCGGAATGTCATATCCGGGTCGGATTTAGTGTGTGCTAGATGTGTGCCTTTGTTTAGACGTCAGCCGAACACGCCATGATCATGCTAGTCTAATCTGCGACGGCTTGGTAAAAAGTAAAGCATGCTGATGGAGACAAGCGCAGCGATTGCTCAACATGGATCGGCAGAATCTAGGAACCTGGCCGACCATGTGCCTCGTGGACCCTTAATTACAGCAAAACCAATCTGTGCGGGGTCAAAACGTGTGCACGGATGCCGATGATAAAGATTGAATTCGTAAGGTAGCCAAAGGTTGTGGGAGCATAAGCAGGAAAACGTTCCCCGTCGCCTGAGGCCTCTGTCAATCTCTTGAGCTGCAAGAGTCTTACGAGAAACCTTTGGCGGTGCAGAGGTCTCCGGAGACTGAGGCTGTTTCCTCATGGTAATACAGGCTGGCAACTCGGAAGGTAAAGATGTCAGGCGATGCGAGGAGCACTCCAGATGCTCATAGGTGCAAGGATGTATCATCAACATCTATTCATACTCGGCGCGATAGCTAGTATTCTACACCGATAACCATTACCAATAAAGACATTCTGTTGCGCACAACATGGAAACCAAGACACACACAAACAACAAGGTATAAAAAAACCAAATGAAAGAGAGTTCCAATCCTTTTACAAAACCAACGGCCCAACGACGAAGAAAACTATGTTAAACAGCCGAAATAGATTTACGATGCGACGATGCCCTGTCGATATCGTCGTCGTCTCCGAGCGCAACCACCTTATGAACGGACGAAGTGTGATCGGATGCGTACACGTTACTATCCTTCCTATCGTTGCGCGTTGACTGAAATGCAAATGTGTAAGAATCCCCAACGAATTGCAGGTAAAATTAGACCTGGCTTACGAGAGCATCCACATGGGTTTGTCGGCTAATATACACCTCAGGGCGAGTCGTCTCCTGGTCGCGTACACCCTGTGTGCATTTCAATGAGCAACTGCCGAGGCTCCAAGTCGGATAAAATACTTACCGCAGTGGGGTGCCGGCTACCAGACCTGAGCTCGTATGCATTTCCGCCTGTGGAGTATCCGGCTCCGGTTCCCGCGCGGGACACGCTCGCACGCGAGTTGAGAGTGAAGAGCATAGAGCTTACGTAGAAGAATGGCATGAGAGAGTTGAAAAGGTTGACCATGGTTGTCTCGGCCGCACGCGAGTTCCAGTACAAGTTCAGGATCGCACTACTCAGGCGTTAGTTCAGCGTTGCGCGAGAAGTGAAGGAAACGCACCAAATGGTTGGAGGAGCAGCTGACTGCATGGCGGTAGATAATAACCTATTGATCAAGCTGTTTGTAGCTGAGAACCCAGTCTTTGCCTAGGTACAGCCATCAGTGTCAGCCAGACCGACAGACCAAAAGCGCCTGGCTAGAGGAGTGAGCATACCTTGATCAGATACCAGCACGTAAACGCGGTGATAAAGACGTCGCATATTACCACGCACGACACCATCATATTCGCGGCAGGATTGAGCAGGTCCAGGCGCTTAATCAAAAGAGTGGGATTCAAGACGAGAATGGTCTACAACAATGGTCAGTATGCCTACTCATACCGTCAAGCAGAATAAGCGTACGAGGATAAACGAGCCCGTGAGACCGAGAAGGAGCGTTGGGACAGTAAGTACCAGGAATACCCAGCTACGAGAGAGAACGAATGTGCGATGGATAAAGAAGCCCTGCGGAAGCGCATATACCCATCACCTTAGCCTCCTGCACCAACACATCAAACAGATGAGGCTCACCTGAATGAGTGCTCCAATGATGGCCGACTCAAGCCCAGTGACCTTGATGCTTGTTGTAGCTATGGCCGCCTAGGAATCAGACGGTGTTAGGTACAGTTGTGGCATAGGCTGACATAGTGCTTACCGCAAGGTAATTGCCAAAGTGTGCGACTGAATAGATATGTCAATTAGCAATCCAACGCGCAGCTGAGGGAACGAAACATACTGAAAAAATCCCACTACGAGTCCGAACAATTAATCAATTCCAGGTTCATCGGTTGCGAGTTGTACGTACCGAAATGTAAATCATGTGCCCGGCTTTGAATGAACAGAACAGCACGGAGATAGCGATGAGGGATTTGAGTGTGATCCGGTCTTGTGGAAAGCTGGACATGTAGTTGAACGTCTAGTTTTTACATTCAGCCTGAGGGGAGGAGGACACAGAAGAAAATGGACACACTTGGCACAATACCATTCCCTCCAACATCAGGCAGAATATAGTCGCCAGCATCCACGGGCTAGACTGAAGTCAGAACGCACGAAATGAAATGCCCCACCATAACTCACCCAAGCATGCCCGGCGCATTGTTGATGTATGGCAGCTCAATAACAGCTGGCGTATAGTTGCTGTTCAGAAATCCAGGGTACGTTGACATAGTTGGCCAACCGGGGAGAGTTGCTTAGGAGAGTTGCGGCCAGCCTCTGGCTTAAGAGGTCGGAGCGGACCCGGGCCTGGAGATCACAGCCAAAACAATACGACACCTTCTTCCTGTGCTTCTGAGGGTATGGCGACGGTGAGATGATAATCCAGACTAGTCTAAATCGTGCACCCCGAGCCTCTGGATATGGTTGTTACGCTATGACCACCACGCGATATGATGGTGACTTCCTTGAGGATAGGTACCTGTAGCTTACCTGTTTTAGGCAGTTGTTCTGGCCTTCCGAATACCTTCGGGCTGTGGACCTCGATAAATGTTGGTAATTCGAGGGTTGAGCAAGCCGGCTGAGATGTACCACTGGTCGGAATGTCTTCCCCGCCATACCCGTGCACGTGTCGCCACTCGTCATGGACAAATGCATGCGAAAATGCCGGCCCGTAGCGACTAAACAGGTACCGAGCTGTTGCAACTGTGCCACAGAAGTGCACAGGAGCACTCCTCACTTTCGGCACACAGAGAGCCGAACCGTTGGGCGGGATTGATGACGTGAAGAAGAGCCCGTCGGTGTTTATCCGGCATAACACCGACTCGCGTGGCTTTGATTGGCAATGCATCCGCCTGGTCCACGCGCACAACGATGGTGGACTCAGTGCTAGTAGCTCGTACCATATTTGTCTCCTACTTTGTGATCATTGTCTGTTTGTTTTACTTGGTTTTGAATTCGTTACGGAGGCGAACTATCGTACTTGGAAAGATACCCCGTCATGCAGTGACATTTGGTGTGTTGGCCGCGGTCTCGTTTTATCACACCTGGTTCTGTGGGTACCTTGCACACTAGACTTGAATCGGGGGAGAACTGATATTGGGTAGATATGATCCGGTTTTTACAGGTAAGCCCATCGATTGGCGGAGTAGAGGACAATTAGTAGCTTCGGCCGTAGTGGAGTTTTCACGACTTCCAGTCCCGACAAGGTGCCCAGCAGAGCGATTCTGTACTCAACCGGGTGACCCAGTGGTTGATGGGGACCGATTTGTTTGAGCAGGCTTGGCGGCGTGTCTGTCAAGGTACGGGATTACCCTATCCGAAAGCATACCTCATAACGGCGTTCTGTACAGACCCTATGAACTGGTGGTGGAGCGAACAGCTGTGTATTCTAACTGTCGGGGTCTGGACCGTATTTCTCTATGCACAAGGTGCGCCCTTTGCTCAATTTCCTGCCAGCCCTTGCTCGATTTGGCTTCTTGGCCGCTCCGTTCCCTGCATCCCGCTCCATACACCCACATGGTCGCATCTGAGACATGAATACACAGGTTCGCGTCGGCGCGTTCCTTTTGTATGGGCATACATGCTTCTGGGACAGCTCGTCGCAATCTCGGTTGCATCGAGCTTGTTTTTTGTCGCCATTGTTCTTCATCAAGACACTCCACCGAAGCGGGCTTCGAAACCCACATCAGCAACTCTCATTCCCCCGAGGGTGTACGTCCCTGTGCTGCTCTCGCACCTAACTGTCTTCTTTTCGCCCCACGTCGCCCAGTCGTCCTGGTTCCTCCCAAATCTTCTGATCATGCACACGCTTATCGTCGTTCCGCTCCTCGACACTTCCCCCTCGCCAAGAGGTATCAGTTTGCAAAAACTTTACCTCCTTCTAGCCGCTCTCGCCCTCCTCCCACGCATCCAAACATACCTTTCCTTGCCCCTTACATGGGACCTTCCACAGGGCCTGATCCGAACGCTCTATTCTCATCCAGCCCAATCCTCGATTGGATTCGACGTGATATGGACCACCATCTCGATTGCGACTTATTGCGCCGTCACAGAAGGCGCTAGACTTGGTTTAGTCGGACTTGTGTCGCCCGGTCTGGCCTTGTATCTTGATCGTTGGACATAATTCATTCCTCAATAGAGTCGTGCTCATTTATGACGGACATCACCGGACGTAGTAGTTGACACCCCTGGATGATGTAAGAATAACCAGGTGTTGTTTTACTTCCGTTGATAAATTAGCCACCATCGCGGGATAGCTGCCACATGCGTGTCAACCCTGTCAGTCAACTGCGATCGACGACGTCATGTGGTCGAGTCCTCGTGTCAGGCAAGCCGGTCGAAATTAAGTTTCTACCCGCGACAGACCTTGATCAGAAGTGTAACACTGGCCGAGTAGACGACATGTCGACACGGTTGAAGTGTGCTTGGCCGCGGCCACCGAGTCGGCAGAGACGCTTTCGCTCGAACCGCTCGGACCGCTCGGAAGCTTTTAATTTTCCGTCGAAAACACGTGCGTTGAGCATTGACCTGAAACAGCAATTCTGCATTATAATAATCTATGGACACCATCAACCCAACACGGAAAATTCAATTCAACTCTATACTTCTTTGCGCTTTGGCAAGTCCCCAACTGGTAGAATAAAGTATCTGTACGGCAAACACGACAAACGTCAGTACCCATCATTTGATGTGAGGTATGATGAAGCAGGGTGTTGACTAGGAATCCTCGGTGCCACCCGGGGGAAAATAAGCATTCCGGAGCGGCAGAGGTGGCTGGGGTTAGGAGCGGGAAATTAGAGGGCACGTACGAAGCATCTGGACTGTACAATCCCGCAGCACCAGTGTAAAACGCAATAAATGCAGTGATTGCGCCAATCACGCCTCCGGCTTGAGTAACTTTGGCTATTGAAACATTGATCAGGTGCCGTTATAACTTGGATGGGGATCCGCCTACTCTTTTGCATAAACTCCCCGATCATGAGCAATAGGAACGTCAAGTCGAGGAAGAAGAACAGTGCCGAAAGCGAGATCGAGGAACGGAACGTGCCGAAGAACATGATGAATGTGATGATGAACCATACGAGTAACTAACAAATAACCGGTCGTTGTGAAATTGGTTGGTATGCGGGAGGGAGAGAGCTTACGAAGATACCGAGTGCGTCATTGAGTTGATTAGCCTTGCTACCATCATATGCGTCGAGGACACTAGGGCAAGTTCAGTGTTTCGAGTGTAAGCTTAGCAATGACTATATGCGTACCCACTCCCGGGATAGAGAATAATCCCATAAGAGAACCAAAACCCGCCGTATGCAGAGAATGCTGCGCCGAACAAACCCATCAGCTGAGTACAAGCTATCAACCGATATTCTTACCAGTTGCACCGAATGTATTCCCCGCAGCAAATTCCCACATACCAGCCAAGAGCTGAGTCAAACCTCCGACACCGAAAGCCATGCCGACGACTACATTGGGCTGTATGAATGTTAGAACGAGAAATCGAAACTAGAGGATATACGTACGACGGTGATATGACGGGTCTGGATATTGTATAAGCTCAACATGAGGGTAGTAGCGGCAAAAGAGATGAGACCGAGAGGCGCGGGGTTGCCCAACTTGCGATGGCTAGGGGTTGCTCGATTAGTTACCAGCCAGACCACTTATACTCGAACGTACTATACTGGGAAGGCACGCTGAAAGAATAGCAGTAAGATAATTGAAGAAATAAGCACAAAATTATTTCAATTTTAACTTGCCTGTGTGTCCATAGTAATTGTGTGCTGAAGAGCGGGCCCATAATACCCAGCTCCACCATTACCGCTACCACTAGGTCCAGACTCGTCGCTCGCGTGTCGAGGGGAGTTAGTGAGAGTAATTTGCTTCTCAACGTCGGCCATATTAAGATATCGTAGGGGGTAAATTGTCAAACGAGAAGGGAGTAACAGGCAGAGGAATATGGTCTTCCACTTGCGACATCAGCCATCCTTTAAGCCAACTAGACAGATCCCTGGATCCACAAATTTCGAGAGAGACGTGAGAAACAGTGGCGCGTATATCATTGAGCAGTGATATTATCATTCCGTGAGCTCCTCGGATGAGCTCGCACACCACGTATCTTACATAGGAAGCAGCCCACAGCATGGCCAGCGGAACATTCAATTGAGATAAAGCAGAAATATGGTTCTCGCCCATGCATGATGTCAAGTTCCGGAAGAGGGTAGAACACCGGGATCAAGGAACAGTCGTGATACGAGCGCACACCGAGGTGGTCCCAAGTGAGTGTTGTGCGCAAGTCCTCGATGATCGTCGTTCGCTAGGCCTAATCAGGGACTCAGTGATTTAACATCAGATGATAAGCGCCGAGCGCTGGCACACCTCCAGACCCAAACATGTCCCGCCCACTAGCTACCCCATCGTACGGCGGTCGAGTTCCGAGCCCAGCCACTCCTTTAACACTTCGAACGCTAGCATATCCCAATCAGAAACAGGTTGACGGGACAGCGTACGATGTATTACTCATCGAAATGGTCCGAACGCTTCGTGAATCGGCGAGCGTTGCACGGAAACGGGAAAAAGAGCTAGAGGAAGAAATGATTGAGAATGGGCTGTTCGAGAGGAAGGCGCCTGCCCCTGCGAATACAGCGCGAGATAGCGTAAGCAGCGTCCCGGGTGCGCCAAAAGGCGTGGTTGACGAAGACGAGGAAGCGCTGCGGATCAGGCTGGAATCGATTGGGTTGCATGTTGGTGCCAACATAGCCGAGAGGTTCGTATCTATCATTGCCCTGATATTTACTCATGAAATAAAATTCAATAGACTATCGAGGGACAGACCGAGGTTTGCGGACACACTCGACGTGGTCAAATTCATATGCAAGGATCTCTGGACAGCAATGTGGGATAAACAGGTAGAAAACCTAAGGACAAACCACAGGGTCAGCCCCAAATTTCAGCCTTGTTTCATTAATATACATACCTATTTGTAGGGTGTCTATGTCTTGACAGACGCCCCATTCAAACCCCTCGCCCGAATATCTGCATACGGCCCATCCCCAGAAATCATACAAAAAGCAAAAGTGGTACGCCCAACCCCTTAATCGACCCATTCCGCCGGCAAATTGAGCTATCTGCTTCTAGTACGCCTACATGCCAGCGGGAATCATTCGTGGGGCTCTTGCGAGGCTGGGTCTACAAGGGACTGTTACGCCAGACATCACAGATCTACCACGATGTGAGCCAACTACGGCTATTGGGCTGCTCTGGATTCTGATCTTCCTATTTCCCCAGGCACATTTCAGATTAAACTGGCAAAAACGAGCTAGGCGTGAGAACGTGAATTCTCGTCTCGCCCTGACAGTGATCTTTTTATGTAAGGTTGTACAGATAATAGACAAGTATGAGTCTAAATTACATTGCGACTGACTACTTGGAGACCATGCTTAATACGGGCTTGTACGTATGTGTTATATTGTCCCTGCAAACCCCATTATCCATCGCCTACCCTCTTTCACGAAAACGACGCTATTCAGTACCTTTTTAGTGTTTAGGCCCGTATCTATCAACTATACCACAAAGTACAAACGCGTCAAGTCCCCGCCAAACATATGAGTATCGTACTGGCCGTAAATTTTGGTTTTAGAGTATTCAAGTGCAAATGAGGGGGTCGTTATTTTAGGCCCATGAGCCCAACGGGATCCGAATGTCCTGTTACACAAGTAAGAGGGAATGTCGTCACTTGAATGAGATAACAGGTGATTCAGAATTGACGATGTGCGGAAGCCACTCTCAGGGAACCGGTTTCAGTCTAGCCTATTCCTGTCGATGAGGAATGAATTTAGCACGCGGTAGAGAGTAAAAAAAAAAAACAGGCAACTGGGGTGCGAAGATCAAATACACTAGTTCGCGACGCTATAGTACGTTTTTCACCTCTGATATGGGCACAATTTGCCCCTACAGGAACGGCCTTGGAGAGGCACACAACATCCGATGAAGTACGGGGAGCAACATAGCTCAAACATACTAGCGTGATCGTAACGCATCTATGGATTATAGCAACATACAGCAACCATGCCCGTGAAATCTGAAATATATTCAAAATAATACATTAAGCGCATATGCGGAGAGCGCGGTCATAGTAACAAACACTATACATACAAATCAGCCCTTCAGGATCACAAATGTGTTGGAGTAATTACTCACTTAACGCGTATTGAGGAATCAAGAACGCCGAGATATGGTGTGCTGAGCCATCGGGAGAGTATATTTGAGTGAGGTACACCTAGCGGGGTTGAGTATTCAAACATACGGCGTTATGACCGAAATAGGGTGCGTACCTGGGTCGTAGCAGTCGGCACGCCCGAGAAGTACATACACACAAACCGTAAAACCTTATCATTCGGGTCAATCAGTCCGGTTCGATGGGTCAGAGCTTCGACAATGAGAACCCCGAACACTGGCCCGAGTATCATCTGCAAAATCATGCATATATGAGCTCGGCGTTTCGCAACAAGGCATATGCGTACCTTTAAAATCGAAAATGCCGTAATGGCGCCCAACGGCGCGCGACTAATGGGCTTAGGAACTTGGAGTCGGGCGAGTGCGCTTCCTAGACATATAAGGCCAAGTGGCACACTACCATTGCCAATAAATGTCGCAGTATCCATGATGATGTTTAGCGGAGGCAAGCCATCGGGGGCCGGGCGGATCTGTATGTTCGACCCTGCGGGAGGGGTGATGAATAGCGCCTTGAGTTTTGGGACCATGGCGATGATAAATGCAATGACCATGGTGATCGTTGCAGGAGACGCGAGCGAGATCAGGAATGAGCGAGTAGAGTCGAATACACGCTGAAGACGGCTCCGTGGCTCGCTCATGGACTCGATCTCAGTGGGGGAAGACTTGGGCGAGTCCTTTTGGATGGTCGAGATGATACCATCGACCACTGTAGGCGCGGGGGATACAGCAGCGGATGTGGCGGGGCGGGCGGGCAGAGCGCCATCTGGTCCGTTGTATGCGGTTGGCTCTGAAGGAGAGAACGAGACATGGCGGGATAGGCCAGCTCGGGGTCGAGGTGCAGCAGTCTAAAGACTTTCTCAACATACATGCAGACAATTCAAGTCACCACAAACCTCAGGTTCATCTTCGGTGGTTTGGGTTTTCTCGCCCTGCCCCGACTTTTCGACGTCCGAGCTGGTTGCAGCACCACTATTCCGGATGGCCGCGTGCAGGCTGTTCCATCGACGAGACAGTCTAGTGGCCGCACTTTCAGGAACCTCATCGTCGTCAGAAGGCATGGAGCCATCGGCATAGTCTTTTGCGATAATGCTGCAGCCGCCCATTGGGAACATCGTGACCTAACAAAACTCACATCAATTTCCCGATCAAGGCACTCGGTGGGACCAACATACGTAAAACACCAAGATAAAAGCCGACACATATGCTACAGCGACGTCTTGGTCACCGCTCGAGAACGGCGCCGCAGCAGTCATGGACATGATGACGGCAATTGCTAAATGGAATTCAATACAAATCCCCAAGCTAGGCTGAAAAATCGCTCACGCAAGTCTCCCCAGTTGCTCCAAATCCCGGCTGCCAGGGTTCCATAATGGAACCGACGCGGGACCCAAAACAACTTTCGGGTGATCCAACCAATTACTAGACCGTAGAGCTGGTAGATACATGCGACCAGGATAAGCGGACCTGATCAAATATGAGTTTTCGCACACCCAAGGGGCAGACCACCTACCTAGCGCGACGATATTTTCTGCCGTGAAACCAGGAACGATTTTGGAGAAGAGGAGTGCGGGCATAAAGATGTTCTAATGGGGGATGAATCATGGTTGTTGAGCATTACGGCAGGCGAACTCACAAGTAGCACCTGTCCCGCTCCTCGCGCAGCGACAGCCCCGAACAAATCCGCCTTGGTCAAAAAGTACCCAAACGACGTAGTGATGACCCTGCCAAACAAAACGCAATTAGAAGTTACTCGAAAAAGGAAAAAAAAAAAAAAAAAAAAGCCTCACAGTTTGAGCAGCGGCTTGGCCGAGATCCAAATGATGGAACTTGCGCTCGGCATTGCGACGAGTGAGATATTTTTACCTGGCTATGGAGGACGAGAGCAAGACCACTGACGTTATTCCCATGTATCGTACGTCAAAGAAACCTATTGGCGCACGGTACACGCCGGCTTATCCGAGTCATTATCGAAGCATTTCATCACACGTTAATCATCGATGTGTCAGCTTGCGGTCTGGATCATACTTGAGAGGTGACAGCGTGCGTGTGCCTTGGTGCGTCGATGCTATCATAAAACTAGGTTATTCGGACGCGAAAACATTTTGGTTTTAGCGTCTCTATGCGTCAAGTCGGGGCAGCGCTCAATGCTCTGGAGCTCCGGAGAGTATTCCTATTGGTTCCACCCAAGCGCTTACAACTTGCAAAGCATACACCCCAAAGTCCAACGATACAGAGCACTTGGATACAGCACAAAAGCACAATAAAATACAACAACAAAAAACGACCAATTCTAAGCCCACGTATCGAACCCGCTGGGCTGATATGCCGTACTCCCTGGATATACCACGATCGGTAACTCACACTCGAGCGTCTCAGACTTGAGTCGTTCCCAGCTCTCCTCTTCCGTATCATGGTTGGCCTCTCCTGTCCACCGACCGAAAAACGCGCCCCAGGTCTCAGTTGGTGTTTCGGATTTCGATACAAGCGCGAGGGGAGCGAGGTCGCTTGCGCGCCAGGCTTCGCCCCACTCGTTTCCGGGTCCGTCCTGAACGACGTAACGCGAGCGAGAGGATGACGAGGTCATGCATACGACGAGTGACATGCGTACGCGCCATTGTAGTCCACCTTCGACCGGATTTGTTGCCCTGGCTCCGCTGATGCTGGCGCTCCGAGCATGTCCGAGACCAGGGCTGGCGTTTCCGGTTCGAAGGACGAAGGTGGGTGCAGCGTCGCTCGGAATGTCGAGTGAAAAAGCGCCGCGTTGTGTACCTGGTGCAAAACTCGTATGGTGCTCTGCGTGTTTGCGAGTCTGAGGGGCGGGCGTATGTAGCGCGAGAGATTCAGTTGATTCTAGCGTTGCCGAGTACTGCATCTAGTTAGTTTGGCGTTATGAAATCAATTGACTGGACTCACTTTGAGAACCTTCCCACCCATCTCGGACGAGTTAAATTCAATTGCACCAAGCACAGTCTCGCCTAACCGATACGCGGCCTTGATAAACGTAATCACAGCAACCGTCTTGCCATCCTTAGCGATATCGTACGACACTGCTACAAGTCAGTCTCACCGCCCATTTAAAGTAAGCCTGAAGAGTACCTTTTTTAGAGTGTCTGGTGACGACCTCGACCGCATCTCGACAACTCATCCCTGCCGCTTCGTCATCATCTACATCCTGCCCGTTTGCGTTTATCTTCCCATTGAGGTCCTGAAGCTGTAGTCTGGCCATTTGATGCAGGTCGGGTTCGAGGAGCTTGCGAGCGTAAGAGCTGAGTTCGGAGTGTGTAACCTTGCCTTTCACGGGTGGGGCTGGATACACATTGAGCTAGTGGGCCAAATCAACGTAGGAGTACTCACACGTAGGCGTATTCTTCGTCCTTCCCCGACTTGGCCCTCCTTCTTTGGCTTCCTCCACACTCCCAACCAACACCGCTCCCTCGCGCCTCCTCGCAAGTGGCCACATTAGGTCATATGGTCTAGGTATCTGGCCCACTACATCTCTCCGTTAAACTCACGCCTCAAGCGAGTGGAAAGGACGAACCAGCAACATGGTTGTACATTCTAATCGGCACCCTAATAACTCTTCTTAGCTGCCCTGCATCGGCTTGTGCGTCGGGTCGAGTCGTGCCAATTACAAGGTAATACGTGACCCGGAAGTATTTTCCTCTGAACGAGGGCGGAAGCGCCGAGGGGAGGGTGATCGAGTACTTGTCTACGAACTAGCGTGAGTAGCGGGGACAGGTTGGACGAGTGGAACGTACATTTCCGCGTTTCGCCGGGTTGGAGTGTAAGGTCCACAGCTATTACGCTAGGCTGAGATTCTATTATCGGGTACACGCCTTGTTCAACTTCGCCTTCTCCACCTTGAGCTGGGGGCCGACTGGGCTCCTCCGCGAAAGGGCCAAGGAGCGCCGAAACACCAGGTAATAATAGACTAGCCATCGAAGACGCTCTTTGGTGCCCGCGACGTTTTAACACTCGTGTAGGAGGCGAGTCGGGTGGGGCACTCGCTAGGGAGGTTGTTGATGAATCTGCAGATGCTAGCCCGCCCAGACCTAACGCCGCGCGAATCCCAAAAGGTGATGGAGGTAGTGTCGAGCCTGCTCCCGATGTAGCACGAGGTCTCAAAATAGGTGCAGGCGTCACACCAATGCCCATTCGCCCACCACCCAGCACACGCCGTCCCGTACCCATCTCGGCAGTCCTCCATGACGCAGCCAGTGCAGCTGACGGAGGGTCAAGCGTGAATGATCCCGTGATTTGTGCATGGGCCAGAAGAATAGTTGCTGTGTTTGTCTCTGGAGCGGGCGACGGCGTAACCGGGCTATCCGGGAACGGCGTTGGTGGGGTAGCAGATTGAACAGCCAATCGAGGTGAAACCCGCCCGAGGTTCGCGCGTGGATCTTGGGGTGCTGTGAGAGAATCAAAGGAGTTCGATTCGGTAATTGGAGCAAGCGAGCTGGAGAATGAGCCGGTGCTTGGAGTACTGGGCGGGACACGTTGGATGTGAGACGAGAGGAGAAATGTGCCATCCAGGGCAGCAGATTGTTTACGTGCGTGTGGGTGGGAGATTGGTATCCCGTTTGATGTTCGGGATCGGCGTGGAGGCGAAGCTAGGAACGCATCAGAAAAGTTCAAAAACATGTAAACGAACTCACGACGAGGGCGTGTGGGAGTTGTTGGTGTCCCATTCCCATTGAGCGCAACTGGGCTGTCTCCGTCCATATCTCGAAATGCCTTGGATGGAACAATCGCAATGCTAAGTGAGCGACCAGGAGCCGATCGACTGCCATTAGGCTGTGTCTTGGCTCCAATCAGACCCTGTCGACTAGTGCTAGTCTCTGGTGAGGAGAGGGGCGTGTACTTCGGCATTGGCGGTGGGGTAACCCGTCTCAAGCCAGGACTAGTAGGGGGGCGTGCCATTCGGGCCTCGCTGACCGAGCTGATGGCCTTTCTGTGTCCCCTGCTGCGTCCATATGCGGTGATCTGGTCTTCGGACCGTCTGCGCGGAATGGGCGGACGGGGGGTGTCAGAGGCAGCAGAGACGAGAGTGTTGGTAAAACTAATTGTAAACGTGGCAACCTCTCCAGCATGATAGTGAGATGCGCTGGGCTCGACCGACACTCGGACGTCGCCGTCGTCGTCCATGCTGATGACAAGCCCAAATGTGCCACGTGATTCTCATCTGGCTCTGGTTACATCATACACGATAATTATCGAGCAGACAAATTACCCCATAACGCTATTCATTCACTACTCTCAATACAAAAGTATCTACTCAAGCAGCATCACGCGAAGCCCAGACATATGAAATTGCTCGCTTTGCGTACTCGCGCTTGGTGTCCAGACTTGCGAGGAAATCGCGAGCATGTCGTCGCTAACCAAACCATGAGCATAAGCCAGAAAACAAACCACGGGGACTTACGTTGGCATTCTTGCTCGCTTTGGAGGTGGCCTTGGTACTGGCAGCTGCGGCACCTCCAGCTAACGCCAAATCAGTAACTGAGATCCCAATCCAACTCGATCCACCACTCACACGAAACAACCACACAATTCCCAAACCCACCCGCAGACCTCAGCGACACCAAGCACAAATTTCTGTTTGTTCCACCCGTACACGTCGTTCCGGCTGGCATCTGCACAGTGATCTGCACATCACCCGTCCCGCGTGGGGCAGCCTGCCCATTTTTGGTCACCGTAGCAGCCTTGAATGCCGTGCCCCTGCCGGTTGCGTCGACTTGAGCCGTAAACTGGGTCGACCCGTCTCGACCGCCGTTAAAGTTGGTCGCGGTCACAGTAAACGAGTTACCGTTGAGTGCAACAGGGCGGTGGATGTGTTGATGGCCGACAGAGCTGCATTGCCACATGGTTTGGCTGTGCTTGGACGTTGGACCTGGGAGGGGTTAGTTGTATGCGGTACATATAGACGATAAACTTACAGCGTTACGAGTGATTTTACCAGAGACACCGAGTGCGGGAGTGACACCAGCGTGGCCCAGGACCGAGGTGGACAAGGCAGCGAGAACAACGAGCGTCTTGGCGAAGAACATATTGGCAAAGATTGTAAAAACTCGAGTAGATGAATGAAAGTTGTAAAAGAGAGTGAGGGACCGGCCTCGAAAAAGCGAAAAGTGAACAAGTGGATGAGTGGGGGACCGAAAGGTGAATTTTCTGCATACCCCTCATGGTTTTTTATAGCACATTGTCCGGAATATCCAGTCTCTCAACACCAGGAGGATGACCATGTGATCGTCTTCCAAAATGATGCCCCGTCGATTGTTCTCGTAATGTACCTTGTCTTGTGAAGTATGCCTGGTTGCCACATCTATGCAGTGTCGCAACCGTTGCTTTTTCTTGGCGATCACCATGACTCCGATCTCATAGCTAATTTAAGATATCCTTTTGCCGATGGCATAGCTTCTAGTCGCTAGTTACGGGGTTTCATCCTCCTTTGAGCCGTTTCGTACAATAATTATCCGGGTACATACACGCTGATCATAAGATACGACGCTTTTTGGGACGGGTCCCTCCTACCCGAATAGGAGTCTTGTCCGTCACTCGAGAAATCAGGTGTCGTACATGTTCACCTGCACGACTTGGTTACTCCAAGGCCAGAAATATTTTGCTGGACGCACCATCCTGTGTCATCAAGGCTCGATACACCGCCTCACGCCCCTGTCCAAACATTCCATTCAAATGCAACTCGATCTTAAGCTCTCCCAAAGCAGGATTCACAGTCTTTTTTAACTGTGTAATTCGGTTGAAGATGCGGAGGGCGCATTGGTACCCGGCCTCATACCCTACCAAACAAAAATTAATTAAATCCAGAACGCCACTGGCATTACGCACCGCTCTTTGCAACACCCTTGAATCCCACCGTCCCTCCACTCGCCGACCCGCCTTTGAGTGCATTCCCATTAGGATCCGTCAAGGTAATAAGTGTATTGTTATTCGTTGATTTAACATAGAGATGGTACACCTGAGTCGCTGGCCCAGGTTGGAGCGGGGGTGTGAGTCTGTCGTCGCTTAGGTAGCGTGACGAAAGGTTCCGTTGAGAGTGGGGGCCATTCGTCGGTGGACGAGCGAGAAGGTCTAGAAAGTCAAGAGCCAATTTCGGGGACTCGGAGGGTTTTGGCGGGTTTGATGACCATGATCCGTCATTGGCGTTAAAATAACTCGCAGTGGAAGATAGATTCCGGCATGTAACTCTGGGAACAATCACACCGAGTCCGAGCCGTCCAAGTGAAAGAGACATGGAAAAGACAATCAGGAAATGTTCGCGCACGTGACTAATTGCAAACTCTTGGCGCTAACACCAAACCTGAGCTGAATTCTCACCTTACAACAAAATGTGAGCCGGGGCGGGTGTTCCCATCAGCGTATGAGCCCATTAAACCACAATGTTAGCGCGACCAATTGTACCACACCTCAGTCCCAGTGCGCTCATATCGTCCAGACCGGTTGTCCAGTAGAGTCGAGTCTCGAGCGAGCTATCACCTTTATGCCGTGCCTCAAGCACCGTGCCCAACATCACTTCCTGCGAGCTATATGAGTAGCTCACCGGACTGTATCGAGCTACTTGTGACGACGCAGGGCTCTCTCCCTCTCACCTCACCCTCTGCGCTCCTTTGCCTGTCCCGCTTCCTACTCCACTCCAGCTTTTGCTACCTTTACAATGGCCGATGTCGAGAAGCAACCCAAAACCATTGACGATGCCCCTGTCGATGGTTCTGGTAGCGATATGACTCACGTCGCTCCCGGTCCGACCAACCCAACTCCGCGTAGTGTCACTCGTCCGTTGGCCGAGTTCGACGGAACCGAGCTCGAGCGTATTCGTTCAAATGATACTCAGCGCGCGTTCCCTGTCTAGTATGTCTAATATTTTGTCAAATCTGAGCAGATATTGACATGCTTGATTATTTCAGCCCCCACAGGAAGCTCGGGAACCCCAGCCCTCTTGGGTTGATGTCGTTTGCTTCGACGCTGTTGATGTACAGCCTGTTCTTACTTCGTACTCGTCATGTTGCAATCGTGAGCCTCAGTCAATTGTTGGTCGGCTATTATTAAATCAGTTATCAGCCTAATGTGGTCGTTGGTATGGCCATGGGAGTTGGTGGTTTGGTTCAACTCATTGCTGGGATGTGGGAGTTTGCCGAGGGTAACTCACTTGGCGCAACAGGTAATTTGGTCACCATATGTGATTGGTCAGATACTCAGCCGGTACTTAGGCTTCAGCTGCTACGGTGGCTTCTGGCTCTCGTACGGGATCATCAACTGGCCTGGCACTGGGTGCGTGCATATATGCTATACAATCC
Organism: Ceratobasidium sp. AG-K; assembly: GCA_037039685.1. Lineage (NCBI taxonomy): Eukaryota > Fungi > Basidiomycota > Agaricomycetes > Cantharellales > Ceratobasidiaceae > Ceratobasidium > Ceratobasidium sp. AG-K. The sequence goes on along the minus strand of JAWNGF010000004.1, from coordinate 2,774,758 downwards.
ATCACGTATACTGATTATATATGTCTAGTATCCTTGATGCTTACACTAACGGCGCCGAGAACCAGTTGAACGACGCTCTGGGTATTTTCGTAAGTTCCATTCTAGTAGGACATCGGCTCAGCTCTAACGTGTCTCGTAGATGTTGGTTTGGTTTCTTCTCTCCTTGATCATCTTCCTTGGCACCTTCCGTTCATCCGTCGCGCTTGCTTCAATGCTTGCTTCCCTCACCATCACCTTCCTGCTCCTTATGATTGGGGGTACCAGGAGAAACGTAATTATTACCTTGCTCTCATTCCGAACCCATCTAACCACTACTCTCACAGTCTCTGTCATGAAGGCTGCTGGCGTCTTTGGTGCTATCACCTCGTTCATCGCGTACTATATCGCTGCTGCTGCATTATACAGCCCCGAGACTGGATACTTCCATCTCCCCGTCGGCGAGCTCCCCAAGAAGCAGGCCTAAGGAGCTTCACGTCTTCAAAATCGCTCGTTTTTAAATCACTTTAGGTTTTACCGTTCTTGATTGTTTACAGGTCGGGATCTTAATAATAGTGACTAATTTTGCTTACTGTATGCGTGGGGGTTTGGGACCGAGGTGCTAATGATAATGGAATATATGTGTATTACGCGGGGTGTTTCTAAGTAATGTCGCCATATGACCGTTATGTGCGGCCAACGTAATCTGTAACGTCAAGTCTGACGACGTGGATGAGTTTTACAACGAATTGACCGGCCAGTGATGGCTTGCGAGCCCGTCCCACTTTTACAACACAATTGCACAATACTATATTCACAAGCTACGTCCACAAACTGTATCCATAACCTACATTCTATCCTATGGAGCTATCATACATGCCAAACTCTTGTCCAAATGCAATTGTACTCGGACGCTCCAGGTCCAAGGAGCATTAGAAACCGTGCGCCAAGCGCATAACATGCATTGTTCTCCTTGCCTGGTACCTTCACTCGTTAGAGCCTTCTTGCTGTGAGTCCGTCGGCGAAAATTAGAGGTGCCGAATCCTTATCAAAGTTTACATCTTGAAACTTCTGGGCCCTGGTGGCTTAATAGGAAGGTTTATTTCCATAAAAAGCGGTAGGCTACCCCGCACCTCATAGTCAGGCTACCAAGACACAAACCAACACAACTCGAACTCATCTCACTCACCTCCATCTTCTTTTATTCAGGGATTCCACTTTCACCGAAAAGTAGCCCTACGCTCAGTACAAATACTCTCTGGAGCCATCGCATCATCTCCAGCCTCTCATTGCGGGGGTTTGACATTGAGACTAAAAGACCGCTACGGATTGTGAATGGAGAGGGGAGGGCGCTACGGCGGTTATTCTCAAAATCTTGCTTCGGTCTTTGGGCAGAAACAGCGGCTGAAGTATCTCGGGAGCTGGGCGAGGTGGCGCGTGATGTCGACGGAGAGCCAGGACAGTTTGCGCAGTAGCAAGTCCGAAGGACAGGGTTGGTGTCCAGTGAAAGCTTGGAGGAGCACGGCGGACAGGGTTGGCTGGAGAAAATCCTGGGATGTGGCTAACATGGCGTTTAAACGAACCTCCTGAGTAGCGTCGGTCCTGCATTTCATGAGGACGGTAATCGTTTCGAATGATGCCAGGGCCTTTAAGGGAATCGTGTGCCCTACGATGTTCAATGCCGTTCTGCGTCGTTGGTAAAGAGGATATCCCTCGAACCTGAATGCATGCAATATTAGTGTGAGGAATTCTCTGCAGACAAAATGCTTACTTCTTTCAAGACTTTGGCTGCTGTTGGACGAGCGGCGGGCTGGCGGCTCCAACAACGCTTTAGGAGCCCCCACATCTCATTGTCCCGCGCATTATTCCCAAAATGCAATTCCCGACGCTTTGGGAGCCTCCTTTTCATCACGGCTATTATTACGTGAACATCGCTATTGCATTCCGGGTGATATGGCGGTGCTCCAGTGATGATCTCCTACAAATAGTTCGTAGTATAGAATGACCTTTATGAGATAGGGCACAACATACGAGCATTGTCTTTTGAGAGGAACGGGTGAGAACAAAAAATGCATTATCAATATGACGAAAGTGCCTACCATTCCAAGTGCGTATATATCCGTCTCGAGATTTCTACTCGCATTGCCATGCACATCGAGTATAAGCTCCGGCGCCTAGGGAAAGTGGTTTGGTTGACAAAATGTGATTTCGTCGCGTCCCATTTAACATACCATCCATCGAGTGGTCCCCCCTCCTGGATTGCTTGTTGAGAAGATAAGACTACACTCCGAGAGAATTGAGTGGTCGAAATCAGTTAGCTTGGCAACGCCATCTCGTGACACGAGTATGTTGATCTATGAATGACCCAGTCACGATCATCCAGGGATGATGCGTAAATATAAGGAGTCCAAGTACTGACTGCTTTAATATCTCCATGAGACTAGTATAGTGGCCCACGTCAGTTAAGTGCGAAACTAAATTTAAAAAAAAAGCCGGACTATACGCACCATTTTATGGGTAGTATGGAGATACTCGACGGCTTTTGCTACCTGGATGCACTACAGGAATTTCAGGATCAATGCCGATGTAAGGAAAATATAAGCGTGTACCAAAGCATAGCGATCGGCTTTTGGATGTTTGGAAATGTATTCCCGCAGATTTCCGTGTTCCATCCATTGCGAGACCATACCCAGCCTCCCCCGGAACATTAGTATTCCTAACATCCGTTGCACGTTCCTATGTTCGACCTTAGACCAGTAATATATCTCCCTGGTTGCACGCTGGACGATGGAGTACGGTTATTAGCCTTTCTTGCGGAGCATTAAATCATTGTATTGATAAACCTTTAGGGACTTTGGGCCGTCCAAAGGTATGGAAGATACCCTCAAAACCTTGATAGCAACGTCAGTGCCATTGTGCAGCTTCCCTTTCCAAATCTCTCCAAATGAGCCCCTGTCAACGGACCCTTGTGAATACTTAGTTGGGTCTATGCGCCCAGATAAGTCAACACAACCATGGTCCACCAGTTGTCGGAATAGGTACTCGATCGTCTGTGCAGGGTAGGTTATGCATGCATGGTAAAATCAAATCAGATCAAGAACTCCTACTATATAGTCTGGTAATCCCATGTACGCAGGACGAGTTGGGGTGACATCTTGGAAACGAGGCAGTGAAAACGAAGACAGGGCAATATAGGTACCACCGCCATCTTCGGTAGCTGTCGCTAATGCGAACCATTAGCCAGGCACCTGAGATATCATGCATAACTATTACTACTCACTGAAGTTGCTCAAAGTAGCAAAGGATTTGCCACAACAAGGAGAGTGCTTCTCCTTCAGGTATATGTTCCTCACTTCCAACATAGCTTGTTGGATGTTCGTCTCGAGTGACTTGGACTGTGAGATCGCCCAATTTCCCCCGTAGCATTGTCCACAATGCCTTAGGCACTCTAACAGGGCATAGCAGGACCAACGACTATTGGCAAAGAGAGCCGGATACCTAGAGGAATACTGGACACAGTATCTATAGATTTCCAGAACGTGTTTCAGCCTAAGCACTCGTGCAAAATTGTCTGCAGAGTTATATGTAACTGCGCATCGATTTTGCGATCTCCCACAGAGCGCCTTCAGGCAGGTGCCTATGGCCACTGTAGTGATGGCTGGAACTGGCCCGGGACCAAGCGCCACTCCCACCCGTCTCCGATCCGGGCGACTCTCTATTCGCGTCCACAAAAGCGTGGCCGGCCTGGTGGGAGAATCCACAATATCGTATCCCAATAGAATGAGCTCGTGATTACCGTGGTGATTGTGTAGAACCCGCCGGACAGGGGCCTCGGAGTATATCGGATTCTCTTGAACCATCGCACAGAAGCTTGATAGGAAGTCCGACGGTTCAGATTCATGCCTATACATACTCGATTTCTCCTCCATCAAGGGTCGTAGTCGTTTCGAAGTGCGGGGGATCGACTGCGCTGGATGTTTGAGTGGGGGGTACCTCTGCTGATATCTATCTGCTTCGCCCATCAATCGGTCATTTATCAAAGCTACAGCGCTCGTGCTGAGCCGTCGGGCGCCAGAGGGGCCGGAAGCAAATATGGCAGCTCGAACGCGCATATAGCCAGATAGGCGCCTGGCGCAACCACTGCATCGACGCACGTGTCAGAAGTTTGGAGATACCAGCCCTCCTATCAGGCAACTTAAGCGTCAGATCGTAATATGGGACATACACTCGAGATCGCCAGAACCACTGGAGTAGTGGTGGTTTACGAGATTGTTCATGGGAAGCTGATCGCAAAGTTGGTCAACCAGCATTATAAAAGGTCCAAGCAATTCACGAAGGCATCATTTCAATTGGTCAAAGTCAAAGTCAACCTCTGAGATATAGGCGAACAGAGTCATTCCGTTCTACAGCGAAACTGTAGTTAAAGCCGCTTGCTCATGGTGATCCAACCCAGGCCCAGCGTGATCGCAAACCCCACAAAAAGACCGCCTGTAAACCCAGTCTCTCCTACTTTTCCAGCAAGCTGTAGCACTTTGGCGCCAGCCTTTTGAACCAACTTTTGTTGTTCCACATCGACGTGGAATAACTTGTTGTCTTCGGGCACCGGGCCTGGCGGGAGCCCGGCGAGCTCACGGCAAAACGTCAAACCAGGCAGTCCTGAGCATGTCCATGACTGAGCCCAATTCGGGTGTACGGATAAATTAAACTCATACCGTCGATAGAACGCGAGTTGCGTTCGGCCCACCATTCTTTGTGCCCTCGCGGATGACGGATATCCTGTTTGGGGTTAGAAGGAGAGGGGAGGAATTCCAAATGAGATAGGGCAGAGTTTGCTTGAAATCCTTCTATAAACGTGGGAATAGAAATGTAAGATTCCGTTCAGGTTAAACATGCGGCAATACTTGCCTTGCTCGTTGGCGAACTTTTGATCGTTTCCTCGAGCTTCTCGGACCAATCCACCAAAGTCCTGCGTTCCCCGACTGGTTTGTAAAGCGGAATGGACCACCCGCAAGTCTAGATTAGGATAATAAGGATGGGTCGGGGGAGCGGCGTATTGTACGTACCGTGCCAACTTTATGCACATCTACTACAACCGCAGCACGCGACCCAGGGAGGCGTTCTTCAATAGGAACGAGCTCATTGTAGCGAGCAGAGCCAAGTTCGTGGACTTTGCCTATAATGAAGCATAAACTACAAATTCGTGCAGGAAAAGCGCAACTGACCTGTTCCAAATAGCCTACAAATGCGAGGTGGTCCTTCAAAGGCATTGAACCTAAATTTGTCAGCAAACTTAGGCAAACACACGGCAGACACTCACAAGACGGTAATTCGTCCATTCTCTCGAAGGTGGGCAGCGGTTTCGGCACCTAGAGCATCGATGTTAGTATATGGTAGGATATGTGGATAATTACTCACCTGAACCCGACAAGTCTTGATAGAAAAAGGTCTTGGGGTCGATAATTTTAAAGGTCCCGACCATGCCCTTTGGTGACACGTTGACGTGCCCACTCGCGCTGAGCGGAGCGGTGGCCACCCAGAAGCATTTCTGCTCTTCAATCCACCTATGAAACTGTTAGATACATCGGGGAGGGGTTTAAGAGGGGGACGGAGAGTGTATGCCGAGCTCGGCCGATACGGGCGCTATATGCGCGATTACTCGAGTCCAGCCCCCGTAGGAACTCGTGAAGGGGCAGTTTGGGGGCTCGAGGGGGAGATACAAAGTGCCAGTGGTGAGCCACAACTCGGTACAAGGACATGTTGAGCGCAAGTGCAAGAAGAAAGCAAACCTACGATATTAGGTCTTCGGGAATCGTATCATAAAACTTGCCCATGCCGCAAATTCAACCCAAGAATCCCAAAGTACCAGTCGAGGTGGTGGTAAACTCAAAGTCCCCGAGACCCCCACCATCTGGGTCCCTACGGCTTACTCAGATTCTGCCCTTATTCAGGAAACGCCGAATTTCACGGGCGCCAAACGTCCAAGGAAGAAATTACAACAATTCCAAAAGAGGAGAAATTACACACAAACAATTTCATGTCCTTCTATCTTTAGCAGAACCAGTTCCATCGAGCCTACTTGTGGCCGAGTTTCAACAGTGCGCCTTGTATGCCGTCTACAGCCACCCATGCGTCGCCCTCGTCCTTGCGTGCTTGAATGTACAACAGCGTGCGCTTGAAATGTCGTAGGATAATTTCGGCCGTGTGCACGCCCTCGACCAAACCGGGCGGGGAACGTGAAGTAGGATGGAAATCAGGCGCGGAAATGGTGTCGACGTTGGACGTGATCAGCTCGATGAGCGAGTTGATGTATTTCGGGGTCACCTGTATCGGGTTAACAGACGAACAAAGAACAAATGACAAACTTACCTCGGCCACTCCGTGCTCAAAGTAGTACAAGTACTTGTCCAGTGCGTCAACGTACAGCTGCACCGACACAATTTCCTCGAAACACGAACTCGCGATCCTGAGCGACTTTTGTAAACACTCCAACACGCGCTTTCCATCTCTCCTCGGCTGGAGCCAAATCAGCACCTGTCCAGAATATTGCGACAAGACGAACCTTCCGCTCCTCGACGTCCTCGGTTGTAGTCTCCCCCTCAACATCCGCCTGCCACCACATATGACTCGCCAACATAACCGCCGTCGCCTGATGCGGCTTTTTCAGCAGCTTGGCACCGTGCACCGCAGCCTTGGTGATCAACGTATCGTAATTATCCTCGCCAAACACCCGGGCGCCTTGCAGCGTGCCGATGATCAAAGCGATCGCCTGGAGCTGCGCGCGGGACTCTGAGATCGAGTCTTCGTACACTGTAAACGCCTGGACGTAGAATTCGTACGCGAGTTCTTCGAACGTCGGCCCGCAGGTGTCGCATACTTGGGCGGCGAGGAGGAATAGACGTAGGGCCGTGTCGGGGGATTCGACGGTGCTGAAGAGGACGGATGTGAGTTGGTGGATGAATTTGAACAGGGTCGTGACGCGGTTGTGCCAGTCGATTTCCTACAAGGTCTAAGCACAACTCTAACCTCGAAGTAAGCTGTACGTACGACATGCTCCCGGGCCTTGAACCGCCTCGCCAAATTGATCGCCGAAATAATCAACGGCGGGAACGTATACCTCATCCTGGGACCACCCTCCGCAAAGAACCTCCGCGCGGTTTGAAGCAACTAGCACACACTCAGCCCCACCCCACTCCCACACCGCACACAAAAACGCACCTCGAACTGAACATCGAGCGCCTCGGCCCTGAACAAATGCACCATCCTCGCAACCCATCCTTGTTCCTCTGCCAAGTCTCCAGCGGGCCTCGCATTGTTGACCATCCCCATCCCCGCACCCGCATCGCGCTGGTCCCGCACGAGGACGTGGCACATTTCGAGTACGCCCCCTACGTCGCTCGGTGAGTCGATGATCGTGTTATTCTTGAGGACACTAGCGACGACGGCGTGTGCGACTGCGCGTCGGGTCGCGAAGGGCTGAGGGGCGAGAAGGGATGTGTAGTGTGGGAGTGCGAGCAGGGTGAGAACCGAGGTGTAGGATGTGATCGGGGCGAGGAGGAGCGAGAGGAGGTTGGATGTGGTGTGTGTCGTGTGGAGGTCTGGGCTACGGGGGTGTTGGTGTGATTTCGATTCGAGTGGGGGGGACTTACCTGTCTTGGAATTCGTTGACTTTGGTTTGTGCAAATGCGAGGACCTGGTCTACGTATTCGAGTCGGTCGGGGTAGCAGCTCAGCGCGAGGTTAATGAGCGAGACCAAGAGCGCCGTGATATCCTGAATCGACAAGTCTGGCCGGGCCTACCCAAACCGTTAGCCTACCCACCCAAGACTCACCCACCCGGACCCACCTTGATCAACTCGACAACCTGCTGCCAAAACACCTCAAACAGCTTGACATCCTCCGGAATTCCCCTAAACTTTTTCGGCGGCGTACCCTCCTTTTCCTTGCCTTTGCCTTCATCCACACTCAACCCCGCCACACTATCGCTCAACCCGTTCACGCTATTCCACTCGCCATCCGGACTCGCGGGGCCTTCGCGCGCGCGCCTGACTTTTTCGGCTAGGCGCTTGGCCGCGGCTTCTTCCTGCTTGCGCACTTCTTCCGGGTCCTCGTTTTCGGCTTCGCGTGCGGCGTAGCTCGCAAGTCTGTCGATCAGGGCGCTGACGATTTGTTTGATGTTGACTTTTGGGTGGAGTTTGGCGGTTGCGGAGAGGAATTCGGTGAGTGTGTGGAGGTGAAAGTCGTCTGTGAATACCTGCCCACAAGTTAGCACAAGGGGTAAGTAGAGTTGGTGGACCTACTTGGATGACGACTTCCATGAGGTACTCTTGCGCAATGACGTCTTTGCAGCTGACGACTTGTTCGAGGATGCTCGGGAGGATGAGCGTGCGGTACATGTCTAGGTCCACACCCTCGAGCTGCGAGAGCCGGACGAGATTCGTCCCGACAAGGATCCGCAACTCGCGCCGCTCCATCTCGCGCTTTTCACGCTCGCGCGAATGGCCCTGGTGCTGCAACCGCACCCAGAGCTTGTTCATCTCGATAAAGTTGGTGAGCACAAACGCAATCGAGTCGTGCAGATTCCCCGCCTCGCTACATATCATTAGTTCAATTCACGCAAAATCGCTGGGGCTCACGTCTGGCCATCGCCCATGGGCAGGTTGTCCCGGGTCTGTCCGGAGAGGTAGTGCCGGAGGAACAAGCCACGGGTAGGATGCTGCACGCCTCGACTCATTTCCATCATGTCCTTCATGATTTCCTTGACGGGCGCGTCGGGGATGCTCATGTATACCGAGCCAACGGTGATCATGAGGTAGAGGCGTGGGACAATGTTTCCTGCGTACTGGACGAGCTCGTAGAGATCGGCGAGATGGTGTCGGCCGGAAACGTGTGCGTCGTTGAGGTAGTTGGAGACGTGTCGGAGTGCGTCGAATACGGCCATGTCTGCAATGTATTAGTTAGGGCAGAGAGGGTGAGAGAGTGCGCACAGAGTTCGTAATACATCTTGGGTGTGAGGGACGAGGTGCGCAGTTCGGCGAGCATGGTGCTTGCGCTCTTGAGAGCGTCCATCAGTTGGTCGTTTTCCTGCCAGGAGTCAGCGGAGTCAGTAAATCATAAATCGACTTACCAGTGGGCTTGGTAAGTGGGCGCAAGCACCGTTTCGGCGTGCGTGAATTCATAGAGCGCGAGAAACGCAGGCAGGAGAATATCGAGGTGCGCCATATGTTGTTATTCGAGTATATCTAACGTCTTCTACAGGAGGCCAAGAAACCCAAAGCGCTCAAACGCGACGACTGGATGCTCGCTCCACCATCCTCTAGTGACCTTTTTTCTTGTGCGCCCCGCCCCTTCCACCCTATCTCCCAGTAACTAATGAATCAGCATAGCGGTGGACCCAACCAAACTCAAAAACAGACAATTCTCCCGCTCCACAACAGACAAGAAATCCACCGCGTCGAACCTATGGACTGAAACCCCCGCCGAACGCCAACAACGCCTCGCCGACGAGATTTCTGGAAAACGAAAACGCGCCGAGAATGCTACGAGTACTGCTACTGAAGATGCCGACACGGCCAAGCGACGAAAGAGGGACGAACAATTACGCGCGCAGGTCGAGGCGCACAATGTAAGTCCACACCAGCGTGCTTTCCATGCCACCTGTGTGTTTTTCATTATCCCCGCCTTGGTACTAATAACTTTGCAGCAATCAACCCGCGGCAAAACCCTCGTCGACATGCACACCCCCGCTGTGCAAGACCCAGACGAAGCCCCGCCGGGAATATGGAACCACTCGCGGGACATGGCCCTCAGTGGCCGCCTCATGGACGAGAGTTCACGCCAAAAGATGTTGAAGGACGCCCGGGGACTGGGGGATCGGTTTGGGCATGGGAAGAGCGGGTTCTTGTGAATGGATTACACGGGTTGCGTGGGTTGATTTTCGGTTGGGCTGGTGGTGTACGAGACGGTCGGAATGCATATGCACAAACGCCCGCTCCCATCGGCGCAGCGCAGAACAAATTCGCCCTGACCTGCCAGTCTGTTCCCTCGGAGCCGCAAGTCACGGTCACAGACTGTCGTAAACCCTCCACTATCAGTCCACTCGTCCCATTAGCGAGTCCACCTGGATTGGCGCCACTTTGGCTGTGCACCGCGAGGCACGGACAGCGATAACAAGGTACGGAGCTTGTCGCCTAGTACACTGGCGTTAGCGAGCCCGCCTTGTCGGCGCTCCATTCCCCCCGGTAAGGTACGGCCCTGCAAACTATGCGCAGACAAAATTAAGAAGTCTGTCAATCTACCCTGGATTGGCGCGACATGTCCCTCGGAGCCGTGGGCCTAATTGTCCTCCAAGCGAAAGCGAGTGGGCATCAACAATGCACAGATTAAACGCAGACGGCCGGGTCAAGGCTTGACAGGTTCTGATTGTCGAGCAGCTCCAAGCGACCAAATAAAGAAGTATCATGAGCCGAGACAGGAACACATGGCAAAGACCGGCATCGTCAGCCCGGAAGGTCGAAGCGGAAACCGACTGCGCTACCTCTGGCTTTATACTTTCACCCACCATCGCCTGACTTTTTCGGCCGACGTCGTCCGGGGACGCAGTCGGCCTGCCGCCGTATCCTCTCACTTGTCACCTCCACTCACACGCCCACCTGCCACATCGACCCGCCAACGTTTAGTATATAGCCACCTTGTAAGTTGGTCTGGCTTAGTCTCTCCTTGGCGTGTAACCTTGTAATTACCCACAGTCATTATGCCTCGAGACGCGGTTTTGCAAACATCTACTCGCTATACGCAAGGAAATACTATTACACGTACACAACATACGCCCTTGTCTCCGTCTACACCTACCAGTCCCACGCCAGCGACCCATCCAACCAAGGGATTTGTTTGGGCTTGGGAAGAATGGGGCGTTTCCCTAGGGTAGCTATATTCACGCTGTGTGAGAACAAAACCTTACTCGGTCATTTACAGGCAACAAATACTAGGATAATTATTCCTTAAACAAGATGAACTCGACGAACAAGAATGACACTGTACTTGTGCTTTAGATTTGTATTATATTATCGGTGTATAAATATCTTTGTTTCTGTTCCCCTCTCCAAGCCCGTGAGACACCGAATAACAGGTGACTTTCAGCCTCTAGTCCGCCACTGTTCCGGCTGTATATCTCAGCTCGACTTGCCCGGCGGGCTTGGTGCTTACGCCCGCCATACCCGAAAATGCCATATGTTGTGTCACGTCGTGGTATGACTCGTAAAGCAAGGTCAAACAAGCCTCTGTTCTTGGCATACCTGAACTAGCTAATCATCTCATGAGTCGCCACCCCACAAGTTGCACAGCGGAGAACATCAGCCGAAAAAGACAACCCGTACACAGGTGTAGCCGCAGCGTCATTCACTTCGGTCTCCGCGGTCATACCCCACTCCTGTGAACGCGTACACACCTCATTGCATCAGTTTCGATCGCTCTTCACAAAATACGCCATCAATCACGCATACACCCATACTACCACGCTATGAACGAGCTCCGACCGACTGCGAACATTGCTTCTCCGCTGAACCTTGCGTCTCGTTGCCTAGCCACGCCCCGTACTCCGTCCGCGCCGGTCTTGACCTCCTCATCTCATCCTAGCCGAGATTTCAGCCACCCGGCATTTCACACAAAACACTCGCATCAGAGGATTAATATATATTCGCACCTAACCCTTGGCAAGTGTCCCGTTTGGGGACTTGTATGCCCATATGTAGCACAGCCGTTGATGAACGACTTAATGAAATGAGCTCGCTAGAGCTCAGGATGCTTCTTAAGAAGCACTCCCCTTATCGGGACGACGGCGGCACCGCAAGTACCGGTATCCGACCAGGCGAATTTGCCGGAATCGACATGATAGTCGGTTGTGTGACGAGGCAAAGAGCCAAAGCATAATTGGATTGATCAACGCACTGGATCCACTTGAAGGGGTCATGGCGTTGATCCGTAGATTCGTGCTCCTGGCCGATCGGATCGCTACTCAAAGCCTGGACCGGTGCAAGTGGATATGAAAAGTGCCGAATGATGCAAGTGGCAAATGATAGCTGAACCTAATCGGAAAGTTGGACACGCGAGTGAAGGACAAAGGCCCATGTGATCATTGGAGACAACATCTATGGGCATGAATTCTATCTGTTTTCAACTACAAAGGATATGGTGTTGTGATGGCTAGTGGGGCATTACGGCAAACTGGGAGGGAAGAGGAAGGGGAAGGAAGGTGGAGGCGCGATACAAAATTGCAGTCTATTCGTAGTAAAACAGTATTTGGTGTCTATGAGTCGCGAGTAGCACCGTAGCAGCGGATGCCGATGCGCCAGCAGATGTTCATAACCAAAAGAGTGTAGCTGCCATCAATCGTCAGTATCGCGTAGCCGTACGATAAGAATACAACTCACGGGTCGTTGGAAACGATGAAGACAGCCTCGGCGCCGTGCTTCTTGCCCGCCTTAATTATGAGCTCTTTGATATCAGGACGACCTTGCTTGCTAGTGTCATGCAGCTGGATCTGGTGGGCCGGGAGGTTGCTCGAGACGGCGCCCCAGACTTCTTCACCATATGTCTCACGATGGTTCTATGGAAGAAGCACAGTGAGCCGCGCAGTTTTCATTTTATCTTTAGAGAGCAGTTACCTTTCCGATCCAGATCAGGTGAATGTCGGAAGTGTGCTGCATGATGTGAGGAAGGGCAGGCGCGATACCAGCACCAGTGCAGATAGTGACGACTATATGCAAAGCCAAAATTTAGCAGGATGCGCCGAGTCACACATGTGGTACTTACCCTTCTTGTATGCGTGGTGCATGTGCATGAAGCCGGGAGGGTTGACACCACGGATGTACAAACGCTCGGGAGCATTGCCAGAGGTGGAGTCGCCAATGAGTCCGTTGGTCCAGTCGCCAGCCTTGCCAACAATGAGAGCGAACTCGGGCTTGCCAGGGTTGGAATTGTCCGACATGGCGACGGAGAACGCATGCCATTGCCACCAATTGCGAGAGATACGGGCAAAGGTGCCATCTGCGAGTGTGGGCTTGCCGGGGAATTTGACGATCGCAACACTCTTGTTGGCAATAATCTTGACCTCGGGCTTGGTAACCTATTGAATCTCGTCAGTATTAAAATTACAGAAAGTTCAAATGCGCGCATACAGTGAACCAAACGTAGAAAATGCTAATAACTATCACAATGACCAAGTAAGGGAGCGCGCCGTGAATGAAAAGATCGCGGGCTGCGGAAGTCTGAGTAAACGAAACGCACACCAATGGCTCAATAACTTACCCTTAGGGAGAGTAGCGGCCTTGACTCCGAGGTGGGCGACGAGATCAGCAACGAGCGCCCAGCCGACGAAACGATGAGTGTACTCCCAGGCGTCGTGGAAGCGCTCGCGAAGAGGGCGCAGAGCAAAGATGATCATGATGATAATCCCGAAAGGCAGCAGGATAGCTGTCACCAACAGGGCGCGGTTCAAAGGCGTGCTAAGATCGGTGTGCTTTCCCAACTCAGCCACGTAGGTCGTAATCCAACTGAGCACGATGTTAGCTCGAATACCTGGATGCAGGTGGACTGGTGCTTACATGAGCGAGGCAAAAGCGCCTCCAACGTGAAGACCGCCAACAGAGTGCAGCATACGGTGGAAATAGAATCGGCGGAAAGGAATGTAGTTGAAAGTGTAGTACGCCGCATTGAGCAAAAGCTCGTTCCGGACCAAGATGACAATGGTAATGTTGATGATCGCAGCGTGAGCAATCCAATCTACGATTTTGGGGCTGGTTTCGTTGTTCGCCAAGTAGATGTAGACCGGGATCTAAGAGTCGTCATCAGATATGATGTATCCAAGGCAAGCATAATGTCTCACGTTAATAATCGCCACAATGATCCACCAGATTTGGTGAGCCCAAATCATAGTACCATTAATGTACTTGTTCTGGTGGTGGTAGTCGCGTGCTTCCTCCTGCTGGATGACAGCAATGTCGGCGGCAAGAGCGCCTTCCAGGCTCTTCTCGCTGACATCGCTAGTCTTTTCAAGGTCGGTGTTCGAGTTGTTGAGCGAGTTATGGCCCGAGGTGAATGCCGAACCACCCTGAGCGGTGACAGGGAGCGCGATCGACACCGGAGCGATGCCCATGTTAGACAATGTAGACATTTTGTCGGTGAGACTGTTTTCAAACAAGTGTCAAACTATTCAGGTGAAGATGCTTTATGCGAATTGAGGACTGTGTGAGTGAGGTGAGATGAGAGTAGGGAGGGGGAGCAAGCCGCAGTTGGCTGGTCGACTTTCCATTGCCTATGGTACTCTTCTTTTATAACGCTGCTCGCCTTTGGAGAGAATCTGTCTCTGAGCTCGGGCAATCGTAACTCCACGTTCGGGCATAATTGCGATCTATCGGAAAAGAGACTATCCGCTTCGACCAGTGAGGCGGGTCAATCCGGACCATAGAGTATGATACGCGACTGGTAAGAGAAGGGCATGTCACGGCGGGTCTCGAGAAATGATCGGTGCGAGCCTATGCACATGGTCTCGTTCGATTCGATTCACTAGTGAGATATTCTACTTCGGGTATCAAGGGCGTGACGAGCTGAGGGCACCAATCATAGAGCTATCTCAAACAGTGCGATGCCGGCGGAGGAAGTCCAAGATTTGGACGAGCTCGTATCTCGTCAATGCGCTACGCGGCTGAAGCGCTCTAGGTCTGGAATATTGGGAGCATGGAATGTTTGGGTAATTAGTAAGAGCGAAGAAGGTACATCCAAATCACAACGCCGCCACTTCTTGCTAGTTGTCTCCCACTTGCAACGAGGAAGAGAATCTGTTCACCGCAAGCAGGAGAAGTCGAGATTGGCATGTAACTTTGGTTGGTGGAGATCTACCACGCTGCTACATACATTGGTTGTCACGCTCTCGGTCACTTTGGGGGAATAACAGTCGGAATGCCCGAGAGTAGTCCCATTAACCAGAGGTAGTACACGAGTACACGTGTCAGGCTAATTGCTGATACTACCGCTGATTCGCGAATGTTGTTGTTGCGATAGAGATGGAGCTATGCATGGCAAAGATAGGGATCCATGTACTAGGCTGGTAAACAAGTTCGGCCGGAGCTCGCTTGTGTGCGACAACATCTCTACCAAGCTGTCGAGATCAGACAGTTCCCCAGTATCTGTGAATCATACACCGATGTAAACCCACGTTAGTGTGGGCAACACCTCAGTACGGGCAAGCAATGTGGATTTCACAAGAATGTCTGAGAAGCTATAAGAACCAGGCTGTGCGTACGGTGGTCGAAGTGCTCTCCCCCTCGCCACACAATTGCCAACTGCTGACCTTGTCCCTGACGGCGCCTCTCAACTGATCGGCAAAATTTGCCCTGACTAGGACGTCATTGTTCTATATTTGGGATGTATCGTGTTGTCTTTTGACTTGATGATTCCGAATCTTTCATCCTCAGCAGCTGGTACCTCACAATTGCATATCGCTATTAACTTCGTATGATATCTAATTACTCGACGAATTCCACTTTCAAGCGAAATACATCAAACAAAGAGTAAATATTATTCTGGCTTTAGCTCACGCATGCCATCTAGTGCAGAATCATGATGTGAGCACCTGCCTTTCCGGCATAACTTATAATGGTATAGTAAGACATGTTATTGCGTCGCAATTTCCCATGGTCGCGCACCACGATCCCGTAGATAGGTCACGTCGAATCACTAATCGTACGAATCTTACGACAGTTACCCAATACGCCCCACAGTATATCATTAGCAAAGCAGTACCACTTTTCAACTCCTCTACACCTCTCCATACCAATCATCACGAACGCATGCTAAATGCACTGCGACGCAGACGGCAAGGATTCATATTGCATCGATCTTCCACTAAACGTTCCTCGTTTCCCTTCATGAGCTCTTGATCCTGAGTTCCCTTGCGACAAAAATTTACCGCACCTGCGCTTCTTTTGAAGATGCAACCTGAAGTATATTTGCTACAATTTTTTCCAACAGCTTTTTATGACAATCGCATGATAATTCAAACAGCATATTACCAAAGTTGCTCCAGGAAAGATTTGTCTCTCACTCGTTCACTAGCTCAGGTTACGGAGTGGTGGTTGGAATATTGGCTCACTTTAGACCTGACCCGCATACATCCATGTCCAGGTCAATGGCAGTTCCATATAATCAGAACAAGATTTTTCTTATCATCCTATCGCTACTAAGTCTTATGCCCAAATCCATGCCCGATGATCACTTATAGAGACGTCTCAGTCGCGCGTGCCAAAAGCTCCGACGTCAACCTCAAATTGACAGCCATTATAGACCCGAGCTCATATGGCATTGACAGCACCATCCTCTTCAAATCACAATTCAGAGAACGAATTGCATTCCTGGGGATAGCTTATTACTGTCCTAATATACGCCACCCGAGCACGCGGCCGTCTTGATCGTTTGTCAAACGCATGCGGCCCATGTCAACCATGTAGCCAGAACCACCTATCAAAAGTATTCATACCAACAGAAGGGTTTACATTCGGGTGGCGGTGGAGCACCAAGTGATATTAACGTTCCTCGAGTGAACGTAACAATTATTTCAAGCTTAACCAGTATGGGCTACGTTCAATTTAGGTGAAGTAAACTTGTAGATCCATTGGATAAATCTAATGTCACAGCACGTAGGTAAGGGCGTCAACGGCACATACAAGCATTCGTATGCGAGCACATTCCATCCAAGACGCATCGGTTCAAAGTCCCGAGTCATATTCAATAGGAATATTTCCATATGCATTTCATGTGGAAATATACTTCCGCT
This sequence comes from Ceratobasidium sp. AG-K, assembly GCA_037039685.1. Taxonomy (NCBI): domain Eukaryota; kingdom Fungi; phylum Basidiomycota; class Agaricomycetes; order Cantharellales; family Ceratobasidiaceae; genus Ceratobasidium; species Ceratobasidium sp. AG-K. The sequence continues at coordinate 2,757,958 of JAWNGF010000004.1, read as the reverse complement.
CTTTCTATCATCGGAATACGAGGCCAGTTCTTGGTTCTAGGCCCCAATCTCCGCGGGAAAGCTCCAAGATGCTGGCTTGGCTGGCTAGAAGATGCATGACGTTGTATCGCGTTTACACGCATGTGATTCCACTAGATGGGATGGCAACAAACTTTGTCCTGGAGAAGCGGAATTTGGAAGGAACAAAGCCCACCATATCCCCTCAGGTGATGTGGTTCGCATCAGCAAGCTTATCAGGTATTATTCTGTACGCGTACGTACATATCATCGTACGTAGAAAAAACTTCCCCATATACGTGCTGCAATTGTTCATCGATCGTGGCGGGCGTGGTACTTGCCGTCCCAAGATTATACATGAGCACAGACCCCCCCCCTATTGGTCTCACGCGACAAATAGGCGCTTTTATTACTACTGTCTGTTATAACAAAAATTATGAAGAACACAGTATATCTAGGACATAGACCTAGGTACTACAAGTGGCCGCGTACAACATACTACGAAGGGTAGGCTCCCGGCCCGACATCGAAAACGTGCACACCGATACTTTGATGCGAATGAGCTTATTGAGTGCTGCGAGGGATCATACCTTACTTGATTGTTATAGCACCTTTGCCCATCTCAGTGTTTATCAATCAAATGGCAAGCATCCTAAACTATAACTGGAGGACTTACCGCGGTTGACCCCGAAAGACTTCGTAAAATAGAGTTTGATTAATCAGACACCCCCTCGCGAAGGTTCAACCTATCTAGGGCAAAATCGGAGGATAGCCTATTTAAGAATTCAAATAATATGGGCATAATACGGGCACCGCCCCAATGATTATAATCTTTTATCTGTAATACATTATATCCCATAGGCAAGAGTAGGCTTAGACATGCATAATATAAGGAGCTCACTCGTCCGTCGACCCAACGACAATATGATATTATCCTAGGTCGATTACTACAAATAGCTCTCCTAGCTTCCTTCCATAGGTTTAAGCAATCAGACTCATACCCACAGCCTATCCAACAGCATACACTCACGAATACCTACCGTATTCGGCCCACGAACCGCGTCCCGGGTAGATGGGTATTCGCGCTGGAATACCACCAATATGACCTGACTCCTGGTCTCGAGTTGACGTCCAGTAGCACAAGGCGCGAGAAGTAGGGAGTGAATCCAACTACGGGGATAGCCTTTGCTTCATGACCAGTCTGTGGTGGATGGCGTTGCGGGAGTGCCCCCAGACTGGAGCAGGGGACAGGGGCGAAGCTCCTACGTTGGCCTTTTCTCAATATGAGCCATCGGGTACTGGATACACTCTCACGTCGGTCTTAAGGTTGCTAAGTTTTAACCTGTGTCGCTACATTCCGAGTGTCCAGTGGATTCCCTTTTGTTCATTCGGTGCGTTCTCCTCGCTGTCGACGTCGAGTTCCCACATTCCAGTTGTGACAGAATGCCTATGCGGCGCCCACACGTATAGCGTGCTTAGCCTAGAATAGCCTATTGTTCAGCGTTCCGCTTCCGCCAAGATCATAGTCGAGTGTAATACGGCTTTCACTGCGCCAGGGTAGTTGTATAGAAACTTCTTGCACTAAGCGTCATTTTGTATGAATACTGGGGAAGTATTGAGCTCCGACTGGTAGCCTTTTGGTGATTTCTCAAGGCACCGATCAACCAATGAGGGTATAGTGAAAGGCTAGCGTAAGGTTCAAGCCCAGGAATTGACCTATAACCAAGCACATAAATTGGTTGTCGCACTTAGCACCGATCCTGTGAATCGCACTCAGACATTCTTTTTCCCAACGCTGGCCTAACTTGACAATCAAAACATGTGGATCATCCTGCGGGTGACTTCCTATCCCTTCGAAGCTCGCTTTACATCCTCGACACAAATGTACAATCGAACTAGTGCCTCTCACGACTGATCCGGATCAAATGGTTTCTCCGCCTGCAACGGCGTAGTTGCCTTCGAAACCCTGACGACTCACAAATACCCCACAGCTTAAACGTTACAAGGTTGTCCATGGATACACATCTTACCCTGTCTTGCGATTTCGCTAGTAGACATCAAGCGGTCGAGTGGCTGCTTCGGAGCATTCCCTTCCAAGGGTGTTCAATGTACTTAAGCCACAGATTAAATTATCAGGGGAAGCAGCACTAAGGCGACAAAAGTGGGGATCAACAATTAGATGGAGACTAACTGATGATATAAGTACTTCTTAGCGCCGATCAAATACTTGGGGCGTGACTGGACAGGGCCCTAATTAGAGGCGGCGAAGCTTGCGGGTAGCCAGACCATAGGCCGCACCAAACAAAACCCCACGGGAAATTCTCAACCAAGGCGAGTATAGCAATCATGCTATTCATGAATTGAGGCTGATTTTCAATCTATCTGATTAGACTCCTCGAAAAGCCGTGTCCACAAACGTGTTGGGCCCAGGACCCAGGTGCTATTTGTAAACTTTCCAAGCATACTCTGCTAAGATGGTAGCGCTCGACCCAGCAACCCAGTCCAACTATGCAGAGATTACGACAAAACACGTTCATTTTGATTGGGCAATCGACTGGAAGCGACGTGTTATATCTGGGTCTGCCACGCACGACCTGGTAGCGAACCAGGACAATGTCAAGCAGGTCATGCGAGTGATTTTAACTATCCAAGAGTCGATCGCTGTTTTCTGACCCCGACCTGCATTATAGATTCGATACTTCGTACCTTGACATCACGCTGGTCGAAGCCGCTGGGAGCGCAGTACCGGTATGTGTTTGACTCATTTGCGTGGCATGAAATTGATCGGGATCCCGTCCAGCATGATTTAAAGAAACGCCACCCAGTCATGGGAAGCGCATTGGTAGTTCCCTTGTCCTATGCACTTAACAAGGGAGACCAAGTTACGGTCCGAATCAACTATAGCACCACCACTGATTGCACGGCCGTCGGGTGGCTCGATAAGGAACAAACGGCCGGCAAGAAGTTTGACTATTTGTTTTCTCAATGTCAAGCGGTACGAATCCACTCCTTGTCGTCACTTCCCCGCTTTCTTATCCCTGTTATGATCCTCCTATTGCTCCCACAATCTAACCCTATCCTGGCCCAGATTCATGCGCGGTCTCTCGCCCCACTACAAGGCAAGTCGGTCGAAACTTGCGGTATAACCGCAGTCTAACTAGCACCTCTCGTTTCAAAGACACATCCTCCGTTAAGATCGCAAGTCAGCATTTCATTCTCATCATAAACTCAAATGACCTCCTATCCTAGACCTACAGCGCCGACGTCACGTCTGTATTACCCGTACTGTTGTCCGCTCTCCGTCTTTCCCCGCCAGCTGATGGCCCGGCCCATGGTGGCAAAGAAGTGGGGGCACAGGAAGTAAAATACCAATATAATCAGGTAATTTATCCTGGATCTTGATGGTTCACTGTTATGGCTAATCAATGACAACTTTACAACGTGCCCTAGCCTATTCCCATTCCTTCCTATCTAATCGCTATCGCATCTGGGAACGTGGTGTACAAGCCGTTTTCGCCTATTCCAACTCGCCCCTGGAAAACGGGGGTGTGGACAGAGCCCGAACAAATGGATGCTGCGTTCTGGGAGTTTAGCAGAGACACCGCTAGGTAGGCGTGTGCCTAGCGCTTGTCTGCCAAACCTCCGCTAAATCACCGACTAGTTATGTCCTCGAGGCGGAGAAGATTCTTACGCCATACGAATTTGGCGTGTACGACTTGCTGGTTCTACCGCCCTCGTTCCCGTATGGTGGAATGGTATGTTGACTGTTTCTAGCCACTCTAGCATAGATGTTCGAAACCTTGATTGATATAAGATTCCCATATCATAGGAGAACGCATGTTTGACATTTGTTACGCCCAGTAAGGACCTTGACCCTGCACACACTCAACGCCTTAACCTTTGCGGGGTATAGCACTTCTCACCGGCGATAGATCCCTGGTCGACGTAGTTGCCCACGAAATCTCGCATAGCTGGTTTGGCAACAATGTTTCGTGCGCAGACTCTTGCCACTTTTGGCTCAACGAGGTCCGTCTTGCCTCTTTTGGTCGACTAATGTTCACCGAACCCCATTTCACAGGGCTGGACAACGTACACCGAACGGTTACTCCAGCGCGCACTTCACGGAGATGCAGAGCGTGACTTTTCATACATTATTGGGGAAAAGGCTCTGGTCGATGCTCTTGCCGAATACAAAGAAAAGCCCAAGTTCCAGCGGCTTGTCATCGATTATGCGTTTGGTGACGACCCCGATGACGCATATAGCTCGGTCCCTTATGAAAAGGGGTCTAACTTTTTACTCTATCTCGAACGCCTGCTCGGAGGTCTAGACGTTTTCCTGCCCTATGCACGCGACTATGTCAACACGTTCCGGGGACGATCTATTCGCACTAACGAATGGAAAGAGCATCTCTTCGCCTATTTTGAGAAGCATGGCGGCGAACAAAAACTAAAGATATTAGAGTCTGTTGATTGGCAGGTACGCTGCTTTTGTAGACCCATTTAGTGTTCCTGACATGTCCAAAGTCGTGGCTGTATGGAGAAGGTTTAGAGGTTTGTTCACCTGCTTGCTCATTTCTCGCCCGCTGATAGAAGTCTCGATTCGTCGTTAGCTACCGGTCAAGATCGAATACGACACCACCCTAGCTGAAAAGGCTTATGCGCTCGCCGCCAAATGGGACCAGTCCCGCAAGGCCGACCCCGGGAGCCTTGCGTTCTCGCCCAACGACTTGCACGACTTCAGCTCAAACCAAAAAGGTAATGCCGAATGTATCCCGGAAGTGACCGAATGCTCAGAACAAGTCTAGTTGTCTTTCTCGAGCGCTTGCAACGTTACGAGCCACTTCCGGCTCCACATGTCCGACTTCTCGGAGAAGTATACTCGCTCGACACGACCATGAACGCTGAGATCCGACTGAGGTGGTACACGCTTGCGCTTTCGGCTCAGGCTCCCGCTCCTTCTGAATGGGCAACACGTGCGGCCGAGTGGGTCGTGGGGGGTGGCGGAGGCGTCGACGCGGGCAAGGGAGTCAAGGGTCGCATGAAGTTTTGTCGCCCGACGTTCAAATTCGTGAACAATGTCGTGCCGGCACTGGCCAAGAGCACGTTTGATGCACATCAAAGCGAGTTTCACCCGATCGCGCGGCGTATGATTGCAAAGGTGAGCGCAACGCGAGGCTCGGGAACGAAGCTTACGCAGCGACCAGGATATTGGAGCAGACACATAGGAACCGGTGAATAACGATTGGTGAGGCGCGCGGCCTTGACGCTGCAAATAAAAATGGAGGTTATCAGAGCTTCTCAATGCACAATTAATTTGAAATACCTGAATCGGGCAGGGTGGAAAGTTTTCGAAGACAAGCCACTGAGCCATCCACCTATAGTGAAAGCGTGGATGACCCTTGGGTTCCGTAGCGCTGGGTTCACAATCGGGGTGGCCTTGTTCAAGCCGCCGACCTATTAGACTCGGAAGCAATACGCTAATGCCAGCATCCATTATAGACACCAAACCTACGCCAGGCACCAGGCGAAGAATACAACTACAATTTTGCAGACTGGACCTGCGAGAAGACACCAAGCCAAGGCCTTGACACGCGCCCAGGACATGAGAAAAAAGACCTGGTTGATACTAGTACAGAGACATGACCAAGAAAGAACAACATGTGAAGAGAATGAGACATCAAGGAGAGTCGGAAAATGTAAGAAACGTGCTCTGGCGGTTTTGGGGTCCATAGGCCGCCAGGGCTCATACGCTAGCTTGAGTACCCAGCATGGTTCCACCGGGTTTCGGAGCCGGCGGACCAGGCATAGGTCGAGTCCTGGTTTACGGCGACACCCGAACTCATATCATAGGACTGGACAGGGTGGCCGTAGCCACCGTTACCATAGGCGTCTTGCGGCTCCGACGGATTGGCGTACCCCTGCTGGTACGGTGGCTGAGGTTGAGGATAGGAATAATTGCCCGAACCGTGCGGGCCGACCACGGCCGAGGGGCCGTTGCGGTAGTGCAAACTCTCGTTCGTCCATGGTTGTTCGGAATATCCCTGGAACTCTTGTGCCCCTTCCGGGCGAGCCCAGACCTGTTCTGTCTCTTCCTGTTTGGGTTCGAATTGCTGAGGGAAGGGGTAGGAAGTTGGTGGACCGGCTCCGGCGTCGTTGGGACGTGCGGGAGCGGTTTCTTGTGCGAGCATGCCAGGTTCGCGTCCTTCGCGCATGAGCCCGAGTGCTTCTTGCGGACGAGACGGGGTGGAAGGGACCGACGGACGGCGATCCATGGTTGGGACAGCCCGCGACGCATACACGCCGCCAAAATACCCCTCCTGAGCGTCCATCGACGAAGTATGAGATAGGGTTGAGCTATACATAAACGATGTGGGACCAACCGACGGAGTGTGATGAGAAACAGACGCGGGCAAAGGGACGGGCTGTTGCACATGGGAAGGCGAGGCGACATGCGACGGGCTCGAGGCATAGCACCCTGAACTCGATGGGCTCGGCTCGTAACCTGGGCCGTACGCACAGGGGTGTTCGTACGGGACTTGATCGTACCCCGCAGGTTGAGGTCGCACATACGCGTAGCTCTGGGTATACGACCGAGGGTAACCCTGGTAGCTCTCGTTGTGCGCATACGGTTGGCCGGGCCCATACGAATTCCCATACGACCCGCTCGGATAGGCCGGACTGGATGGTACGACCGGCGCGGGTTCGGGCTCCTCCTTCTTTGCCGACCCAGTCGAATCCGCCCGCTTGCGTTTGGCAGGGACCTCTGCACTGCCGCTCCCGCTCGCCCTCGACTCGAGCTTCGGACGGATTGGAACCTCGTTGGGTCTGCGTACGTTCTCCACTGGCGGGTCGGCTGGGTACTGGATGAACGCTGGACTAGGCTCGCTCGCGACGCCTTCGTCGCCCGGCTGAACGAGCTTGGGTGATCGTTTTTGGCAGAGCTTGACGTGTCGTTGGCAGTTGCTCAAAACCTAAAGAATCAGTCAGTTGAGATCGAGGTGGGGTCGAGCAAGGTGTGATTGTGGGGTGCGCCAACGTCCCGGTCTCTGTCCCCGCTGTCCCTCGAGTTTAACGCCCCAACGTCGAGACGAAACAATGTGCGGACACGAAAAATCTCCCGCGCGCATACGGTCATAAATGAAATCTCAAGCGAGCCGCAAATGAAATGCAGGCCACAACGAGAAGCGGGGAGAATGACGCAAGATGAAACGGTTGACTTACCGAGAACCTTCGTGAGCAAACGGGACATGCGTGCGCTGGTTGGGCGAATCGTAAGAGCACGATCGGCGCATCACGATCGACGGAAAACGAGGCAGAGATCGGCAAGTCATTCGGTCGAGTTCGGGGTTTGTTCGATGTGCGGAAAAGCAGAGGAAAGGTCAGCTCGAGACGACGAATACGTAGGGGGGGAAACGGGCGACAAGACACAGGAGCTCGCCGGTCCATCTATGCGCGGCTCCCAGTTCGCAACCGGAGAGCCCAGGTACGATCACAGCGCCTCTCGAAACGGCTCTCGTCAGAGGTCCAGTTCCCAGGTCCGAGCCTGCCCAACTGGGACTCGCAATCCATCCGCCGTCGCCGCTCGCCCTCCAAACAAAACAAAAGAAACGTACGTTGTTCACCGGTATGCGACCGGATATGCTAAAAAGAGAGTCAGCAAAAGTCAACTGACGATGGTTCGAATGAACAACGAGCGGCCCTGGATGATCGGCGAGTAGACTCGTCCGACGATCATGGCAACCAGCGACGATAATGACCGTCTCCAACCAAGGCGGCAAAACTGTTGAGCCGCAACCAAACAAACAACGACAGGCTAATCCACCCTGCCTGTCGCTCGCCGCATTGGGCTAGTAGAGGGTGGTAACAACGGGACTTACGGTGGTGAGTTGACACGGCCGTTGGAACTTTTTGCCGCAGGTCTGGCATTCTTGTCGCCGAGGGGCGGGTGTGCGTTTGACGGTACGGCCGGTGCGCTTGGTAGTCGTTGGGGCCGGTGTTGGGATGGCTGGTGGTGTCCGCTCCGGCTCTGGTTCCAGCTCGGGCTCGGGCTTCAGCTCTGGTTCCGGTGTCGGAGGTTGGGGAGGGGGAGTCGGTAGACGCTCGGGCTCTTCTGCCAAGTCGAGATGAAAAACAAATCCAGTGACAGGCGAAAAAAACACACCTGCAGGCATTGTCTCTGGGGCCGGAACCGACAGACGGGTGGACGTAGCTGGGCTACTTGTGCTAGAATGCGAAAGCGAGGGAAGAGATAAAGAGGCCGGTGAGGGGCGAGAGTGGAAGCGGCTGTTGCTCAGTCAGCACGCAGGGCCTGCTCCAAAAAACACTGCGTACCTAGGGGCAGGGCGTGCGTGGGTCATGATAGCACGAGATGGGGCACTTGCCCACTTGGACTGGTGGGGGCGGTTGGTCACTAACGACTCTAGTGATAAATGGCCCAGAGCAGCAGCTTGCAAATCCTCCGGGTTTGCGTCCTCTTGCATCAGCATGTGGGCCAGTGCAAGGTCAGCACCAACGTCGCTCACGATAGAAAAAGATCCGACTGGTTGTACTGGCTGTGGTACTGGCTGTGCTTGCGGTTGCGGTTGTGGTTGTGGTGGGGGTTGGCGCGGGGGGTCTGTGCGCAACACATGGATGTTGTCCACCAGTCGGTCGGGCAAATTAAACACCTCTGGGGCGGGTGCATGTTTGGACTGAGCGCTCGGCGGGCGGTGGTAGGTGTGGGTGTGGGTGAACATGGCGCAAAGATGGTGATGGTCGAGAAGACGCGGTCATATACAGATACGGCTCACGAGGCGTTCACTAGGTTTCGACCCAGGCCTCGGGACTCACACAGTCTATACCACGTTTGGCATAACCCGAGCTAGTTCCACTCGCTCGGATCCAGAAACCCCCTCACAAATCGGGCCGTGGCCTCACTCTATCTGTCTCGACAAATCCGTCCCACCCCAGAACGCTGCGGCTCCGAACCCGCCGTCTCCACGACCAGACCGTGCGCCCCTTCAATCTCCGCTTCAGGGCTAACAAACACTTCCCGTCGCTTTTCCACGCCACGCTCCTCGCCACGCATCATTTGCCTTCTCTGTATGTGTGTCAATACAGTTTGCGGTGACATATTTATCACGCTACTCCTAAACATTCGAGAACGTGCGGCAGAGACCTATACCCTGCCCCTTTGCTCCTTACGTCCTCAATGCCCAATAAAGAAAAGGTTTCAACTCGTCAATTGAAACGGTCGGTACCGTGTCCGATGAAGGCTTACGCTCAAACTCGAAAAAAAAAAACGTCAACGTGAACCGAACCAAATCAGGGTCATTGATTGTAGCAGTATTCCTCGAGCACAAACCGCTCCTACAGGCAGCCCAGATCCCATACTATCCCCGAAAAAAAAAACCCCCAAAGAATGAGCTGCCAGTGTCCGCAAAAGAGGCGTCACATATTTTCGCACTAGTCGTCGGGCATAAGCGACTAGCGGCGCCGACAGCGCCCTTTTATCCATTTTCAGCCACCCCGAAATGATTCCGAAATGCCTTGCGGCAGGCACCGACTCGACTCTGCACGTTCAAATAATCAAAAATGATCGAAACTAAGCGCTGGCGAGACCTTTGCATAGGCTCAAAAACAGGTAGTTACTTACGGCATCGCAAGTATTTATAACCACGCAGCACAGAAATCAAGTTATTATAAGACGAAGGATACTGAGAGCGCCCCAAGGACTTTGTGTGGCGCGCAAATTACTTAACGAGCTCAAAATAAGTTGGTATGTTTACTTGCCTCGCCATACTTGCGGGTAGACCCTGCCCTACAATGTCGTGGCACTCTCTCGATTCGCATGGCTGAAAGCAACTCTGTTCACACCTCTGGAATTTATACTCGTAAACCCTATCTGTCAACCTTGAGTGATCGATGTTCTAGCCTCTCACTCATTTCAGTGCACAGAGCGCCGTCGAAATTAGGTTAGATCTGCAGGGGCCGGCGGTTAGATCGGAAAGAGTGGAAAGTATGAACGCATTGCGTTCTCCCGCCTTGGAGACACTCATCTCTGGTGCAGATGAGCTGTAGACGCGGCCAACTCAATCTATCAATACATGTGCTGATATCCTTTATGATATCACCCTCGATTCGGTCAAGTTTCATACGAACCGCGCGGCATCCACATCGGAAAACCGTGCCCGATTGCTATATCAAGGCAGTGTCCCCCTTATACCAGATGGATCAAACTTGACGGCCGCTCCGCATGGGGATCAATTAAAGAGGTTCGAGTTGGGTTAGAAGAAGCGATGAGATCGGTTGATGTATGGGTCGCTGCATGGGTCGCCGGATTCAGGGTGCTTTCAAGGTCCGACTATGTGCGCCAATGTGGCTATAGGTTAATTATCCATAGATGGTCTGTGCAATAGCGAGCGCCTCCCGGTTACTATCCAATGTGATCTTGACGTCGGCCGGCCGGACCGTTCTTGAAATGTATATTTTACGCAATTCCTAATATATTGTTGCCCCCCTGCAGCGACAGGTTGAAGTGTGACGATCCAATGATTCGTCGAGTGTACCCACAGGGGCCTGAGAAACGAGCCGCCAAAGAGCGACTAGACCAATGATAAATTGATCACCAGCTGAGAAACGCGACATTTTTTCGAGTGGGTCCACGGTGGAGGTCGGGGATTACCCGGTGCAGGGACATCGCCGATGTAGATGTGGGGAACAGTGCGATACCCGTATCCTCTCGATCTCGATCCGACTGTATGCGAGATTCTATGGGGTTGGCTCTCCAACCGAAATGAATACGGGAAGAATGCCCAAAAACGAGTGACACGTTGTGCTGTGGCTGGAAAAAGTCAAACCGATACTTCGCGAGAGGGTAGTGTCAGGCCTGGCGCTCGGCGCTTAACTAAACTGGTCATGGTTTCAACCTCCGCTCTTCTCTCTCCCTGCGCCTTGTTCGATTGCCTGGGTGGTAGGATATTTATTGATCGACCAATATTCGGTAGTTTCGAGGACTCGGACCGAGCCTGGCCGGGACTGTCGCCTCAAGTCGTCCCAAGTCAAGGTTTAGAACCCCTGATTTCTCATCCGAACAATCTCGCTTGCATATTTGCACTTTGTGTCCGAATGAACGACTTGACGCTTGCATATTCCGGTGAAATTCCGACTGGACTCGGATCTGAGGTTGTGCAGTGACGACGCGGTGGGCGGTCCTTGAATCAGGGCATTTGCCGCCTGAAACCTATTCCCCTAAAGTAAATGACAAGCTTAGGAGCTCCTACCTTAACTGGCGGTGGCAATTACCGTGTCATTTCACGCCCATTTTTAGCTATAATTTAATATCGCAAGTGCCTAGGCGGAGAGTGTTCAACCGATCATGCCGTGCTTTGACGTTCGACCAGAGGCAGACTGCCCGATCTCAATTAAATCCGCCACTCCTTTCCTCCCGGTTGTTTCCTGTGAAGCTGTTGAGCTAGTACCTTTACTACTTGCGCATCAAAATGAGTGATTTTTTTTTTTTTTTCTCCGTGGTATAGCTCGTAATTCTCCTGAAATTTTCGCTATTGGATGAGCGGACTAGCACGCATATGCGTGTATCTCCGAGTTTGTGACGCCCTCACTCGCATGCGTACCCTAAACAACAACAAAGGCTCTAACTTACATAGGAGACACCTAATTCGAACAATGACTTTGCATTGTGGCGCCATTCTCATTGCATATATGCCGGTCACGTACCATGGATCAGGTTCAGTAATTATAGGAAGCCATCAATGTTAAGGCCTTGTGATTGTTCTTCTTGCCTATATGTGCCTTTCCACAAGGCCACCCCTGCAATCCATTCATTTCCAGCGAGGTAGTGGATAATTCGCTGGCCTGAATGGGAGCTTGGTCGCCCGGGCCCGAAATTTAGGGGCCCTGCGCGTTAGCGTTTTGGCCTAGACTTGCAGCCGAATCAGTCCACCATAGCATGTGCACGCATATAACCGCGCTTAGAGCCGCTTCTTGGTTTAAATGCATAGCCCTTTTCGTATCTCGTCATTAGACTTTACCTTAATGATGCAGGTGTGAATAAGGGAATGCGGCGGCTGGGTTACCTTTTGGGGTGGTGAGCGCAGCCACATTACAACGGACCGATCAAGTCGAGACGAAACGACGAGTGCGAGGAAAGTTTAGATCCGGATTAATTCCCTGCCCTTACGAGGATAAATGGCACAAATGACTCACGTATAACCCTTCGGCATGGTTGCCCGAAGACATATGTAGGACAACAGGAGAAACTAAGCGAGTCGCCCGACCCGAGACACAAACAAAGAAGTAACCTTGTCACGGGACTATTATTCGGTCCCGACTTAATTACGCCCACGGCATTTGCCGGAACTTCTACATCAAGATTCAAATCCATATTCGACCTTGATGAGGGATAGTAAATGGGACGCTCAAGCTACGACTTTCAGATATTAGCTTGAGCGCTTGTTAGGGTGTTGGCGCGCAGTTACCCGTTGTTAGTCAAAACGTACACCAGTGCTTCCGAGTGTTCACACCCGGTCGTGTACATGTACATGTATTTCTAAGCTTATCTTTTCCACACTTCAAGATTCCCAGCCGCTTGGTTGTCACTTGTCTGGCTTCGTCCAAAATGGGGATGATTTTGATTACCTGGAGACTCCACACATGCGCTGGAAGTGCGATAACAACGCTGTTGATTGACATGGAAATTGGCCCCAAGTTTGTTTGCGGGTCGAATATAATTGATACTTGTTGTTGTCGTAGAGACCCTTAGCTCTCAACAGAGGCCCTTTGTGAGGCACCGTGTCTTGCTGATCTGATAGTGATTGACAGACATCCGTCAAATCAAGCATGATCCTGATTGCTCGCGTGCAATACCGTTCGATCGTTCTTTCAATCACATCACAAACAATCGTAAAATATGGGCACATAATGGAAAACGGGCGGCAACTACCCGTACGCTCTTCCATTCCCGCTAATACGCACGACATAAAACGGGATTCTGGTAGTAAATAATGCGGTGACTAACATGCACTATACCTGAATTCACAGGGAATTCTTCACAGTGCCCGATGCCTGGGCATTGCTATCGTTTACTCGACTGAAATGCATGCTCAGCTTCTTTCGATGGTTTGCAAAACAAACGGATGTCTGTGGCTTCGTGGAATACGGACATCTGGGCGACTGGCTTACCCCGGACACCAACGACTAAACCAAGCTGGTCCAGCACCACAGTTTAGCGTCATCTTCTCATATCCAATGTGAGCATGGCGTAGAACAGTACCTAATCTTGGGATGGGTGGGGGCTCATTTCGACATCCATGGTGTAGTATCACTTCTTCCCCTAAACGGGTCAGCCGTCACCACAGCGAAGAAGCTTATGAATCAATCCTGGCCTACGCTTTGGGCCGGACCATCGGGTGAGTCTTGGGCTTCAACTCGTGCTCTCCAAGTTTTATTTATTTATTTATTTGCACTTGAAAGCGCCACCCGTCTCAAACAGTAACTTCAGACCAATGAAGTGTACTGTGTATGAAAATACGAAACGTTGCCTACACGTATTCTGTTCATAAGAGCGTCAGCTGGTTGGAAATTCAAATGCAGAAACAGAGTTGCGACGGAGAGCCGCAAATATCGACGTTCCCACTGGATTCAATTGAGAAAGTTAAAATCAAGCATTGAATGCAGGTTCAACTTCCCGATCGGTTCCAGGGGGGACTAGGCACCTGGGGCATATTACAAGACCCTACTGGTGTTTGCGAGGATATTGCACTGAACATTCGCTCACTTGTTATATTTAACAAAGTGAGATTACGATCCGCTACGTATTCAAGTTTATGCTGCAGTCGAACCCGTACGACTAAAAGTTTGATTCATAGGCCATCACCATACATTGTGGGTGACTGAAGAGCACTCGAGCTTCATGTATAGACAGGGGCTCAAGTGGCGCATGGAGCGCGTCGGTGCCCCAAGATCTGCGGTACCGCTTGTATTAGACGTGCTGGACCGGCGGCAAAAGAGCCGAGTTGATCGATGTGGACGCGGTGAATTCGTGAACGCAAGCGTCGGTCACATGGTCGCGTTGGACCCCCAATAGCCACAGTTTTTTTTTTTTTTTGGAATCAAGTTAAATTGTATGACGTTTCGGGGCAGGGCCCTATGGTGCGCCGGTCTAGAGGTCGGGTGGCGTAAGGCCAAACATAAAAGCCCAAAAAGGGGGGACAGAACAGACCGAGGCAAGAAGAGACGGCTAAATACGCTATACATATGCGCCAAGACAGAAAATAAAAGGGACACTATAGTAAGTCAAGGACAGAAATATCTATGGGAGCCGTGGCAAGCGAGAAATACACCGAGGCAACAAAGTAAGAGGAGAGAGGGCGCACTGGTGGCAGGTCACCTGAGCAGATCCGCGAATCTGTCCGAGGATCTCAGGAATTCAAACAGTGGCTTGAGAGACTCCAACGAATAGCCACAGTTATTGTTCCTGTAAGAGTGAAATGCGAGAACCGCGCGTACGACTGGTTATTATCGGAGGTCGACTGGTTGGGTGGGAAACTTCAAGTATCCTTTAATTGGCGAATAGGCTTGGCTCATGTTACTCAAACCCTGCTGTAGTGTATCCTGGCGCAGCTGTTACTCATCGATGCGAGAAGCAATGCTGAAGCCTGCGACTTCCGGGTGGCCAGTAGAAATCTGGAATAATGGGGTTTCACCAGATAATATTCTCAAACAATTGTGTGGCGTGCCGGTGGAATTAATGCACATGTAGGGTCGTGCTTAACCAAATTTGAGAAGCACTAATCGGGCCCAATCTTTTGATTGCACGACCAGATCAACCAAGAAAGCGTATGCGGCATGGTGTATGCTTTCCATGGCAATGCTCTCAATTAGAAGCAGGGGTGACAGCGAGGGGTTAACGTTGCGGTATGGGTAGACTAAATCGTGGATCTAGACTGATTGCTGACGAGTCGCCAAGATCTAGAGACTGGGGTTGCCAGAGGTCGGATCCAGTGACCGACTCATGGTCTTCGGTGAGGATTCTCCGTTCGAGTAAGAGAAAAATGTGCATCCGAAAGCGGAGTTTGAACTATGAGAGATAATGTTGCCACTTGCGCTAACCATAGGATAGAAACTTGAGATCTCAGGTTGACAGGAGGAGGGCGTTGAGAATTGTGATGTAGGACGGGGGTAGCTAACATGTATTGCCGATCTAGTGCGCGGTCACACCCTTGCAGTAACGGGGGTGCATTTGCACAGTGTATTCAACCCGAAGTTTACTTTTAACCTTGGGTTGTTATCAACGCAATTTGCCCGGGAAAATCATTGCGAAATGACCCCAGGGACAGTGGAACCGCCGCGCCACTGGCCTTGGAGTTTAATAGACCTATGGTCTCGGTATGGTGACATCACCGACTGTGCTCAGTACCCTTCCATAGCACTGCCAAAACCTCGGACCCCTTCTTTCTTGTTTTCT
Organism: Ceratobasidium sp. AG-K; assembly: GCA_037039685.1. Taxonomy (NCBI): domain Eukaryota; kingdom Fungi; phylum Basidiomycota; class Agaricomycetes; order Cantharellales; family Ceratobasidiaceae; genus Ceratobasidium; species Ceratobasidium sp. AG-K. Next base: position 2,742,498 of record JAWNGF010000004.1, on the reverse strand, counting down.
CCAAGATCACACATACCATCGGGCAACGTTGTACAAACACCCACCCTTCGTCCGCGTATGTTTCGGGAGCACCACTTGGGCTTCTCTAGAGTCCTGAGAGTTCAGAAGCCGCATTAATGGTGAATGGTTCATCAATCAACAGTTGGGAAAGGTCGACAGTCGGGGCTTGGCAGGAGAAAGCCTCACTACGAGAATGAAGTTGTTATATGCGTGGGCCATCAGGTTTATTCCCAGCTAGAGAGTAATATTTGCATGAGCCATGTATCGAGTGAGAAAGCTGCAAAGTTTTTCAACAGTGAATTACAAATTAATGGTAATCGGAATCATGGGCTCATGTCTAAATTAGAGAGTGTTGGAACTATCGAGCACAAGTAAAAGTAAGGCTAAGTGAACCGTTTTCCGGCTGACATATACATTCGTTTTCTATGTGCACTCACTCTGCTCCGCTTGTTTCCTTTCTTCACTAGATAACCTTACAGTTTCGGAGTAATTCCATAAGATGATTTGGCTATTCAAGTTGCAGCGCTTGCGGTGTCACTGCGAGCTGTGTGTATGCACCCGCGGCCCATGTATGTGTACGCTACGAGTCAGGGTGGGGGTGGGGCCTTGGAGCTAATATTCGCAGCCCCAGGGTGCATGGCCATGCCAAAACGAGACAAAAACACTAAAGAAACTCAGCAAAAATTGAAATTGCTACGGGGCGCTCCGGAGCTAAGGACGGCTCCAGAGCGCTTCGGAGCGATGCGATCACGTGCTCCGGAGTGCTCAAGGAGCCTACAGCGCGCTCCCCAGCAAAGCCGAGCTACAGAGCTCTCCGCAGCATTTTACATTTTTTGCTGAGAAAGGCACACCCTTACCAAAATTCCGCGCAGAAATCCGTCGCCGGTAAGTAAAATAAAACATCTACTATGTGAGCAGTTCGATTCTAGTTTGGGTGTGTGTCGAGCACTGTTCGGCTTGGGATGGAACTGGGTGCCACCATGGGTGGAAGCTTATTCACCACGGCCAACTCCATTTGTTTTATCAGCAACTAGTGTTAAAGTCCGTCGTACCTCTGGGGAAATCCTTTGCGGGTCCGGGTTTGAGTTCAATCTGTGAATAAAATAGTCTACAAAGCAATTGAAATTATGAAGCGAGCACATACAGTTCCGTGAATGCTCCTTTTCAATTAACTTGTGCGCCATGATCCATGTATTGTCGTGTATACACGTTTGCTGTCTTGTTTCTGTCCTATTTCTGTCCTTTGTGCATATAACCGCCTCACTCGACCCATTCCCTTGTCTCACCCTAGTGCTTATTCATGCTGATAAAGTTAACCCTTCCAATACTTACGTTCGATCTTCCAGCAGATTAAGGTAGGGGTAGCCTCAGGCGGTACCGCAATTACTGAAACTCATTGACAAATGTTCTTTGTGTAGGAGAGGGCTTTCAAACGCACCCAAGATTGTTCGGAAAGGAGGGTTATTCCAGAGGTAGAACATCTGGTTTGTTTGAGCCAGTTTTTCGTGCTCTTACAGCCGTAATTTACACCTTGGAGCTGCATGATATAGTTTTAAAGCGTTTAATTATCTAATGGGTTACTTTACACGCCGACATAATGAGTCTCGAGGAAGTTGCGGCCCGATTCACCCCGAGCTGGCCACGAGCGACCAACAGTCAAGCTGACACAGTCACCGACCCTGAGTTTTCAGACCCTGAGTATGACCAATTAGTTCCGACGGAGTGTTTTCATCGTTAAAGGATTGGATATTGGTGTAGCTTGGCGCTTCGAGCTCGGCGGCCACACGCGTCCCCGGCAGTAGTTGGTGTTATAAAAAATACTAACCCAATATCATTGAGATTGACAGTCCCATGAATCATGAGTATACTTCGACAAGATTCATCGCGATCTAATTCCATCGCTTCCGACGATCTCTCCTCCGCACCATCAGCGGCCAAGCCATCTGCACTCAGGAAGAACCAGGCAAGTTTGCTCTAGGATGAGGGCTCAAGCGTGCATCTCTTACATATAACCAATTGTTTTAGGCTTGCCGTCAGTGCCGGAAACAGAAACGGGTGCGTTGCTAAGTTTGCGAGCTGACACAGTACTGTCTAACCGGTAGAACCTGTCTTCAGAAATGGTAAATGAATAGGTACATAAGTGTTTACAAGTGAAACTAAAAAAAATCTAGTGACGCTCATAGACCGTGCAAATCGTGCGTCCGAGCTCACGCTAACGTTATCGCCAATGCTGTCAAGCGAGGAAAACCATTCCCTGCTCGTCCGGATTGTGTATATGACGGTGACTCTCCCCCGTCCTATGACCCAAGTGAAACTGTGGATCTCAATGGTAATTGATTTCTTTGTGCTGATGGAACGCACTTTAAACATTCTCGAGACAGAAAGAAATGAGTTGGCCAGCAAGATTTTGCTCACCTCTCCGATGACTAGGCCGACTCAAGGTGTGAAAGCCCCAAGTAAGTCGAATTTCTGGCATGTAAAGCTTTAACACACAGAATGATAATATGGATTGGATACCATCAGCTGAAAGCATTCAGTCGAGTTCCTCGCAGAGTGTTGCCGATGCTCTTGTTGCCCAACTCAATCAACCCCCTTCTCTCACTCCTACCTCGCTTATTGAGTCGATGTGGGCGACGAGCCCGATCCTCAACCCGCTTGAAGACGCTGGAAGTTACGGGTTCGTACGACCCCGGGCCGAGAATATGGCACCTCCCGAATTGTTGCTTGACCTCCCCCCACTTGATCTTGTTTGTAGTCTGTAAGCCGTTCAAGCTCTCGTTGAATTACAACCAACCTAACAAAATCTTGAGTGTTGATGTGTTTTTTGAGAACTGGCCATTTGGAAGACATATGACCCATATGCCAACGTTCAAGCAACGAGTCCGACTTTCTCCTTCGGATCCAAACTTCCCATCCCTTGCCTTGCTTCACGCGATCTGTGCCCTTGGGGCCGTGTACCTTCCACAGCCTGGCGCTCCAGCCGAAGAAATCAGGCCTGGGGAAGAGCCTGCACGGGGGAACATGTTCCGGACGGATGAACAGGTCAATCGTGTTTTGGGGGGAATGGCGAGCTTCGGGGAACATCAGACTATGATTGCGCAGATTAAAGCACTGAATGATGCGCGAACTGGGAAGCGGTGAGTAGCTATTTTAGCGATGCCTTAGTGTTAATCGAACGGTCTGTTTATTGCTTGTTGATAGACTGGTGGAAAGTTTGCAGGGTAAGTGTTTGAGTTAGATTATACGGCATCGTCGCATTGATTACCGCGACGTGTAAGCTCTTATATGTATCTGTTGGTGGTATGTGATACACACGCGGTACGGTGAAATAACTCTCTTTTAAATGGTGTCCGACCTGTTGATTTATGGTAATAGCTGGGTTGATTTGTGGATTGCGAGTGGCACTGCGATACGTAAGTGACTTTTGTCCTATCATCACTCGTTCCATGCTAACCAATTAAAATATCATTTATCTCGTTGTTGTTTAGGCCTGTCGATTCCGTTGGGTCTTTCCGGCGCTCGCGGGTACGATGAAATTCTATGGGGTCCCAGCTACGGAGACCCGACCTTTCCTAATTTCAAGGAAAACATTCTACCCCCACCCGCCGATTTTATAGAAGCCGAAACAAGGAAACGTACATTTTGGATGGCGTTCCGTATGTCATGCGCTTGCTGAACACGATCGTGGACGCACATTTGCTGACAATCCGGACATTGGGTACAGTTACCGACCGGATGCACTCTTCAGCTACCGCATGGCCAACGGGATTAGATGAGCTAGATGTGGGACAATCATTCCCGTATCCTCTCGCAATGTTTGAGGCTGGAGTGGGTTTGCCATTTCCGATCGCGACCCAAGCTGATCCCACCTATAGACTCCGCCTGGCCCGGATGACCCGCCCCCTCAGAAACTCTCTACCCCTGGCATGCTAAACCAACACCACCCTAGAATCACGGATGACGGAGTATTGTTCCTTAAAGCCATTGAATTGTAAGTTCGTACATTCGGAGTTCGTGTTCTGACCCGCCATTCCTCATATTATTGACAGGATGTCGCGAGTTACTGTATTTAACAACCGAGTTCGCACACGCTACGAAGATCCAGCCAACGTAACTGCCGCTCCAGCATTCAAGATGCTCGATGAAGCTATCACGTCGTTTCTGCGGAGCATTTCAAACTTACCCATATTCACTGCCGATGGCTTGCAAACGTTACGTCCAGCAATGTTAACAATACCGCATTGGTATGTATATGTTCATACCTACAGAGGTGTCGTGGCTGAGAGCGCGGAACGGGCGCAGTGCGCGGATAATTTTGCACGATCCGCATTGTAAAGTGGACGACCCGAGTAATGCATCGACTCAAGCATGCCTTTTGGCGTCTAGGGCGATACTAAACATGACGTACCAGCTGCAGGGTTCATCCGTTCAGTTTAAGTTGCTCGTACCAACCGTCGTGGTGAGTTTAGTGCAACACCTTGGCTCGTCGTCTTAATTCTGTGAACCCGCCCGGGAAGCTCGGTTGGGTTATCGCGGGCAAGAGCTTGCTTCGGAACTACGCTCAGAGTCTGAAGACTGCGGATTATCAGAGCGCAGTAAGTCACCCCAAACTATAGGTTGCACTCGCATTCTCACAAAGCACACGAAGATAATATATAGGGAGGAGGTCCGTTTCCTAAGGTAGGCCTCCTAACGCTCGCTCCATTTAGCCACGGCTGATGTGCTGACATATCACAGTCATAGTGCCTTTCGTCTGGGTGAGAATTTAGCCATCGGCCTTCGACATGGACTTCAGCTTCAGGAGCTACTCAGTCGAGTAGACAAGTTGCACCCTTTGCCTGATGGGTGCGCTTGGCCTTCTCCCATGGGTTAACTAAGGTTTCATGCGCTGGCTCTCCTTGTCGCTTCATAGTTCCTGAAGAATGTAACATATATAACATTGCTATCGCCGAGACGTAGAGAGATAATACACCAATTGGTCTAGTCTGTGTTCTGCTGTTGTGTGGCATGATGTGAACCGGTGACATCAAAATGCGGATCTAGATATCCATGACTGGCTTCTAGGCTTAACGTTAAAGTTAGGGTGCCCTAAAGATATCAATCGTCAAGGGGCAGATACGCTCTGCCGATGGAAAACCCAAGTTAAGGAATAACAAGCTTCGTGAGCGGACGCATGGTAAAGGTTAGTGGTCGTATTGCCTCGCGTTCCGGCAATCGTCAGCTATGTATTCATTACGCCTTCTGCACATCAAGTTGCGGCGGTGAGTATGCAACAATCCTTCCGATCTAACCTAGTTCTGCTTTCAATCTCGAGGGTGACTGAATAGCTCAGACATCGCTATGTCTACCTGCTAGCCAGTCGACGGTCCCAGAGCGTTGACGCGAAGGGCTCCATCTCCCTCGTCAACCTGCATCTTAGGGGAGCTCAGTAAAGTTACTCGATATACAACCAGGATCGTAGACTGCAACAAGTTCGAGCAAGGCCGTCAATGCAAGGCCCTCACGCAGACGTGACAAGCCTTTCGACATGGCAAGTTTCTGTCAAACATACGAAATTTTTATTGGCTACTCTGCCTATGCATATCGGTGAGATGAGAACCAATATGGAGGGTTGGTGTCACGGGAAGCTGGTCAATAAGCCATTCCACCGGATCGCTCCCTTGCTCCAATGCTCATTACCAGCGATAAAGTCTTGACGCACCACCTTACTGCGGCTTCGTACTACAGATTCATCCTCGACCTTGACGTAGACGCCTTCTATGGGACCGGAATAGAACTGAGATTTTTGCTGGACCATTTGCACTAGGAGTTCGTTGGCCAAGGACAGCTTGCCGGCGAGCAAGACTGGGGCGAGAAGGATATCGGTGGTGTTAAGATTTGCCTCGAGCACTCGGCGCGAGGCGAACGTGTTAGTGGCCCTGTCGAACAGATCAAAAGCGTAAAACATGTCCCCGAGCGTTGTATATGGGATCGAATGCGTTGCAGCCATCCATTCCCCATATAGAATAAAACGTTCTGGGAATGCTTCGTCACGGTCCAGGATCGCATATAGGCCCTCACGATGAGCCGAAACCCACCCATCAAGCCCTTTGAACTGGACGTGGTCCCCAGAGTTGACATAATGAGAGCGATTCTGAACTAGTATTTCGCGGGAGGCGGAAAGCGAGAAGCCAAGGTTGGCGCCATCCATCTTTTCAGTAATCACCACTACCTCGCCAGCACGTAACGGTGATCGGGCAAGGGGATCAGCTACCAGGTCGTCGTTCGTAGCAGCCCCCAAGTTGAGCAAGTGGGTAGTTCGGGGAAATTTGCATAATGTCACTGGGCAGAGACGTTTGCACAGTTCGATGGCTGCTTCGAAGCTGGTGATGTGCGCAAGGCCATGGAATCCTTCTCCCTTCCAGTCCAAAGGCGGTTGGAAAGTTTTCTTCATCGAAGCAACTGCGGCACGCACTCGGGGGCCGGCCGGGAGGGTGGGGTGGGTCGAACGATCTTGAGCCCTATCAACGCATAGTTGTGGTTCGTAATCGAACCAAATACAAACTGGATGCTGGGACCATAAAGCAAGCTTAAGCCACTGCCGACGCTCGTCGGAAGAAGGATTACACCGGTCGAGGATAGCTCGGGTGCCAGGTAGACCCACGCGGCCAATGTCAAGCTCGCAGGTGGCCCTGCTTCCCGACTCATCTTGGGAAATGATCCTCCAAATATGGCTTGGACTTCGTGGACTCTCCAGGTTTTTGCCGAGAAAACCTCCACGCCGCAAGACTACTTGGGAAAACCATGACTTCCCGGAGCCAGGTAGACCACACAGGATAAGAAGATCCGCGTTCGGATTCACATCACCGTCTGTGAAGAGAGGGGTGGCCGGCGGTTCAAGCATACGCGGAAGGAGGAGCCTTCGACGCTTCCACAGGGCGCTAACCCAGCATTTGACAAACTCTTCTTGGTGGCTCGTCTCTATACTGCCAGGACGCATCTGTCGAACCCCGGAAATAGCCTCACTCGCGGACATGGCAGGGGATGCCTCGCCCGATACGTCTTGGTCTGGGATCGGGGCGAACCCGAATGCCGCAAGATAACATGCAGCAACGGTACCTGCTCGGCCTTTGCCGCCGCCGCAGTGAATGAGCACAGGCGACCCGCCGGGCTCGTGAATGCGCCTCAAAATAATATCCATTTGTTCTAAAGTTGGGGGTTTGTAGTTTGGGACTGGAATGTGAGTGTGGCGAAGACCAACGTCGGAAGGTTGGGTGAACCATTGTTCGGGTAGAGGTGATTCCTCCGTTAAGGTCACTACATGACGGATACCGAGGTGCGGAGAGGCTAAAACAGCAATATCCACTGGGTTTCGAGGCGTAGACATCAACGCTAGGTAATAGGGAACCATCCAGCAGAAGAAACGGGGTAGAGCGTACTGCCCCTGACTAGAAATCTGGGGCGATGGGGATTTGGTACATGGATCGCTTGAGTCATGCCGGCCGATATCGAGATCCTCAATAAGATTGCTGACTTCATGGACGTACGAGGCACGGATATCTTCCGCATCAAGGACGGGGGTGTCTGGGGCACCCACATTTGCTGTTGACAATGATGTCGTGACTAAGGTAGACACTCGGGTCCTAGACTCCAGCCTACGCATCGGTCTCCGTTCAGGCTCGATGTTTTCGTAAGCCGTTCTTAAATATTTCCGCACAGAGAGTGACCATGGTTGACACAGTGCACTACGTAATGCGGGGCTCAGAGGTAGTTCCTTGAATTCGCCACTAGCTATGTTGTCAGCCACGAAGACAGCTCCCCATTCCGTGTGGTTCGCAGATCGGCGGAGCTGCTTTAGACAGTACGTCGATATCCGATCAAACTTCGAATCTGCCTTCGTTGAGCCACCCAAGTGAAGCTCTAGGGCATAGCCAAAGCACAACATTGCAAGTTTCCAACGGCCACCCTCGGCCGCAACGTCCCCGAGACATATGAAGCTACGAGAACTACAAGGAGCAGATACTGCCAAGAGCTCTGAAGCAGCGTGAGCCAATGTGGGCTCATTCTGAGCTAACAAGCCATACGCGAAAGATGCGAGGTACTCAATCTGGTCTGGAATAGCATTTAGATATCCTCGGTCAAGGATCTCGCGAACAAAGGAGTGCGATGGGAGGACCAGGAATACACTTCTCGGTCCCTGGCAGAGAAAGTTACGGTGCGTTAAAACAAGTTAGTTGAGCCGTATTGCTTACTTTGTCTATATCGTGCTCATCCACTGATGTCAGTGTGACGTGAAACTGTTTGGGGGGTAGATTCAATTGGCTTCTAAAACGTTGGCCGGTCGCCCATGCCACTGTAGCCCAGTAGACGCCATTTCGGTTAGTCCCAATGCCATAAACAATTGGACAAGAACTTGACCGCTGCAAGTCACCGTTCAATTGAACTACCCCTGGAATAGTCCTCTTGTCGTCTGGAGTGGTCGGCAAGGTGCCAACTGCGCGTAACCCTGAAGTTCAAGCTTGCTCGCGATGGTGATATGGTATTCTCCGCGCTTCAACTGTAAGTTCTGACCACCATCGCCATAGTGTTCGGCTAGCAGATTGATGTACTGTTTCGCAGTTTCGTCGATATGGGTGCCAAATATCCCCAGATAACCACGGCACATGCGAGCCTCCATTCTAAGCAGATGTGGCTTGGGGCCGTGAAGGAAACGAGAAAAAGGGCGGGTGGCCGCTCGCAAGCTTCTCCACAATTTATTGCACGTGGGACTTGACGGTGAGTCATAATGTGACAAATGGGTCAAGTAAATAATACCCGCCATCCCCGATTGAGCAATGAAACGTGACCTAATTTACGTGCCGCTCTCGCGTGCACACGTACGTTATCGTGGGACATTCTAATGAGCTTTTTGTTTCTTCTCAACAAAAGTTAGCATACATGTGTGAATTCAAGTGGTCGTTACTGAAGTTTGCACTGATATTTTCGCTAGTTCCTGCTGTGGATCGTTCCTCTTCAATTCATTTTATTGCAGACAAACTCATAAGGGGTTGCTCCTGTATTCCTTCAAAAGAAAACCAGAATTCCCAGCTTATTGCCTGACAGCGGTTTCTCCGAGGTTGGGTGAGTGCCGGATGCCCAGGGCCTCCCTGCGGGACTTGCTATTGGGGTCAAAGTAGGGCTTCTCACCCTATGAGTTCGGTCTTCGTTAGCATTGGGTTCGATTGGGAAATCCGAATGTAACTTACCAGCGAGACAACGCGGTCACCAATGCGGAGCACATTGTCATAGTCGTAAGTCGCGGTATGGTAGTTGCTCCGGTTGTCCCAAATTGCGAGGTCGTTCTAGGAAAAAATGCATTACGTAGGTGAATATACTGATAATCTTAATACTGAGAGCAAGGTTACCTTGGACCACTTGAAACGCACTTGCAGATCATGGTTTTGGTGAATCAGGTTATACAAATGCCTATTATGTAGCCACGCCAATTAGCACGTCAGCCATTGTACCCAGACAAGAAACCTCACTTGAGAATGGTATCTGACTCGTCCCGCGTCACACCGATAATACGCTTGGTAAATTCTGGGTTGACGAAAACACTCTTCCATCCAGTGACAGGGTTCGTGCTAATGGTGGTTCGTATAAGTTGCGTATTTATTTGGGTATAGATCCAATAAACATGCCGGATAACGGGATGTACGGCCTCGAGAGCGTCCCCAAAGTTCCCAGGGGAGCCACGAATTTGGTCACGAATAGTGTAACCAAAAGAAATCGCAGCATCGCGGAAAAAGTGGGCCTCATGCGCTGCAGTAAGGGTTTCGAGGTACTTGGCAAAGGAGGGCGAGAGACGATCGTAAACTTCGTAGCCGCTAAGAATATGTGGGTTATTATCACCGAAGTGGACGTATTTTGACGGGAACTTACGAAGCCCAAAGTGTATCCCCGCCAGTCACAGAGCCGTTGAATTCGGGCAAAGTGTGCAGCTTAAGGATGGCATAGTCTGACGGAATTGGCTCAAAAGTAATATCCGCATGCCAACCACGACTGAAAAGTGAATTTAGCTTTTGCTAATGACATTCGGCGTTGTAACTCGTACCTAGCAAGTCGCGTGTGGTCAGGAAGGGTAAATGCAGCACGACGCTTGCTAGAAATGACGCTGATCTCGTCGCCGAGCTCGGCATTGGTCTCGGTCAGAGGGTGAACGTGGAGCTTCGAGGACTCAGGCTTTCCAGACAACTCTCCCAAGCGGGTTCCCAACTGCTTTTGTTCCTCAATGGTGATGTCTTGGTCCCGGAAGAACACGACGCCACGTTCGGAGACTGACGAAGAAGATTAGCCTAACTTGGGGTTCCATTAGACTGGCAGGATACTAACCTAAGACAGCAAGGTCGCGGATAAGGGTGTCTGAGTTCTCGGCCTTCAAGAGCTCTGACAGTTGTACACTCTTTCCAAACTCGGTTCCGATGGTGGGAGTTGCGTCGGTCTTCTCAAGCTTGTCGAGAGAGCCAGTGGAACGAATAGGAGTGGGAGAGCCGGTCAACGAGAGCGAAGCGAGGACCTGCGACACCGACTTGGTTTGGGTCTGGGTAGTCATTTTGATTGAGTTCTAACGTTAGCAGGAGGACGCAAATGGGGACTTGAGGGAGGATAGTAGTGGGGATAATATGCTTGCTGCACTAAGGGTATAAGAATCGGACACCAGTTCCAATTGCGTGCTTTGTGTGTAATTCTGGTAGACACCACGATCTCGACCAAACTAGTAAAGGAGTGCGTAGCTCGACATTCGATTCGCTACCCGGTCCAATTCAACTCATTTAGCCGGTTGACCCTGATCGCGTTCTAACTTCTAACTGGCGTTAGATGACGCGATTTGGGAATTTTGTGATGGGTCGGCGATAAATGGATTGATTCATATCTTCTTAATTTAGGCACGGCGCAAACTATCCGAGAAGCGTGGAGGTCAAGTGATCATAGATATAATCGCATTAATGTGAGAGATTGTAACAGACCATTCTACTAAGTTCATCATCCAAGTGTATTCATTACTTGAATCCGCCCCAGAGATCTCCAAATGCGTCATCTTTCTTCGCTGGAGGGGCCGCTGTGAAAGGCTGAGAGAACAGGTCGCCTCCCCCTCCCGTCGTAGATGTGCTTGGTGCAGACGCTCCCCAAACGTTGCCAAACGGATCAGCGGATCCGGCGGCCTGAGGTTTGGCAGACTGGTTGCCCCATGGATCCTGCGCGCCGAATAAAGAATTGGACTGGACCGGCTAGTCGAGAAATTAGAGCTCAAAGTAATGAGGTGCAGGCAAGACTCACCTGCTGGGGTGCGCTCCCAAAACTTCCCCAAATATCGTTGGCCGGCTGTGGTTGTTGTTGTTGTTGCTGAGGGGTCCATCCGGACTGTACACCCCACATTCCTGTGCCGGTAGTGCCTGCCATGCTCGTGGCTTGAGGTGCACCTTGTGGCTGTGCGGGCTGCCCAAAGGCACCAAAATTTGCCGCGCCAGCAGCGTTACTGGTTGAATAAAGAGAGAGGATATCAGACTTGACGTTTTTTGGAGGCTGGGGTTGGGCCGGGGGCGTGGGTGCATGGAAATCGAGACTGAACAGATCGTTCTGAGGGCGGGTGGGGCTACTGGGGCGGCAGGCGCAGCAATTGGTGCCTGGGGCTGGGATGCCTGAGGGGCTGCAGGACGCGACGTTCGGGAGGCAAGGGAGCTCGAGAGAAGGTTGTGCTGAGGAGCTCGAGGGGCCGCTTGCAGTGAAGGAAGTGGGGGCGATGACACTGGTACCGGTGCAGGGGCCGGGGCTGGGGCGGCGGGTTCGACGGCCTGGCTCATATGGAATAATTAGTCCCCTGAATACACTCCATAACCAGATACCACATACGGCTGAGGAAGAGTCCGCCATCCAAGACACTCGGGTCGGATGGAGGTGGTCCCTCCATTGCCCAGCGCCTTGATTCATACTTGGATCGAATGAATGACTCCATCTTGCTGGAAATGCCCGTAGGATATGAGGTTCCATTCCGTTCAAGATCAACAAGCATAACACATACTGATCAGGAGGCTGATGACCTGCTTTCAAATGGGCTTCCCAGTACAGGTTGGCGCGCGCGTTACCCCATTTTTGGATAGACTAGATAAAACCTAATCAGTGGACGCGACCAATACTTTGAAAGATACCCTTACCGCCATCTGTTCGGGAGTCCAAACGTCGAGGTCGACAGACTTGACCTTACTGATATGTGTTCCCATGCTACGGTGAATTCCAGAGCATCGAATGCAGACAAAAACGCCGCTGATATAGCGTTTTGGTTAGCGAAGGTCATTTCCCGCCATGTAATGACACATACATATTCCACGATGCCCATCTGGCGTCTAGAACAAAACATCAGGTTTAGTGGTACAAAAAGGACGAGTTAGTATCGGAAGTCTTGCCGTTTTTCTTGCAATCAGCGCAGGTCTTGTTTTCGGGCCGCTTGACGAGCTCGCGAAGTGTCCGCGCGTGTCTGTCCGTGGTTTGCTTGTCTTGTCGCGACATGATAAGAGACTGCCTGTTGTCGTTTGAGTTCCACCGCTATTGCTCGTGTCGTTATTTCGTCTGGATCGAGGATAATTCTAGGAGTGAAAATCCGATTGGGGAGGAAGGTGGAGGCAGTGACGCTCAGCCCGGGCGCTTGGGAGCTGCAGCGAATCCAATCAATCACGTGCATATCATTTATGGATAGCCACGGTAATTTTGAATTCTGATTCGTCTCCTGTGCGATTGAACATCTAGACCGTCTCCTACTTAAACACTAACTTAGGGATCTAAATGATATATTCTTAAGTTTATGCTGGTCGTGACCTGTATGCTTCGTAATTTACATTCGGCTGAGCCAAACCGGGTAGCCACGCGATTGCCCCAATAAGGCCAGGGCCAAACCACAACTCCTTGTTACCTTGTCATGGAACAAAACACGCGGCGATTGACCTTTGATACGCTCTCTGTTCGAAACCTGTTCCTTTTGGTACTCGAGCCATGCTGTTGCGCTGATTGACAACGTGGTGAGCGACTACTCAGTCATGTAAAAAGCTGGTCAGTGGCACGATTTCGCCTGCCACCCCGTACAGAGCTTTTTGAGTTATGACTTCCCGGACAAAACGCTCCATCTCAATACCAGGGCGCCATGCGCGCAAGCCCCAGCCCAACATTTTCTTCGAGTTCTGCAAGTACAGGTACTGACTTCTCAGGAAAGCACACACTTGTCATTGGGTGAGTTGATCTACCAGGTTCAATGGGACACGGCAATTTGTTCACACATGCTTTAGTCTTTTTGGTTCAGGAAGCAGCGAGAAATCGCATGTAAGAAAATTTCCAAGAGAACGCATACAATCACCAACTTATCAGCCATAAATATAGTTCTACGAAACAGTTTGCCCAACAGTCCGCTCAACGGGTCGGTCATCATCTGGCTCTGGGACTTCCCTCATTCGACGTGGCCTTATTCCGAATGAAGAAGCGATCGAGTTTTGGGAGTTCCCATCATTATATGATGGTGTTTGGCTTCGCGATGCCGAGGCTCTGCTATGTGCGGGCGCGCATCTCAAAGTCTGGTGGGTATATGGTGATCGTGTATTGTGAAATAAGTGTTGACGGATCGTGTTTCACGCCATAACAGCGATGGTCGCTTGCACGGCCTGGTATACGTAGCTGGCCCGGAGGATGACGAGACCGAAGGGCCTGCCTTCGAGCTTTTCAAAGCCATGGTGGGCGAAGGTGGTCTTTCACGTACAACCGTCATCACGTTACCAGAGTCTGGATTATCCTCCGACCGCCCAAGTATTGGGGATTCATATATTTCTACAAAGCCACTACACTCCATCACGTCAGAAAGCTGTCTTGACATCGTCAAAGCCATCCACGAAGATAATCCAGCTCCTTTATCGATACAATACCAGATTGAATGTGCGGAAGGAAAACCATTCAACAAAACCACGGTCGGCCGATTGTTCGAAGGATGTCTCGACGAGGCGAGCAAAGTAATCGAGCAGGCCCGCAACCACATCCGGTCCAAGACTCTCGGAATGCGAGACCCGCCCTCGACATCCTCGTTGCGGGGTCATCGGCGTCGAGCGAGTGAGCGGATCCTGGGAGATTTGGAGAGCGCCCGACGCCGGGTCGGCGAACTCGAAAGCGGTAGGGATTGTATGAAGGATGCTCTCGCATGCATCGAATCCTCCAATACCGAACTCAAACTCGAGAACCTGCGATTGGAGACGGAGAATTCGACACTGCAAGACATGGTGCGGAATCTGGAGTCGAAGCTGAAACAGAGGAAGGTAACCTACGAGGTAGGCTCAACTTCAGTTATCATGATTTCCGACTAAATGCGCGCTTTTGATGTAGGTCCAGTCTGCCCAAACTGATCCCGAGGCGGTGGTTCCGCCGCCAAACCCAACTCGTGACGAGCTCCTCGTTCAGGTTTCAGCCCTTTCTACACAGCTTGCCAATACCGAATCCGCTCGCGCCGACGCTCTTTCCCGAGTCGGCAGCTTGTCTGAAGAGGCCGCCTACCTGCGAGCGCCTCTAGCGGCTGCAAAGAAGGCCAACACTGACCTTGAGAAGAAGTGTGGCGGGCTCGAGAAGAAAGTCGACGGAATCCAAAAGGCTATTGAAGAGAAAACCAAAGCTGTTGAGCTCGCGAAGGCTGGGTTGGCCACGGTGGAACGCCAGTTGAAGACGGCTACCGCCGAACTCGAGGGGCGAACCGCAAAATTGGCGATTATGCAGCCAAACAAGTCAAAATCGAGGATGAGCGGAAAAAAGTCGTTGATGCTTCTGAAGGACTTGTGAAGCTCAAGGCGGATGTCGATGTCCAAGCGAAGGAGGCCAAGGCGCAGACCGACATCGTACGCAAACAGGCCAAGACCGAAGTCGAGCGTCTAAAGGACGCAATTTCTGCCAAAGAGTCCCAACTTGATGCCATTGCACAGGCCGCGGCAGAATGGACAAGTCGCTCAAAGGAAATTGAAGACCTTAAAATCGAACTGCGCTCGCAGCAGGATAGAGCGGACTCGCTCTCTAGGCAACTCCATCTCGAGACGATGACTCTGAAAACTGCCCAGGAACAGGCGCGCTTTGAATGGGATGCTGAGAGGGAGGGGCTGAAATCGTCCGTTTCGAAGCTCGAGCTGGAGATTGAGAAGTCCGAGGTAGCCTGGAGGGCAGAAAAGGAGGCGAGGGAATGCGAATCTGGGGCCTACATTACAAGAATCACTGAGCTACAGGAATGGTCTCACCGTCGCTGGGATCTTGTTGGTACGGACTGTGTGATCGCCTAGAGTATATAGTGAAGTTTAGCAAAGGTCCTAAAATGAAATAATAATTAAACAAGAATTCTCTCATACGCAACTCGACCCCACGGTAATGCTTTGGTTGACTTTACAATGGAGAGGGATTGTTAATGGGTGAATTGTCTAGAAAATGAAAATAGTACATGTTACATCAATGCCCTGCAAACGACGACAACCAAACAGTCACCCCAAAAATAAAAATTACAATCGAGAGATCATCCAATAAAGCACCGCCGAGCTGTAAGGGCCAAACGTTAGAGCATGTTCATCTGATAAGAGACACAGAACTCACTTTGAGATACTTCATACTATGCATTATTATGGATGGCAAGGGTTGAGGGAGATGCGGTATCACCATGCCAAGGATACCAGTAGGTTCGAAAACGATGGGGTCGTAAAATACTGATACAGAGTGTAGAACCAGTTGCATCGTGATGAAAGCGAGTATAAAGGGCTAAACAAGTTGCGTCCTTCAATTACGTCCCCAACGAACGACCAGAACCTGACTTACCATGGGGTGTATACCAAACGTCTGGGATTCCCTCTTTGCCAACACAGCCCAGCGTCCCCAAATACTTGACGACACTGGCTCGTCCGTGCCAGCAATGGCATAGGCAGCGGGCTCGGCAAATACCACGAACCACACGCAAAGTGCCACGGTCGCAATTATGTGTAGTAGTGGCAAGCATCGAGCCAAGAACGACTTGGTCGCAGAAGGACGGAGAGGGAACTGAGCCATCGGTGGCATAGTCGCCATATTACCGGATCCGGCTGCCCCCAGACCAAGATTTTTTAATGCAGGTGGAATACTATTGCCCCCTTGCCCTCCCATTCCTCCAAGCATCTCTCCCAACGGACCACCAGGAGCAGAAAACATGGACATCATCGCAGCCAGCGGGTCGGTCATGTTTGCATCGGGAGCTCCGGCGCCTGGTGGGCCTCCCATAATTCGGCGTAATAATTCTTCTTGCTCGGGTGTCCAAACGGGTGGAGGTGAGTCTGGACCAGAGTCGGGAACTGTGCGAGTGTTAATCTCTGTCGCATAGGAAGGAGTCGCGGCACGAGAGGGACCGGGCGAAGGCGTAAGTGAAGTGACTGGCGTAGATTCGCCGACAAAATCACGTAGATTCGAGTCTCGTAAGCCAGGTATGCCCAGGTTGTTTTGTGGGGTTTGTAATTCTGCTTGTGCTTGAGCGAGGGCCTGTGCCTTCTCCTGAGCCTGAGCTAAGAATAGGCTCTGTAAGGTTAGCCTGTGCTCGATGGTGTCAACGACCAGGACTTGCCTTCACGGATAAAGGCCGCTGCTGCCTCTTCTCCCCTTGCAGTTGAAGTCAACTTGGCTAATCGGTTGGTGCGACCAGATAAAATGGCCTTTTTGCGAGCCTCGGCCCGTGCCTTTGCTGCGTCGCTCATGTCGTACAAAAGATGGGCAAAACGTCCTGGTGAGGGTGAGTGGCGCCAGAGATAGCTTGGCCTAAGATTAGAGACGGATGTAGAAGGGAGAAGCGAAAGTATACGTCAAGGAGTAAAGTAGGTTGTTAGTCAACGTGTCGGATCGATTTTGATTTTTATAACGCACCACTTGCTCGTCGATGACCTGGCTGGACACGCGTGTGGCGCACGTGACGCCCCTTCAATGATTACGCAAGACTCGGCGTGCCATGCATACACGTATATGCACGAAAACGTAGCCCAAAAGAGCAAGAAAAACTGTGGATTCACCTGATATTCGAGTACCGCACCAACTATAAGTCATGACTCTCAGAAAAAAAACCGGATGATGATCCGAATTATACCGCAAATTAAAAACTGCATTCCACTACAAGAAAGGAAACCTTACAGTAAAATACACCAAGGCAAAGTCAATAAAGAAACAATAGTAATACAAAGCGAAAATGCGCTTAGAATGGGTTACTGATATTGTGGTAGATTGAAATAAGCACCAAACAAACCAATTACTCCATCCAACAGGTCGCTGTTATAATCGTCAAACTCGGAATACACTTCCTCATCCATTTCTTCGGCCCTGCGTTCAAGATAGGAATCGTAGGCCTCGTACTGCTCACCGAGTTCAGGTTCAGGCTCCTCGTGACTATAATGAAGTTCAGTAACCGAAGCGACGCTATAGTGCAATGAGCTTACACATCCTGCAAATGAGCCAAGACTCCATGTAGGTCAAATTGTCCGTACAGGCTGCAGACAGAGCAAACATAAGCCTCTTCATGGCGTATCCAGGGCTTTTCGATCCACGCGGGGGCTGATTCAGCATAATCTTCGGCCTCATCTGCGGACAATAGCTGAACGAGCGGTTCGTCGGTTTCGTAGTTGGCATCGTGGATGTTATTGAAGGTAATCCCGCGTAACTCCTCGCTTTCAATGTAGTCTTGATTGTTGTTCCACAGTTTCTTCTCCTCGACATAGTGCATGATCTACCAGCCCCTCAGTCTAGTTCATCAAATGTACTAGATTGGACATACCATTGATTCCCAAGTCTTCGGGACAAGATCGTGGCAGCGCCCACAAACAAAGTGCTTGCCACGGCACTTCATATTTAAATAGGTCGCGTTGGGTGTCCCCAAGCACTCGAGTAGTTCCTTGGCAGCTTCGCGTGCGGCACTATAAGGCGAATAGCTCTCGACTCTCCACGATTCTGACATAATGTTGGCGCGGTCGGCGACGAAGTATGTGCTGTCGATGACGTCGGGGAAGAAACGGGGATTACGCATGCCTCGATATTGAAAAACACTGTCGGCTCGCAGAAGAAGGCTAAGATCATGGCTCCAAGTTCGCTTGGTTGAGCCCGATACCAACACTAATCAATTGGTCATTAGCGGGCACGGTTGTGTAGAAATAAGACCACACACTCACCATACGGTACTAGAGCTGGGTATTCCCGAAATACCGCGTCCTGCCTGAGGGAGTTTGCAAGCTGCTTCTCGATCCCAGAACGCCACTCCTGGCATGCACGTTTGATTTTGTCCCAGCTTTTGTGAACCAGCTTCTTCATCTCTTCGGGGGTGATGTCCATATCAAGAATAGATTTGAGAGATGGCCACTCCATGACCGTTTCCGTCGGAGGAATAAATTTATGAGCCTTTTCGCGCACGTCTGTGTCGGGGATGCGCTCGGTGAGGTATACTCCACACTTTTGGCCCATCCGTAACCAGAATTTCTTGAACGCTCGATGACGTTCGACCTTGCGCTCCTCCCTTTCATCAGCAAGCCGACGATCCCGGTTATCTTCCAGCAGAGGCTCAAGCTTCGGATAAAGACCTTCCCAAACTTGGGATGTGTACGCTAATTAGCCAGGCAGGAGTGGTAAGGATTCTGCTTACTGCGATCGGTAAGTGACCTTTGTTGATTCACAAGCAAGTCCCATTCTCGACAATATCTCCAGCTAAATTTCAAGTCGCCTTCCTCCCATCCCATCTTTATTAGACGGGCTGCCACACTAAATGGACCTCGTGAGTACTTTACAAAACGACACGAAGATGGATCCTTACTTGTCCCGGAAAGTGCGCTTCTGCTCACGTATCTCGGCGGCCCTAAGTTTCTCCATATCACGTAGAAAGTCCCTCAGCTCATGAGAGTGCTACCAACGTATACTATGATATAAGACTCCTTATAGAAGACTTCCTGTAATTCTTATTCGCATACCTTTTCCCTTTCGAGAAACGCTGCCCGTTTTGGTTCTGGCCAACAATCCTCACCCGCCTCTTCGAGGAACCCAGCGCCTTTCAGCTGTTGGTATTCTTTCTCGAGGAGGTCGGCGTCGGCGCGAAGGCTATATACTCCATAATCCATAGTCTTGTCATGCAAAGATACGATACCTCGCAGAAAAATAGAAAGTAAGATTGCTATAACAGTTCAAATTATGGCATCCGAACCTACCAAAGGACATGGGTATGATAACACGAATGTGCATTTCCAGGTCCTGGGCCCGAATAATGCTATAGTAGCAAATTAGGATGTCGGATAGAAGTAAAGCAGCGGAAGTGCTACTTACGCATCGTTTCGACAAGGTGTACATAGGCGCACAAGCAAGTACGCATCCATTGGCCTGCTGATTGATGTTCCACAGGTCTGGGCAGCCAAACGCGATTCATTTCAACCCCAGAGTCCAACATCCCAGAGCAATCCAAAGGCAGCTTACCGAGCATGTTTTAGAGTAAATAAGCGAGAAATATCTCGGTTCAGATAGGTAAGGTGGACAAGGGGGAAGCTCGGGGACGTTCCAAGCTGCGCTACGCCAGATGTGCGCCGAGGACCGTCGCATCAACAAGCCTCGGATCGCCTTGGTGGTCCTGGAAAGGTTCATTATATCAACTGGCAAAAGCCATAATGCTATCTGTTGACCCGATTGGGTCAATCTTAATTTAGCGTAGAGCGGAGATAACGTACCTGCGCGAATATGTCAATCGGCATTGTCATAATATTTCCCAACGACCCTTTCTTGAGTCCTCTCGAGCGAGCGTTTTTCGATGTGCGGGGATATTTTCGACTTGGAACATAGACCTCCGAATCATCGCCCACGTCGTCTGATCCCACTTCCGTATCCGAATCAGCACTTCGGTGGCAGCAGGAAACAAATATAATCCCCTCCTACCAAATGGAGAGTCTTCTCCAAAGTCTGGACCGGGATCATTGAGCTCGAAGAATGAGCAAGAAATCATGATTCTTACCGAGTTTGCTCTGCTGTTGTGCCGCCAAAGCACGCGCCCTAAGGGTGGGAAATCAATATCCTTTAAACTCGAGGCGAATAACGATTTGTACGTCTGCTTTCTCTCGCGCTTTTGGCGAGACATATCGGAGATCGAGCTTCAGGTTGTTTGACGCTGGACTCGAAGCTATGGTGGAGGATCACAGAAGAGCGCCTAGCCTGGTGATCCGTTTAGCCCAGGGTTCCCAGAGTTGAAATTACGACGTCACGGCGTTTACGGAGGGCCGTCCCTGTGCTGTCTAGGGTGCATTGCCGTTTACGTCATGCTAGGCACGCCACTGAGAGGTGCGTCTGCTTGTATATGTATTCACTCGTATATTTATGCGCGCGGTGGGACGATTTATAGTTAAACACATGACCATTCTTGACCCGGACGTTCCAGGGAAATAAATCTGTTGATTTCTGCAGAAGTGGATTCATCGGCGAGGCACGGTAGGTAGGACTTTCCGGCTGGCAGAAAGTCGGACCTTAGCAGGAGAAGACAGACCATATTATACTAAATTTATATCGTATCATGTTAGGTTAATATCGCGATGAGTTGGAGCGTATTGAAACCCCTCTTCTATTACACTGTCATTGTTGAGCTGATTTTGCACTAGCATCGAGTAACTAGCCTGACGTATACGTCGATTTTTAGACAGCGCTAATTCTCATGCTCTAACGCTTCCCATTCGCGCAATGATTTATAGTTGCCTTGGAGGAAAGGGAGCAACTTAGAATAGAGCTTCTCCCATACTATGCATAGTGTCAACGTCGCAGTCTGGCTGATGGTAGAATGCTGAGCTTGAACTCACCCTGATCGTTGAGTACTTTGGGTTGCTCCAACAGCGCCTTGTATTCCTTTGGCCTATCTGAGGGGAAATTAATCACACGCCGCTCCCAACCCATTTCGACCAAGCGGGTTTCAACACTATGGAGGGTTGGTAATCCAAATGTGAGATGTTGGCAGGATATATGCGGGCTAACCTTTGGCGAAACGCTTGTTTCTTTGATTTGTCATCAGCGTGTCGTTGGGTCTTCCGACCCCGCAGAAACACGATCATAGCTCGCCCACGTTGGCTGGTAGTATGCACGTCAGAGGATACTCTGCTGTCCAGGTTCCCGCTGCGCACCTTCTCTCTTTCTGAGCTAGAGCCTTGACGTGATACCAGGGGTCGTCTTGCAATATCACAAATGGAGGGCCCTCATTTACACGTGCTTGGTAGTCGCCTCGAAGTCGCTGAACATCGGAAACCAGAGCATAGCTTCCGCGAACCACTACCCTATCGTTTGCCGGCACAATATCTACCAACACGTCTCTCCTGTGAGAAACAGACCGAAAATATCCCAAGTTGCGTATCGACGTACCCTCTGACCAGGATAAAATGAGGCGAAAGGGTCCAAATACATATTTACGATGGACGATTCTATTATCAGGGGGTTAAAATGCTCAAACAATGGAGGCGTTGTTACGTACGCTCTAGGTCGACAACGAACGCATAGGAGCACATACAATCTCGGATCCATCTGCCTTGTCAGACGCTCCCCCCACTCCTAAATAAAAGAATATAGGCAATTTTTTTTTATCTAGGCAAGACAAGCACTAGCCATGCACGTATCGGTGAAGAGAAGCGAGACGTACTTGGGTTCAGACAAATGCGAGGGACAAGCGGGTAGTCCTGGAAAGTTTTGAATCGCGTTTGTCCAAACACAGACGGAGGATTGATTCATAAGGAGGGTACGAAGGGGTTTATTCGCTCGTGCGAGATGCAAAATGTCCACAGGTAGGAGGTACTGAGTTATCTATCAGAAGTAACAGTCGATTCAGACGCGGGGGGAAATAAAGCACAGTCCCCATTGGCTTACCAGAATTAATGTTTCAACTGGCAGTGCAAGCAGAATTTTTGTAGCTCCTGCGTCGGTAATGGTATCGCTTTTGGTTTTCTGCTGATACTTGCGCCTGGGGGCGTGGCTCGGTGCTAAGCGCTGGTTAGCTCGAGCGTGGCGACATGCCATATCACCGAAATAGCTGATGATGAACCCCCTCCAGAGACTCACACAATAGTCAGCGCGTTTATAACTCACGCGGGGGCGTCCGTTTACCTCTTTCTTGTAGGTAGCCACTCGCGCATGAGTTCTACGGAAATCGAGGTGGGCTGAGCACGGTACTTTGGGTATTCCGACCAACGCTCATATAGATGAATTCTGACCGATTTGAGGGCCCATAATGAGATAATTAAACAAAATCTAGCCGTTCTTGAGAGCTTGAGACGAGGTAAAGCTCGAAGAGAACGCACGAAAGGGCGGCAATCCCTCGAATCAAGTGACCACAATTTCAAATCAAAAGCTCAATTGAGTACGATTGGGGAACTCGACGATCGTCAAACTCTGTGGCTCAAGCTCTCGTTAGGGAAAGGCAACACCCGTCGCGTTTTGTTCGCCATCGACTTTCAATTCGACTCGAGCTCGCCGACGTGGGTTTGATTTATACTTTTGAAATTCCCGTAGAGGACTGATTCGCGTAGGACTCATGGCTCGGTAGCCACCTCGCAAGAACAAAGCGAATCGAGTCGTTTCGAAGTCTCTAGCGTGGTCAATGTACACGATATATCGTTTCAATTTCTTGAGTATCCCTAGTATCAGGTATTTCGCCAATGTCCCGTGTCGCTGCCTCAGGCTGACTGGAGCACTAAGCTTCGAACAATGCCCTATGCCGCAAGTATCAATACGCAACTGAAGCAAACGGGTATTAACTTTGAATCAACAGGAACATTACTGATACTGCCAGTTGAAGCATTTATACTGGTAAGAAAACAAAGAACTCGGCCGTTTTCAAACACCAGTAATAATCTGAAATCGCCCTTGCGTTCGTTAGATAATGCAGTTCGTGTTGCCCCTGGACATTCTACACCTCGCACGAACCAATAAAGGGCTCCGCGATTTCCTTATGAAGAAGTCGGCCGCGTTTATCTGGGCCAGTGCGATCCAAAATGTCCCAGGGCTACCTCTCTGCCCTTTGCATTTATCCGAACCCAAGTATGTCTCGCTTGTCTTTGGCAAGACATGCACGGTGAGTCGTACCTTGTGACCTAGGTCAATGCAAATTGATATGTATGCAGATTTAGTTGTGCGGAGAGCAAACCGAACGGAGGGTGGATCCCAGGTTATACATCCTACTGTGTCCGCGTTGTGAACCTGGAGCGTACGCACTGCTAGTCCGAGACCATTCGAACGATTTAACAATCTAGTGGTAGGCTCATCCCGAAGCGAAGTGTATTCAAATATCTCCACGATCTGTTATCCTGGTCCGAGTGTACGTTTATGCCTAGCTTCACCTGCTTTCAGCCGGTTCTTTCTAATGAGGTCACTTATACACAGATATTGTCCCTCCAAAAAACAAAAGCATGGCATCCGGGCCCTACGCTCTTGTTGTCGATTTACAACGCCTCCACGAAGAGAGCCTATAACGCATGAAGGACGGTCCTCTGATTGCGGCCACAATCGCATTGAAAGCGGATCTTTGGTACAAGGCCAAGTATCAAGCTCAAAGGGAAAGAGAAAAGGTACGGAGCTGAATATATCAGCCAAGTAAGGAAAATGTTCTCGGCTTACATGTCGGTGGCTAGCATGAATTGGCCATGATTCGATATATGCATCCTGGACGAGCACCGCTCGTTCCAAGATATGAACCCGAACATATAGCGCCACCTAGACGACGTATCCGCTTCTAGTCACAGGTCGGCTCTGCTAAACCGTTACTCTTTGTTTCGTATCCCATCCCTGTCAGTGGTGCGTGTCAGATCCAGCGCGACCTTGGTTCACGATTGAATCTATCCAACAAGAATTGTGTATGTTTGCTCTCGTCGAACAAAAGGTTGAGCTGCAAGTCAGCCAGGATGGGCAATTTGAAGCTTTCGTACAGACAACGGGCAGCGCGACTGCAAGAGATGGTCGAGAAACAAACACTCTCTAGTCAACCACCGACAAAATTTGAAATTAAAATGTCTCAATTGGGCACGAATGTCGCGCATGAGACAAGCCCAAACTACTATTGTCAATCCCTACGTATAAACAAAAAAGGAAACGCAAAACCGGTTATTCGGTGAGAAATATTTAAAGTCTACTGTTGCTTGCACTCTTCAGCGTCAACCTTGCCACCCTTGCCGCGTGCACGTTTGGACGGCGTGGCGCCAATGTCAGAGTCCTATCACTAGGTGTTTAATGTCATAACTCGGTGTGAGAGGGGATGTAGGGTGAACGCACGTCGTCGTATCCGTCTTCGTCGTCGTCGTCAATGTCCTCGTAGTCTTCCTCATCTTCGACTTCGTGAATATCATATTCGAGGGCTTTGCCGGTAAAGTAGTCGATCGCGCGGGGGATGATCTACGGTCGTTGTTTAGTATTATGATTGAGTCAATTGTATTGAAACTCACTCGTTCTTTCAGGTCCTCCCCGATTTGGTAGTCCAGCTCGAGCTTCTCGTCGAGTTCTTCGAGAACTTCCTCGTCGATTTCGCCGCTCTCGACCTGCTCGGGCGTGGGTGGCAAGGGTGGGCTGAAAAAATTGAAGAATGAGCGAACCGGGGTTGAGCGCCTGATGAGGCGAGTACGGTTCGTGGCTGCGGGTCAAGGTAAATATGGTAAGGGTGGCGCAAGTTGCCGGTACGCACTCTTATTTCTTTGTTTCTTAATTTCAACCGCATTGGTGAGGTCCTTTTCTTCCTTCCACTTGATCTCCGTCCCCACGGCGCGATCATAAATGTAGTCTCCCGCATAACCGAGTTCGTTCTACATTCATCAATATCAATCCACCAACAAACACAATAAAACCTACCTGGTAGTGATACGTTTTCTCGAGGGTCTCGTTCTCAAAGTACGGGTTCTCGGCAAAGTCGAACAAGAGCTTGAACCCGGGAGTAGAATCCTCGAGGTACACCAGTCGAATGTCGGTCAAGTACATGAGCGCGTTTTCGTCCCTTTCGGTAATGAGCTCCGAAAGACCTTCGTGGTTTCGGAGTGCGGAGAGCCAAAAGTTGGGAATACCTGCAACGACTGAGTAACGTCCAGGGAAAAGCGAGCGAGACGCACCCTTGATGGCCTTGTCCTCCTCGCTGAGATTCTTCTCCGCCTCTTCGCGCTCCGCCTTGGATTCGGCCGCAGCCTCGGGGTCTTCCTTGGCGCTCACAGCCTCACCAGCAGCCACCTCCTCAGGCGTAGGCTCGGCGGCACCAGTAAGAATCGCCTTCCTGCGCTCATATAGGGGAGTAAACTTGACCAAATACTATACCACTAATCAGTAACTATGCAAAAAGCCGGCGGGCGGGCGAACCTTCTTCTCGAGCTCGAGCATCTCCCGCTTGAGCTCGTATTCGATCTTGGTGAATTCGGCGTGTACGCCTTTGAGTCCCTCGACTCGACGAGCCACGGGTGCCGAGAGGACCTCGACCACCCCGCTCGGAGGCAGGTTGCGCTCGCGGCCGGCGAGGGTGTTGAGCTTGCCTACACAATAAGTACACGTCTATAGGTTGCACTGGACTCACTTAGTAAAGCGTTTCCTTGGGCGTCCTCCATGTCCTCGTCTTCCTGGATATCCGCAACGGTGGGACGGGATAGACCTAGAAGGTGTGAGCGTAATTCGAGCCACATCAGGAGACCTACCGAGAGAGATGGGGGCGGCGTTGAGGGGTGTGTTGACGGGGGTGGGCGCAGTCATCGAGGCAGCCGTGCCACCCGCTGCGATGGGCATTGCGTTCTGCTCGTCGGACATGGCGATGGGTGGTGATAGACAACTAGATACCCGGGATGATCCCACTAAGCCCCAAAGAACAAGGAAATTCGAGTGACCCCAACGCACCTCGAGACCGAAAAATTAAGCCTGGAGATTGTTTGGACGGGAGGATCTAATATCACCCTGGAGCCTGGTCACGTGCGTCCACGGGCGTTCTCGTCGTCTAGATCGTGCTGAAATCGACATCTGTTTCAGCGTGACGGAATCGTACGCGAACCCAAGCCGGAAATAACTCTGTACTCGATAATTGGGCGGGTTAATCGGGGGAACACCGACTGCCATTCTGGGGTTCATCACCATCACGTGACGACACAAACGGAGCCCGCCCTTTTCTGTGTATCACTTTGGTTCATCACCTTGCGATTCGTTTTCGTTGCGTGCGGTCTGTTGTCGTGATTGCGATCCGTCTGATAGACCGGTAATTATCTGGTATATCCCTCGATCAAACTGAAAAGGATGCTTATTCTTTGTTGTAGGCTTGCGTCGTGTGGGTGCATGCCACGGATAACCACGCACAATGTCGAAACGCAAAGCGCGGGACGAAGACCCTCCTCCCCGGCATGTTCTATACTATCCCGAAGACGACACGGCCCGACCCACCCAATGCGTCATGCCCACCTCACCTCCCATCCCACACGCCTCTTCCCCCGTCCGCGAACGCCCACCCAGCAGAAGACCATCTAAAAATACGTTGATTAGGAACCCCAACAGCGCGGTGGTACGTTTCTCCCAGCGCCCAGGCTAACCGGCCTGATTCATTTACAGGACAACATTGGCTATGTACCCGAGAATATCCCTACCCCCCGTGTCTTACCAAAGACATCGCTGTTCACGTCCACACACGCTTCTGGTTCGACGTCTAAACATTCCCGGACTCTTTCTGTGGCGTTTCTGAAACGCCGGGCTGCGTCGTCGGACAATGAACTCGCTGGCGCCGAGACCGAATACGTTGTCGACAGCTCAGACCAGGATGGAGAACTCCCAGCCAGGCTCAAGACGAAGACGAAACGGAAGCGAATGCGCAAGAGTTATCCTACCGGCCTACGAATCCAACCTGTGCCCAGGCCGAGTCTTCCTATTGTTAAACCCCCAAGTTTCCTAGCTGGTACACCGTCGAGGCCATCTCGACAACTCCCGCAAACTAGCCCGCCTCGACGAGGTGCAGTCGACTGGGCTACGTTGATTCGCACCCCCTCGGCCACAAATACTTCCCCCTACCGAGCTCGCGTCGTCTCGGTTCAGTCTGAAAGACGGAAACGTCCCGAACCCGTGGTTATGCTGGAAATGAGGAGCAAACCTAAACGACCGCGCATCCTGGATCCTACGCCCACACCAGCGCCCGCGCCTCCCGAGGTTATCGTCTTGTCGTCATCGGACTCTGAGCAGGAACTCGAGCAGGAACGGGAACAGGAACGGCAGAGGGAGGTTTCAGATTCTCCCTCGCTTGGAGGTCGATGGTCACGGGGTAGCTCTCGGTCGAGCGACGTAGTGGTGCTGGACTCGCCGTGCGATGATGAAATCGAGGAGATCCCGGCGCCACTCTCGAATCAGCGGTCTCTTTCAAGCCCGGAACGTATGCCGACAGAGGGAGAATATGCGCAACCGGAAGGGGCAGAGAATTTGATCGGATTGGAGAGGTCCCCGACGTACGATGGACAAACGCCGTTCTCACAAGCGCTACCTGAAGAACCCACACCCGAACCACCCCTCACTTCGCCCGAACCCACAAATTCAACCAGACCCCTCAGCCAAACCACTTCGCCCCCGCCATACAAACTATGCCCGTCCGGGATCCCACTCTTCCGCCCCTCGACCGTCGCATCCACTCTCACCTCGCCTCGGGGTTTGACGCCAGCCACACTCTCGGCTCGAACGACACCCACTCCAGCACCGAGGGTGGAGTTCGAACTCGGCGAATTTGCAGTATCGCCCGACCAGCCTCGTTTGGATCTCGGGAGGCCCGTGCTGTTGCTCGGCAAGTTTGATTCGCCGTTTGGGTTGCGCGACGACTCGGTTTTGCGGGATGACAGGTTTGAGGCTGCGTTTTCGTTCAAGCCGTCCAATGATCCTGAACCGGCGCCAATCGCCCCGCCCGTCGAGATTTCGTTACTCTCGCCGTCGCCAGTACGCGAACCTACACCCACAGACGCACCTACACCCACAGACGAACCTACGCCCACAGACGAGCCAACCGGGCCACGCGAATCCCCTGTCGAACCCGCACCCGCATACGTCCCCCTAACGCTCGACAGAGCCACTCCGTCGACCCTCACTCCAGCGCCCGACGAATTGACCCCGCCTCCCGTCAAACCGCGAATCCGCCGAATGGAATGCGTACTCATCCCACGCGCGTCCAAACGTACCCGAGCGGCAATGTACCCCAAGGGCAAAGGGAAATCCATCGAGGCCCTGTTCGAAGCTGGTCTGCTCTCGCGAAAGGTGGACAAAGGCAAAGGTGTCGCGCGGGGTGAAAAGCAGGGTCGGTGGAGGGTCGAATCGTCGAGTGCAGGTTCGGACGAGTACCAGGATACCGAGAACTCTGGTCAAGCCGAGGACGAGTCGGGCGAAACGGGCGAAACGGAATCTGAAGTCGACGAATCTGCGCCCGGCCCCTCGACCAAGGTCAAGACCAAGAAACCCCGCCAGATCAAGTACATCGTTATGGACCTGCGCGCGGCCTCGCCCTCGAATTATGACGACCTTCCAGAAATCGTCGCCAAACACCGGGCAAGTATTGTCATTGCTGTCGTACGCTCTCGACAAGGGGCAAACTCAAGATGCGGTGTTCGAATATCGCCACTCGTGCGCGCCGTGGGCAGAGTCTGGGACCGGCAGAGTGTGCGACGACGTGGTGTCAGCGGTGTATCGCCAAGTGAGTCGAATGTCGTTGGCGTGACCGAGTACTAATGTGATGGTAGGCATGATATCGTGTTCAACCCCCTCCTGATGGATTTTATGTGCCCGTTGTGCAGCAATTCATGCGAATGCGACGTGTGTCGACGTAAACGGGGACAAGATCCGCTCGGAATCGGGGCCTACAAGGTCGTGAAGCATAAACCCGGACGACGCACTCTCAAGAACGTCGTTGGACATTCGCCACTGGTCGAAGACGACGGGGACCCGCCGCCGGCTGAAATTGCGCCCGGACCGTCGTTCCTAAACCTCGTGGTCCGACGACTTGGCATGGTCGACATACGCCTCCGCCTCTACGCCGCGGTCGCGCATCGGGTACTCGCGCTCAATCTACGGCCCTGCATATATTTATTCCGCGCCGGCCGCAGGAGGACGACGTGCGAGAACCGGCGGGGTCCGAGTCGCGAGAACCGAGCGAGGGCGATCCGGACGTAGATGTCGAGGGGATCGAGTCGAACAGCGCGACCGACGACCTTTTCCGATTCGAGGAGCCCGAGGAGGACGAGGAGGATGGCGACTCTACCGACCGGGAGGACAAAATGCGCACGTTCGGAGGCGACTACGGGGCGGACACGACGCTTTTGGGTGCCGATTCAGTGGCTTTTGAGTTACATCCCGACGTTCCCGAGGAGGAACCGCGACACGAAGACGAGCTGCCCGATTTTACGTTCCCCTCCGAGTCTACCCGCCCCAGCGTCGAGTCCGATGCTCGAGGCTACGAAGGTCTGCTCGACGGCGTCGAACCAGAGGCCGAGATTCAACTCGAGGAGTCTGCTGAGGCTGATGATATCGAAGGCGAGGTCCGAGCGTTGAGCGAGGCGGTCTTGAGCCTCGACCAAGCCAGTCCGAGCTTCATGCAGGACAACGATATGCTCCTCGAAGGGCTCGATGCAAACATGACGGCTGCCCAGATACACTTTTGTGGCTCCGAGGCACTCCTCGATCTACAGCCTGTCCCCGGCGCAGGTCCCGCGCTCGACATTGACGACCCGCGTTGCAAAGAGATGGGCACACTGCTCGAAACTATCGATCTAGGCCAACTGCACCCAGAAGGCACGTTTGAAACCGTACCTAGTATCACTATGACCGATGCGTCTAGCCCAGTGAGCCACGAGTCGATTCGCGATATCCCGTTGTATGACGCTGCCACCGACGTTCAAGCGCCAGAGCCCCACCTCCGACCCCTCCCCTTTTCGTCGAGTCTGACATGGAGTTCGAACTTTCGGGCGACCCTGATACCATGCCTCTGCACACCCAAACTTATAAATCCCCATCCACTACCGCACCTCCACTTCCATCCAACAGTCTCGTTTCGCCTCAACCGGACACGGATACTGCTTGGTCACCGGGGGTCGAGTTTAGTCCCTCGCAGGACCTCGCGACTTTCTTCCGCCCCCAGCCAGAGCCTGATCCGACGATTACTGACCCAGAAAGCGCCAAGAGTACGATCCTCGAAACTCCGTCGCCTCAACTCGAAAACTACGGGGGCACAATTGCCCGTAGCGGGCGACTTGTTCGAGGAACGAATCATTCATCCCGCGAGGCCACTGCGACTACGATCGATAGCCGGAGCGACACAAGACGTCAACTGAAATGGCCAGTCAAGCCTCGAGCGAGTCACCCGTCGATTCTACCTCGTTCTCGCTCCCGAGCCGAGAGCAACAAGTCCAAGTCCGAGATGTCCTCCGTGCTAGGTTTCAAGCTGAAGTGCCAGTGCCAGACTCTCAACCTGAATCATCTGAATCTACCAAAGTTGCCAAAGAGGGCAAGTATTTGCGTTCGAGACGCCGGTATGGTGTGCATGCGTAATACCACACCGTGATGTACATGCCCGCTTTGGCTTTGTCATGTATCATATATTATTTATAATTCTTTGTATTCTTCATGTTTTGGTTTGGCCTATTCGTCTCGGTCTATATTTTAGTGAAAGTAAATTTAGCTTTTCGCCACTTCTTGTGCATACAGCTCGCTATTATCCCGATTTATAACTTGAATATAGTTGACGATGCTCGTAAAGTGTGACGAATAGCGGGAGAATAAGCCTCGGCGCAAAACAAGCGATAAAAAAAAACTGGAACGAAATCTACAAGGGGAAAAGTTGAAAAGAACCTCGCCGACACAGTGATAGCCGTCGCGCTACTCATGATCCTGGAACCCACCCGATGCCGCATATATTTGACCCCCGTCTCCCTTTGAAGGTGGAAATGGGGATAGTAGTAGGGTACCCAGTCGATCCGTGTATCTGGGTCCATCATGGATTAGTGTAGGTTATGTCCGCCATATCTCGTATCATCTCCCAAGCACCCCATCAAAGTCTCCCTGTGGTTCGTATCCAGGGTCGAGCGCATCCAATGTCCCGACCCTAAACCACCGCCCCAAATTATCGACCAACCCTACTGAACGCCATATAGCTATTACTCCATCGCCTGCGGCTGACTTGGGCTGAACCCCCCTTGGATCACCTGAAATGTGTTCGCGGGGTATTCGGGTTTCCACAATCCATGCTTGCAACCACGGTCTCTCCGGATGGGCATCCGCGTATTGGTTGAATCATATACGCGAATTGTCTTGAGCGCTGGCAGCTTAGCCGCCCCTCCAGGTGCCGCTGGTGTGTCCTCAGCTTCTACATTTGGTGTGACTAGCCAATCGTTCTCCCTGGGTATTTGATGGGACCAAGAGAGCCAGCCGTTGGACGAAACACTGCGCGTTCGAGCTATAGGGCCAATACCCGCACTTGTTAGGGAGTGGCCGCCATAATCGGTTGCTTCGGTCAGAGTGATGGTGGGGTCGAGGTTGTAGGCATGATCCAAGACCAAGGTCTCACAAACCGAGTGCGTTGACTTGGCAAGAACGCCAGGGCCAGCGCCACACGAGGGATTCGATATTTGGGTTTCTGGGATGCCAATACCTTTAGGATCATCCGCTTTCTCGCGAACCGCTGGGGATATCGGCAGCCTTGAAGCTGAGGATCGGACCAGCTTTCGGGCAGTAATCGGAGCTGGAAATAATCCACAAAGATCTTGCTCGAGATGCAGGGGTTCGGTCCTCAACAACCAGGCTGCAAGATGAATATGTGTTTGGTTATGACTACACTTCATACACGATAGATACTCACTCCGCACTCGATACCGTAGCGTTCACAGGGCTACACCAAAGACGAACCCGTAAATCTTTGTCCATTGAAGAGCCGTAAAAGGGTTAGCGATTTCCTGTTCCGTTTGCGATTGGAGCGCTTGAGGCTGACTACGATCCGAGAGTAACAAAGCGTCAACCCACTGCCCAAATTGCCCACCCCAAGCGCAACGTAGCGGAAATGGTATACCTGATGTCAACATCACATCCTTCTTTCAAGAGGCTAATAATGATTATAAGCTAACGGCAAGTCGAAGGGTAAACCACTTACACTGGAGACCACAGTGCCGCCACCATTTTCCAACCGAGACCCATTGGTATGCACAGGAGAACCTCACACGCTAAGCACCTTGCGAACCTGCTAGTAAAGATACAGTATTGCGATTGTGGCAGTATAGAGATAGGATGTCCAAGTACAGTAGGGGGTCCAAGCTGGAGCCTAGAATCCCCGTCGGAAGCAAATAATACACCCATGCTCGGTAGGAATCGACATGCAATCCACTTCTTGTATGGATCCAGCCAAAAGCAGGCTACCACTGAGTAACACCCGATTTTACAAGCATAAGTGCTGATTCCAAGGAAATCACTAATTTAACGCGGCTCCGATGGGTGTGTTTTGATGTGGGGACAATACGTACTTGAAAGTCTGGTTCGTACGATTTTGAGGGACAGCTTTTGCAGTGGTTTTTTCCTAGGATGAATAGAAGATATGTCGACCGAAAACGAAGGCGTATATGCGCGTAAGATCGCCGACGGAGGTAAAAGGATAGCATACACTCAACTTCAATTTTACCCCCCAAGATCTCGATTAGTTTAAGAGATACATTAAAAATAAAAATACAGACTAATCATCCAAGAGCGCCCGACACCGATACGAAAGAGTCCGTCATAAAATACTCCTAGCGAAACAAAGGGACAGGAATGCAAAATCATTGGTTGTTTTCCACACTTCGTTATACGAAGGTGGGATCGGATTATACCGTTCGGTATTTTCTACTTGCCCTAGATCTCGAAGTGTTTGTGAGGGTAGATTGCCCTCTGTGTAAGGTGCTGACAGGGCAGAGCTTGAGAGTGCCACATTGGGAGGGAGTGCTTGTCCTGCCCCTCGAGGTTGAGATCGAGAATGAGACTGGGGCTGAGACTGAGACTGGGGATGGGGTTGAGGATGGGTCTGTGTGACGGATATCTTGCTTCGTATTGTTGCTGCGGGCGAGGTCTGTTCAACCGATAACCGGAGTTGCGATTGCGCGGTTGGTCCAGATTTCGTTAACTTTGAACTAGGTTGCGAGCTGGGAACTAACCCACCATTAGCTGTGATTTTAATTCCTGAAAGAAATAAAACACCTACTGGAAGCAAGAGATCTGTCTCCGCCTGCACTTTTACCGATATTCCCGCCCACACCAGAACCGGGGTGCGGGCTCGCACTTAAGCTCTCGACGTCCTTTCTCCCCCTAACCGACACGGGCATAACCCACGGTTCTACGACCATCTCCCTATCTACGTCCCTCACCCTCGTTCCGCTATTCAAATCTAACAATCCGCCCTCTCGACTCCCTCCCCAACTTTGGCTTCCTTGCGCCAGGTAGTCCCGGGTTCTCACTCTCCGTCTCTTGTAACATATCAACCACACCAGTATAATACCTAGTGTAAGCCCAACGACCGTGCCCGCAACCACTCCAGCGATTATCTTTCGATTTTTGGCCACCTCTTTGGCATGGGTTCCTCCGGGAGTGGAGGAAGACATGGCGCCGCGAGTGGAGCTGAGTGACTCCAAGGGAATCAGTGTACCGTCCTGAACCGCGTATGTTATCGGCACGATTAGTGCCAATGCTCTCTACTCTCACAATTGCCGGCGTGGTGGCCCCATTGACTTCGGTCCATATCGTCCAGGAAGTCACGGCGTAACTGGAAGGGGAAGGAGTAATCATGGCATCGGAGTGAGTGATTATGGTGTGGGACATGGGATCAGTGGTGAGAGTGCCCCAAGTCGAAGAGCTCGCACTGGGCCGTACGGTCGTTGCTGTAATCGAGCCCATGACAGTGGTGGTAGCGGTTGGGCTCTCAGCTCCCGCCCATGTCCAACCTGTTGAACTTGTGCCCGAATGCGAAGTTGAAAATGCTGACCCAGATGTAGTTGTCATTGGCGCGGAATCTATACTATCCGCAACTCGGTTAGATAGCGTTGGGCTAGTACCCCTGGCCAAAAGTATTGTGACAGGCAAGGTCGTAGTTGTGTGTAGCTTGACGTAGGTCGCCTTGGTCGGTGATGCCGCCGCCCCCAGAGGACCAGTAAACTCGGAGTCAATAATAGGGAGTTGGTCTGGTAAGGCGGTCTCAAACACAGTAGACGCAGTTGAACTAGGCACGGCAATGATAGATCTGATCAAGATCGAGTTATTCGTTCGAGGTACTCTAGTCGAGAAGGATAGTAAAGAGGAGCGTGCAGTTGATGACAGAGTACAGCCCGTTGAAATGGTCCGCTACACAACGTCGTTCGAGAGAAGAGAGCCTTCAGCTATACTTTTTTAAAACTTGTCTTCATCAATGCGGTTTCGGGCATCACTTGTACCCAGTGCCTTCCGCACACAGCTAGGTAGTCAATTCCGATTTTGTCCTTTGTCAAGGATCCCCAGAAAGAAATTACACCCTGTTGGAGTACTGCGCGATAGCCAGCAGTGTCAAAGCCCCGAAAGTACAACAAAAGACTCGTCCATTGATTCTGATCCCGGGAAGAATGCCACGCTCGGTGTACGAACGGTCGAGTGCTACAGACCACGGTTTCCCGGCTTGCCCTTCAGCTTGCAAGTAGGAAGCACAGGAAGGGTGGCCGACTAATATTGATGTCACTAATGAAAGCAATCCTCGAACCAGGCATGATATCAAGAGTGTTTCACCGACTCTGATCCGAGATCCCCTTGCTCCGCGGGCTTGACGATGCGAACGACTAAGGAGCGGGTTTGCATTGGTTTGGTTGTGGCAAGCGCCTCATACGAGTGAGAAAGTTGACTACGAGACACACCACAAAGGAGCACCAGTCGTTTTGAGTGCTGAGAAGACGTGAGCGAGTTATACATCGAGGTAACAGACGAGAAGAAGTTGCGAGGTGAGAAAGATACCAGGCCATACGGCTGTGCCATTATTTTGAAACCCGCATATCTTACACGAGCAGTACCAACGCCTTGAGCGTAACCTACAACAAGGCTAGTATACGAGGTGGTTTTACTGCCGCGGAACACAGAATTCACTTCAGCTGTAAAGTAGGGTCATGAGAGTTAGGGTGGCATTTGGATGGGATCATCGTCGATTTGAAGGGGTACTGGCAACAATTCAGGTGCATTTACACCCAGCCGTGAGACTACACAACAAGGCCGCATACACCACTTCAAACCCCATCGCCAACTCCATGTGATTACTAATCAACTTGATGATACTTATCGACATGTTCTCGGGTACTAGGAAAGGCATCGACGCCATCGCACGATTCATCCAGGCCACCGGAGCCTTCGACAAATCCCGACCCCTATGATTATGCCCCCTTTTTTGTCTCCTTTCTCTTTTTTCGGTCCTCTGACCTCCCACGGACTTTCTCTCTGCTCGTCTCTCCTGTGTTGCCTCCCTTGTACTGCTCTCCCCCACCTCCTCCCTGACCTTTCCTGCACTGCCCTCCTCGGACGTGCATCGCAATCTCGTTAGCTCTCGTTACCGTTACATGTCTGCGATGTACATTACACCCGCGTCTCGCCACCTTTGGCTACCGGCGGTTTACAAATCCAAGATTTATCATCATCATCATCGACATGTTCTCATACGCATGCTTTGTTGTGCAACAGTGGAATTGCGTTATATCGCTCGATGTTTCTCGTAGTTGTCGAAGTCCGTGTATGACAGCAATAGCTTCGGATGGGGCATTAGAGATATCCGGGGGAGCCCGATTGTAGTGCCGTATTGGTGTCGAACCTACAGACCGGAATGGTTGTGACCGCGTTGAGGGCGGGGATTCAGGTCGAGGTTGAGGATAGGGTGGCGATTGAGGCTGGGATCAGGACTAGGCATCCGATCGAGAACGGACATGAACCGCAGCTTTCCTAGTCCACGCTCCAGGAGCGGGAAACTTTTGTCCGGTGGATGGTCGAAGCCACTACTGTGATAAGGTTAGGTCAGGTCCAGCCGATCTAGGCTCGGATTCCTAACCTGGACCTGCTTAGCTACCTTATTAATGCCTCTGACCTCGGAAAGGACATGAAGATGCACCAGCAACATTATAACCACTCGAGCCAGGAGTTTCAAACGGACCCGCGTTCCCGTTTGGACCATCCTCCCTTCTTGCAATAGACACAGACGCAACCCACGGCTCCATAATCATATCCCTATCTATAGTTGAAAATGTTTCCCTGGGTCCGAGATTCAGAATAATAGCATACACCCAGTCCAAAATTCCTCTGTCGTGGTGGGCCAAGAAATAGTGCCGATAGAATCACAGTACCCAATTCCAGAAAATTATCCCGTAGTTGTACAAAAGCTAATACAAACTGTTTTGAAGTACGCCAACAACGGCCAGGCCACAATCACCGAGTGGTGCTCCACTCTCGTTGTACAGTGGCGGGATTGCATTATATTGCTCGACGTTTTCGGCTCGCCGTAGGAGTGAGAGTATAGGTGGAGCGACCTCGGATGAAATAGGAGGCGGAGATTCCGAGAGGTGCGATAGTGTTACATCGTGATGATGCACTTGTCCCGCTCCAGGAGGTTGAGACCTTCGTGAATGGGACAGGGATTGAGCTTGGGGTTGGGGCTGGGATCCAGAAGGCCCGGACATGGCGGATTTACCGCTTCGCACCCCTAGTCAAGTTGATGATTGTTCGCTTTGTGTTTGCGACCGTGACTGCGATGAAGTTGGTCCAGATCCGGCCAATCCAGACCGCGGTTCTCGACTAGGGCCTACTCACCCGTTGTCATCAGCACCTCTCACTGTTGAAAATGGACCAGGAGTCATACCAGCAATACCACATCCGCCCGCATCAGAGCTCCCATTCCCACTCGCGCCCAGGCTCTCAAACTCCTTTCTCCTCGTAACAGACACAGGCGGGACCCATGGCTGCATCACCGTTTCCCTATCCACCTCTCTCCCTCTCGTCCCGCCATCTAGGTCCAGTAATCCTCCATCACGACTCTCTCCCCAGCTCAGGTTCCTTGTGCCAGGTAATCTCCACTGCGCGCCCTCCTCCGTCTTTTGTAGCATACAAACCACACCAATATGCTGCCTAGAGCAAGTCCAACAATAGTGCCTACAACCACAGCGGCAATTGTACCTCGTTTACTTGCGCCGGGTTCATCTCTTGCTGCCTCAGATGTTGGGGAAGGCGAAGCAGTACGCATCGATTCGATGCTGAGAGAGCTGAGCGCACCGACAGGGATAATTGTATCGGACTCGAGCGCATAGTGACCGGTACGGTAGTCTCGATTGCCGCCTGCCCCGCGATTGCGGGTACTGTCGATCCGTCGACTGTCATCCACGTTGTCCAGGACGTTATGATATATTTCTGGGAGGGAGAGGAATTGGCCATTAGGTCGTCGACGAGCATATCCTGAGTCGAAGGTGTTGAGCTAGGTTGTATCGTCGTTACGACGGCAGATCCCACCAAATCTGTGACCGTGGCCAATACCGGCTCCATCATTCTCAACCCTGACGAACTGGGCGACAACGTAGCAAACGTCCATGCGGACTGAACCTTTGACCGGGTTGGATTCGTACTCCTCACAATCCAGCTCGTCAGCACCGGGTTAGCAGGCTCGACCACAAATGTAGGGAGGAGTACGGTTGAAGTCACGTCCAAGTTAATGTAGGTCGTCGGCGCGGGGGGAAGTACTTTCGGGGGTTCGAGAGACGCAGCTGAAATGAACGTCGAAACGGGTACAGTTATTGTTGTTGGTAATACAGCCCATGCTCTCGGAGGTCCTCTAGCCGGACTTGGGTTTTCTCCAACACTGGAAAGATCTGGTCCATTGGGTGGGCAAAATGTAACAAACGCTCGGGCTGTGGACGATTCTGATGAGATGGTCCAGAGAGGAAGTTTCTGCCCTATACTCAAGCGTCAAGTTGGGTACATCATGGCCAGAATAGGCACATACATTATGTGAGTTGGGACACTCTTCCTCGGTCCACCCCCAGCAGTGCGAAGCAGTCTCAGACGAATGGGCCGGCCGAGCATCCCAAGTAACCCCGTCGTCCATCCATATACTTAGCGGATACATTGTATGTCCGCTCTCGCCACTACTCGAAATGGTCATACGAATTCCGGTGCCGTCACCCAAACGAATAACAACGGTGGGGCACTCTGGATCGCAACATGAATTAGTGAGTTCCTGGGCGCTCGCTTGATTGGGAACTCACCCGCATGCTGGCCACATCTGCCGCCATCGTCTGCCATGGAAGCAGCCAAGAACCTGGTATCGTAATAGGTTCGCTCACTGATTGTCATTGTAAACCTGCCGTCGCCCAACGACGTCAATTCGATACGATTGCCTTTGTCGTTGATAACTATGGGCGTGCCAATATCCCCCACTAAATGCACTCCATCAATACGCGACTCAGCGGGACGACTTGAAAATTTACCAATTACCCACGTCGATCACGAGCTCGTGTGTTTCACGTGTGTCTAAGGTAGGCCCACTTATTGTCGTTGGGAAGGGGGAGGGAGGTGGTTGAAACCGAAGATGAGCCTGTGAACAACTCGGGGACAAGTAAGGCGCTCGATAGGCTTGTGGTTCCCCCCTGATGGTCCGTAGTTGAAGCTTGGATGATGTATCAATCGAACGCGACAGAATGGGTGTTCGCGTGTCTATAGACATTATCACGATATTGCCTAATGTGCAAGAAATGCGTACTTACTAGTTGCATGTGTAGAAATGGGTGTCTGAGTGGCGGTATTGAGTGCATGGCTCGACGCCGAGGGTAGCGCCATTGAGGGAGTAGACAACCCACTCTTTTCAATCCCAGTCTCGATTGAATCAGTCTCGATCGAACCAGTGTTGATCGAACCAGTTCCGATTGCGGAAGTAGTCCATGTTGAGCTCGAGCTTTCAACAGCTATAGTGCTCGAGGCTGGAGTGATCATTGGAGGTGATAAAACCGAAGCGGACGACAGAAACGAATGGCTTTGACGGTGGTATGAAATAACATGGTCGTCTTGGCACAAGCATCACGTGTAACTCGTGCCACCAGTCTAAATTTTAGTTTAAAACATTTTGCCAGGATATCTCTAAAGCGAACTGATGGAATGACAACAAAGTATCCGTAAAGCTCCTGATAAATTGTTCAAATAACAGGTCAGCATGGAGTTGATATAACTCTGTCGCCGATCCCACTGACCTACAAGCCCAATTCCGAAAAGCATCCGGTATCCATACAAAATCCGTTATGTTATAAACATTAATTGGACCGGAGATACGCCCGCCTCAAATGGATAGGACGAACTCGAAGGGTTCGCGATTGATGTACAGCGGAAGTACATTAGCTCAGGTCGTTGTGGCTGCAAGGATTGCGAGCAGGATCAAGACGGAGGTTGATATCAAGACTAGGACCGAGAAGGAGCCTTCCTAACATGTATTCCGATCATTGGAAATTTGGCCTCTCTGACGCGTATTCAAAGACTCAGTCAGCCCAGAATCCGGTGTAGAGTCTCGACCGATTTCAGTTATTCTCAATACACAGATGTCTGAAACGTACGGAAAGCTAGCCAACAAAGCCATAACTGCACCCGCTTGCACTCGTACCTGCATTTGCTCTGGGACTCGCAGCTGAATGGTCCGTCATTTTCATTTGCGCAACATACACACCTGCAATCCATGGCCATGCGACCGATTTTTAAGCAAGCCAAGCAGCTCCAACGGATATTATGATGTCTTATTGCTGCGAACTCCTATCAGTCAGCCCAGGTCCATTGGTTGTCCCGTTACCGAGCATGAAAAACCTGTTGTACTTTGCACTCGGCACTATCCGTGCGTCAATCTCCGTTGGCAGCTGCCCGGGCTATCAAGGCGTAACATGCGCGAGTTGAAAATCTTTCCCTGGGTCTGAGATTCAGAATAATAGCATACACCGAGCCTAAATTCCCGCTATCGGGGTGTCCTGGAAATAGCGTCGGTACAAGAACAACACTTCGATTCCAGAAAATTATCCCGTAGCTGTACAGATGCTAATACAAAATGCCATAAGGCACACCGATAACGGTCAAAAGGCAATCACCGAGTCGTGCTCCACTCCTCGTTGTACAACGGCGGGATCGCATTATATCGCTCGACGTTGTCGGTTCGTCGTGGGAGTAAGGGTGGGGGAGTAGGTGGAGTGACCTCGGATGAGGTGGGAAGTGACGATTGAGAGGGGTGTGATAGCGTTACGTCGTGATGATGTACCTGTTCTGGTCTAAGAGGCTGAGACCTTCGTAAACGAGACAGGGATCGAGTCTGGAGTTGGGGCTGAGATCCAGAAGACCTGAGTGCGACTGATTTAACGCTTCGCGCTCCGGTCACAGGTAGATGTTGTTCGCTTTGTGGCTGCGAGTGAGACTGCAGCGAGGTTGGTCCAGATTCGGCCGACCCCGGCCCCGAATCTCGACTGGGACCTGCGCAACCTCAGTCGTCAGCACCTCAACCATTGAATTGGCCCAGGAGACGTACCAGCATCACCACACCCGCCCAGATCGGAGCTCCCACCTGTACTCGCGCTCAGGCTCTCAAGCCCCTTCCTTGTCGCAACGGACACAGGCAGGGCCCATGGCTCCACCACCATTTCTCTATCCACTTCCCTCTCTCTTGGCCCGCCATCTAAATCTAGCAATCCTCCTTCACGACTCCCTCCCCAACTCAGGCTTCCTTGTGCCAGGTAATCTCCGCTGCGCGCCCTCCGTCTTTTGTAGCATATAAACCACACCAATATGCTGCCTAGAGCAAGCCCAACAATAGTGCCTGCAACCGCAGCAGCGATTGTACCCTGTTTACTTGTACTAGGCTCACCTCTTGCTGCCGCAGATGTCGAAGAAGGCAAGCTAGTACGCATCGATTCGATGCTGAGAGAGCTGAGCGCACCAATGGGGATGATTGTATCGGATTCGAGCGCATAGGTGACCGGTACGGTAGTCTCGATTGCCACTTGCCCCGCGATTGCGGGTACTGTTGACCCGTTGACTTCCATCCACGTCGTCCAGGATGTCACGATGTAGCTCTGGGAGGGAGAGGGCACAGTGATAGCATCAATAGGTTGGCCATTAACAAGCACGCCTTGAGTCGGAGGTGTCGAACTCGGTTGTATCGTCGTCACCATGACAGACCCCGCCGAGTCTGTGATCGTAGCCAACACCGGTTTCGCCATCCCCGATCTCGTCGAACTAGACGGCAGTGTAGCAAACGTCCATACGGGTCGTACCATCGAGTGGGCTGTATCCGTGCTCTGCACGATCCAGCTTGTTAACGCCGGACTGGTAGGGCCACCCATATATGTAGGTAGGGTCACAGTCGTAATCGTGTCCAACTTGATGTATGTGCTAAGCGGCGAGGAGGGACCTCCCAATGGTATGCTAAACTCGGAAACGGCCGTGGAGACTTGGTCTTCTAAGATAAATGAGTTGCCTGCGATACAGGTGAAGAGGTAACTACAACCGGGCGGCAACTTGGTGGACGCTGTTGGTTGAGGGCCTGCCGGTTTGGTAATGCTTGCAGTGCCAACGCCGAGCGCATGTGCAGAGACAAATGTCGAAATTGGTACTGTTGTGGTCGTCGGGAGCAAGATCCATGTTTCCCAAGCCCCCGGCTCGAAAGCTGGCGGCGGGTTTGGATTCTGGCCGACAGTCGAAAGAGCTGGTCCATTGGGCGGACAAAATGTGATAAACGCCCGGGCGGTGGAGGATTTCGAATATATCGTCCATTCGGGACTGTTTGCGCTCTACAGCTAAGCCTTAATCCAAGTTAACGATGGTTGGAGCTAGTACATACTATGGATGAATTAGGACATTCTTCCTTAGTCCACCCCCAGCAATGAGAAGCGCTTTCAGGTGTACCAGCCGGCTGAGCGTCCCAGGTGACCGCATCGTCCATCCACACACTCAGCGGGTACATCGTAAGTCCTTCATCGCCATTTCTCGTAATCCTCATACTGATACCAGCTCCCTCGCTAAACTCGATATAGACCCTAGTGCATACTAATCACATATGAATCAGATTCCTCCCGGTCGCTTGCTGATTGAAACCTACATCCTTGCCCACCACATCGGCCCCCATTGTCCGCCATGAAAATATATGCACTATACCCAGCCAGGTCATCGTACTGGTCGTCCATAATCAGCGTAAACTTGCCGTCCCCCAACGACGTAAGGTTGGGCCGATTCTGGTGAAAATCAACCAGCGTAGGTGTACCAATCTCCGCGCTGAATGCACCAGATCAATATGTGGTTTGACAGACAACTCGGAAATAATTACCAATTGCCTACATCAACCACGAGCTCATGTGTTTCACGCGCGCCTAAGTCGGGATCACTTGTTGTCGTTGGGAGGGGCAGGGAAACAGTTGAAACAGGGGGCGAACTCGTGAACGACTCGGGGCGACGGAGGCGCTCGACAAGTCAATGGCTCCCTCCCGGTGACCTGTTGCAGTTGACGGCCTGGTATTAGTCGAACGCGAAGAACTCGGTATTGGCGTATCTACAGATACTATTTAGCAACTTGTTTAACTTTTAGTTCATAACACTTACCAGTCTCATGGGTAGACGCAAGTGTCCAATAAGTAGAACCAGGAGCGGAACCAGGTGCATTAACTAATGATGAAGCCCGCGTCGCTGAGGTCGCAGACAATCCACCCACTCCACCTTCGCTTGCGATTGAACTAGACCCAATTGTGGTGGTGACCCTCGTTGAACTAGGGGTTTCAGGAGATCTGCTGTTCGAGGTTGAGGTTGAGGCGACGATCGGAGATGATGTAGTCGAGACAGAGGCCGAAAATGAGCGAGTGTCTGAGGGGAAAGCGCTTGTAAGAGGCATGTTCGACTAGACAAGGCTGAGACGATCTCGAGGAATATAAGAATCGTTTGCTCGTTTCATCCGGCGGCCACTTGCGCGTGCTGTCTTGTAGTGAAG
Source organism: Ceratobasidium sp. AG-K (assembly GCA_037039685.1). NCBI lineage: Eukaryota > Fungi > Basidiomycota > Agaricomycetes > Cantharellales > Ceratobasidiaceae > Ceratobasidium > Ceratobasidium sp. AG-K. The sequence goes on along the minus strand of JAWNGF010000004.1, from coordinate 2,699,525 downwards.
CAGAGGCAACCTCCGACAACCCTGATCCCGGATGGCAACCCATTCATATCTCTCCCGAGCCAATCCAGTCATCCTTGATTGAACTAATCTCGATGAGGAAGTTGCTTGAGCTAGTAATTGAGGTATTAACTTCGTGATGGTGGTGTGAAACAGCATGGTTATCTTGGTGCGAGTGTCACGTGTGACAAGCGCCACCAGATCCAGGCTATATTATTTTGCGAAGATGGGCGCCAGAGATTTGTAGCAGTGTGATCGTGAGAGCCTACAACAGAGGGACGTCACTAGGAATGTTCAAAAATCGTCTATAATTGCCCGAATATCAAGATAGCATACATTCAACCCCAATTCCATCCCGCCCCTCCATTCAATTGTTCCAAGAAATAGCACAAGCCAAAAAAGTTCGACTCTGGAAACTGTCCAATACTCGCATACAACATAACATAAACATTAGCGAAGAAAGCAATATAAACACAATCATCGAACGGTGTTCCAGGCCTCGTTGTATAATGGCGGAATCGCGTTCTGTCGTTCGACGTTTTCAACCCGTCGTAAAGGCGAGGCTGGAGGCGTGCCAACCTCGAACGGCATGGGAAGTAACGAATCTGAAGGGTTGGCTAGCGACGGGTGACGGAAGTGTGCTAGTTGAGGTCGCTGCGGCGATGATGGCGAGCGGGATTGAGGCGGAGGCTGGTATTGGGGCTGGGACCGAGAAGGAGCCTTCCTAACGCGTACTCCGACTATCGGTGAATGCTGCTCGCTCGACGTTTGGAAATGGGACCATTCTGATGCATGCCCTGACTCTGTAGATCCATCAAGTTCGTGGCTCGGGCCTATTTTGGCTGTCAGTGCAAAACCATCTGAAATACGAAGCACACTTACCAGCAACGTCATAACCGCCTGCACTTGCGCTCGTACCCACATCCATTCCAGTACTCACGGCCGAACGCTCCGCGTCCTTTCTTCGCACAACAGATACAGGTGCGACCCATGGTTGTACGATCATTTCTCTCCCCTGTTCTCCCGCGCTGCCCATAGGTGCCGCATCCAAATCCAACAACCTATCCTCCCGACTGTTACCCCAACTCGGACTCCCCTGTGTCACGTAATCCCGACTCCGCTTCCTGCGTCGTTTGTAGCATATAAACCAGATTAATATGCTCCCGAGTGTAAGCCCGACAAGAGTGCCTACGACCGCGCCAGCAATTTTGCTCTGCGAACGTGATGAGTTGTCTTGGCTTGCCGCAATCGAAGCCGTGGGAGAAGTAGAGGCGGTACGTGTAGATTCGACACTGATTGAGCTCAGTGCGTCGACAGGGATGATGGTGCTCGAGTCCAGCATATAGGTGACGGGTACCGTGGTCTCGATTCCCGCCTCTCCTGCGATGGCAGGTACGGTCGATCCGTTGACTTCGATCCATGTAGTCCAGGATGTCAGTACGTGGTAAGAGGCAGGGGGAGTAATGGTAGCGTCGGAAGTAGTGATAGTAGTATCGGGAGGGAGGCCATCGGCGAACGCATCTCCAGTCGAGGACGTTGAGGTAGGTCGCCTGACAGGCGTTTCTGTAGCTGTCTCAGCCCAATCCGTAACAGTCGTCGTGGGGCCAGGTCTTTTCGTTCTTGTCCTACTCGGACTGGCCGAGCCCTCTGAACTCGAACTTGGGTTCAACGCGGCAAAGGTCCCTACCGTATCTGTACTCTCCACAATCCAGCTCGTCGGCAATAAAGTAGCGCGAGTGATCATAAACGTTGTAATGGCACAGTGGTAGTCGTATCCAACCTGATGTACGTCGTCTGGGTTGGACCGCCCGCTCCCCCAGGTTGGGTAAACAGAGAGCTGGAAGTCGAAATTTCGTCCGCAGAAATGAACGTGTTATCTTGGATACAAGTAGTCGTACCGCCACGGCAGTCGTCTATGGATTGATTCGAGTTGGCGACCGCCGCTCGAGTTGCGCTCGGGGTCGGTTCCTGGGGCGAGACCATTGTCGAAACAAGTATGGTTGTTACCGTCGAGACCCTTATGTATGTTTCGGCTGGTCCTTGTATCACGGCTGACAGGTTTGGGCTCGGGTTCGGACCAACACTCGAAAGTGCTGGTCCGTCGGGTGGACAAAACGAAACGTACGCCCGAGCAGTTGACGACTTTGAATAAATGGTCCATTCCGGATGTTTATCATCCTACGCTAGAACATCAACCCTAACCAGCACAGCATACGCGCAGATACGTACCGTTGATGCGTTGGGGCATTCTTTCTCTGTCCAGCCCCAGCATTGAGACGCAGTTTCAAGCGTATTGGCGGGCCGGCCATCCAAGGTGACCGCACCATCCATCCATATACTAAACGGATACATAGTAAGGCTGCGTTCACCATCACTCGAAATACTGAGCTTGATGCCGTCTCCGAGTCCAAAAGTAGCGTATACCAAAGTGCATACTGTGGCTAGGTTAGCAACCTTCATGGGGGCTGTGCAAATGGATACTCACGTCCCCATGTCCCGCATCTTCCCTCGGAGTCGGAGTCCGCCAGGAAAATGCGGGCGGTGTAGGCCAAGTCGTAGTCGTCCCGGTCTCCGAGCACCACTGAGTATTTGCCGTTACCTAGGGACGTTAGTTTGGGAGCGTGCCCCCTGGGATCCAACACCTTAGGTGTACCAATACCCGCACTGAATATAACTCGTAAGTCTTTGACGTGCCACAAAACTTGGGGAAATTACCAATTGCCCACGTCAAGGATAAATTCGTGGGTTTCATGATCGGGTGAGTCGGGGCTTATACCGGTGGTTATCGTTGGAAGGGGTGGGAGGGAAACAGTCGGAACTGGGGCTATGCTTGTAAATATTTCTGTGAACGTAGTCGCTGATACGAGAGATGAGCTCGGTATTTCGAGAAATGTCCCATGTTGACGACCTGTCGTTGTCGAGGGCAAGAAGCTAGACGAGCGAGATGGGCTGGATGTTGTAGTATCTGCGGATGTTTATTCAGCATATCGTCAAAATACAACACAACACACAATACTCACTAGTTGCGAGAGTGGAAATGGGCACACTAGAAATAGTAGAGCTAGATGCGCTGATGGTCGATGTAGAGGCCGATGTTGTCATTGTCGTAAATGAAGTGCTTGTCCCATTGCTTCTGATCGAGCTCGCCTCCACTTTGGTCGTTGCGCCTACTAAGCTAGGGCCTGAGACAGATCCCGTTGTCGAAGCCGAGGAGCCCGTCTGAGATGCCGTAGTTGCAACAGAAGATGTGGAGGAGCGGGTAACTGACGCCGGAATGCTAGTCGAAGACATGCTCGAGACTCCAAGACCTGCTAGCCCGGGCTGGTCGGGAGAGAGCCTGGAACATATAGGGATTTTCTGCTGTTTCCATCTCAATCGTCGGCCATATGCGCGTGTTGTCTTCTGAACTCACAGGAACAAGCGCTCGGAGAAGGCATCTCGTGCCAGACCCTGAGGCATCTCATCCACGCTGCCTAAGCTAAGCGAGCGCAAATTGCCCAATTTCTACAGGACACTCCCATCTTCACGCATACCGCCGAGAGACAACATGGGCGTAAGTTGGCGCTCATTGACTCACACAGATTAATTACTCATTCGAAATAATATCGATAATTTAATACAGTTCGCCAACGCGTTCTACAACACGATTGCCCGACGCAACAGCGTCTTTGTCGCAACGATTTTCGCCAGTGCCTTCGCCTTTAGCATTGGTTTCGACCAGGCTACCACTGCGATCTGGGACAACAATAACAAGGGGGTGAGTAAATAATTAATATTATTCTCTCAGTCGTTCTTTTGTTAGTGCACGATTACCATGGGAAATGACCAGTGCGACGATCCCCTATCCCCTATCCCCTATATCGCACCAAGAATGCATTGACTCCCTGGCTAATCCATACGTTACATGCACCACCATTCATATGCTAAATAATTTGCCTTGCTACAGAAACAATGGAAGGACATCCGTTCGAAATACGTCGAGCAGTCGGAAGAGTAGATTCTCCCTGTCGCATGTAGCCCTACCCACCCTATTTCCCGCACCCTCCACGTACCCAACGATGCGAATACTCAAAAATATGGTCATTTCTACCCTTTGAGCCTTGTGAGCGATAAAGATTCATGCCTCGGGAAATTGCGGGTTCATTATCGGAGGGCGTGGGTATGGACGTGATTAATCCAGGAAAGTAATTCAAAGACTTGCACACTTCTCGCCAATCCTTGTTTAATTTACTACTAACTGCATACATCAATTCCGATTCCGACTCCGCCTCAGCACCTAACCCTGTGGCTCGATCTCAACCCACCCAAACAATCACGAAACGTATCGAACCAAAACCTCTACGATCCCAAATCTACTTGCCAACCCCAACTAGTCTCGCAGGATTCTCAACCCACGCTCTCCAGCTCTCGACAAACGCCGCGAGTTCAGCACCCTCGACTATCCGATGATCCGCACTCCAGCTCACGCCCACCTCGAGTCTCCGCTGTCCATCGGGCTTGACCACCCACTCGGCTCGACCTACTGCTACAATCGCCACCCCGCCGCCCTGGACTAGCCTCGGTACGGCCCACTTGCCGGCTCCGATGGCTCCGACGTTGGACACGGTGAGCGTTCCGCCTTTCTTGGGCATATCGGCGGGTGTGAGTCCCGAGGGCGTTTGGCGGCCTAGGTACGCGAGACGAGCGAGTGAGCCGGCAATGGTGTACGGAGAGTGATTGTTCAGTCCGACTAGGGTGGGGGTGTAAAGTCCCGTCGGGGTCGATAAACCAATACTGATGTCCGCTGAAGGTCGGATTGTGAGGGACGGTTTAGCGGCTGCGTCTGCCCCAGGGTTGATATGCGTCCTCATAACGGGCCATTCCATCATGGCCAGCGAGAGAGTCTTGAGGAGCAATGGGAGCATTGTCATGCGCTTGAAATGCGACGATGGGTCCGACGAGGCAGTGAGATCCGGTTTGGCATTGGGCGAGCCAGAAAATATCGAGTCGGGTGAGATGGAGGGTGCGTGTTTCGGTGCGGGTGGTGGTGGTTTGTATTCTTGTGGGATGTGTGCGTTGAGGATGGGGAGCATGTCGTTGAGCGCCGTAAGGTCCAGTGTAGCCGAGTATCTACCCAAAATATCAGTTTGCGTCGAATAATGAACATGAGTAGGACGCACCCGAAGAGCGGAATCTCCAAACTCTACCCAAAGGAAATCATGTCAGTCACAGTCCCACTCAAACTGGATCAATTTACCTTGGTCATACTCTTCCACATTCCCCACCTTGTCCTGCCCATCTCGATCGTCACCTCTTCACCGACGGGTACTTGCTGACTTGCAGTTGCCCCACTCCTTGTCGGTTGCTTCGACCGATTCAGGTACGCGTCCACATCACTCCGTTCAATTCGCCCCCCTCGGCCAGATCCAGGTGCCAAGGCGTCTAGATCCGCGATTCCTTGTGACCGGGCATAGTGCCGTACAGAGGGCGTAGCAAGCGCCTGGCTCCCCGTCTTTTCGAACCCAGATTTCTCAGTGTGGGCAGCGTTTAGGGTTTCAGCCGGGCGCGCGGGGTCCAAAGGATGATGTTTCCTAGTCGCGGGAGGTGGAGTATAGCTCCCCTCGGTCGACGAAGTCGTCTTGGTGCTCGGTTCCGGTGCAACTGGTCGAGCCGCGGTAGTCACTTCGCTCGCCGTCGTCCCATCTGAGTCTTCCTCGATCTCGATAACGCAGAGTCCTTCTCCGACTTTGGCAATATGCCCTTCCTGAACGAGGATCTCTTTGACTACACCGTCGAATGGGCTTGTTATTTCGACGCTCGCCTTGTCGGATTGGACTTCACAGAGGGGTTCAAAGGATTCGACTTTGCTGTGGGGTTTAACTGACCTATTACCTAAGTCAGTGATCAGTGTAGAAGAGTAAGCCGAGAGAGGTACCATTTCAATACTTCGCATTCTGAAGTGATCAAGTGCGTTAGTGCTGGTATAGCTAAAGGGGCTAACGTTATCAGACTTGCCTGTTATTCCTTCACCAATATCGGCAAGATGAAAGGTTTTGAGCGACTTTTGTTTCGCGAGTAGAGCGGCAGAGTAGTGTAATGACCGTAGCCTTCCGCGTTGCTCGCGTATAATTGGGAACGACATAAAGTCACCGGACGCAATAAAGAAAACATGATAGACTGCAAGCGGGGAGAGATTTGACTTGAGAAGCGCGGCGGTCGAAATCCCAAAGAAAAGAGTTGACAGTCAGGATACTAGTATCCCAGGACAGAGAAGTAGAACAAGTTGAGGTGGTGGTCGGTCGCGAAGGGCAGTTATAAACTTTCTCTGTCTAGGCATCACGCGTCCTGAAGAGGCATACGAGCGGACGGATCAAGCTCGTTGGTCACGTGTAGGTCGCGCGGTGCAAAGCTCCGTAAACACGAGTCGAGAGTTGAATTTTCCTCCTAGCACTTGGATACTTTTCGGTTCATCCCGTATTATAATACGATTTACAATTATTCTAGTATACTAATCGTTTGTCCGTGTGGTATAGAATTATATGGCTTGAAAAGTCCGCATATAGCCCGAATGCCAAGTTTTGATCCATATATGGGAGGCGATAACCACAGCCAACCACCCGAGGTTCGGTCGATCAATGACACATTCGTAGTAGCAATACAGCAGTAGTGTGTTCACCCGAACTCGAGCCGGCCGGAGGTGCGCAGTCCCCGTAGGATTGTAAATGTGTACTTAGCTCGCCGAACGACTTTCGGGGAAGCGCGCAGCCCTGAAGCTTATCTCCGTGTGCAGTCCCCGGAGAACTCGGAAAGACATTTATTCAATTATCCAAACGCAAAGAGAACAAGGTATTTTATGATCGTTGTATGGCTACAAGCTTGCCTTTCCACGAGGCTCAAACGGCAGCAGCAACGCAACAATTCCAGCGAGGATAAATAGTGCGCCCGAGACGTATATCGGTACTGAAGTCTACATCCTACAGAGTTAGTATCTTCACATAGTGCGGAACCAGAGACTTGCCGACAGGTCCGCATACAGCGCAATAATCGGTGCCATAATGCCGAAAATTCGATTGGCAGTCGCAGCAATCCCGTTCCCCGTTCCCCGGTCTTTAGTGGGGAATAGCTCGGGAGTCATAGCGTAGAGGACACCGTACATTATCTGAGTAATATTTAGGACGTGGTAAATCACGGTTTTCAGCACGACAGATGAAAAGCACTCACGTTGCTGGTAAAGCTGTAGCCACAATTCCACCCGAGTAGCGCATCTGAGCTCCGCGCAGTGGTGCTAACGAACAAAAAGACGCCTGTCAAGACTAATCGAGAAGGATTGTTAGTTTAATCTCCACTTAAGGCAACGGGATATTCCCACTAGTAGTAATTGACAATGTCCCCTTGCGCCCCAAAAATGGCACCTCAACAGCCCATCCTCCCAACAATGCTCCGGGAACTCCAATCACGCTGAGAATCACTTGATTACGGTACGTGATATAGACAGAACCGTCACCAAAATCCGCGCCCCGGGTTGCCAAAAAGTAGGTGACGAAGGCGTTGTAGAGCGGAAAAGCAAGACCGATAATGGCTGCGACAAGTCAACTCGAGGCTTGCAGAGGTGGAAACGCAAATCATACCCCAAATTGCAATAATGAGCGATGTCGAAATTGCGAGTTTCCTGGTTGCGAACAGTGCTCGTACATGATCCCCATTGAATTGTTCGAGCTTCCTCTGAATTGCGGCTCGAGCACTTGTGTCAAGCTCCGGCGCTGCAGATTCTGGATCTTTCGATTTTTCTCTGTCTGCCTCGGGAACACCTGCCGCCTCGAGCTGTTCGGTTGTCAAAGTGGTCGTCTTGCCGTTGTACCTAGCTACTGCATGAACTACTTCTACTGCCTCTGCAAATCGTCCCCGGCCCATGAGGTACTTGGGCGACTCGTACAACCGGAAAACAAAGAACCGGATGATCCAGAGAACGATCATAAGCCCTCCCATAGCAATAAGGAAGTATCTCCAGCCCTACCACAGGTCAAACTAAAGTATTCTTATCAAAAAAGAGGGACACACCATGTTATCCTTTTTTGCGCATGTCGTCGCCGTCGCTTCACACGAATAATTCGAGATGATTGGCCATGCAACTAGACTTCCCAACAGTTGACCAAATGCCCACCAAATCGATAGGATGGTGAGGAGGTATTGGTGTGTCCCAGGAGAAACTCGAGAAAGATAGCACTATCCACTGGAAGATTGCCACCGACCTAAACCATCGGTCAGTAGGGGCTTACAAATGCAGCGATGGCGTACCCCAACACTCCATAGAGCTGCAAACACTGAGAGTGCTGCAAAGGTGGGTGATGCCGCTGCAACAGTGGAAAATACTCCAACAATGGCCAAGGTCGTGTTGAACGATAGCCTGACAGACAGTCAAAAAAAAAAAAGTCCCATTGCTAGCGTTGAACGTACTTTCGACCCCAGATGTCACTCCCAACGCCAAAGCCAAGTGCGCCAACCAATAGTCCCACATTTTGGGCGAGTTTCAGAAATGGTCCCTTGGCTGAAAACTCTTGTACAACAGGTGCAAGGATTAGACCAGTAACAATCGGCCATAGGTTGTCGGCTAGCCATCCGAATCCGGTGACGATGAATAGGTGCCACTATATATGCATTCGGATACCGCGCGCTTAACGAGACAAGAGACTTACTTGATACTTGCCCATTCCGATCTCCTGTATAACACCATTGAGCAACTCGGCCTTGGCCTGGTATACTGGATCGACCGACCCCTTAGGTAGGATATCGCTCCGCGCTGCGTGTACCGAGTCACGCTCGGCCGCTGAGTCGCGCTCAAGCTGAGAGGTTTTTTCGTTCATGCTAGAGAGTTGAGGTCAGAAGGAAGAGCCAGACAGTTTTGAGAGGCTACTCGAAGCAAGAAGGCGATAAGAAAACGTCAGCACCCAGGCTTCCTCAAGTACTGACCTCGAGGATGCATTGATCGGCTTTCCGAAGCGACGGCTGATTCGGTTGGGTGCATACATAGACGGATTTGGGTGTACTCACGGGTGTACAGATGGTGTGATAAGGGCTTCGGATGACGCCTTTTAGTCGACGGTGAGTGGAGCTAAGCCTTTCCGGTATACGTAATAGGCACGCCCAAATCTGTACCAAATAGACGCCAAGCTACTTACCGCGAGAATACTCAAATCGGTCTGGATTTCCCCTAACTCGAACGACCGGCATTATTGTATGGCACAATCCAGTATGCCCCTCTTTGCTGGGATGTCGCCTATGATTGTGCCTTGTGGCTCGCTTCCACCATGCTCGTCTAGAGACTCGTCGACGTTCCAACTCATCCTGTCTGATAACCCACCATATCCAACTTGAAGGAGGAGCGCCATTAATAATAATAAAAATCGAAGCAACGCATTTTAGGATGCATGTGTTGCCACTCGGTGCTCAACAATCACCGGGGAAAGCTGAGACGCCACTGAAACATCGGGAGCGACCAAGGCGCCTGCTCCTAGATATTTCTTGAACATTCTAAATGCTACACAGCACTCCTGCGCGCCAATAGGCTCTAAACCTACTAACTTCGCCGCCGCGGTCATATCTTTCAGTTTATACTACTTGATATTTCCAGGCTAATTCTTTTCTTCATGTGTAAAGGGCCATGTAATTATCTCGGAAGCAACATTCGTGCACCCTGCTTGGAGAAATGCATCACAACCTAGGGCGATTTTGGCTCACTGTGCTGTGGGTGGAAAACACGAGAAGTTCATATACTAGAAGCCCAGCTACTTCATGCTATAATTACCGTTCAATGTGGTCATGTCGTCATGTCGTCAGAGCAAACGCGCTGAACGGCCGCTTTCAGTGATGGATTATATCTAGCGCCTTAAGTCATGAGTTCTCAGTGCCGATACGACTAGAATTCAGCGCGATTAGGCTTCACAGTGATTCGGGACAAAGACGGAAGAAAGTAGTTGTCATAGGTATATTAAATAGTTGTAAGGAGTCAGTAATAACATGATCATTCTATCTGATACCTCGGAGAAGAGCGTGGTAGTTAATGTAAGCTAGATTATGTTGAGAAATGAGAAGTATGGAAGGATAGAGTGGTAACAAGTGTCGGCGATCTGCAAGAGCCCAGATGAGGGGGGTGTCGTTACACATAATCCACCCATCGGGTCGAATTGTACAATGATTAAACGTGATATCTCACATTCGAATAGTGAAATCAAAAAAGATAGACACACTACGCAAGCCATCAGGGGAGAAGGCGACTGAGGTGACCGAGTCTGTGTGCCCTTCAAATGGTTGGATGGGGGCTTTACCGGTAAGAGTGCCCCACACTCGGACTGTGCGATCGGAGGAACCGGATATAACGCACGAGCCATCGGGAGAGAATGCAACCGAGCTGACAGATCCTGTGTGTCCAGTAAGCAGCCCGGCAATAGGGGTACCAGTTTCTGTATCCCACGTGCGAATGGAGCAATCAAATGAGCCAGAGACGATATGGCGTTCATTGGGAGCAAAGGCATCTGAGGTGACCCAGCTGGTGTGCCCCTGGAACGGTGGAAAAATAATGCTGCCAGTGCGTGCGTTCCACAATCGAATTGTGCGATCAAAGAAGGCGGAAACAATACTTGACCCACCAGGAGAGAACGCAATGGAGCTGACCCAGTGTGTATGTCCCTTGAACGACCCAGTGATTATGATGCCACTATGAGTGTCCCACACCAGGATTGTACATCAAAAAAGCCTGAAACGACGCGTGACCGGTTGGGAGAGAACGCAGCCGAGCTGACCCGGTTTGTATTCCCTTCAAGCGGGCCAATAGTTGTAGTACCGCTATATGCGTCCCAGACTTGGATTTTGCGATCCTAAGAACCGAACACAATGAATGAACTTTCGGGAGAAAACGCGACCGAGCTGACTGGGCCGGTGTGTCCCCTAAGCGGCTGGGTAATGGAAACGCCGGTATGTGTGTCCCAGATTTGGCATATACAATCATATGAGCCGGAAACAAGGCTTTGGCCGTCAGGAGCAAACGCAACCGACATGACCGAGTCAGCATGCCCTTCGAATGATTCACTAGCATTGACATCGGTATGTGCACTCCATAATCGTATTGTGCGATCAAAGGAGGCGGAGGCGATATGAGAGCCGTCTGGAGAGAAAGCAACTAAGTCAACGGTTTTATAATGTCCTCCCAGTGTTGTAGTGATAGCTGTCCCGTTACGCACGGAATTTAGTCGTATTGTACCACCCAGTGCGCCGAAGGCGGTACATGAGCGGTTGGGAGAGATGGCGCTCGCGACTATCTCACCTCCGCAGGGGTTAATAGATCCAGCAGCGAAAGTGCCGGAACGTACCAATCGCACCAAAAACGCAAGACCCGGAAATGACAAGTGAGCCATCGGGGGAGAATGCGACGGAGCTGACCCGATTCGTATGCCTTGCAAAAGTATCATGATCAATGACAATGTCGCCTGTGTCCACATCCCACACGAGGATCGTACCATTAACAGAGCCAGAGACGATGAGGGAGTCGTCTGGAGAGAAAGCGAGTGCGGTAATAATCGAATCAACGCTCCATGTTACCAGCGCAGCTCGCTCCATCGGCTTGGTTAAAATGCCCCGAATTCTGATTATCCCAGACGTATGCCCACAATGATTCCCGCACGTTGAATTCGTCTGGCGTGGGAACGCAAATTCAAAGTGTGGATAGAGCCAGTAACTAGCCGACACCAGTTAACTGTGAAAAAGTTAATTAATTGCCGTGCCTCGATGGTTTGCTTGATTGTGTCTGTTTTACAACGAGTCTGCTAAGGAAAAAATTGGACTCCGGCTTAACTCCATCATAAAATATAACGTACCAGGAGCCAATTATGTGCGTGGCACAACATTGATACGCTCATGCCGATGTACTTTGTAAGGTTCATTACTTCTATCCAGAGCAGTAGTCTTTGAGATAGGAAGTCGGCCAAATGATCCTCAAGCTCGTCCCTGAACGCAGCAAGTTTCGAATGTTCGCTCCAGTAGCGGCACGCGTAAGACAAAGAAGGAGGAACAACCCGCTGAACCCTCTTCATGAGATTTGGAACTTCCTCGTCAAATATGAAGGGCACTTCAAGACCACATAGGTTAAATCGTAGTTGTTCCTTCATTATCTCGAAGCAACGGCCAGCCAGCCGTCGGTTGTGCCCTGACTCTTCTACATATTGGCTCCTCGATCATATTTTGTTGAGCATATAGTCCGCGAACGACACGTGGGGAATCGTGACCAGTCCGTTCTCTTCAGATAGGTGCGGTACCGGCTGAAAATAATTGAGGACCAGCGATACTTGAGCCTCATGCTCTCCGGTAAGTGATGCGAGGTCGTTGGTGGTCATCGGCTCCTTTGCGCATACAACAGCCTAGAGCACAAGCTATCCGGTCTGCTGTTCATCGGGGGTCAATAATTTGCCAAAAGCCGAAGTGAGAATGACGTTGTAGAGTTGGTAAAGTTCGTTGCAGCCCTTTGTGCTGCTGTCGAGCGGATGCAAATGTGTCTAACGTTTTGCTACGATATCTCCGAACCGGGCGCCAATGCCTACACCGACCTCGTCTTGGTTGAAATAGTGCACCACAGTAGTGGCAGATACGAATAAATTTCCAGCTCGTTTCGCTATCGTATCAATACCTCCGTCAGGTGGGGACGGGGCGTGGTCCTGAGCGTTGCAGCTAGGAATTTATTGATGTCAAGTTCTACAGCTGACTTCTTGACATCATCCAAATGCAAGGAAATCGAGGCCTTTTCGTCGACGTAGAGCATCACTTCGCTGATAGCAGGCTCTGGTCGGCTCGACACAAAGAACTTCAGCGGCAAATCTCTCGCGGATTGCAAGAGTATCTGCGGGAATCGAACTACAGCTAAGCACTGGCATACATACGCACGAATTGTGAGCTCCTCACGGTTAATTTGCAACGCTCCACTCGCTACCTTGAAACACATCTCTACAAAGCAATTATAAATACAAAAAAGCGCGCCCATGTCTAACTATACAGATGAAAGTCCATCCCCCACCACAAACCCACGCCAAACCATATGCTCACAGCTCGTACGCCTCAGTATGCACCCAGACACCACCAGCGCGCCGAATCCCCTTGGCCGGCAAGCGAGCAACAGCAACCTTGGTCTCGAATACCATCGGCATAGGACCACAACATAACACAAACACGCCCGTCCCACGGCGCCCGTCGGTCGGGAGCAGTGACGATGCTCCGCCCGTACTCAGACTCTGCGCATCGTCCGAGTCGTCATCCGCAACCGGCTCGTATGCTTCGCTTCCGCCCTCGCTCTCTCACGTCCGCCTCGGCGCGTGCCCACGCTCCAATTTGCTCCTGGACAATATCTCCTATACACGGTCGCGCAAACTCGACGCTCCCGGGCAAGCCCAGCCCCAATAGCCCACCCGTGTTATCCTCCGTGAGGGGGACAATGAACGAATTTTGTCGAGCGTCAAGGTCTGAAAGCGTGGATAGCCTGAAGTCTTTGGCTGCCCCACTCGGGCTTAGGTTGCGGTCGTCGGTCGAGATCCGTCGCCCTTGTTCGCGCGTGACGCAGATTCGAATGACAATGCTCACGCCTCGAGCGCGTGCCAGGGCGCCTATGCGGCGGATATATTCCGCGAACCACCGGACGCAACGGGCCTCACGGACGTACCATACCAGCAGGATGCTATGTAGGCCTGAACGAGAACAGTCGGATTTGGTCGATGCACGATCCTCTTCGTCCTCGTCTTCTGGCTGCTCAAGTATGTCGTCCGTGTCCAGCCAATCCGCCAACACACCAAGTACATAGGCCGCGCCCGACCCACCGCACACCATCACCACTCGCTCTCCTTCTGGTCTAGGTGGAGCGCCGTATGGACCATCAACCAAGACCTTCAGTGGGGCCTTGTCGGCGGTGGGGCCTCGTCCAGCAAGGGAGTTGAGGTCCTTTGTCCATGTTCCAGTAACACGTGCGGCGAGCGTAAGCACCTTTGGTTCCTTGCTCGCATCTTGATCCTGATCTTGGATTAGGGGAGTTGCGGAGGATGGCGTCGTGGGAAGGATGGAGCGTGGTTGACTCGGGATAGAGGGATTGGCGGATACTCTTGGTGCATTCACGATCGAAAATGAATGTGACTCGGTCGATACGCCCTCGGGCGTGATGAGTCGGACATGAACGTGTTGGCCTGCGCGCCAACCAGACCCGCAGTCTTGTATGTGAATCTGGGTGCCATGAACGTCAGTGAACGTTGAGAGATGAGCAGTTTTGAACATACTAGAGTCATTTGGTCGTCTACCGGCTCAAGCTTGGCCTCCTTGACTCGGAACCGGATTGATCGCAAGGTAAGGTCTAGTCCATAAATGATGGTGGGAGTCAAGAGCCATGGGGCGGAAAAGTGCCATTTGGCGTGGAAGAAAATGAGGGCCATAAATACGACGGTGCCGATCACACTTGCCCCAAATCAGTACTTGTTAGACAGCAACAACCGAGCTTGACTTACTGGGACACAAAGAACAGTTCGTAGCATCGCCTCCTAACCTGACTCCTCGATAGAACCACCATGATAGCCAGCACAACAGTCGCAGCAATCCCAGTTATGTCGGCTTGGCGAGTGTATAGCCTGCATGCCAACCCAGTACGGAAGCGCCTGATGACCCAGAGTATAGCATGGACAACAGCAGCGAGAGCAACTCCTCTACCAGCCCATCGATGCAGAAAGTTGAGCTTGTCGTGACCGCGACCAAGTAGCGCAAATAAGGGGTTGTATTTCGCTGCTGTGAGAAAGAGGATCGGAAATTGCGCCACAGCGATGAAACCTGAGCAAATCCCACGGTCATGTGTTTGCTAAGCTCCAGCAAGGAATGGCACGCACCTGGACGATTGGGGTGGTTCAGAAGGTCTGGATGATCGACGACACAAAACGCAGCAAGTGACAGATAGGACGTCACAACGAGGCCTGTGATGTAAAGCCATTTTAGCATAGATCGAACTCCACAGATCGAGATTTGCTCACACTGTCCGACGTCCAGCTTGAACCCAGGCGGAACGTACATTAACCATGCACCAAGCACAGATGCCCATACCGAAATCTTCGAGCGACCAATAACCTGCGCTGCAGCGCCATATTTAGGGCCCTCGGCGCGTTGGCGGATACCAAGAGCCAACGCCGGGTGGATACGGCCAGAGTTTTGCCAAAGGGATCGGATACCACTTGGGAGCCGGAACAGAGCAATAGAGAGTGCGACAGCGACCCATCCTGCAGTAAACGCATAGGCGTATTTGGGGTCGGTTTCCTTCCAGCTATAATAGGAGCGGTGGTGGTCGGCCATAACGGGATCAGTGTTATCAGATAAAATTGAAGCCACTCAAGCGCCAGCTGCACTCACTTGTATGGTCCCGATCCGAACAGCTGCGACGCAAGCACCAATTGACGCGACATCAGGAGGATATTAAATGAGAGTAAGAGATTATCGGGGGGAGAAAAATGCCGTTGTCGGGGTCGTGGTAAGGTCGGCTCCAGCTCCGCAGGTTTTAAACTAGTATCGGATAAGATCGGACAATTTGGTCAGAAACACAGCCACCGGTCGTCCCATATCCACTCCCGTCAGGCAAAACGCTACCCATTTCAGGGGAACTAGCCACCGAGAACAGATTAAAAGGTAGATAACGCTCCCATATCGGTTTGACACGCCTTTCACATGCGTTTCCTCATCCCCTGGCGAGTGAGCCAGACGAGTTCGCGTAACAACCCCTATGTGAATATATGCGCGCAATCAAATGCGACCCAACTCCGCAGTTTCTCCCGACGTTGCTCAGCGGTGTTTCGCAAGTATTGATCATGTCTTCGTTGCTTACCCTGCGATACGTGTCCGCAGCCCACGAACCAAAAGGAGCGATGAACAACTGGGGGACTTCTCACACATAATCATTCAAAGTCTGGATTTGTGTATGTACGGCATCACTTCGCCACCACATTCTCATGGTGAGTATATCGGTAGTCATCGTCGACATACGTGAGTGCTGATACTTCGCATGTGATAGGTCTTCTTCGGTCCCTTGCACGCTTTACTGAATCTGCACTGCTTGCAGATGTTTGAGCGCTAACGACTCTCACCAATCGCGACGCGTTCATTTCACTATGCCCAAGACAGCGTATGTTCCGCAATCAACTGGGTTTGGGGCCCTCGTCTGCTAATCATAATGGGGTGCAGCTCATAGTATGGGACACTACGTTCTAGAATCGCAGAGTTGAGAATCCAGGGACTCTGGAACTATGGTTGCTTGAACAAGGTTGCACTCATGTATCGGTCTCATCTGTCTAGGGCCAACACGCATGCTCAAAGTAATCGTGACTGGCACGTCTATATGCGGTCTATACTGCAAGCTTGCAAGACAAACCTGAGTGGTACTATAAAGTACTGGTAGATTTAGATTGAAATACTATGCGCGCTTAAGAACTCACCATGTCTGTGCCCAACCACAACCGCTGTCTGATCTAAACACACGGGCCACCGACTTTTGGGTATGCAGAGCAATTCCATTACATGAGGAAGGTGATTTGAGTTATATCCAGTTCTATAGACCGCCTTTGAAGACTGTAATCACCCTGGCTCTCAACTCGCTTGCTTTCGTGACCTTACTCTCGATCGTCAATACCTTCTCGGTCCCCCCACCCACCCAATTGAGCCTTCCAGTCAGAGCATTAGCGTTGGATTTTTTACCCTGAATGCTGATAGCTTTCCTGGTGACGGATCATATCAAGTCACGCATGTGGCGGACTCGACCAGGAATAACTCCTTGCGAGAGCACGACCAGGTCTCGAATAGCTTGTTCAGTACTAGTTCGTCGGATCCCCAGTCGCAACAGGGCCATTATGCCATGGCTTGCCCCTTCCGCCCGTATTCAGCAGGCAGCTCCACATGGGCTTACATTTAGGATGCCAAGCGGGATCATTGCCTCGATCAAAGATCTCAGACTTTCTTATCTAGATTGTGACCGGCTTTGGTTTTTATCCTGGCTTGTGTATTCGTCACGATATGGCGTTTCACGTAGCCGCAATTTCTTGAGCGTCACCCGGTTGCCCCGGTCTACCATGTGACAGCTGAGTTCCTGCAGCGATCGTCGACCAGCCACCAATGAATCGATTTCCTCAGGCGGTTGCTAGAACCGAGGCCTACCAGATGACGATGATGGTACCGGGGAATTCGTAGCCGCTCTAATTCATTGTGCTCCCAACAACCAACGGTGCATGGCATTTTATCGGGAAGTCGACTCTTGCGACAGTGACGAACAGCTACGCGAATTAAAGGATAGGTACTGACCAAGGCCTAATTGTACCTTGTAAGTGAAACGCGGTTCTTTTCTCGCGTATGTTTGGTGAATTGTGGCCCAGTTCATGCTGCCGGTGCCCCTACGCTCCCTGGTACAACGCATACATCTGGCGGCGCAGACAGCGATGGTAACAACGGTACTTCCATCTTTGAGCATGTGCAAAGGGGCCCGTCTTCGGCCAGAGCCCAGGCAGGTATCCGGCACAAATATCATGGGCATCGTTTATTGATATTGTATAGTCGCTTCTACGCGATAGGCAGAGATGCATGATCACTGGAGTAGTGGATGTCTCAGCCAAGGG
Source organism: Ceratobasidium sp. AG-K (assembly GCA_037039685.1). Lineage (NCBI taxonomy): Eukaryota > Fungi > Basidiomycota > Agaricomycetes > Cantharellales > Ceratobasidiaceae > Ceratobasidium > Ceratobasidium sp. AG-K. The sequence continues at coordinate 2,681,892 of JAWNGF010000004.1, read as the reverse complement.
CGATGTTGACGCCGATACAGCTATTGATCGCACCGCTGCTGCTCATGCTATCCCGTTTCATTACATCGAGGAAAGGGCGGAGGCAAGTAGTTGCTCTTAACTGCGAGTCAGTCATTAAAATGCCCTTCAAAGTTAGGCGAAGCATCCCCATTTCAGGGGCCTGTAGAACGGTATGGTGGGTTTACTTTGACGAAAATCAATGGAGACATAATCAGTAGCTTGAAGAATATCCTAACTTTGTCTGTCGAGGCACGCGGTTATGTTGGTCGACTTGAATATGGCTAGAGGCAGCCCCAGTGAGTTGATAGGAATGCTCGGTATGCTCCGAACCCAGCTCCGTCTTGATAGGATGACCAGAACTCTCACTATCTTCGCAAAGCTCAAAGAAGTTATCTTTCTCGGGCATCCGGATAGCAAAATAATCACCCTTTTAACGGACTCGAGATGCCCATTACTAGATCGCCGGTGTATTGCCTTGCATGCAGCCTGTGCAGGAGTTATTCACATGACTGGGATGGCGAGGGCAGTTGACAAACTAGTGGATGCTTGGAAGAATACCATGGTGCTTTCGAAGGACGGCTCTAGTGTTGAGTTGCTTGTCCACGCCCTCCATATGACTCATGTGTCCATACACACACGCTAGCGCTGCTCCAAGTACGCGCCATCCCACGAATAAGGGATATTATCTTGGGCATTGCAGGTAACGCCATTTGAATGGATGAATGGATGCGTTCGCTATTGAACCTTTTCCATATTCGCCACGAATGATCTTTATTTGTATTTAAATCAGCGGGGTTCAACCCGAGTTCAACTGGGTTGTCTGGCTTGAAGCAATGGGTGTATAGGTTGCACAGGGGCTGCGTGTCGGTAATGGATGAAAGGGGAAGAAGGATTGGCGTGATTGACGGTTCAGTTCTTGCTTAGTCACACAAGTATGGTTGGTTGATAAGATATACATTGGTTGCACAATCCCAGTGCGGGTGAGACATGAAAGAAAGTAAAGAGTGGAAACACATAGCAGCAAGACGTACAATCACTCGACCAACCTATTTCCATGACGGCGACGCCTGGTAGGAAGCTGTGTTGCCCCAAGGCGAATTCTGCCCAGTCCCCGGGCTGTTTTGTTGGGTCTGGTTTGCCGACTCTCCCGGAGCAGGGGCTGAAGAGGGGATAGGATAAGCGACGAGGTGATGGGATATAGGAATGGTGACTTACATCGTGGAGACCAAACAGGAGACGTGGGGCCTAAAGAAACAACAGGATTAGCATACGCAGCCCAACGGTTTGATTTTCCAAAGCAACGCACTGTAAGCTGGCGAGACTGGTGCTGTAGACAATATCAGCAAGCGTCGAATTCACGAGCAGGATCGACTTACTATAGGCTGGCGACGCAGGGCTGTACGTGGGAGACGTTGGGGCTAAAGTAGCAGAGGTGATTAGAGCGCTTAAAAGGATTGTGTTTGAACTTACAGTAACGAGGGGATGTCATGGTCCTAGGAGATGTCGGCGACGCTTGCATCGGCGCTAGACAACAGTCAGAAGATTGCAAGGCGTAATATGGGCCACACTCACAAGTAGGGCTGTAGCGCGGAGAGGTGGGGGAGTAGCGCGGTGACGCAGGGCTGAAGCTCGGAGCTATAGGGAAGCAGGTGAGAAACTTGTCCACTCGTCAAGACCGATGTCACTTACAGGTACTGCCAAAGTAGCGTGGCGACGTTGGAGAGTACGTGGGTGCTGTTGCTTATTAGTATAATGCGTGGATATTAGAGGCAATACTCACAGGTCGGGCTGTACGTCGGCGAGGTCGGCGAGTATTGGGGAGAAGTAGGGCTGTAAGACGGCGATGTCAAGTTCATGTTCGGCGACGTTGGCGAGTACGCCGGAGATGCCGCATATGGAGACGTTGCGCCAAACGGCGAAGCACCATAAGGCGAAGGCGCGGTGACCATTGGCGACGTAGGCATGAACGGCGACGTAGGAGAGTATCCGGGCGACGAAGGCGAGTAGCCGCCACCGAATCGTGAGTCTGCACCCATCGGGCTTTGGCCAAACGGAATAAAGTTGAAGCCTCCAGACGTCTCGTCGGCATTGGTTGCCAGTGGAGAGAACGCTGCACCCTCGGCCCTCCACGCCTCGGCCTGCATGGGCGACGCCGAGTCGTATGGAGTCATGGCCAAAGGACCAGCAGGCGTCATTCCACCACCCATTTGAGTTGCCATCATGTTCTGGATCGGGAGGCGCTGATCGACGATCACGTCCTTGAGCATATCGACATCGAGCGCGACGTCGAAAGAACCCGTCCCCATTGGAGCCATTTGTCCGAACAACACGTTTTCAGCCACGCCGTAACAGTCATCCTTCTCGCCAACCGCCGCAGCCTCCATGAGGATTTCGACCGTCTCTTCGAACGAGCAACGCATGAGCGCGCCGGTGTCCGCACGATTGATACCGTGACGAGTGATCGCCATCAGAGTACCTCGATTCGTCATGAGATCGCAAAGGAGCGCCAAATGCCTATAGTTGACGTAGGAACCGTCAAACTCGATAACACCACGCAATTCGCGAAGGAGCGCTGCACGCGCGGCCTCGATACCCAGCACCTCGAAGATCTCCGGGCACTTGTTCGAATAGGTGCGGGAAAAGTCGACGTGATCAACACTGAGGACGTTCTTGAGATTCACACCATCGGTTTCTAGGACCCACTCGTGCTGAGCGCGGGGCTGCAGTTCACCAGCGGCATCGATCATCGGCTTGTCGTGCTCGACCATGAACACTCGACGAATACCCTTGATACCACGCAACGTCACCGAGTCCAGCATGTTGTGCTCGATCTGGCGAATAAAGATGTCCTCTTCCGTATGATCGAGCGCTTCGTCATCCTTGTCACTCAGGACGATTGGACGGCAGCGGAGAATAAGCTTCTCGGAGTTGTCGTCAGAGGGGATGACTTTCATGTCTGGGTAGAACGCCTGCTCGATGCGATCGGCAATGTACGCCATGTCGAGCTTCTTATCGAGGACCTTGGCACGGTCAAGCTCGATACGGAGAACCCAAGGTGACTGCTGGGAGAGGGTACGCTCGTTGTTGTCGTCGGGAATGGCAAAGAATGTCTCGACAAAATCACGATCCTCGTCGATGATGGTATTAGTTGGGTCAGGGTCGTAGATGATCTCGGTCGCGGAGGTGATGGTACGGAGGGTAGTGTGCGCGAGCTCGGTCTGGATGGCCTTTGCCAAATGCTTGTCCTTGGCGTACTCCTCCTCGAGGTAGACGGTGAGCGAGGGCGTCTTGATGTTGGTCGCGACGTTGATAATCTCCTTCAAACGAGGCACACCGAGGGTGACGTTCTTACTGGACACACCAGCATAATGGAAAGTATTGAGCGTCATCTGCGTCGCGGGCTCTCCAATAGACTGGGCAGCCAGGGTACCGCACATCTCGCCGGGGTTGACGACCGACGCGTTGAACTTGGTCTCGATTTCGCCAATAATCCAGTCGAACGCCTGGCGGGTCAAGCGAAGGTCTTCCAGCACGGGACGAGTCGCAAAAGTAGAGCGCAGGTGCATCGTGAAAAGCATGGTGGCGTTGGCTTGGGCCTCCACACTAATCGGGTCCTGGCCGCGCACGACGACCAACCGGCTGACCAAAGCGGCCACCTCGTCCATGATGTACGCGGGCTCGAGATCGCTCGGCTTGCGTCGGTCAATGTGGAAGATCTGTTGGGCGTTTTGGATAATACGGCGGAGGTTCACGGGGAGGTAATGGGGCTGGTTGGGATCGGCAGTCCTAAAGATGAACTCGCGGAGAAGCTTGCGGTCGCGGGTGAGCTGCGCAAACTCATTGTCGAGCTTGTACTGCAACTCGGGCGAAGTGCCATCGAGGCCGACTTGGAGCGTGCCAGGCGAGAAGCCGCTGCCGGCCTCGAGAACGTCAACGCGGTACTTGCGATCGAACGCGCGGTTGGAAAGTCGGTAGGGCTCGACGGTCTGGCGCTCGATGAACGCGCCATCCATGCCGTCCTCGCCGTACGCAAATTGCACGATATCGCCCAACGAGTTTCGGACCGTTCCGTCGTAACAGACCGCAATATCTTCCATCGCCTTGACCAAACGACGCTGAATGTAACCCGTCTCGGCGGTCTTGACAGCAGTATCGATGAGACCCTCGCGACCAGCCATGGCGTGGAAGAAAAATTCTTGAGGCGTCAACCCACGAAGGTAGGAATTTTCGACAAAGCCACGAGACTCGGCGCAGTAATCGTCCTTGTTAAAGTGGGGAAGGGTACGATGCTTGAAGCCGAAAGGAATTCGCTTTCCTTCGACGCTCTGCTGGCCTACACAACCGGACATTTGCGAAATGTTGATGAAAGAGCCTTTGGAACCGGCGACGACCATCTGCTTGACGTTGTTGTCATTCTTCAAACTGTCCTGGGCGTCTTTACCCGTCTTGTCACGAGCCATATTCAGCTCTCGATTGACATGACTCTCGAACGATTCTCGGATCGTCATACCGGGCTCGGCGCGGAGACCGTCGTATTGGGCCTTTTGGATGAGCGCAAGCACATTATTCTTGGCAGTCTCGATGTGGATGGTAATGTTCGACATGGTAACCTTGTCGGCAATAGTGTCGCCGATACCGATGCTGAAGCCATTGTGGAGGAGCCAAAAGTTGACGACCATCTGGAGAGAGGAGAACAGATCACGGCAAATCTCGGGCCCCTTTTCGCGGAACACGATATGGATGAGGCCGGCTTGCGAGGCACCGACAGTCTTCTTCTCGACAACGCCATAGATGATCTTGCCGTTTTCGATGCAGATGCCGTCGTCCAGAACAGGGTTGAAGGGGACGCGACCGGTGCGCTTGTCACGATCGGGGGCACGCATGACGTTGATACCCGTAGGAATACACATGCTGAGGATTTGCTTGCCGGTCCAGAGGGGCTTGGGCTTCAAGATCGAAGGAGTGGGGACCTGGCCATCCCAGCCGGGGACCCAGAGCAAGATGTTCTGGACAAAATTCCAGTCGAGGAAATTGTCACGCAGCGTAATCTTTCGGATGCCGCAAAGCGTGTCCTGCACGATACCCATGACCGGCTTGTTGGCCTGAGGAGAAATAATCTAGAGCCTAATGTTAGCCGAAACCCAGTCGCGAATATCGAGGGCCATACCTGACGGGGCACCCATGCGATCTGGCTCAGTTCCGCTCGCGTTTCCTCACTCTGCGGGATACTAACACAGCCGTCAGTCCATGTCAAGGTCGGCGCCAGTCGAGACGTACTGCATGTTCATCTCGTCACCATCGAAATCGGCGTTGTACGGAGGAGTGCTATAACAAGTGTAAACCCTGGTCGTGTCATTACGTCGCAACGGTAACTTACACAGATAGGTTGAGTCGGAAAGCTAGCAACCAAGATCAGTACCGGCTGCGAACCGCGGCCAGACCAACTTACTCGAATAGGGCATAATCTTCACACGATGGCTCATCATACTCATCTTGTGCAGACTCGGTTGTCGGTTGAAAAGCACAAAACTGATAGCGTATGAGTATTGGTTCCAAAAGATCGGGCGGGAATACTCACTCTCCGTTCTTCAAGTGACGCTCGACGATCCAACCATACTGCAGTGACGTGTCTGCGCGCTTATTGTACCTCAAGTCGATGCGCTCGCCGCTGTCACGAACGACGTAACGCGCACCGGGATACTCTCGAGGACCGTTGCGTACGAGCATCTGGAGCCATTCAATATTGTACGGCGTCACTAATATAAAATATAAATAATCGATATTATTCTAATGAGCGCAAACGCACCTCGTTCCGGATACGTCAAGTTCATCGCCATACTCCTCGGCACTCCGACTTCGTCGAGCATCAGGTTCGGGTCACCGGTAATAACGGTACGCGCCGAAAAGTCGACACGCTTGCCCATGAGGTTACCACGAAGACGACCTTCCTTGCCCTTGAGACGAGCGCGAATGGCCTTGACGGGACGACCCGACTTTTGCAACGCCTGCGGAATACCAGCAATGTCGTTGTCCATGTACGTCGCGACGTGGAACTGGAGGAGCTGCTCGAATTCGGAAATGACGTGCGCGGGAGAGCCTTCCTCTTCACATCGTCGTACGTTGATCGAGGCTTTGAGAATATCGCCGAGCTTGTAAGTCAAATCGTCTTCGGAGCGGACAGTTCCACCGTCGGCAGAGATACTCGGGCGGACGGGTGGTGGAGGGACGGGGAGAACAGTCAAGATCATCCAATCCGGACGCGCAAACTCTTCAGACAGCCCGAGGAGTGCGAGATCCGAGTCGGGAATCTTTTTCAACGTGTTGTAAACATCGGACGCGGGGTAGAGACGCTTCTCAGGCTGCGTCGAGCGGCCGTCCTAAATTTCGCGCCGATCGTCAAGCGACGGGTCGACGTGAGAAAATGCACACGCACCATTTCGTCATCGTCGGATCGCCCCTTCTTATAAACCAAGAACAACTTGAGGCCCTCTTTACGGATGAGCGGCTGAACATGGCCGCATCCGCCGTGGCCGACCTTGGCCGGGGGTGCCCCAGCGCCATCGTCATCCTTGGACTCGTCCGCCTCGCAGATCATTTTCCCCTTGCAGTGGGCCCAGACGAGCGCCATCCGCTTCTTGGGATCGCGAACATGCCGAATCTTCTCTGCAAATTGGGTATCGTTCTGGGAGCGCGGAATATCGAGTGCGCGAAAATATCATGCGGGCAGAAGATGTAGCCGTCAACAACGAAATTCCTTACAGAATCGCCGGTACGGCGCAGAAAGAGTGAAATAAAATAGAGACTTGGTGTAAAAATAAATATACATGGCCACATGGATCGCCGAAAGATCCAAGCAGCACGAGGGTGTGCTCACCATAACGGTAATACACGTGCCAGTCCACTGCGCTCCAACACGTCCCCTCGTCCTTGAGACAGGGTGTGCCTTCACGGCGCGCGTCGTCTGCATCGCGGTAGCTTTGCAGAGACGCGGACATGACTCCTCTTCATCCCCCCATTTCACCACCGTTGGTGGCGCCGACGATGTGCTCCAGCCTAGCGGTGCAATGTCCGACACGCACGGGACGGGGACTCTAGCGCGGCGGTCAAGCGACCGAAGACGCGCGCTAGCCCGGCATGTACGGACCCCGCAAGACTATAGGAGCACATCGCCAGACTTGACGGACCACCGAGACAAGTGGCTTGGGGTTCTCCGAGACGCGGAGAGAGCCCCCAGAAAATATGTGGGTTGCTTTAAAGCACGGGGTGGGGGTACGGAAGAAGAGAACGGCCACAGCCAGGATCACTCACAATGTCCGCCTTCAGCTTGCCGCAGTTGACACAGATGCACTCGAGGATCTTCTTGACCTTGACCAGAAACCCTTGGAAAAATGTCAATACTAACAAGAACAACAAGACAACAAACGCACCAATGTGAAAGACGGGTCGCGCAAGCTCAATGTGGCCAAAGTGACCGGGGCACTCGGCCATCCCCTCACCGCATGTTTGGCACTTGAAGTTGCGATCGACTGTGCCCAGACGGGGATCCATAAGCCCTCCAACCTTGACCTTGCCTGTGCCCTCCTCCAACACCTCGGGAAACTCGATCTTGCATACCGAATACGCTTTCTGTGCGTGGGAAGCGATCCAACATTGAGCTACCACGCGTCGCCACGAGTCGAAAAGTTCAACACTCACGATTTCCTCTGGGGATAAAATCCCAAACTGAACCTCCTTTACTTTTCGAAGCGGAACACTACTATAGGCAAACGATGCGCCGGACATGGTGGCCGAGTAGCTCTAATCTGATGCGGGAAACCGAAACTCAATCAAAACAAACCGCAGAAATTACTTGTCGAGTTATAGTCCGAGAAATCCAAAGGCAAGACGCGGGGAAAAGCAGAAATTATTTAGGGGTAGACCGAGAAGGAGAACTGGGCGTTTTTGGGGCTGGCGACAAGGAACAGAGCCCTAGGACTCGTGGTTTTCCTTGTACGCGCGAGCGGAATGACGTGAGTGTTTCGGGCCTGCGGTGAGCAGCTCGAAGACAGAGTGTCGGCGATGTCGCAGCGGTACAACGCAGAATACGGGGAGCAACGTCGGTTGTGACGACGAAGTCGAGTTCAAACCTGAGACCGCTTCAGGGCCGGCCCCTCGGCTCTCTTTCCGCCTTGTTCAGGGCAGGCGCTTACACCTCGCATACACCGCATGTGATTGACTCGCCACAAACGAGTCATAAATTTACAAGACGAATAATACACTGCTCCCAATACATACAACACCCGTCTCCAGAAATACAAGCCTAAAATCAGGTCCGAATGCTAGATCTTTTTTTGATTCAAGAGGTGAAAGCCTCGGGTTTGTCGAATGTCACCTGGGACACGTGCAGCGACGCACTCGATTTTCGGGGCACAAGAGGTCGAAGCCCACTATATTTTGAACGCTTTCGTCGCATAGGCGCGCCGCCCGCCGCGCTTCTTGTCGAATTTTCCGACACATTTCCCTGATCCTCGGCCCCGCCCGCCTTGAACGAAACGACCGACTTGGGAGTGTCCGTCCCGAGCGCTTCCTCCTGGCACTGGCCAAACCACCGCGCTTCATCCGGACGGGGAGTCTCGAGCGAATCTTGCGCATATTCCAACTCGACCGGGAGTTCTACGGCGCCCTGATCCGGAGTCTGACATTCTGACCAAGTCGTCGTTCCCGAATCGACCGAGCTCATTGAAATGGTGCGAGTCGTACGGGGCCCGTTGTCGCCCAGAGAGGATAGTGATTCAGGCTCGGTGCGCTGCACAAGGTTATCATTTCCATCCGGCTGATTGCGAGGGGGGCTGGACTCACTGGGAATTCGACGTGCATTGACGCTCCATTTGACTCGGCAATTTCCGGGGGGGCTTGCTCCTCGCACGCGTCGGCTTTGGGCGTTTTCGACGCAGGATGAATCTCCTCGTTGGGCAAGCCCTCGGCCGACATCCGACTCGCGGTCGTTGACACTGGCTCGGGTGACCGCTGGGAGGCAGGCGGCTCGTTGACCGGAAATTGACTCTTCCATCGGCGCTCGTAACGATACTCCAGGTAGCACACCTATTCAGGCCCCTGTTAGTCGACCAGGGGGGCCTAGTATAAGCAAGAGGACGTACCCCAGTGAGAGCGAACCTGAGGCCAAACCAACCGATGACGGCCAACGTTTTGCTCTAAAGACGTACAAAATGAAGTCATCATGTCTTGTGCCTGAGCGTCAAGTCTTACCTGTGGAATCCCATATACCAGGAGCACCGGTACACCTACAAGGTCGACACCCAATATACAGAGCCTGCTCAGTTTCCCAGGAACAAACGAGCGGGCGACATAAGACGTAAAACTGGCGGGCATGGTCGAGGTGAGGGAGAGCAAGCCGCTTATCGGAGGGTGAGGATCACCGCCCTGAATTTATAAGGGTTGACAAGGAGACATATGGCTTGGTCCATGCCGTGTTTGGACAGCCAAACAGAGCCCGCCAGAAAAATTCATTTCTTCCGATTTATTAATCACGCTCAATAAATATCATTCGAACGTATGGTATTCACAGCTCGAGCATAGACGCATATATAATAGTTACTTGTTGAACTTTCCCCACAATTTAGTGCCAGCTAAACCAACCGCGTGTTAGTCGCGAGGATGAAGAATCGTGACGAACCAAAACTCACCGGTAAATGCGGACGCCATTCCTTGTTCAAGCTTCTTCTTCTTGTCTTCTCCAGCATAGCGCCCTACGGCGCCTAGCGCAGTATCGAAATACTGACCACCGGGAATAGGGGGTCGTTGCGGGTGCGCCGGTGGTGCTGGTTGCCCCTGGCCACCATAGCCTCCATATGGCGCCTGGGGCTGGCCTCCTGGAGCCAGTGGTTGACCGACCTGTGGTGGTTGACCAGGTTGCGACGGGTACCCATGGCTACCACCCGCTACCGGAGTAATAAATCCGCCCACTGAAGGTTGGTTATACGGGCTCCCTCCTGGCGAAGCCGCAGGCCACCCTCCAGGAGCGTGAGGCTGCGGTGGCTGGGACTGGGATGGCCGCCAGATTGGGGCGAGTACGTGCCAGACGGGACATTTGGCTGGGGTGGTTGGCCACCGGGGCCAAAGTATCCTGGACCTCCGGGACCCCCTGGTCCTTGAGGAGGCGTATATGGGCTCGTCGGTTGGTGGTGAGGAACATAAGGCTGGTGGTGTTGGAAGGTTGGCTGGGGCGATTGGCCAGGGTGGGGCGAACTAGGACCTAGAGTTGCTTGGTGTGCTGGGTGGTGCTGTCCAGGACCAATGGTGTTCTGATGAGCAGGCCCCGAGGGTGGATGCCCAGGGCCAATGGTACCCTGGTGGGTAGGAGCATGGTGACCGTGTCCATGCTGGAGTGGGCCGGGATACAGCGGGTTTCCAGGTATTCCTGTCGAAGGAGTCTGCGGCGAGTCATACCCCGGCCCTGGTCCGTACGAGTTCTGATGTCTAGCTGGCTGTGGCTGTCCAAACAACCCAGGCCCATCTTGCTGCTGTTGACCAAACCGGCCAGGGACGTTCGTACCTTCGAATGGTGACGCAGGCGCTCCAGCCATCTGCGGACGTGTTTGACCCGTACCCGCAAAAGCGTGCTCAGGAGCGGGTCGATCCCCGACATTCATGCCTTGCATCTGGTTCGTGAGCTGGTGCACATTTCCTCCTGGACCATAGGGCATTGGCGGGGGGGAGGGATGAGGGATGGACGACCCAGAGGCAGCAGATGGAGGTCGACCCGGTCGGGAAGGTGGACGGGCTGCATTCACAGGAGGGGGACGACCAGCAACGGCGGGGTGCTGGGGAGGTCGGGTGTGCATGGGAAGAGAGGCGCCGTGCATGGGAGGGGATGCCGGTCCGGTGCTTGGGATATGAGGACCCGGGCTGGCGCCAGGGTAGCCACTTGGGACGTAGCCGGGACTTGTGGAATGATACGAGGCTGGTGTTTGGACTGGGATGCCCATCTGATTATGCCCAGTGCTGGGAACGGCAATCGGCTCTGGACGATGGTGGCCGTGACCTGATAACTCGAAGCCGATCCAGTCGAGTGAGCTGAATCGACACGAGGTGGCCTTGGACGATCATTGCCTGGAGCAACAGGAGCGTTATGGTAATGGGTTTGAGGAACAGGAGCTGGGTTTACGGGAGGGGGAGAAGGAGCTGATTCCGGTTCAGCTGTGAAAACCGGACCAGCGCTTGCACTCGATACGGGTGCGCTCGCTTCCAAACTATACGGTGGTGGGGCATCGGCGACCTCCGCGGTCATGCTCCTGGTTGGCGCGCGTTGTGGGACGGCCAAAGAAGGGCCCGACGTATCCGCTTGAGGTCGACTGCTGCCGCTGCCTCCAGCAGGCCCTGAGTGACCGTCCTCTTGGTCTTCTAGGTAGTGTGGCCTCACGCTCCAGTACTCTGCCAGTTCCTTCCTAGGGAGCTCCTCGTATAGCCGTTTTTCGCCTTTAAGTGCTTCACTGGCGTAACCGCATATCCGGAGGTACCAGTCCGACGGAGTATTATCGCTTTGTGCCCCGAGACTCGGCAAAATGGCCGTCCCATCGTCAAACCTACATATACGAGGTAAGCCACCCAAATTGGTCCTATCTTTGTTGGTACGAACCCGTCAAACATCTCTGCGTATATAAGTCGTGCACTAGACGTATTATGGATCAATTTACATGTAAGCGCTGCACATCGAGTTTAGATTACTCACCCATCGCGATGCGCGTTGTAGACCTGTCTCCACAAGAAAGCGCCATCTTGTCTTGGGGCTGGACCAGTACTCATCCCCATATCATTCGTCAGTTGTTCCTATGATCACAAATGATCAGATTGTGTGCAAGCATTGCACGACAACCAGCTCGCTCACTTCATTTCCGGGCCATACAACGCCCACAAAGTCTGTCTTCTTTTGCGCCGCCTTGAACGACTGGATTGCAGGTTGCTGCACATCCTTAGACCAGTTGTTGACACCCTCTTCGTCTACGAGAGTTCCAATACACATGGGAGCCAGAGCATCAGCCGTCTGATATACCGCCTGCCAGTTTGCGTCCTGCTTCTGCCATGTGACCGGTACTAGCGAGCAAACATTAATACTGTTATATTGCATGCCCAATTTCGCGCAGATACTCACCCCCAAGTATAACATAAGCGCTTCCTGAGATCTCGCGAATGCGGCCAATGAGCCTCATGATCATCTCGGGATCTTGTCCAGCATGCTTGAAGCCGACACTCCAAAGCGCGACTACCGGTGCGCCATGCTCATGAACATAGGCCGGGCTATCGAGGATATGCTTTTGCCCGATCATAAAGTCCCAGTCTCCCGCCGTCCATTGTTCGATTTGATGGGATGGCATTCCAGCGAGATCGTACCTAATAGGCAAGTAATTGAATGGTTAGGTCTCGACACACATCTAAAGCACAAGCAAGACTAACATGATACCAATAACACGCCCCTCCTGTTCTGCAGCCCGGAATATATTGTTGATGCCTTCAGATCGCAACCTACGCAAAATGTCAACCTCATCTCAAATGTTGTTGTTGGGCAAAGTAACCAACTTCATAATGCCTATTCCATTGCCACCAGGTTGGTAGGCAGCCGCAATCTATTCAATTATCAGTCATAGAGACCAGGTTACCAGCGAGTCGCAAACGCACCTCTACGCCCCGGCGGGTTATAAACAAACCGTCGATGCCATGCATAGCCATAATGTTGAGGTGTCTCGTATAATGTTTACATTGCGAGACGAAAACACTTGATGCCTGGAGTGGGGCATCACTGCAAGATCGCTCGCCGAATAGTACTCGGGATCAGGGATCAGCTCGGCGTGAATTGGCCCTGGTCGTCATTCCTGCAAAGGTTTTGTCAAAGGAAAACGCGGTCGGCGCGCGCTGTACACTCACCAGTGAGCCCACTCGTTTCCTACAATTTCGCGTCGACGAATCGTTTAGAGCGTGTTTCTAGGGCGCAAAGTGCCGGCACACACCTTGGACCAGTGGAGGGCCATCTCCAGGACAAGTAAACCTACGGCATCTACATTAATTTTGCTCCAAGATGCATCGATGTACTGATTCCTTACCATCCTCGGTACCCTACGAGGAACTTTCCTCGTATAGTGGTAGGATCGGCCCTGCATAACGTTGTCGAACATAATATTACGGAATTTGCCTTGGCACATACCTAGCAAGTTTCTTATTTGGGTCTGAAGGTTGTTTTGAGGTCATAAAAGCTACTGGCTACGAGCGTTGGTGGTGTTCAAATCGAGGAAGATATTTGAGAGAGCAACGACTTTTAGTTGCTTCAGGCACAGAGAAGATGTGGTTCGCCGAGGTATGACATCGTCGGCGCTTCGGCCTTGGCTACTGACTCGCTGAGCGCTAACCCGCCCCAACACGTATTTTCCGTCATGGGTAGTGTACCGAGGCCAATTCCACCTGTACCAAATAAAATCCATTCTATTACAACCTCATCCAAACAAACGTTTTCTAATCTGCTGGCCAACCATTCTACGCTCAGCTGTGGCACCTCCTTCCCCACCCAAAACGGACTGATTCTCAATGGCGCTGCGACAGACCCTCTATCAAAGCTGGGCCGGAACTGAGTATTGAAATGAGACCTACCGTCTGGCTAGATATGGCATTACCTTTATAACGACCATTAGTAAAAGAAATGAATAGCAACCGAAGAACCTACGTCAGCCAGCGCACCATACGGCACGTACCTAATCAACCACGGTGTCTCAGTCTCCGCCGCTGACACAAAGGCCAATACTCACTTCAGTACCATCGGTGACTTTGCTTCGACAGAGCTAACGACCCAGTCTGTTAGGTCATCACGCATACCTGTGAGCCATTTTGACGGCGCATACAGATAAGTTTGGCCTCCCATACTTGCAGTGCCACAAACCACGTACCGTAAAGCTGTCCAAAACACAGCCGGCCCTCAATGCCATCCTTAATAACGACCTTTCCGTTCGCACCCCTGTGCGCAACGCCCGCCTCGATCAAACACTCCAAAATATGCACGCAGGATATGGCGTTGTGCGTCCCAAACAATATACCAATGTTGGGTTCTGAAGGGCCCTGGGTGCTCCCAGCTAGGCTGCTCATGAATCCGCGAGAACCGACCCCAGAAACGCGATACGATTGCGAAAGCTCATTGACTAGCATTTTCGCGCATTCATTGTAGCATGCATCTGTCTCGAACTTCTCAGCCCATACTGGACAGCTAGAGTCCACGCCGAGTTTGGCGTGGTGGTCGAGTTCTTTGTCACGGTACGCCCCTCGAACCAGTTTAACTCCAAGATTGTATTGGAATGCTTGAGCATCTTCGATCGATCTAGACAAATGCGCTGGCGTACTGTTATAGTGTACGTTAGCTACCCCGGTATCCCGCTTAGCTGGTCAAGCCGTACTGCCGGATACCCACCGCTTGAGGTATGCTTGATATGTCCCGTATACAAGAGGTTGTTCGTTGAACTGTCCGCGGGATATGGGTCTATTGAATTCCTACTCAATGCGAGCACAAACGCATCGATTCCAGGTTGGTACCAGGTGTGTTCAGCGTCAAAGAGGAGCTGAAGGTACGGTGGACATCAGTGGCCCTATTACTTCCCAATGCTACTTACCCGTACGCCACGCTTGGCTGCTCGACTGCAAACTTCTCTCAAGTCCTTATAAAGCCTCCTAAGAGAGTCGACATCCTCCTCTGTAAGCCCCCCCTTTACAAGTGCCTCCTTTTCGCCCCGAAATACCACCATATCAAACGAACCCGGAGTGCCAGGAAATGGGACGTCATCTCGCGGCCTAGACTCGAGCAAGAACTTGGACATTCGTTTGAGAGAATCTGCTGACGGGACCAGAGCAGTCTGGGAACAGGAATAACTAGGTTCGACTTCTCCTCGGTATTTCCCTAGCACTCACAAGCTTTATAGCAACCCAGGTCCTGCGTGAACCTTTTTGGGTGTCTTCAAAGTCTCCAGCATAATCTACACTTGCGCGCATTTCCTCGACATTTTTCTTCCACTGGTCTGCATTTCCTCCGTGCAGCTCATCTACTTCGACACTATAGGCCAGAAGAGTCCCCTTGTTTTGCTTCCTCAATGAAGCAATTATAGGGATAGTATCGGCGCACGTATCACCTCCGACAAACTAAACTTGTGGTTGAGAACCAGGCAATGAAGAAATATGCCCGTAATATGTATACATACCTGCTCAAAGAAAGTTCGCCGCACAATCGCATGGCTAATCTCCCTAACCACAGGGATACTCATGCAGGTCTCCAGGATAGCGGGCGACCAATTCACTAGAGTAGGCAACGAGCATAAAGAATATACTAGGTAGCTTCGAAGGAGCGATCCAAGTGGCAAAGTTGACTCAAACTCGGTATCGGCATAGATCACTGTGCCTAGTGACAGGGCAAATCCTCCTAGCCCAAGGCTCGCGAGACCTGGTCGTCGGTAAATATTCTGGGATGTGGTGGGCCAGGATGGACGATGAAGTGAACGAGAAAGGCCATGAGAAATGGGATGGTGACTGTAGCCACGAGAAATGTGGTTGACACTCCGCCTAGCCAACATTAATATGCGTAGACCTCAGATGGATGGCGTTGGAACTACCCACAGTCAGGCGCTGATATTTATATAGCACCCCAAAGCTCCGCATCGAGACTTGTCATGTGGGCATCACCTCTCGAAATCTCGGGTCAGGCGTGGATGACTTCTCGAATCGAGGTGATAAGATAAGCTCGGCTTCTCCAACGTTAAATGTCAATAAAGGTATAATTTAGCCTCTGTATGCGTTCGAATTTCCCCGTCTACATGAAAACGTCTACATCGACCCCCTATCACCCGTAAAAACTAATAAATCATCCAAGAACCCGCTTGCGAATCAACTCTCCCGCACGCCTCCTTTCTGAAGCAGCCCCCCCATCACCACTCAAGACAGACTGGTTCTCGATTGCTCTGTAACGAAGAAGGTCAATTCACTAGAAATGTGCTGGATTGTATTTTTTTTTACCTTCGGCTTAAGTATGGCATCACCTGATGGTGGATAGTCAGCCCAAATACTTTATCTTACGTGACATTTATGACGTACCTCAGCAAGTGCTCCATAAGGAAGGTACCTAAAACAGCAACATCTCCGTCAGTTGATGTTCGGGTGGTATGCTAACGAGAAAACCCACTTGAAAGCCATAGGGGACTCAGACTTGAACACACTTGCAATCCACTCGGTAAGGTCATCGCGCATGCCTAGATGAGAGTGCGCATATAGTTGGTTTGCATGCTCACTAATCACGTAACATCAGTGCACCCACCATACAGCTGCCCAAAACAAATCATGTTCTCAACCCCGGATTTAACTTGCACTCGTCCATCTTCATCCTTGCGAGCGAGCTTTGAAGAAACCATGCATTCAAGTACGTGTTGGCACGACTGTTTGTTATGAGTGCCAAAGAGCAAACCGAGTTTGGGATAACTGCTGCTGCGAGAGGAGGCTTCAATGTGGCTAATGAGGGACTTGGCGGCTTCATCAAAGCATCGATCCGTCTCGTCCTTCTGGAGCCACACTGCAGGATTGGGCTCTATCACTTGGCCTGGCGAGGCGGAATCCACTCGCTTCTGGTGGTACGCGATTTCTTGTCCGTGATAGGCTCCTCGCACTAGTTTGACACCGAGGGAGTACCCGTGCCTTTTCGCGTCCTCGATTGCGTGCGCAACGTGCTTCGGAGTCCTGAGTGATTGTCCGACTCAACCAAATTATTCATGCTCGGAGAAGAAGTTGAAACCTACCGTCTCAGGTAAGCCTGATAAGTCCCGTATATTACTGGCTGTCCATCAGAATCTTCGAGTCACTTCCTTGCTTGTTGAACTCTCGACTTAATGCCGTTACAAATGCGTCAATCCCCGGCTGATACCAAGAATGCTCGGCATCCACGGTAATCTGCGAGGCGGCCAGTAAGACGAGGTACCTGGGAAATAGGGTTGCACCACTTACTCGAACTCCACGTTTCTTGGCTTGTGCACAAACATCCCTTAAGCTCTGGTACAACTCGTGAAGTGCTTCAATGTCTTCGGGGGTGACTTGTTGCAGTGACCGCTTGGTAACATCTTTGTTAAATACCAACATATCCGAAGAATCCGGAGTGCCGGGTAAGGCACATCCGACTTGGGTCTCGAGGCCAGTAGAAAATTCGATAGTCTCTTAAGAGATTCGGGAGAGGGAATTAATGCTGTCTACGTCCGCTAGTAAATTTATGTGATATATGGTCGTAATGTACGTACCAGCTTGACAGCAACCCACGTCTTACGTCCGCCGGCTTGAGTATCCTCAAAGTCACCAGCAAAATTGACGCTGGCCATAATCTCCTCGACGTTTTTCTTCCACTGGGCCCTTTCAGAACTGCCATCAGCCTCTACGCTGTATACCAGCAAAGTTCCGGTGTTCTGTTGGCGTAATGACGAAATAAGTGGGAGTGTGTCTGGGAGCGAATCGCCTCCGACAAACTGTACAAACAATGTCAAACAAACTCGAACTAGTCTGGCAATGACGACACGAACCTGTGCAAAGAATGTGCGTCTGACGACAGCTTCGCTGAGCTCCCGTAGACCAGGGATGCTAGCACAAGTGTTCAGAATGGCGGGAGAATGATTCACAAGTGGTGACACGGAACAGAGCGAATAGACAAGGTAGCTCCGTGCTAGGGAGTTGAGAGTCGTCCCAGGAGAACCTTTGTCGCTGTCCGCATAGGACGTAACGCCTAGTGCACCAAGTCCGATGACTCCGGCACCCATTACCAGAGCCCAGTGCCGAGCAGCATTGGAGCTGCTGGGCGGCGTATGTATAAAGCGAGCTGAAACTTTGGGATACGAGACGGAGCTCAGGCGCGGAGCGTGACGAGCGGATACACGAAGCATTGAATCGCAGTGTTGTATGAGGAGTGGTATAGGAGTGGTAAGGTGTGACTCTAAGTCTTGGGGGTTTAAATATCCAGTATGCGTGCATCGGAGCTCGCAAGGGGCAGGTCATGTGGGCGCCGAGGCCCTAAAGGCTAAATTGCAATTGAGGTAAAGATAAGACCTTAGCGATTTGTAATTGTGTAGCCGGAGGTTCTGTGGGACATGATTCGATAGAACCGTAGTCGTACTCGAATAAGTTACGGGATTACTCGGAGTGTAAGAGAAAAATTACTAGAGTACGGATTTTCCCCGGGCGATTTTATACAAGCTTGTGCACCTTGGGATTATATTTCATTAAAGATGCCTATCGGGCCCCACATAAAGGACAGGCATTGCGCTTGGCAAAGTATGGCTATATTTAGTTTACCAGCAAACAGAGAGATCACGGGTCAGAAACCTATGATGTACCGTATTCATCCACAAACGTACCAGAGCGAGCTTCGTTGTCAAGTATGAGTATACGCTCATGGATATTAGATAATGTAGTTTTGGAACAGACTGTAGAACCGAGCCAAAGTGACCACCATGGGTAATGCACCTTAAATGAGAAGAGATCAAAAAGTACCGCGACGCTTAAGCGGCTTTTTAGTACGCTCCAATCTCCGAAGCTGGGATAACTCAAGCATATCCGTCGGTTCTCTTTTGGGCTCGTGAGCGCCGATTTGCTTGTGCGTGCTCGCTTAGGTATAGGAGCACCAATTGTACAGTCACTCGGGTGCTCCTGAGAGCTCCTTTACCCAAGCGAGCACGTATGAGCAAACTGGCGCCTGCTAGCGTCAGAGGATTTTGGTGACGAAGTATTTTCCTGTATATATTTGGTCTTGAAGGAGCCACGATCCTTTGAGACAAAAGGGATACGAGGTTATCGGATTGCGGGATGTCCCCCAGCAGTTTCGTCGCAGTCAGACCTGCTCTAACCTTCTCCTCAAATTCGATATTTCAACGCTGAAATGTACATCTGTCCTTATGCATACCCAATATTATCAAAAACGATTTGTTGCCTGATACAATAGAGGGTCAATACACCAGGGCAGTCAGCTTGTGCTCATGAATACATCCAATCGTACTCAATGCACATGTACCAGAATTGACGCGCACAGATCATATGGGTGTTAGGTTTTGTACGCTAAACTAGTATTTTTTCCATCATATGGGGCAGATTTAAAATTAGCTGAAACAGTCTAGTACAGTTTTGCATATGGCCGTCTTGCAGCCGAGTGCATATGGTCCAGGTGAGTTCGGAAGAAATTGCGTTAAGTCTAAAGAAGGTATTTTTAAGGCTTGAGCGGGATCATCGGTATGGTCTGGATATTATGATGGACACGAGTTCACTCTCGGAGTGCTGGAGGCGCGTGGGTCAATCTTCTAGCTACCTGCAATCACGCCGCTGGCCAACACACGCCATTTATGATACGATAAAGAAAAAAGTCTCCCACTGTTGCTTGCCTGGCAAAGTTCGCCGTGAGTGCTAAGTGGGCCAAAACTTCTAGATTACCGGCGCCATTATCGGGCAAATTGGCATGTATACTTTGTTGTATGCGCCCGACTAGTGCTGAAACTTCGGTTGCGCGCTGACTGCGCTTTACTGGTCGTGACAGGTCGCAGCAAAATTGGAGGAGATGCAGGCGCATCTACGCTGTATCCGGACCGCTTTGGCGTGTTTGCTCCTCGTTCGGATCAGCAAGATCTGTACTTTCCTCCTCAGGTAAAGATATCCGGCGAATCATTTTGGAGCTCGGCATTGGCAATCGCATTCGTTCCAATCCAACCAAACCGCATGTTCAACTCTTATGGTAATCACTGTGGCGCCTTGCTGGTTTCTATTTCATCTGCCTATCAATGCAATGATTCGAAGCGCGTGTGAGTCAACTCAAAAGCTGCGTTCGCTTTGCGCTAGTGGCGTCCGTACGTCATACAACACCGAGTGCCGGGCGGGCAACAGCGCGCGATAATCACTGCATCTTGTGCAGATATGTATCAAGGCACTAAACTAGACAGCACGTGTATACCTGGACAAATGCGGGGGGGGGTATATATACCTGGGTGATCAGCTTAGATGCCCCACCTACTGTTGAACGATGCCAACGTGAGTGCAAGGAATGGCCACTTATTGTGCCCGACACTGACAAATGAATCACAAACGAAGCTACACCCTATCTAAAACCTCGCCCATGAACACGACTCTGACAGATCCTGGAGGAACCGTCACGTACGAGGTACGTCCACTTAGGATGAATGGTTACTCGGTCGTTCTCTTCTAAGCTGGCAACAATTTGCTCGCTAGGTATCGACGCCCTTTAAGATGAAGAATGTCCAGACGACAATCAAGCGGGGTGATCATATTGTAGCAACCATCGAATGGCAATGGTTCAAGCCGAGCATGATCACGAGGGATGGTACGAGTATCCCTATCAAAGAGGCATTCCCTCCGTCTAAGAAACTCAGCACGTAGGTTTGGCCGGGTATACCTGCAGTTGAATAGCTTAATATAATTATTTGCAGATCTCGCGTTTGGACAATGCCAAATGGGGATAAATTCAAGTGGAAGGATAGTTCAAAGTTATACGTGAGCCGTACTTGGCGCCCAGGGATCAGAAAATACTGACTACCAGGCATTCTTAGTGTGTTTCCCTCGATACGGGACTAAACCTAGCCACCTACTATCGCACAATCTTTTACCTTATCAGCAAAAAGCCATCCACATTGGATATCGCTGTAGGTGCAGACATCGAACTCACAGATGCTCTAATCAGT
Source organism: Ceratobasidium sp. AG-K (assembly GCA_037039685.1). Lineage (NCBI taxonomy): Eukaryota > Fungi > Basidiomycota > Agaricomycetes > Cantharellales > Ceratobasidiaceae > Ceratobasidium > Ceratobasidium sp. AG-K. The sequence continues at coordinate 2,661,166 of JAWNGF010000004.1, read as the reverse complement.
GAGAGCCAATTCTTTACTCCAGTAGATTCGCACTGACCAAGGTCAAGTTACGTGGGTTATTGCAGAGAAGAAAGCCAGAGATAGGCGACGTGCGCGCCGCAACGCTGCGGCTGGTGGAGGTGGCGGCGGAGGTGGAGGCTGAAATCCTCCTAACAGCTGAAGTTGATAACCGACTAGGACAATATCTATATGTTCACGAAAGCTGTCTACGACGTGGACTCGCTACCGAGACTTCACAGTGGGATGTTACTCGCCATGGCGATCGCTTCAATCTCTGGAGCAGCCAGCCAGTCACGCTACACCTTGTCTAAGTGTTATATCAATATGATGGTCACCTTATTTATGTTTCCTCAGCTTGCAACTACATATATATATGGATATATTTGATGAAGAGCGACCTAATATCACGTTTACAGTTCGACAAAGGCATGGCCGGCTGGATGCTCGAGAAGGGCACGTCTGGGCGGTTATACGAAGATGAATCTTGTATGCGATGGGATGTATATCAAAACGAATTACCTGATCCCCGCCATTTGTTCAGTAGCACTTTTTCTGTTAACACTGGCCCTAGGCCTGCTTCTATGTTGCGTGTTGTGGTTATTCGGGATGCAAATATTGACCCAGAATCTCGTCCAAAGATACGCATATATTCAAGGCCTGAGTTAATGATAGTCTTCTTCGTACTTGTCTGTGTTTGTTTGGGAAGGTTTGATGCTTTGACACGTCTCATAGAAAAGTAACCTCCTGAATCAGCAACTGTTCCAGCCCTAGTCCCACGAAGCATGGTCAAGGCGCTCACAGGTTACGATCTAAAACAACACTAGCAGCGATGCTCAACGTGTCCGCAACGATCACGGCGAAGCACAATCGATGCAGCAAGTAAACGCTATCTGACTTTAGTATTTTTACTTTACCGGGCGTAAGCGCAAAGTTGGACACGTCTAACTCACTTCCTGTGGCGCCAAGCAAGCGCGCCGCTCGTTAGTGGCGCCAACACGCAGTGATTGCTCGTAATTTATACTAGATCAGATTTGGTAAGGCTGTGCACTCAAGAGGACACGATAGGCAGGCGTATATGCGCCCTGAGGCAAACTGAATACAATAGAGCGTGTTTTGCTTGGCATACGTCTGTATATAGGCCGTCTTATCGAGACCGGAAACGACGCCCACCGCAAGCCACAGGGTTGAACCATGACTACGTGAGTCTCGTCGGCAATCGCAGGGACAACTCACTAAAAGTCTACAGTTATACTCTATCTAGGACTTCTCCCCAAAACACGGTCCTAACAGACCTAGAAGGCAAAGTCGCCTACGAGGTACGCCCCTCCAACCACCTAAACGCCCACTCACCGCCCAACAGATATCCACGCCCTTCCAAGTCGGCAACAGCGAAACGACAATCAAACGAGGGGACCACATCGTAGCCACCATCCACTGGAAAATAGTCGAACGCAACATGCTCACGATGAACGACAAGACCACAACCGTCAAGGAAGTCTTTCCAAAGACTAAAAAGCTTTCACTGTGAGTCCTTGGTTTATATCTGCCGGTCGACGAGCTGTTTGTTCGCCTGCCGATCGAGTTGGCAGTTTCCCGGTTAATCGAGCGGTTCACTCACCAATCAAGTCGATAGTTCTCGTATATGGACCATGCCAGACGGGTCCAAATTCAAATGGAAAGGCGGCGCAGGCGGTAAACTCTACGTACGTCCCAGAACATACTCAACGAGCAACAACCAACATTAGGATAGTGCGTAGCCGTCGAGACGGGCCTGAACATGGCGACCTACGACCGCACACACTTTCGCATGTTCAGAAACAAACCCTCCACGCTGGACATTGCACAAGGCGCAGACCTCGAGACGACAGATGCACTCGTCGGTAAGTGGGGTTAAACACGCGCTTGTCTGGCTAACGAGGCGGCAGTGACTTGGGCGTATGCGGAAAAGAAGGCGCGGGACGTTAGGCGCGCACGGCGGAATAACGGCGGGGCTTGAAATTATCGAGGGATAGATTCGCGTTTTATCATGGGCTTTGTATTCTAGGTTTGTCTGCTGTAATTAAATGGAAGCACAGTTGAAATGACTAGGCACCGTTGGTAATTAGTGTCAACCAGGTTTGCCTTGACTTTTGTTCGACCAAAAAGCGCCATACGGCTCGCGTCCACAGCTCGATCTTACTCCCACACACACTTGCACGAATAGTACACGTTAAACTATCGAATCGAAAACCAAACCAAAAGAAAATAGTCAAAAGATGCAAAAAGAAACGAGTGTCCGGGTATGGGCGATGCGGGGCGGGTACAACGTGTCTTTTTTTGGTTTTACAATGAGAGCGAGTGCGTGTAATGAGCGAGGTCCGAAACGAAAGAGTCAAGTGGCATTCCGGGTCGTTCTTAGTGAACATGATCCAGTCAATGCAGAATGTACGTATACGCGGATGTTTGCGACTGTGCCTTCACAGATACTTGCAACCGTGTCTACACCGAATGAGTGGCTGGCCTGCACCATGCGTGCGACCAAACCACGAAATGCGTCTACACAAAGAAATGCGTACTACACCCAATCAGCACCCACTCCCCCCTAAAAAACCCGCTGGACTCACTATTTCCGACTCGTAGGATGAACAACCATCTCCTCCATCCGATACGAATTCATCTCCTCCTTGATGCGCTGGGCCAACGCCGGAGTAAGCCGGTTACACGTCGCAGGCTCGCTCCTGCGATCATACGTCGAGGGCGCAAACGTATCATACACGCTCAAGTTGGTCGCAAATACCACTTTACGCGAACGGCCGGGAGCAGTAGCCGAGCGCTGGGTATGCGGGGTGTTGCCAATCGAGGAGAGGACGGGGGCAGACGAGTTGAGGGCCGGGTGCGTATAGTTGAACGGGCTTTCCTTGTCAGACGAGGTCGAGACTTTGGCTTCCTTGTCGGCAAGGCTGAGCGAGGGCGTCGTGAAATCGCCAAATTCGGCCGAAAAGGTGGAGAGCATGGTTTCGTGGGGCGAACCGGAGCGTTGGAGGCCGTCGATGTGGTGCGGGTCGGGTGGCGGAATATGGGCGAGCGGGCCGGGTTGGGTGCTCTGGTTCGTTTCCGAGTTGGCGCGTTGCCGCAGAGAGGGGGCGTTTTCCTTGTCCAGGTAGGCTTCTTGATCAAAGTTGGCTGCGTCTGGAAAGAGTTAGCTAGGGACAGAGGACAATAGGGTGTGCCTACTTCGGAGAATACCCTTGGCGGGCTGCCTCGTTCGCTCGACCGAACGACGGATCCCGACAGCCCAGACCTCGTCGTCGTCGAGCGAGCGGGATGGCCCATCAGAGAGCCTCGTGCGTTCCATCCGGACCGTAATATCCTCGTCGTCGAATCCGCCTGCATGCGGATGCTCATACGTGCCATCGTCACTCTCTTCCTCGTCTTCCTCTTGAACACTGTTGAAATGCGAGGCCTGGGCGGCCTGTGCAGCTTGCTGAGCCTCGATGCGCGCACGCTCGGCGGCCTGGGCATTGGTGCGCAACGTATGCTGACGGGCGAGCTTGGCGGCGGGACTGAGCCCGGGCATATCGTCGGGTCCGGTCGGACGCTCGACCTCGACTTCAACCGTGGCATGGGTGACGCTCGCCTCGGACACTTCGGCTTTATGCCCCTTGTCCTTTTTGTCCTTGAATAGCCCAGTCAAGCCCGCGAGCGAGTTGCGACGCGCGAGTTTGCCCATCGACCCGAGCTTGCGGATCATAACCGAAGCGGAACTAACGGTGGACTGGAGCGAAATATTATCGGTCGAGGCATTAAACTTGCGGTTGAACAAGCTCGCGGTCCGGCCTGGTTTTTTCGAGGTGGTGGTACGGACCGACTCGGCGGCGCCGGGCGAGTCGATCTGGTCGGGCTGCTGCTGCTTTTGGAGGGCGGCATTGGCCTTGTTGGCCTTTTCGATGGCCTTGCGCCGCGAGCCGAGTTTTTCCTTGCCCTCCTCACCCTCGTCGAGCGTCGAGACAGCGCTAAACGAGAGGGCGCGGCGGAGGCGACCTTTGAGCCCATTGTTCTTGGGGAGACCGGCGTGGGGGGCCTCGAGGGTGCTGTCGTCGCGCGAGAGGCGTTTGCTGGGGTCGGCGTTGAACGTCTGCTGGGAGAGCGGCGAGGGCTTGACGGGGCGCATGGTAGACCCGGTTGGCGCGCTTCCCGCGCTACCGCTCGAAGTACGGCCATTAGGTAACGCGGGCGCGGTGCCTGTGGTGGGCGACGGGCCGGGCGAGGTGGGTGCGGGCGAGGCGGTGTTGCGGGCAGGCGGAGTGACGCTGCGATCGCTCTCGCGGGCCGATGTGACGACCGACGATCCCGCCGACTGGTTGCGGCCGTGGGAGCGCTGGTTGCTCGGGGCTGGATTGCTTCCCGTGCGCTGTCGTGAGCCAGACCCATTCGAGTGCAGCGACGTGTTGGAGCCGTTCATCTCGCGTGCATATGGACGCTGGGGCTGGGGGTAACCCTGGGGGGGATAGTTGTACTGCGGAAACTGCTGGTGGCCAAACTCGCCTGCTCCGGCAGATGCAGAGCGCTGAGGCATGGTCCCAGCGCCAGCGCCGGGCCGTCGATACGGGTGGAAGCCCTGGTGGTCGGCACCTGAGCGTCCGACGCTGCCATACTGCATGGGCAGCGCATGGCCCGATGCCTGTGGATGGGGATGGGGCGGCGGCGTGCCCGATGCGGGAAATCCGAGGTGCGGGACCATGGGCGGATAGCCGCCGTACTCTTGGCCCGCGCCAGACCCCGTGCGCTGTCGACTGTAGTCGGGGACACCGGGCATCGCCGTCAGCTGCTGTTGCTGCGCCGAGTTGAACATCATCTGCTGGAACGCCCACTGGGCAAACTGCTGCTGCTGCTGCTGGTCCGGCGCCTGTGCAAAGTAACCCTGGGGATACTGCTGGTAGTTGGGATAGTAGTACTGGTTCGAGTATGGAAACGGCCCCTGTGGGTGTTGCGGAAACTGCTGCAGTGGCTGGGCAGGCGCGGTCGCCTTGCGTGTCGGCTTGGGGAGCGTCGACGAGTCCATCGTGCGGCTGGCAAGAGATGCGGCCACTGCGACAGTCAGCAACGAACACGCCCCGCGATCACACTTACTACACCAATAACCTATTAAAAAGATATATCCTCTCGAACAGAAAAACTACGAGTCGCCTGGCTGGTCGTGGTTAGAGGCGTGTTGGCGGCAGCCCTCCAAACACACACAAATACCGCCCCTCATCAACCCGTTGCAACCGTCGCCACCTTTGTCAATCTGCAATCTTTCTCTAATCTCGCAATCTTTCCGCCCATATCCACACCGTCTCTACTCTTGCTCGTAACAATGCTTCGAATTCCTCCAATGTGTATGCGTACAACTACTATACAAATTAATAATATATCCCTCCATCGCTTCTAATCCCGCCACGTCATGCTTGCCGAGCACGCCGTTCGTCCTGCACATACTGTCGAAACGCCATCCGCACCTGCTCCCATCAGAACAAATCCCGCATCCGGCACTAGCCTCACCTTTTTCACAAACCAGTAAAACTCGCGTGTCTCGTTCAACCAATCCACCAGCCCTGACATTTGCGGAAGCAGTGGCGATGAAGTCGTCACTGCATGCGGTGTTAGCCAGCCCCGGTTGTATAAGCGAATCAGTGAATGAGGCGCGCGTATCAGTAAATCCCCCATGTCTATCCAATACAACCCCGGGCTGGGATACACTGTCCAGACCAGACTCATACAATCCAGACACAACCCCAAGGAAAACGGGGCGCGTGGACGTCATGCGAAAAAGGGGTCGTCCGACTGCATCACATCGCAGGATGGAATGCCCCCGATGCGGGTCATAGAACCCGATCCTGATGGCCGGAAGAGGTGGCAATGCGCTAATCCATCCAGTACCAAACTCGGCGCACCATGCAGATCAATGGCTGCGTTGTCTGACCACAAAAGTCAAGACGCAAGGCCGGCGATAAAGCTCTCGCGAGAATTCCGGGTGCAGTTGGCGGCAGGGCAGGAGACACGAAACGAAGAACAAAACGGGAAACAAGTACAAAACAGACGCGAAACTCACCCTTGTACGTCCTCTGACTCAAATCAATCACAAAACTAAACTCGCGCGCCCAATCCGACTCGTCGACATGCGTAAACTTGATCCTCAAAACGTCGCCTACAAGCCAGCAACCAAACGAGACGTTAGAAACGAACCACAGTTACCACACAACGTACGTGCAACACCCTCGACCGTCCACTTGAGTAAATCACCCAACGCCCGGGCTTCAGGCTCGTTCAACGCAACCTGCTTCTCGAGCCGTGCCAAGTCTTGCGATTTTTCTGTTGCGAGGTCAGTCGAGTCCCAATATCGGAAAAAAACACGTACCGAGTCTGAGTTTCTCCGTGCGCGACCGGAGACCTTCGAGCTCGGCGTCGACGGCTGCCCTGTTCTCCTCGACGTCCTTGAGGCGGGAATTAAACTCGCCTAGTTTCGCCTCGGCTTCGGCTTTTTCTTCTTGTTCCTTTTTGAGCGCTGAAAACGGGTAAGATACGTTCAGGGGTAGGTAGAGGAGAGGGGCGTACTCTTCATCAGGTTCATCTCGTCCACCCTAAACTGCTCAATCTCCCCATTCAACTTCAACACCTTGTCATTCTCCCGACGCAGGACTGTCTTGTGTTTATCCTGCCGACGGGCGATTTCCGCTTGTCCACTCGTTACCTACACACCCATTAGTTATTCGCATAGTTACGGCCAGATAGTTACCCACATATGCAGTCACAGCATTCTTAAACGTCGTCGTCTTTTCCAACGTCGACTCGAAATACAACGGGATCGTTGGAGTCGGTTGGGCCAGCAACTTGCGAAGGTCGGTCACCAGCGCCGGTCGAGTGGGTTGTTTCAAGCTCGCCATGGTGGAGTGTATGCAAGTATTTCACCGAGTCCTAGCCAGTTGATAGCCGGGTGTTTGAGTGGACGAGGAGAGGATGTTCGCGACCTCGCGATCACGTGATTCGCGATCAGCCACGACTGGCCATGTCCCTCCGACCGATCTTGACACACTTGTTTCCTCGTCCGCTTCCGTATCTTGCCACACTTGCTGCACAAAACAAGATTCACTCAATTCAACTCGAGCAGCGACGGAGTGATGTGGAGAATACGCCCGATGTGATGCTTCTGCTCGAGCATAGACCTGTGTATACTGCTGGGAGGCGGCAGAAGCTTGAAGACCTCGAAGTCGAGCGGAGTAGACTCCAGGGCATCGGAGCGGATTGGATTCAGACGGATAGGGGTGGTCAGACAACATATCATGGTCCGGGACAATTAACAGTATACCCATTGCTCGATTTGGGAAGAATGAAAGCAAGTGAATCACTATCTCCAATCTCATTTACTAAGCAAACTCCAGCTTCCCGTCCGAGATTACATCTGCCAACTCGAACTCGCTCTACGCGAACAGCTCTTGACGCATCACAACCTCCCTCACCACCCAAGTGAACATACCGGAGTCTTCCTCTCGTCGGATGTCAAGATTGCATCGATTGGTGTGCACGTTCGGCACCGACTGACGACGCACGGCATAGCGATGAATATCACAGAGGAGCCAACTGCATGGTTTGACCAGGTCGTGGCGTGTGGGTTGGATGGCGTCAGGGCCGGGAGTATTCGCGGTGCGACTGGCAACGCGGTTTCTGTGGGCGAAGAGGCCCAGAGGTTTGCCCAGATTTTGAAGCGACGGTTGGGTAGAGAGTTGGCGCCACTCGACGAGGCTCACCCTCAGATATGGGAGATTATAAAGGACTTGGAACGCATGGCCGAAGAGGCGGGTCCTTGGCCGATTAAACCCACCTTGGATCAGGCTAATTCGGCCACTGGGTCGGTACTCACTGAAGCTCTCCAACTAGGCGTCGCGAGCGCTCTGCACTCGTAGCTTATTCATCGCCTATTTACATTTAGTCCGTCGCCGTTCATTACTGTATCTCAAACTACACACATGAAAACAATTAAAAGCAAGTTGGCTCAATTACAGCCAGGGCAAGAAGAGCAATATCAATCAAACGAAATCAGCATGGCCTCCTTCTGCTCCGTCTTTTCGACACCACCATACTGGGACTGAGGGAGCCCTTGAGGTGCATTCGGGAACATTGGAGGCACACTAGGCAAAGTGGGGAGCATATTCGCTTGGGGAGAGCCAACCTGTTGGGGCGCAGCCGGCTGATACAACTGCGGGGGCTGGTATTGTGCTGGTTGTGGAGTAGAAACCGGTTGATACTGCTGGGGGGGTGGCTGAGGGCTGCCAACAGGCTGGTATGGCTGGGGTGGATACGCCGAGCTCGTAGGTGCCTGCTGTGGAGTCTGAGGCGGTGGCGGAGCATACACCGAACCCTGGCGTTGAACACTGACCGGCGCATGCTGGCTAACCATCGAGCCATGTCGCTGGAGCACGGGCGACTTTGACACGGGAGGAGAATATTGTGCCGGAGGAGCGGAGGAGTATTGATTAGAGACTGGAGCAGGAGGATACGCGGTTGGTGGGTTGGCTGGAGTAGGAGCAGCTGGGTATGCGGGTTGAGGAACAGTGACGGGGGCAGGAGGGTAGGCCGAGGGTGCAGACGAGTACTGTTGTGGTGCAGAGGGGGGCGCGTACGGCTGTTGGGGCGCCGCAACCTGGGGAGCCTGTTGCACTTCTGGCTGACCGTATTGTTGCGACTGTCCGTAATGTCCATATTGTTGGGGCTGGCCGTACTGCTGCTGAGGTTGCCCATACTGTTCAGGTTGTTGGGGCTGACCGTATTGTTGAGGCTGTTGGGGTTGGTTGTACGACTGCGGCGCACCGTATTGTTGAGGAGGTGCTTGTTGCGCGTATGCATTCTGATACCTCCATGTCGTCCGTTCCACCTGTTCGGTCAATAATCGGTCGTAGAGCTTCACAGCTTGAGACAACTTGTCATGCATCTCGGACAACATGACTGCCCACACTATTTAGCGTCTTGAAACCGATAAAAAGCGCTTCTCCTTACCCTCTTTCCTCCCCGTGTCATCCAAGCTCCTCACAAGTTTCGGCCGCAAACCATTCGCGCGCTCGTACAAATCCGCCGCCTGTGGCCCAACCTGAGTGCCCGAGCTGCTCGCTTGCTCCACAGTTTGGTTGAACGACAATATTGCGTCTTCCTCCCTAGGGTCCAAGTCGTACTGGGGTAGCCGTGGTGCACTCCACCGTGGAGTCTCTTCAACAGGCGCCGGAGCCGAAGCTCGTGGAGCCTGGGCCTCCCGCAAACTAGCTTCGATAGCCGCACGAAGGTCCGCGTCGTCTTCATCGCCATTGGCCGGTTCGGCCAACGGAGGCTCTGACCGAGCGGCGGGGACGTATCCAGGCCTGTCTGAATACCCACTTGCGTTGGCTTGAGCTTCTGCCAGCGAAAGGGCGATGGCGCGCTGTAAATCGTCATCGGCGGTGTCTCCATATCGTTGAGATCGCCTAGAATCCTTTCGCGCATGGGACGAGTGAGGCTTGCTCAATTCGGGTGATCGCGCTCGGTCCTTGTCTTTATCCTTGTCCATCTTTAAAGTCGTCCAGCATGAATCGCACACCCGGACTCCTGGCGATCCCAAAGTGGGGCAACGCGGAGGTGCGCGAAGAGCATTGTTGGTCGAAAACCTGGCCACAGTTGCGACAATGATGCTTGCGGTTTGTGAACGTGAACGCAGTTCGACAACGTAAACAGACATCAGAGTCAATCCATTCCGGTGCAGTGCGGGTGGCGAGTAAAGCTTTCGCCTTGGCTGAAGTGTCCGGTGGTGGAAATTTGAAGCCTTGGTGGCCGTACCAAGTTGAGAGATCAGCCGAGATCCAGTAATTCAAGCACGCGTCAACTTGCCTTGGTTCTTGAGCGACTTGTACATCTCTGGAACATAGCCAAGAGATGGCTTTTGTTCAAATGCAAGTGCCCAGTTCTGAACGAGTTGCAGCATTTTGTTCTTGACTTCGTAGTTCAACGCCTGCGGGAAATGATGTCAGCCCGCCACGACGCTTGGCCAACGTGCACAACTAACCGGTTGCTTCAGAATTGATACCAGGTTATCCATAAACTCCCGCGACGCCACCTGCTCCAAGAAATGGTCTCCTCCGTTCTTGATACACACGTCCGTCAACTATCAAAAGACGCACTGCGATCAATAAGCAGCCCCAGATGATCATATAGAACCTCACGTTGAGAGCAAGCAACTGAACATTGGGGTTCTTGTGGTCTAGCCTCCGCTTTATGGCCCTCATCGCGTCGCGTGGCTGAACTGACTTGGACCGAATCTGGTCGCATATCTCTAGACTGAGGGCAATATCTTCCGCACCGGTCGGCAACAATTCAGAGGTCGCCTTTTCTGTAAGGTTGTCAGACATTGGATAGAATAAATGCTACAATGTGCCTACCGACAGCCTCGTCGAACACAGACGATCCCCAAAAGTACGAAGCCATTATGGTGGTAGGTGTAATGAAGGTTCGAGGCGTGGTGGCAATAGACGCTGGGCGGTTATCGTGTGATTTCTCATGATCACGTGGCACAAAGGATGCGACTTTCAACTGAGCCGTTGACCCAGTGGCGCGTATCCGGTAAAAATATCAATGGAATATTTCAGTTCACTCTATTAGTGTCTCAATGCCCTCAGGGCTTACCATCCTCTTTTTGGCTCCCTGGATACGTTGATGAACTGGGCCTGAACTGCGAACTCAAGTTTAAGTCGACACAAATCTCTGGGATCAACCAAGCGAGGCAAAAGTTTGCTCGCGGGCGGAAAGCTGTCGCAAACCCCCACTATTTAACTGTCAGCCTTTAAAATCAAATCCACCTCTGTTCAAAAATCCGCCAGGGGATGATAAACTACCGGATATTGATGCCCGCTCCCTATGCCCCGGCGCATACACCCACGACGATATCCCACGCCATTGTATGAACTTGATCGCAATTTTCAGAGACTTTGTTGGATTACATATTGATACGATGAAAATACCGACTTCAGATGGGCATCATAGACACCCCGGCGAACTACTTCCAAAGAACCATCGTGTCGCGAACCCGCTCGAGAAGCCACGTGCAAAGTGTTGCCAAACCCTTGCGGATATCTAATATCCACCTTCACTGGCTGAGCGTTGTGACGTTTCTCCTGTACGGTCCGAGGTATTTTTGTATTGTATATAGCAAGCTCATGTGGGGCCGTTCCCTACGGTAGCCTTACTAGCATTGCCGCTAAACAAGTATTCTTGGGATCTCGGTAGGCAAGCTGTACACCATGACTGCCTTATATCCTAACCATCGTTCTCGGTAATATAATAAATGCAATTGCAGCTTCTCGGTTGGGGTGATCCGGGCGGTCTGACACTAATGTGCGCAAGGTCGTTTTTAAATCATAATGAAACTAGTATATAGACTGAAGTCATCGACATAATAAATGAGCATTCATGAGTAATCCCCCCCGCTCGCTGCCTTTAATGCTAATGACCAAATACATAGCACCGTTGCACACTGTTTTCTCGTTACCGTTCGTTAGACCTCAGTCTCCTCCATTAGAAGCAGCGCGACGACGTGCGCGTCTCCTCTCCCTAGCCTTGTTTTCTGCAATCGCCCAAGTAACTGGGCCTTTTGTTAACATGATACCCTTGAGTGTGTGATTAGATACTTACGAACGAGAGCATCCGTCAGCTCAGTATCCGCGCCCGCAGCAATGTCTAGGGTAGATGGCTTGCTGCTGAAAACGTAAATGTTGTGCGGTAGTAGGTTGCCAGATTTAGATCTGTGTCAACAGACACGCACTATCACTGTTGGTTACTGTACATATTCGTTAAGTTCTCCCATTAAGCTTGACTTACGTATAGCTTCGAACTATCTTTCCATTTGAACTTCACTCCATTTGGCATGGTCCAAATTCGGGACCTAAGCTTTGGGTTTAACGACATAACTCATGTGAGGAGTTGAAGAAGGCCCTCACGTAGAGAGTCTTTGAGACCTTGGGAAGGCCTCCTTGATAGTCTGAACTTTACCGTCTATTGTCACGGTGCTCCTCTTGAACCATTTCCACTGTATGGTTGCCACAATATGGTCACTTCTCTTGATTGTTGTCTCGGTAGTGCCCATCCTGAAGGGAGTCGAAATCTACCGTTGTCATATAGCATCTTTTTCATAATTGTTGAATGTAGAGCCAAATCACACGACCATACCTCGTATGCAACGCCTTCTCCAGGCACCATTAGAGTAGTATTCTGAGGCGAGGTCTTGGATAAAATGTATCTGGATAAACATGGTAGATCACTGCCAGAGTCAGCGGTTCCAAGGACTCACGTTGGCATTATTGTTGTGCGGTGAAGATAGTGCTTTCTGATCCAGCGGACACGGTATATATACCATCGTTAATCAAAAATCGACACGTGTTATGATGGGGATCTGACTTGGGGTGCTAGACGCAATGTGGAGTCTGTATTGAGTTTGCGTTGTCCGTGAGGTGTTCGGTGCCGAAAGCGTATAGTCACAGCGGTGTTGCACACGTGACAGATGAATGAATAGTTTGCACTCACCGTCACTACTAAAGTGGCAAAGAAGCGATTGGTTGGTCCACCTCGAAGATTGGAGTTTGTGAGATAACAAAGCCATCCCACGTTCTCAGATCGATCAAGAAACTAGACCGTTTTAGAACTATATGCGCCTAATTGCTGCAGGAAAAGTCTTGATGCTTTTATTATCACTCAGACTTTTTCACGTTCTTTTATATAATTTCGAGAGACTGCATACCCAGGAGACCTCTTCCGCAAATCACTCACAGGATACTCGGGGGCGTGAGTTACCCCTATCATTCATTGAACCCTATTCGCATCTGGTAGGGGGGCATAAAATCGGCCTGACCGCCTTTTTCAGGTGGTGTGGGAGGCGGGAACTGGATAGGTCAGTGGGTGAGATGGGTGGGAGGTGATCAAGATGGTCGTATAGGGTAGATAGGGGGGACAGGGGGGATGGAGGGACAGGGGAACGAGGTGTCCAGTCGCATGTCATGCTCGGACATTGCTTGGAGGTACGGAATGCCACAGACATAACGGGAGTCTGGATCCTTCAAGCACTTGCACGTGTAGGAATACTGTCGCACCTGGGCCAACCGTGCTGCAGGCCCCAACACGGCAGAGGTGTATAGACGCAATGCATGCGCTGGTGGGAGAAGACTAGTGACCATACATGTTCGGACCACAGCACGATTCCATATCGCAGCATGCTTCCGGTAGCAACGGCGTCAGCACCAAGTTTCCCATAGTCCTAGATCCCCTTGTTGGGGATCTCGAGTGCTCTCTCAGCAGTGCGCTTGTTTGTGTTATATTTATTTGCTTTTCGTTTGACCGGCGACTCCTTCATTTGCTCGCCTCTTGGTCCGGCTGTTTCCTTGTTTTGAATATCCTCTTTCTCTCTTCCTGTTGAATTCCAATCATGTATTTCTGAGTAATGTTTTGATAATTATAGATATGACTTGATCGGTATGCACTTGATATTCGGACCTGACTCTCGGAGAGTCTGAAATTGGGTTTCGAAAATATAGATATGTACATTCATATACACGCTAAATCTAAATAATACGTTCAAACAGTCAGGGACGGATCTACAAGATGGCCAAAAATGAAAGTAGGAACATTGGGGGCGGAGTAACTACATACTGGCGAGAGACGTTCCTGCAGATCGAAGGAAAGGATACCTTCTGGATATCATTGTGGTTGGTTATACTAACTGTGATGCCCAAATTTGCCCTGAGTCAGTTTCCTACGACATGGTGAGACATCCTCATGGAGGGGATCATCTCTTACTCGCGCTCCAGGTTTCTTTCAGCCCTTCTTCCTGTCCCTAATCTTTCCTTTTACTTATCCACCGCTCTCTTAGCGCGCTCCGATGTAGGCATATGGCGAATTTTGAGGTATTCACCGCCTTTCTCCGAAGCTAACGTCACAACAAGAGTAGGCGGTCGAAGGGCGAGCCTCAGGGTGAACGCCTTATCGGACATAGTCTACTTTGAGATCTTGGTCCCTTCGGGGGTGGTCACCTATGCTGTCTCGGCTCTGACGATTCGTTATGCGGATACCACATACCAAGAGTCGTGATGTAGCAGATTCGCTTTAGGGACTTGCAATTGATACCGTTTGCGTTAGCCGCGTGTGAAGAGTCCGCCCTTGGTAAATACAAGCGGAGCACTAACCTTTGCCCACTCGCCTAAGTTCCGGGGCTCCGAGTTGGCTGCCCCAATGTCTGCGCCTGTGTTATGCGGGATTCGTAACTCATGCTTCGGGAGAACTGGAACGGATAGTTCATACAACGTCATCCTGGTCATCAGTTTGGGGATAGTCGGCTATTAGCCAGGATCATCAGGCTGAAATGATTTTACTGCACGGTATAGGGGCAACAAGGGTTTTTTGTATTACAAGCGTGCGGTAGCACTCCCTGCACGGCCCCACTGAATGAAACAACACATGGCGGAGAGCTGTAATAAACTATCGGCCACAAAAGTAATCTTATGCACTTCAGGGTAACTTAAGTATGGGTCTCAAGTCCAGTGCAATTGGGTAGCGTATAGCATATCCATACACAGGGTCAAGCACAAACACGGCGAAAGAGCGATGACAGTGGTCAAGATATCGTAGGCCACGATGTCAAAAACGAAGGATGGTGGCAATTCAAGCGGGTGATCCACCGTCATGTGATCAATTTGTTTTGGGCTTGGACGTCGCCACAATAACCCCCTCAACCATGGCCACACACCGCGCGCGAGCACCTCTACCCCCGGGAAATCGTTCCATTCTGCCCTAGGAGCTATTCCTCTCGGGAATGTGGACTTGGAGGCCTTAGAACGTCTGGAACAATCGCATGAGCTGGATTACTACCTCGACCCCGCCGCTCCTGGAATATTATACACGCTGGTACAAACCCATATAAAAAGTAAACCTGGTTCTAATGTACGAGTGTCTCGTTTTTTCTTGGAAATTAACTAGCTTCATACAACTCTCGATTAATAGATTTTTGATGATCAATACGGGCTACTATGTGTGAAAATCCTCATCCGCTTGGTTCAAGTCCTCGCCTGCGGGCATAGCAACACCCTGGGCCACTTTAAGGACACCCTGGACGCTGAGTTTGTGACCATCAATATCCTAGGACTTTTGTCCAACCATACGGTCGCTCAGGTTGCGGGATCCGGATACAACCAGCCAACCGGAGATGCCAAGACCGTAGCTGTGCTCCTGGAGAAGACCAAAGGCTTGTTTACTTACGAGGTTCTCACCGAGCTACTAAGTATTCTATGGCGCGATCGGAAACGGTTCTTTGTCTTGTGCGAAAACGGGTCCTTACCTGGAGTGGCATTGCTCCTGTATATGCTTTGGGAGCAGATAAACAACCAAGGGGCGATTGAGTGAGCGGGTTTCCTCTCGAATCTTCGTAACTGGTACTCACCTAGCTACAGGGACCGGATTCTGGTATCCAGTTTGAGAGACCTCTTGTTTCGATGCTATCTAGTCAACCCGTCTGAGGATCAGCGCGGTGCTATGAGATTACTCTGCGTTCATTTGTACCAGCTACACGACGCACATGAAGAGGATAGTGCGCCATACGATACCAAGATTCTCAGGCAATTATCCGTGCGTACGGCCAATCCCTCGAGTTTGTTACAGCCGACTCGGATCGCAAAAGCGGCATCAAACTAGACATGTACCGGTATTTGTTGGAATTTGTATCTGATCTCAGCGAGGTTCCTTCGATTGGCCATGAAGATCTTTACTTGATAGTCAAAACCTCGATCGAAAGGTTGTGGATGGCATTTGATTGCGAGAAATGGGGTTACGTAGTACCACCAAGCGATCCAAGGTCACAGGTTATGTACTATATGGGGGATCTCGCGTATGCACTCAAGTAAGCTGCTTTTTCAATTCTCGACTACTGGATGAAGACCTAACAAGTGGCTCCAACAGCCACACGTTACTTAAAATCCAAAAATCCCGGCAATCGCCAAAGAGGATTCTAGAGGGACTTGCACAAAGCGACTTCCCAAGCCTCCTAGCTCGATATATGTTCTATGTTTCCGGACACGAGTTTTTTCAGAATATACAACTTGTAAGTTTCATAGTAGACCAATATGGTTCGCTAACTTAACCCACGATAGATTCAATGAGGCAAATACCTTCACTCCTGACATTAGTTCTTGGCTGTATGCCCGTATCTCACGAAATGTTTGCCGACACATACTCTGACTGGCTGAAGGGACTCAGCCACTTCCGACTACTCCACGGCTCATGTCCACTCGGTGATAAAACCATATCTCAGGTGATGGAAACGTTAGGAACGTGGGTGAGGTGGGGGCATGCAGTTGGGTTCATCGAGCTTCGACCGAGTCCCCAGGGCGACATGTTAGCAAACGTTACAGAACTCCTCTACAAAGTGGACTGCACGAATCCGAGGTGTGTAGGTGGACTATCCACTCAGGTATGTGCGAGATGCGGCGTGGCACCATATTGCAGCTTCAAATGCCAACGCGAGTAAGTTACTTTTTTGTCACTTACTATGGGAAATGGGGTCTAATCGTGCTCCTAGCGACTGGGTGTCATCCTACTCAGACTCTCACTCGAGGCACTGTCAAGCCAAGAAGCATTCTAACGTTTAATTCTGCGTTTGGTCTAGCATTCTTTCGAGTTCCGTGTGTTTGAAAGCAACCGTATGTAAATTCAACAGCGCACCCGAGTCATATGTGGCAAAAAAGCTTCATGTATTTGTATACTAGCCTGGGTCAGAAATGATTATATCAGGCTCGCCGCCAAGCAACTGACTATCAATTTGGACCATCGCCCGGTCGCCTGGCCGTAGAAAACCTGTAAGTTGTTTTCTACTTGAAGTCTCGACCAGGGCCATCTGTTTGCTTGTAAGCTGGGTGTATGTGTATTGGATGGGCGATGTACTCACATATCTGAGCCCCCATGCTGAGTTATTGATTATGGCTACGTACCCCTCGGGTTCAATTGCTACAGCCGGAGAGCTCTCGTAGTTTAACGTTGGGCCACCATGCACTGCTTTACGGGGGATCCCAGGCCAGTTGGTTGTACAAATCTGTACAACCGGCTGGTTTGTTGTGATGTCTAACCTGATGAAATACTTGTCAGCGATTGTGGGCATTCAAGCTCCGAAAGTGCTCGTACTTGATGCCTGACTTTGGGCTATGAATTGACAAGTTTGGTGCCGCGTTGTTTGGCTTATCGAACCTGTGATACTGGGTTAGCAAGCCCGCGCGCGTCAAGCTAGGATAGCAAGATAGACCCGGGGTTATCGTAGCCAGAACAAACTTTGCTCGATGTCAATAGTTATCAATTGCCCATATTGTCTCAATATCTTACCTGGACGCCCGCCGTATCCTGCAGTCTTGTTCCATTTGTAGCCTACCACCACTTATTCACGGACGGTTATATATCATCATAGACGGATACTCACCAATAGGCTGCTCTTTGCGAGAGTCCAGCGCTGTTCCTTGGACGTCGGTAAAGTTACCGGTGAGAATATTAATTCGATTGGTATCTCCTTCAATAACCTTTGAAGTGAGAATACGTCGGCGATGATCGAAAATGTCTTGCGACCCTTGATATGCGTCGAGATTACTTTTAGGTCAAGTTGGAACTCAGCGAATAATGAAACGTGAAATGTAACATACCAGTATATATGCGATGTTAGCATTATGGGCGTCTTTTGAGTCTCGGTCGCCTTGATGGTCGGATCGAATGTAGCACCTGCGGATAACGTGTAAACCACCTATAGTTGCTTAGTACAAGTGTTTCAACCCTAATGCGTAATTTACCTTGGCCGTAACATTGCCCGGAAAGCCTTCGTCCCCAGAATCCAAGTGCGAAAACGTCAGGCTGTTGGGTGCCCGGCTGGTAAGAGTTCAGTTGTGTCGACCCCACCCAATTTTCCCTGCGTGTATCGCATATGCACCTATAAGTGGGTTTATTGGCTCGATTAGCTTCCATTGACCGTCCCTTTAACCCTCAGCATCAGGGCCGTTCCTATAAATATGGATTTGTGCTCGAGTTGGTCATGTGGCTGATTGTAATGATAGGGAATGGATACTTGCTAGGTATTAGGCTAGTCTGGATTAAGATTTTTTGAGATCGGTACGCTGAATGTGCCTTTAAGAACTCAATGTTGACTCATCCAATCAGAAAACTGAACTCAGCGTCGACTATCCGGTTAGCATAGCGGCCTACTATGGGCCCAAAAACGGGGTGCTTGGGATCCGTCTCCCATAATGTCTAAGGTACAAGGCTAGTAAGTGAGTATACGACCACCACGCTTGTCTTTTACCCACAGCTCCGTGATTGAAGCCCCACTTCCAATAAACTTTGATTTTATAGAATTATCAGCCTTGGTGATTGTATATTCTCGGAATGGCTTTAGAGCACAGTGGGGTTCCATGAGTAGGTACCAAACTAACTCTGAGTGTTTATCACGCTGTAGCTTGACTTCCCAAGGTCGCTATAATAGAAGCGAATGTAAACCCCAGCCAACGCATACTTGTTCAAGAGCGAATTGGATGAGATTCGCCCTGTATCGCCCGCATTTTGTATCCCCGCCGGGTTTGCCCTCGTATGCATGCACCCCCATGACTTACCTTCTTACTCAAGGGATCATTCGGTGTCTTGATCTCTAATAAAGACCTAAATGATAGGTTCGCGTCATTGATGATAGTGGACTGGTAGTGAAGCGTTAAGTTTCGTCGTTGACTGCTTGAGCGTAGATCGGGATTGGAGCTCGACTGTTCCTAGTTTTCTAAAGCCGTAGCCTTAGCACCTTTATGGAGGATAACTGAACCAAGCCGATAAGTTGGGGAAGCCGGCGTTTGGTTAGGAAACGGAGAGTCGTTGGAAGCCCAGTTTGCCGACCCACGTGACGGTTCACCAGGAAGGCTGGCTATTCATCTACAAACCCGGATTTTGCTTCCTAGGAATGTCTTATTCTCCCTAGGCCTCCCGGGCTCTCCCAAAGTATATGCTGATATGCCGAGGTCTCTGGAGGCCCCGGGAGAGATTTCACATACCACCCGAGTCCTCCGGAGCCCTCGGGAGGAAGGGACATGGATGGGGGGATGCGGGAGCAAAAGCCGGTTTTGTTGATGTTGTCGCTAGTGAATGTCATTTCACCTTGTTCAATGCTCTTTTTCGTCTTTTACTGAGTCAAGCTCGGCCTGCATCTCACGGAGTGTAGTGTTGCAGTGTTCTGTCATTGCAACATAACGGGAGCCCGATTGAGCAACGACGTTATAGCTATGCTTCTGACCCGGACTTGCCTGAGCTGCTCGCATCTCCTCGATATCAACTCTATCAAGGTGCTATCGATAGGCGTTATTGGTGGATTATCATGGTTCAAGAGTAAGTGGACGTTCCTCTCCATTAGGTGGCTTGTGCCACCATCTTTTCAGGTTCGGGATCGTTGGCCCGTGCTCTTGGCGATGTACACTATATCAAGGAAGGGAACCCGTTTATGATGCAAGTGATAACATAGATTGTCCACATTACAATAGCTCGGGTGCTTAGTTTGCTTTCAGATCATCACCTCGGTATGGCCTCGATCCACAACATCGATAATACGTGAAGGAGTCGTGGTTGCCACGGTAGAATGGCAGGAGCCGAGAACAGAATCAGAAGATACTCTTGAGGGCCAAACGGGACTTCTTGGACGGGTTCTACCTAAAACTGGACGGTTTACCAAGTAAGTTGAGGCACTGAATCGTGTTTTCCGCAGGCGGCGTACAAGCTTGTGCAAACTCCAGGTCGAGGATTTATGAGACCAGGTATGGTAAAAAGCCCAAGTGGAAGCTCAAAGGCACCGGCCTTTGTGTGAGTAGAGTTGCTCTAGTTTAACCGTGTCATCATCGAACCCACAAGGGAAAATGTGTTTCCTCGGGTGCTGGGACAACCCTAGTTGACCACAGCGGAGTGCCCATTTCACGGTCCAGTCTTGGAACATCAAAATTGAATATTCATGACGAAGGACGATAGTTACAGGATGCTCTAGTCGGCGAGTTGAATTCTATTTCCCTTGGGATGAAACCTTGGCTGAAATCAACAGCTACGTGGGTTATCATGGAGAACGTTTCCCGGGGCCGAAATCCCGCACGGGCGGATGGTGTTCGAAAACGAGGTACAGGCACAGGTAGTTCGGACGGGGGCGGTGGTGGAAGTTGGGGTGGCGATGGTGGGTGTGGTGGAGATGGTGACGGCGGCGACTAGTCTTATAAAGCGATGTTGGCGGCTAGGTCGCGAGCAGGAGCACACCAACGAGGAAATACTGGTGAAACGATGTGCAATTACTCAAACAAACGCGCATACATGTACGATCCTCACTCTATGTTTACACAGCCATGTTGTCCAATTCCTTCGAATCACAGTCCAACTCTTCGTCGAGGCGTCTGCCCGACCCTGGCACCTGCCCCGATTCCAACATGCCGAGGAGTACCGGGCACCGCAATCTTGGATGCGGATTTTCGTTCCTTCGAGGAAGTCTCGGATTCGGCCTGCTTTTTGGCCACTCTGTATCGCGTTTTCATTAACAAGATGCACAACAACCGGAGCATGTGTTACTCACTCGTCACGCTGGCGCGCCATCTCAGATTCTATTTCTGCACGCTTCGAGAACTCGCGATCAGCTTTGCGTCGAGCACCTCGTTCATCGAAGTTCTTCTCCTTTACTGAATAGAAGACAGATCCAAGCTCGGCTAAAACAAACATCGCAGGGAATGTTAGCTCTATAATCGATGATGTTACAGTCGATCGACGGGACTCACCCAACCAATACGCATCCACAGCCGTGACCTGTGTCATGTATTCCTTCGATGTCATGATGAGCTCGTGATAGACGACGTATGATGGCGTGTCTAGCCAAGCAACGGTCAACATGAAAGCTATGCGGACCATGTGGTGTATACTTACATCCCAATCCATAAAGAGCACTCGTAGGGTGCAAGTGTGTAGGCAATCTAGCCAAAATTCTGTTAGACGGTCCGAAGTGCCGAATCGGCAGTGTAATCATACCCTGATCTAATGTTCACGAATTCTCCAATACCTTTCACGCGTGCAGCCTGATGGAAGTATCCAGAGCAAATGGCCTTTCTACAGTACATGTGGCTGCATCAGTGATCGCGTAAATGGATCTTATCCGGAAGGAACATACCGAACTAGATCAAAATCGGTACCGGCAGACACAAGTTCCATCTTTTGCATCTTCATGATGTCTTCCAACTGCTGTCGAACTTCACGTGCTTTCCGCAGGAGTTTAGGGTGGAGGAAGTGTTTCATGCACCAATCATCGCGGAAACTGGAAGTGTGCCCAAGTTTGCTTTAATTAGCACTGCAAACTAATGATTACCGCATGCGGATATTGCACTCACCCATGGCTCTTCCACTGTTGGAATACGTTCAAAAGCGTAAGGTGGTCGCTCTCGTTGACTGAGAACTTCTCGCGCGCAGCATCAGCCTCCTCTTGTCTTTCCTTTGGGCGATAGAAGACCGAGGGAACGGAGAGCATGGATACAATGGTAAGCATCTCGGCGGAGCACTTGTACTCGACCGAGGTGATGAGCATCTTGGCCATTGAAGGCTCCATGGGGAACTCGGACATTTTGCGACCGACGGGTGTCAAGTCGCCCACGTTGTCGAGCGCACCGAGGACCCACAGTTGGTACATCGAGTTGAGAATGTTTGCCTAGATTGTGGGTTAGCGATCGAGATGAAGCCATCCGTAGCAAGGAACACACCTGTGGCGGGGGATCCATAAAGTCGAACTCTAGCAAATTCTTGACCCCAAGCGACTTGAGCAGCAACACAGTATTGGCCAAATTGGTTCGTTGGATTTCCGGTATCGTATTTGGGAACATTTCGTTCCGGAAGGCCATCTCAGTGAATAGCCGGTAGCAGAATCTAGATCAAGATCAGTAATGAGGTATGGGCGTATAAGGTTAGGGCATACCCAGCACCTGTTCGACCGGCACGGCCGGTACGTTGACTAGCATTGGCCTGACTAACAGGCGTGATTTGCAATGCGTCCATACCAACCTTGGGGTTGTAGACCTTGAGCTTCGAGTACCCGGCATCAACGACGTAAAGAATACCGTCGACTGTTGGGTTGAGTTAGTTTCCAACAGTAGACAGGCCCCTATATTTCGGTGCTTACCGGTCAAAGAAGTCTCTGCAATGTTAGTAGCGACAATAACCTTGCGTCGCCCATCACTTGTCGCCTCAAAGATCTTGGCCTGCAGATCAGCTGGCATCTGAGAGTAAATCGGCAATACGGCTAAAGGCGCAGGGTCGTCCAGCTGGGACAACCGTTCTGGAACAAATGAGCATCAGGGGCCGCCAAAGATAGCTGCACCGATGGGCTCACCGTTGACCACTTGACATGTAACCTCGATATCTTCTTGTCCGGTCATAAACACCAGAATATCGCCGGGAGGAAGGGACAAATGGATCTGTAACACTTGCTTTACGGCACCATCGACATAGTCATCGCACGGTGATTTGCTGTGGAAGATCTCGACAGGGAAAGTACGTCCCGGAATAGTGAAGCAAGGCGCTTGACCATAAAAGTCGGAGAACTAGCAACGAGGTTAAGGAGCGAGTCGTCAAGTGAGCGTTCTACGTACCTTCTCGGCGTTCATGGTAGCCGATGTGACAATAAGCTTCAGATCTCGTCGGCGGGACAAAACTGGAAAGCATGGTAATGAGAAATGAATGCCTTAGATAACCAAAATCCCGTACTGACTTTTCCTCAACAAGCCCATAAGCACATCAGTACTCAACGACCGCTCGTGGGCCTCGTCGAAGAATGATGACGCTATACCGATCAAGATCACCCTCATTAAGCGATTCACGGAGCAAGACACCATCAGTCATGTCTAAAACGCTTATAAGAAATACGAATCTCTCCAATGCAAGTGGACATACATTTGATCTTGGTTTCCTTGGATGTGCAATCCTCGAATCGAATAGCGTACCCAACGGTCGACCCAAGGGTAACCTAGTAACACACATGAGCTGGAGGTCACTTGTTCAAGCAACGGACGCACCTCCATCTCCTCGCTGACACGCTTTGCCACGGACATGGCGGCGACACGACGGGGTTGAGTACATCCAATAATCCCATGCTTGCAGTACCCGTCCTCGTACAAGAACTGCGCAAGCTGTGTCGTCTTTCCGGATCCAGTTTCACCAACAACAACGATAACTAGTCCCTCCAGTAAGCACAAGAACGCGCAAACATCGGCACCAAGACACACCTTGGTTCTCCCGAATCGTCTTCATCAGGTCCTCACGGCACGCAAACGCAGGAAGGTACTCGCGCTGCTCCTTGAGCGTCCTGTTCTTGGCAAATGCGGAAGTCGCAGCACTGGCCTTGAGATGAGACGCAAACTTGGATTCGCCCTTGTAGTCCTCCTGGCCTTCTGCTGCCTTTTTCTCCGCCTCCTGCTCTGCTTCAGCCTCGTCATCCTTTACCCCCATGATATTTCCCAGCGCGGTGCCACCCAATGCGGCCATCTTGGCAGCCGCACGAGCGCGCTCGGCCTGCTCACGCTTCTCTTTGACGAGTGCGCTACCCTTTTTGGCAAACATGGCCATGTCGCTCGTGGGGTCACGCAGGGGGTTGATGGGCTCGAGTTGTTTAGTAAAGACAGTACGTCCGTCGAGGAAGGGAGGTTTGAGATCGTGGACGAGCACATGAACTGTGCTTTCCGAGTCGTCTTCGGCAAAGTCGAGGTCGAGTTGTTTCCGAGAGGCGACACCCGAGGTAAGCATTCGGTTAGCTTCCCAAAGATCGTTGTCGGCATTCTACATAAGCACATTTGAGGTCAGTAAATGTCTTGAACTAGGACACAAGGAACGTACGTATTGCGCTTGGCGAGCGGATATTTTTTTCTGTACGTTGGGTCAGTATATGGAACGCCAGTTGTCCAAAATCACATACCACTTGCTTCTTGTTAGTCTCGGCCTGCCTAACAGCGTCCAGGTCTTCGTACTGAGCGAGTGGGTTGTATTCCTCAGCTCCAGCCTAACCGCAGCCAACGGATTAGCACCGGACCCAACTCAAAATAGATATAACATACCACGGCGCCCTCCTCACCGGTCATATACCAGTCACGGTCCAGTCGGACTTGCTCCTCCTCCCACTCCCTTGTTTCAAGTGCGCCTTCATAGCCATCGTGTTCATCCTCCCCGCCCCTTTTCGCAACTGGCGTCGCATCCCACCGCTGTTCCTTGACACGACCCCATCCTCCTTCATTCGAGCTCCCGCCCACTCTTGGTGTCGAGTCCCATCCGACGTTTGGCACTCGCACACTAGCGCTCGGAGTGGGAGGCTCGGCAAACTGAGGTCGGTCATAGCGTCCCCGACGGCGATCCTTGTTGGCACGTTGTTGGAAGTCGCCCAAACCACGGGGTGCATCATTTCGAGATTCACGTGGCGCAGCGACACCCTCTGTTGGATAATAAACCGTTAGCATATGGAAAGGAATAGCTATCGGATATTTATATACCACGTTGCTGGTCCCGAGATTTGCGGTAATCTTCCAACCGTTTTCGCGCGTTGTCACTCAGCCCACCGGGGTGAGAAGGAGTGTCCTCGGCCCGTTGACGGGGATTTTGGAGCCTAGCAGGGAGGGCCGGAACTAAGGTCCACTATTAGCAACAGAACATGATTGTCGGCCGTTTTACGCACCTTTAAACACTGATTGGTTGACGTCTCCGTCAGCAGGCATGTCGATTCGTGGCTTTTTCCGAGCTGCTTCCAAGGTGGCGGCAACGCGCTTCTCCCTTGCGAGTCGATCAAGGCCAAGGACTGATGTGCGAGGTGTAGGCGGCTCTAGTTTGGCCGGTGTACGGAATGTATGCCTCTGCAATGCAAGCAGCCAAGATTAGCTCCGACAGTTAACAACAGCGGCGGGAAAGCTCATACCGTACTGTCTGGTCTCATTAACCCACCAGCACGTTGTGGCTCCGGCTCCAACACCTCGCTGTCATGCACTTCAATTCCTTCAATAGGTTTGGGCACATGGCCATCCTTCTGTTGAGTTAGGTGAATGCTAATCTCCGAGTGAATGTCCTGCAAGAACGAATCCTGGAATTTCCCAAAGGCTCGAGCAGCTGGCGAACGATACAAAGCCCTCTATCAGTGACGAATGTACACAACCGGAGTCCTCCGCAGGAAGATTAAATACGCACCTTTTATGAATCCTTCTGGGGTATTCGAGTCGACAATGTCAATAACACGACGAGCGAGGAGGTCATTCGGGTTGACAATGTTAAGAGCACGGGAAAGTTTGACGGCGATACTATGGACAAATGGGTCTTCGGTGGAGTCTGGAGACTTTTGGCCGCCAGCGTTCTTGTCCATTGCGGTATTAGTGAAAGCCTAAGTCGTGAAGGTGGTGGTCGAGCTCCCAACGAGGCGCGCGGCTGACAAAGCGGCCCGCATGCATGACGAAGGCTGCCCAACCATTACCACGACCGTTACACTACCCTATCTTCACCATGGACGCAGTAGCAGACTCACTGGTATCTTACCTATATGAAAGACTTGGAAGGTACCTTGTCAAGTCGCGCATCAATACAGCGACTTGATTGACATGAACATGCGCCCAGTCTTCCTCCCGATCGACGACTCATTATTGGCATGTGTGGAATTCCAGCGAGCGGCAAGACCACTCTGGCTTTCAAGATCATCAAAAAGCTTAATCTCCTCCAGGAAGGAGTGGCCGTCTTTGTGGGCTTGGATGGATGGCACCTAAGGTATTGGGCCTACCTACTTGGGTTAGAAGCTTGCACTGAAATCACTGCTCTACTCAACCTCAGCCGTGCTGAACTCGACAAGTTCGATAACGTCCAGGAAGCATACGACCGTAGAGGCGCCGGTAAGTGATAAACCAAATCAACAATCCTTCCACTCACCCCCGTTAAAGCATTTACCTTTGATGCTGCCTCATACGTCAAGTTCGTAACGACCCTCCGCCAAAGCCCATACTCCGCTGTAACACCCCCATCTCAAGACACTCTCCTTTATGCGCCAACGTTCGACCATGCGCTGAAAGATCCTGCGCCAAATGGATTGACCATACTACCATCCCACCGGATCATACTTATCGAAGGATTGTATCCTTTCATTGATACACCAGAATGGAGGCCCGCCGCCGAGGCGTTAGATGAGCGATGGTTGGTTGAAGTTGATGTGCCAGAGGCTACGCGTAGATTGGTTGAAAGGTGTGCTTCTCGCTCGCTAGTAGCTCGCCCTCGGACGCCTTATGTGTATCACAACGCCCTAGACATGTCGTCACTGGTGTAACAAAAGATCCAGAGGAAGCATTATGGCGCGCCGAAAACAACGACATGCCCAGTAAGTCGTATACATTTGAGACTATTTTCACTCTAAGATTTACCTTGCAGACGGTTTATGGGTATTGGAACATATGATGAAACCCACGCGGATAATCAAAAGTATCACCGAACCCGATGCATAGAGCCAAAATCTTGCGGTTCTAATGTTCGAGCTGGATCATCACAATTGCGTAATACAAGGAAAGCTTGGGCATAAATATAATCCAGCGAGTTGATAATCGTTTGAACACTCGCTATGGAGGGCTGACTGTAATATGCCAGCCCCCACCAGACTTCAAAATTGTTTCGCGATAGAGGCTAATGCGTCCCATAAATAAGCAAATGACCGGGAAAAGGTCGTCAGCGTTGATACTTCTTGCTCTTACAAGAATTCGTACCGGCGAAAAGACCTTGCTCGTCGCTAACCGTCCCAGAAATATCGATAGATGCTTGCGTTTTGTTTCTAACTAGATCCCATTCAACCGATAAAATGTCACGACTGAAAGACCAGTTGCTTCGGCTACATACTACTCATAGTCGGCCTCGCAGTCAATGAAGAAAGGAAATCCATATTTACACACAACTCGCCATCAGTCTTCCAGTGAGAATCCTCCCCCACACTGTCCTTGAACGACCGATCGCTGTGCCAGTCGATCTTAGAGATATCTGTGCCGCACCGCGATACAAGCTCACTGCTCACGAACTTCTTGCTTTGGGGTATAAGGTTCGTTTATCGTCAGAATCTCCTCACTGAATGTCTTCCACCGATCCGAGCAGCTTCCTGTCCATCTGAATGGGTTATTATCGTCGCCCTGTCCTTCCATTCGGAATTAGTCTTCAGTCATACCCGATAACGAGAATTCAGGGACCATGTAGTATTGCGGGGTAGCTACTTGCATTGTATACAACACTACCATCTGTATGCGTCAAGAGTTTATTTGTCGGGAAGTCTTGAGATAGCAAAAGCCTGCGTCTAGATTTGAGTTAGCCCGGCCGCCTATCTCAAATAACCCAGTCTGAATGGGTGCAACACACGTTGTCATTTGTAAAGGTACAGTTAGAGACGAGTTAACAGCAGGCTTCCGGCAAGCTCCTTTCAATCACACAGCGATCATTCGACTTCCCGAGCCCAGATCGGATAAGCACGTCGGGAGTCACAGATATGAGTTATCCCCACGAATTTCCATAGAGGTCCAAACGCTAAGGCCACTATGGCTAGGTATTGCAGGGATCTATAACGACAAGGAAAGCGCAGCGTTCGCTAAGCTTCATGCGGCGAATCCAACATACTGCGCAGCGCTTTACACGCCAATTTACGCGCTAGGAGATATAGTCGATGGCGGGAAACTATGTCATAATCGATATGTTCGCAGGCCGACCCTGCAAGACAGTTTTAACGTTCATCATTGAACAACAAACTCCGTTAGTGACCATTGATGTCAAAACTTGGACCCAGAGTTGGGATTTAAGCTATTACGATCGCTCTACTAGCCCCCCCATCTTCTTGTTCATTGCGATATTACAGAAAGTTTAGTTGGTGAAGATGTTGTCATCGAGTTCTCAACGAGGCTCATATGGCGAACATTATCCACCCATAGCCACTACCATTACACCACCTCGGCTAAACCATGGGCTCAGTAAAAGACTTAGAAAATAAGTTTACACTGTCAAGTCACCACATTGATGAGCAACTTGATTGACGTGGATGTATGCACCCAGTCTTCTACCCGATCGATGATTCACTTATTGTTATGCGCAGGATTCCGGGAAGTCAACCTAGCTTTCGAGATTGTTCGTATTTGCAGACGTTAAATGCATCAAAGGGCTGCATACTCGTGTGTCGGCTGGAGCGGATGACCCCTGGAAATCTATCTCAGCCACCCAAGCTACAAGCCGCCCCGAAAGGATCATCTATACGTGTACGGCGCAGGTTGTACAGGACTTGACGATTTTGAGAATGCGAAGGAAGCATACGATCGTAGAGGCGCCAGTAGTTTAGTCTATCCATCTGTTACCGTCATTAGCTTTGGCTTTGATACTATCGCATACGTCAAGCTTGTAACTTCCCTCCTTCAGGGACCATACTCGACTGTAACACTCCACCCCAAGGTGTCCGCCTTGATAGGTCAACGCGCTGAAACCCACGAAATGTTGAGGAAGATGTTTAGGTCCGAGTTGGTGCCCCAGCCTGTTGTTCACTGGGCAGGTGACTCACGGGTGTTGGACGCATAATGAAACTTGGACGAGTACAGTAATCAACAACTTTACTAAATCCAACGTGCAGGACACGGAGCACGAGATGCGGAATATAGTAATTAATTGAACGAGCACCCCAAATATCATATGATATTCCAGCGAACTGATAGTTCTGGGAACCCTATCTAGGTAAATACAACATTACCCCCTTTCTTGCTTGTAGCATATACGCTGCCCAAGGAAGTCTGGGAATGAACTAGCCAGCTTGCGTATTACCCCCTCCTCTTAATATATACTGCAGTTATTAAAGGACCGCAATTCCAGAAAGCGAATATCGAAACGCTCGCTATGGTGGGTTGACGGTAAGATACCACCCGCCACCAGACTTTAGAATCGACTCGCGATAGCGCCTGATGTGCTCCATAATTAAGCAGGTGACTGGTAAAGACTGTCAGCGCTCATTTTCCATGCCTCATGAAGGTTCATACCAACGAAAAGGTCCTGCTCATCGACAACCGCCTCGGAAATATCGATAGATGCTTGCTTTTTATCCTTGACAAGACCTCCGCTTGACCGATAATATGTCGCTACCGAAAGACCATTTGCCGCTGCCACACACTATTCATAGCTACCAGTCAACTCCTTTCAATCAACAAATAAGTGACGCGCGTACTCACATACAGCTTTCCGTCAATCTTCCAGTGAAATTCCTCCCCTGCACTGTTCTTGAACGACCGATCACTGTGCCAGTCGATCTCAGAGTTGTTCATGCCGTACTGAGATTCAAGCTCACCTGCTCATGAATTTCTTGCTTTGCGGCATAAGGTTCGAGAGCGGTCTTGTCACGCCGTTCATCGTCAGAATCTCTTCACTGAACGTCTTCCACTCGATCCGAGCGACCTCGTGTCCATCTGGACGTGTTATGACCGTGACCCTATCTTTCCACTTGAAATCGGTCTTGACCTATGCGCGGTAATTTAGGGGTCATGCAGTGTTGCGGGGTAAGCTGCTTACATTGTATGCGGCACTACCATCTATATGCGTCACAAGAGTGTTCGAGGGAGAGTCCCGAGATAACAAAAGCCTTCGTTCAAGATCCGGTTAGTGCGCCTATAAATGGCTCGGATTGAATGGGCGTTACATACGTTGTCATTGCGAAGGTGAGATGAGAGCTGAGTTACTATCAGGTGCGCAGAGCTTCCTTTTAAACACAGCGCGGTCATTATTTGACTGCCCGAGCCAAAGTCGGTGAAGTAGCATCAAAAGGTTACGGAATAGAGTCGGCACTGCGGATTGACTGTCAAGAGCCGAATGCCAAGATTCATGAGAATCAATGTCGTGAGGAGCCCTACGGTGGCCAATAAGATCGTAGCATGCATCAACAATTGTGTGTCGAGTCAATAATTGTTCCGCAGTGACGCAAGCGCTTGTGGTCGACATGCGCAGTATGCTACTGCACGACCGTGCCAGTCAGACGTCATCATCGATGAAGCAATCAGATCACGACCCATAGGTCCCCGTCGTCACAAAACTGTTGTCGCGCCGATCTTCAATCTGGCAAACCAAACCTACGAACATCACGCGCCGTACATCCATCGCCGTTGAGCACAGGATTTCAGTCACCTGCGATCACCTGACTAGCCACGTCCTCATAGTCACCTGACCTTCCGCCTCTCTCATTACGACTCGTTCGGGTGGCTACTTCTCCGCTCATAAAACACGCGACGCATCTACTCAACCCGACAAGCCCGCCGCGCGTCGTGTAACTGCTATGAGATAGTTCGACATGGGCTTCAAAATCGCGTATGTGATCTATAGTCCGACCAGAGTCCCGCTGTTGACAGCTTCTCAGAATGATCTGTGATTTCTTTCACCCAAATGTCGGAGGAGTAGAGAATCACATATACATGTTGAGTGTATATCTTCAAAAATTAGGCCACAAGGTGCGTTGCCACGCTCGTATCCGGTCACGGTATCTTGACCTCGCTAGACTAGGTAATTATCATCACACACTCACATCCACCAAACCGGCATGGCGTACGATGGCTCAATCCTGGTATCAAAGTCTATTATGTACCTCTGGTGGTTCTGACCTCTTCGGCGACTCTGCCCAACTTCCTCACCTTCTTGCCCTACTTCCGGACGATCATGCTTCGAGAGAGGGTACAAATTGTCCATGGACACGCTAGGTATGTTGCAACAAAGGATTTGTGGCTATACAATATATTAAACTCACCTTGTTTGTAGCCTAAGCTCGCTCGCCCATGAAGGCCTATTACACGCCCATCATCTGGCATTCGAACGGTTTTCACAGACCACAGCTTGTTCAGTCTCGACGATGCAACAGGAATCCTGACCAACAAACTCCTGGCTGGAGCACTGAAAAGCGTCGATGCGGTAATTGGAGTTTCACATACTGGGTACACGCCATCCATCAAAAAGCGCGCCTTGGACTAACTCGTCGACAGCCGCGAAAATACCATTCTGCGTGCCAACGCCGTCCCGGAAGTGATCCAGCATTCCACCGACGCTCGGTTCTTTGTTGTTCCCAACGCCATCTCGCCTGAACAGTTCAAGCCGGGTCCGAGAACAGTCCGAGATTTAAGCCGCAAAAGTACGTTTGATCCATGCCGATTCATTGTGCCGGGTTTAACTTGAATCAGTATAGTTACTATTGTGGTTATATCTCGGCTTGCTTATCGGAAAGGCGTGGATTTATTGGTCGCTGCGGCTCCGCGCGTGTGCATCCAGTTTCCGCATGTGCACTTTGTGATTGGTATGGCTCCGAGATGCCGTCGTGGTAGAGGGCTAACCAAAGTTTCAGGCGGTGATGGGCCCAAGATGACGAATCTGCTACAAATGAGAGAGCGGTATATGCTGCAGGACCGGATTCATCTATTAGGATCACTGAGGCATGATCAGGTTCACGATGTGAGTCTCGATCACTCTATATCGGCCGAGTCTAACCGCCGCCCAGACACTCCTCAAGGGCGACATTTACCTCAATACGTCCCTAACCGAAGC
Source organism: Ceratobasidium sp. AG-K (assembly GCA_037039685.1). Taxonomy (NCBI): domain Eukaryota; kingdom Fungi; phylum Basidiomycota; class Agaricomycetes; order Cantharellales; family Ceratobasidiaceae; genus Ceratobasidium; species Ceratobasidium sp. AG-K. The sequence continues at coordinate 2,629,549 of JAWNGF010000004.1, read as the reverse complement.
GTTTGGCATCGGCCTACTCGAAGCGGCTTGTACTGGGCTATACGTGGTTAGCACCCGAGTCGGAGGCGTGCCCGAAGTATTGCCCCAAGACATGATATCTTTTGCTATGCCCGAAGAGGATGGCAAGTACCACGACTGAAAGCACCTCACATACACTCACTCTCCAGGCACAGATGTTACGCGGGCACTCGGCGAAGCGATTGACATTGTCACGCGAGGAAAGCATGATCCCCAAAAAGCGCACGAACGCATCAAAAAGATGTACAGTTGGGCGGATGTGGCCGAACGTACAGACAAGATCTACGATTGGGTGACGGAGAGCGAACCTCGCTCGTTTTGGGAACGATTGTGCAGGTAGGAAGGACTCTGTTTGAATGCATACATGGATCGACTGATCCCCGATTAGGACATACGATCTGGGCGTATTCGCGGGTCCGATCTACGTGATTATCTTGGTCGTTGATTGTTTCTTTTTCGCCTTTTTGGAGTGGTGGTTGCCTCGAGATCAACTAGATGTGTTGGACGAAGACGATGAATGGAATTCCGAACGTTTTTCGAGGGTGAGTCCCTCCCGTCCATGATCTAGCCCTCATGGAACGCCAATTCATTAGACTAAATCTATTGAATAGATCACGCGGTGAACAAGATAGATCAACTAGTGCTTTGTTCAACCCTTCTTGGCTGGCCTATTAGAACTTCTCTAATTCGATTGTCACACGTTACATCCTCTGAGCTGGGCGGTGAGAAGCCACCCACCCTAGTTGGAAGGCCTGCATCGAACGGGAAAACCTGCTGCAAGTACGGAATGCTCAACGCCCGACGCCACTGTAAATAGATAATCTGTGAAGATCAAGGAAAATGATTTTCGAAAGCTGAGTTTTAAGATAATGGAGACTATGCGCTCACGCGACGACCATGACGACGATGCTCCTTGGAAAGTATCGCGGACCATGCACATCAAAGCCAGCTGAGTGGTTGCCTGTACCAGTCCTGTACCTCGCACTCCACTGGCTTTTCCAACCCCAACGCCCACATGGACGAAAAAGAAACACCCTGGTTTAATCGTCCACTGACGCCCACTCAACCCGGCCACGCAAATATCCCGCTAGACTCCACTCTTCTCATATGCATCGGGCAGGCAACGTGCGAATGACATCTCGAGTTGTGTAGCCGCCAAGACAAGCTCGCTCAGCCCTTGCTCAGGCACCCTGCACGGCTATACCGGCTTTTGATGCCTGATCGGTCCAAATCACGAGCGTGACGTCAATTTCTCCGTTTGGCACTGGCCAGGCGCGAGTCGGCCTAGAGCTCGTCGACGAGGCAACCCAATTATGTCTACTATGCCAGCGTGGATAATGATAGACAACTTCGACTTCGTGATGGAGCGTCGAGTTAGCCGATAATTAGTGGTGGGAAGATGCGTTCATAGTGAAGTCATACACCGAATCGCATCCCCCCGTTGCCCGGCATTCCATTCGTGTGCGCACCCTCAAAGCTCTGTTCAGCCACCATCTAGCACAAACGATTTAGCCGACGACTAGCCCGGCAAAAACTCAAACTTATCCCTTGTTCTGACGTCGCCGCCTTCGAATTTGCCTGGACCGGTTAATTGAGTATATTGAGTATTACGAAACGGATCGGCAGTCATCTAGATCATATATGATCGATCTTTCTTGTCCGTTGTCACTGGGTTGGCTAGCCACCGTGAAATAAGAATTCTATACTCGAGTCTTCATTCCGATATCAAGCGAACCAGGTTGACCGTGCGCCTGATTGTTACAAGCGAGCGCCCTCCGAGGACTTAGGAAGACATTCGCAGCCGAGCTCGCCCGTTCTGATCCCGCCTCTACGCAGAAATTCCCCATTTACGACACAAGCGGGGCACCGCATATTTCATTTCGCCACCAACAGAGTCGGGCGTCGCCTGGGAAAGTTGGCCGGCAACGACATAATCACGTTCACGTACACAGCCTAACGGGGAACAAGTCGGAAGGCACACGACACGAAACAAATGCGCCACATGCGACTGGCCAATGACACACCAGTATGACGCGGAACACCTTCCTTTTTGGGGATCGTTTCCGCGCAACACGGGACCGCACTTCGAGGTATCACAAGGTCCAAACTAACGCCGACGCAAGCAGAACACTCGCCGTGTTTCTCAAGATGATCTTCCCGGCCGGTCCAGCCGAATCAAGGGCCACGATGGATCTTTAGGGGCTCGCGATGAGATGAATCGTGCAACGTGGTGGTCGAGTAAAGAGGAAGGAGGTGTGGGAGTAACTGGTACCGTGTCGGAATTGCTAAGGTGGTTGAATGCAGATGAACCATTTGACTGCATGGACGAGTTGATCTAGGTAAATCACAGGCTAACAGTCTGGCCCTCACGGCCGTTACATGCTCTACGCCCGCTCCCAATTCAGTCGTCGAGATTGGGGTGCTCTGGCGCGGGACAGGCCGCGCTCCTAGTCGAGTGAAAGGGGGGCTGGAGCGTGAAAAATCTGGCCGGGAACGAGGGTAGGCAGTTTAACGTTTTGTATACTACCCACGTCAGTTCCTTGCATTCATTCCAACACCATGGAAGGTTCGACAGCCATGTTTGCTTAACTTGCCACTCGCGGTTATTACTGGAACAGAAATCGATTGAACAAAACCGTGCACGAAAAATACAAATGAAGAGCCCAGACGACAGAATGTACGACAAAACATGAAAACAAAAGAGTGCCACCATAACAGAGAGTACACGAGACAACATAGGACGCACAGGCGCCTAGAACAAGTACACCGACTGGCGATACAGCTCAAGGCACAAAACCAGGATAAATAGTATCATAAGTGATTATAAGGAAGGCGAGCGGGTAGGGCATGCAGTCGGCATAGAACCATAGAACCGAGAGCAATTAGGTGGATGTACGCTCAAACGGGAAAGCAAGACGGGAAATCATTCCCAAGTGCGGGTCTTCTGTAACCGGCGTTGTTGCTGGTGGAAAGAACCCTCATCTTCCGACTCGTCGTCCTCCTCGACTACCCGACGCCACGAGCTGCGCGAGTCGTAGCGAGTCCGGCGTGGTTGCCAGAGTCCGCCACCGTTGGCCTTGCACTGGGCGCTTGGTTGGCGGAGGGGATAGGTCGAGAGCACACCGAGATCCGAAGGCGCTGGGGGCTCGGGAACAATGGTGCGGCGGTGGGCGGGATGAGAGTTAAAGTTTACGGATCGGGCGGAAGAGGCCGACGACCGTGGCTGTTGCGCGCTGTTGCGGCGGAGGCGAGCTCGCTCCGAGGACAGGTTGCTGCTCGTGCGGCTGAGTGCCGGGCGGGAGGGGAAGGGGACACTCGAAGACGAGGCGCTGCTGACAGAGTTGCAGAGTGCCGGAAGGTCGCTCGAGGAGGATTGCGAGGCAATGGAGGAGGGGGTGGGGCGACCGTAGATGAGCGCGTGGCAGTCGATGCATACACGCGAGTTGACCATGGGGCCGAGTGGGCCGTCGGTCAAGCACAAGTCGGATGGGGGGTAGAAGTAGGGGAGGGTGGTCGTGTCAAGGAGTAGCGTCTGCTGGGAGGAGCAGGCCTGGCAGAAGATGCCACCACATTTGCGGCAGTGCTGAAAGGGAAATATGAGCGCGGGCCAACAACAATAGCATTGAACTTACATGTCTTCGCTCGAACAGGCTAAACTTGGTTTCACAAGTCCAGATGTCGCACTCGTCGGACATGTTGTCTGGTTTCCAGAGCGACTTGGGCAACAACACCGCAAGCCTCTCGTTGGGTCTGACCGGGTACTTGGGGCGCATCTGGGTGATCAACAACGACAGGGCGGGCCGGGAGGGGGATGCTTGAGTGGCATCGGGGGTAGTGGGACCGGCATTGGAGGAAACATCTAATGTGATGTTAGACAAGCATATAATACACTTGTGTTGTACTCACCCGAGTCGTTGTCGCCGAGCTCAGATTCAGAGTAGGCAGACGAGGGCTGCGAGGCAGGCTCAGGTGCCTTGGCGGGATGCTCATGCGCATGTCGGGCGAGAACTTCGGAGAGGCACATTGTGGCGAAGGGAGTGGGGAGTATGTGGGGGGAAGCACGCAGAGGCGGGTTGCTTATAGGCGGAAAGGAGTGTGTAAATTACCTCGGGCGATTGGCGCTAGTCCGCTTCCAGACGATTTGAATTTAGCGTAGATTTGATATCCAGATTCACCGCGTGCCGCAACCCCGTCAGGAAGCAGCCTGCTTCTTCGTCCGCGGATCCTGTCACGCCTGGCTTTTCCCATTGCCGATGCACTGGCTCCGACCTCTTATCGCATGCGCTCGCCTCGTCGGGGCGCACCACCCAGTGCGCATACACTCTTGCCCCAGTGACGGGCCCACAGTTGAACACCGACAACCCTGTGGCAACTAGCTTGTTCCATGCATAAACTGCGCCCAGGGTCAATTTCCGAATATTCTTCCGGTGTCCTTAGCGGCCCGGTTCATCCAAGCGGCGGGGTCGCCATGTGCGCCGCCGACGCTCGCCTAGATTCTGACTGTCCCTCGAAATTGAGACTAAAATATCCCTCACGACATCTAGCAAGCCTAATTGGTGAATCCAGACTCATGTGGCGGCCCGTATTTAGCTCAGGGATAGGTCCCGTCCACGTTTCATTTCGTGCATATGGGCTCCATTCGTGTCAATGCCCAGGTGATCGTCTGCTGGTAAATCGACTCCAAATTGGAGTGTCCAATAGACGTCTCGAGATAGAACTGTCGTATCCACGCTCGGACGACCACTAAACTCGTCGACGACTGGCCGCTCCAAGCTTCATCATTTCCATCTCCAACACGTTAATGAGATTTAGAAGTAGTTAGAAGTCCGCCAAGTTGTGTTCGAACCTCGATTATCATGTGGAGCACATAATCACGAAATAGTCGACCATGCTGCTCGATTAGTCCACGCGTGCGACTACCGGTAATGGCAAGCACCAGAGCCGACGCGCCACAGCCGCCGTCGGTTGTGGCAACCACGACGAGATGAAATCACATGAAGCCACCGTCAGTTTCAGACGCACGTAACGTGTTGCGTCGCGCAGCATATTGTCATCTCGCGTGGTCACCTAGGCGTCCACCTGCCTACTCGTTTGGACATAGCCAAATGGCCGCTCCCAAACTCGAGCCACAGCTGAAATTAATGTTCCTGCCAGCGACTCAAACTGAGCTCACATGCCTATCCGATATATGGACAAGCATGATAATTCTACCTTCTACCTTTACAGTAGGTTATTCACCCTTGATATTCTACATTTCTCCGGCCCCAGCGACGATTCCCCGGGCTTCTTCTTGCGCTCCACTGGACGTGTCAGGCACTCGGGATATAACCTTCTCTCGGAAGACGTCGGACACGCACCGACGCTCGTTCAGGAGCCACCCCAGGTCACCTGCGCGAAGCGACCTCAGATGGATCCTAGATTCACATCCGAAGCGCCCACCGAGTCAAGTGGACCGTACATTTCAGCATTACCCTCAGCCCCAGCGTTCTCCCCCTAACCAAAGGATAAAATTTCGTCGAGACATGCGGCGTTGCGGCCGGAGCTACCGACGACGAGCATGCTGCACCGAATGGACCACATATAGAAGATTCCATCACGCATGCGTTGAGGTTTCCTCCGCGGCCCCGTCGGCCGTTATCCGTCGGTGAGCTCGACCACGTGGATGCTTTTTCCAGTCAATACGGGAGCAGTTTATGGCTTCGTAATTAGTGTACTGTAGTCAGGCCGGCTGTTGGCCACTTCTGATTACCGGCCTTGTGAATACCTGACCGGCACGACCGCAATAATCGTCTCTGCCGTATTGTTTGAATACGAGGGCGAAAAAGCACAGCGCGCGACAGTTCCGTTGATCCCTATCTGTCGAGATGTCGGTTATCGGCAACTGTAGATGTATCTCGCTCGGCCACAACCTGTCGCGGTCAAATTCACAGTGTTTTTCGAGCGTTCGGCCCTATCGAGTAAGATACGAATAAGCCGGCATCCGCACTAACCAAATACCGTGCGCCGTGCCTTGTCAGTGTACTTTGTCACTGTCCGGAGAAACAGGCAACCTGTCCAGCTATTTGATATTACACGCGACCGCCAGCTTGTCCAATAACGGTCAGTGCATTAACCGCATTTATTCAACTTTATTCCTCGGATGGTCGGCTCCACCTTCCCGCCGAACAAACGGAGCGCCGGTCCTTTTGTCGCCTAATTACTCCTATCTGAGCTCGCGAGGCGGCACAATGCTCATTGCAAGTGGCACGCTGATGAATACGAGTGCCGCAGATGTGGCACCAAAGTGACTATGTTATTGTCATAAGGTCCAGCCGTCACCGTCTCATGAAACAGTGGCTTGGTCGCGAGTTTCAAAAGCTTCCCGATGCGGGTCACGCGTAAGCACCACTTGCCAGAACCGGCCTCTCCTGTCACGGTCAAACTGACCGGCAGCGAGCATCTCAAGAACATCACCCAACTGGTCATTACAAAAAAGCTACGGAGAAATACTGAGGCTCGCCCCTATCTCGAGCAAGCGCCCCAGAAACGCGTGTGCCTCTCGATAGTTTACGCGGTCCGCCCAGACTTTCACAACCACGTTACACCCACACCTTCGACGCCTCGTGTAGGTGGCGTATCGGGGAGGAAGTGACTATATGTCTACGTATTCTTGCCCTGCGGGGTACCTCAGCTGCCTATACTCGGTGGCTTGCTGGATCACGCGTCATAACCGGGCCGCCCGAGTCACCTTGTGCGTCCAGTCGCTGTGCTTTGTTGTCTGCTCGTCTTCCAGCGTCGCCAACAACACGTTGCATAGTGCACCACGTCAGTAATCCAAATGGTGAATAACCCTAGTGTTCAACAACGTGTTATCGTAGAGCTATCAAGCTCGACGACCGATCTCTGCCCACCGTTCCAACTCGTCTCTGTCGCCGTACCCATGTCACATCACGCCGGTGGTTCAGAAACTAGAGAAACCGTCTTGACTAGCCGAACGCTTGTATGGACGTTACGGGCGACATTGTACATGCCTAAATTAATTCAGACAGTTGGTTCCTAGATGGCCAGCCGCGGTATTCTCACACCATTCAACCGACGGCTGTCTCGCCAAGACACCTATCTAGCCGGCTTACGAGTCTACGCCGTGGTCGGTATCCCGCTCCCGCCAAATGTAAGCACGCCTGGGAGTACAAGCCAAGGGCCATATGGCGCATGACACTCGAGATTCCCCGACGGTCCCATCCCTGAATGATTCGGCTATTCACCATGATTGCCGCATTATGATTGCCTTGCCGCTCATACCAACAAGCTTTAGATTCTAGGGTGCCCGATACCGCTGGCGGCCAATGTTGATCAACGGACAGGGATAGACGGTTCCTTGTATCTTTGCTAGGGGTGGAGTCAAGCTATACGAGGCGACTGCACCCTCCACGCTAGTTTGGTTAGCGTTGAACCTTTATTCCCTTGTCTCACCACCGACGGCGCACACCCCCTGTACTTCACCACGGCTCTCCTAATTTGGTCGATGAAACTGATAGTTGGCGCAGCGTGTTGATTATTAGTCGTCGGCCCCAGACTTCTTTGTCTGAAATTCTGTACACATGCTTGTAACGCCCAAAAAATCATTTAAATAATCAAAATTGCGCCAAATTATTTCATTGTGTGGTAGATCATCCGTGTGCGTTGTACGTACACTCGATTGACAAAGGTATAGGATCGTAGACTGGCTTCCCAGACTGGACAGAGCCGCCGGCTCAGAATCAAAGCCTCGAGCACAGCACTCGCTTAAGTGAAGGCCGAACAAGTTCTGAAAGATAAATCTATGGGAAGGGCACATTCCTTTTTGGGGATATACAAATAGCTCGGGGGCATTAACATTACTATGTACGTATTCAACATGATTGGTGTGAACATTTGGTGTGAACATAGGCGATTTGCGGGAGCTTATCATGCATTAGAAGCCAATTATGATCCGTTCAAGTACGGCGCTGACCATGCTGTGAACCGCGTTGGTCATCGGCGCTCGAGATGCAGTGCCTTGGCGCGCTCTACCACCTTTGTCGGTGTCTGTGTGCGCACCTGTGTTCTGAGCGCCACGCTCTTCGCGGAGCGCCTCGACAAGTATGTCCGCGCACTCTGCATACGCCTGCTCGTTCCTTCTATCTGCGCCTTCGAGTAGAGCGTGACAAGCGCTGCACAAGTACCACACGGAATCCGACACAGCCATTGCTGCTATTCTCTCAGCGCGCGTCTGACCATACGGAGCCGTAACGAGGTCACGGACCGTCCGGCACGCGACAGGTAAAAGCGCGAATATTCCGCCTACGCGGGGTAGTGACCCAGAGAGAACTAACACGGGCATGGATCCAGAGAGAACGCGTACTAGCATGGATAAGATGGCAAGCAGTCCGGGCCGGACATCGACCAGCTGGTTGCCAGAAGTATATGACCCAGAGGCTTCTTCAACTTCCCGGGCGGCCCGCGCCCCAGTTTTGATCCTCCCCCGTCGAGTTCGTGTTGGAGATGTTGCTTGGACTGCGGGAGTGAGGAGCCCCGCTGTTATCGGGTGTAATGATCGAATGATGCACTGTGCGACCGTAGTGATAGTGGTGGTGAGGTCTGCTCGGGCCGTCGGCGTGTGTCCCAATATGGAATATGCGATAACTCGTACCTGGATTATCACACAACTGTGTGGTAATAACCAGAAGCTGTGGCAACACAATCTGAAGAGCATCTAGACCATCCAGCGAAGATAAACTTGTCGGATTTGCGCATACATGGCGGATATGGGCGCCGGCATCAACCAAACAGCGCTCCAGAAGCGGTTCATGTTGATCGATTGTATTGATTCGTTCTAACAAATAATGGGCGCGGGCAACTGGATGCAATTTATCTACTTACAATTTGGGTTTGTCTTCTAAGCCTTAAAAGCGAAGAAACTAGACCTATACTTTCCAAGTGCGATCCGAGATCAAAGGCTAAGACAAGGTTAATGTGTGCCGCCGCCAGGGCGGCGCCACATACCTTTCCGGACCCGCTGTACCGCCAAATCGAGTTGTTCATTCGATGCCTTTAGTGCGTAGGACTGTTTCTTCTTCTTTTTTGGGTACTTTTTGGAAGGCGAGCCTGGAGCGGATCGCTTCTCGCGCTCTGTTCCTGGTGCCACAGTCGGTTGGTGTTGCGCTTGGTATGTCACAAGTTCTGTCAAACGATTAGCCAAGCCCGCCTTGGTGTCAACCTCTCACCTAGCTTCGCCCGCGCCTCGCTCGCCAGCGCGATACGCAACCTCTCTTCAAGCAGCTCGATACGCCCAACCAATTGGTTCTCATTCGTGAGATGCACGCCACCCATAATCGCTCCCCGAAGTTTGAGCACATACTCTACGCCATGAGCACACCCGCCCACGTCGACAAAACAAGCAACGCACCGAGAGGAGTATAGTCGTCGGGAACATACTTTGCAGTGACGAGGGCCTAGGCGCAATCAGCACACATCCATCAATCAGTTCAAACGCACTATCAACAGACGAGCCTTGTCAGAGGCACACGCTAGTGGCGCGTCTGGCATAGTCGGGAACAAGCAAATACGCTAAATAATCGCCGTTCATAACCCCAAACAGCGCCTAGCACGTCAAACGTTTCGGGTTAGTGCCTGTCCCGTCTTACTCGCGATCGGCAGATGTCAATCGCGCCAATCCCGAGACTGCAATCACGCTGCCGACCCGTCACCGACCCGGCATTACACGTGACCGCGTCGGGACTCCACCGGGAGTGGAGCCATTGCCAATCGCCTAGATAAATCCACAAAAAATACCCCCGGATAATAAAAGTGATCCGCGGGTGTCGCACGGCAGTACGGATCGGTAGCCGCAGCGGTAGACGAGCCGGGACCTCATCGATCTACGGTAAGCGAGCCGTACAATGAATCGCTCTCATTTCATCAGATTCCCCCCACAGCTAGCCGATCCTACTATAGACTCAGATGACGACCACGTTGAGAAATTCCAATCGCCCGCAATAGGAGAAACTTAGCGGCTCGCGATTGGGAAGCTCGACGTGCGGTTGGAACCCGACGGTTGTAATCGGAAAAACTATGCAATTGATTCTATTTGCTCCTCGACTCTAATCCCGGTCACACCAGTTCGAGTCACGCCCGAGGTAAACGTTGAAACAGGGGTGGACGAAATGCGATTGAGATGTACATATGCCCGGGATGCAATGAAACGACTATGCTCAACGAGTGGTACGGTATCGAAAAAAAGTCCGCCAGCAGTACGAAACCGGCACGTAGGACAATACGTGTGTAATATACGCGAATGTATGAACGAATGGGGTATTCAATGACGAGGATTCAAAAATATTGAGGCGAGTAGGTTATCCGCAATCCAATAGTCCACCAAAATAAAGGAAATATGAAAGAATCAAGTGTACTTGGACTTGTAAATCCATGCAAGTCCAACCGTACTCGCGCCTTGCGCAGCCTGTGTAATGTCAGCACCCGCGCATACATCCAGTAAACCGACTCACAGCAGCGCGATACCACCTCGCAGCCTCCTTCATATCCTTCTTGCACCCCTTGCCATTCAAATAGCAAAACGCCAACTCTTGTTGCGCATCACAATCTCCCAAGCGCGCCGCGACCTGGAAATAACTCTGCCAGCACACATCAGTACGCGTCATCCACCCGACACCCGACTCACCACAGCCATAGTCTTGTCTTGTCCCACTCCCCACCCATGGAAAAAACACTGGCCAACTTCGTAAATCGCAAGCACGAGCTCATTCCTGACCGCCTTGGCCTCTTCGCCGCTCCGTGCGCCTTCGAGATCTGACACGGCAGCCTCGGCAGCTTTGCGCAACCACCTGAACCCCGTTCGTTCGTCTTTACGACATCCCCACCCATGGCGGAGACTCAAGCCCCACATGAGCATCCCGACGCCACACCCTCCGCCATCCGTCGCCGAACGCTCAAAGCACCGCGCCGATTCGCGCAGGTTACCAGACTCGTGCGCGCTGATGCCTTGGTGCAAATAATGCTGCGCGGCCGAGGTGGGCGCCTTGATCGGCGTCGTCGAGGGCGAGTTGGACCGGTTTGGGTTGAGCGAGCTTCCGGATGGCTTGGGTTTGAGTTGTTTGTTCTGGTCCGTGGGTGTGGCGCGGGGTGATTCGGGGGGAGTCGAGCCGGGGAGAGAGTAGAATGAGTATTGCGAGTAGAGCGAGGGCGGACGCGGTTGCGAGGGTGATTGGGATTGTTGGGATTGGGTATATTGACTCGAGAGTTGAGTCTGGCTGCTCTGTGCGCTCAAAGTTGGAGCTTGACCCCGTGGACGCAAAGGCTGAGTCTGGTTCGGCTGGGACCTTGGAGGCTCGGGGTCGTCCAAATACGAGAGCTCGGATCGGGTCGAGTACTGCGAACGCGGGGTCGGGAGCTGGGACTGGGCCGAATGTGGCGACTGTTGCCACGGAGCCGGATAGGGCGCCTGCGCAGTCTGGGGACTCGACTGGGGCGAGTACGCAATTGGAGAACTGGGCGAGTACGCGGCTTGAGGACTCGACTGGGTCGAGTGAGCCTCGCTCGCAGACAACGGCCCGGGACTGTATCGGTACGGGTATTCGCCGTCGCCTGCTGGTGCCGGGGCCGAAGCTGTGTTTTGGAAAATGAGCGGGCCAGTAGCTTTTCGGACTGGGGCGCTTCGTTTGGAGTCTTGCGACTCGGGCAGGGGTTGGACGACTGCTCGGGGGTCGTGTGGTTGGGCTCGCTGGTCATACTGGGGTTGAACCTGCGAGTCGTATTGTGGTTGAGCCTGCGAATCGTACTGGGCACGCGTATCGTATTGAGGTTGGGCACGCGAGTCGTATTGTGGCTGAGCACGCGAGTCAGACTGCGACCGGGCTCGCGTATCAGGCTGCGGCTCCTGAATCGCATTAGTCCCACTAATACTCCCGCCACCACTCCGCAAAGGCCTCGAATAATTATACCTCGCCCCACCCGCCACAACACTCGCAACCCGCCCACCCGAACTCGCCACGCTCATCTTGGACATGGCCGCCGGGAGTGCCTCGACCGGTTCCGGCTCCGGTTCAGGCGCAAAATAACTCGAGGTCGTGTATTCCGAGGCTTGCGAGTACCGTCCGTGCCCCGTCTCGGTCGCCTGGTCGTCTTGTTCGTCCTCGGCTTCGATCGCACCATAGACATACTCGTAGGCGTCGTGGTACGACGTACTCCCCAAGTCTTCATCATCCTGTCCCGTCCGATCGCCGAGGTAAAAATCTCCATCGACGTCTTCGTCGCCGTTGTCCTGAATCGTGCTCATCGGTGAATGCACGACGACGATCGGAGGTTCGACCCGGGGTGCTTCATAGTCCCTGAAGGAAAACGGGTCGGGCTCGGGTGCGGCGCTGCTTCGCCAGGTTCCGCGAGGGTTGTACGCCGTCGAGGAGCGGGTGGACGAGCGAACGTTGGGCGGGGCGAAGGAGAGGGTGTTGGATTTCGAGTCGTCATAGTGGAAGGGGGCGTCTGTCGAGGTGGTTAGGCTGGATACGCGGGGGTCGTATTGGAATGGCGGGGCGACGCTCCCAACGTCCGACGGGGCCACACTTGTCCGCGCGTCGAATTGAAAGGGCTGGCTCAGACTGGGGCTTTGGAGGGGCTGGGCGCTTCCGGGGACTGAATACTGCGATGTGGGGCTGCCGGCGTGTGTGTCGTCGATGACATACGCAAAAGGCTTGTGCATCGTGGGAGAAGGTGTGTAATCCGAGCCTGACGAGTGGGGCTGGTGGTGATAGTGGAGTTCTTGCGAGTCGCGGTCTGAAGCAGAGCCAATCGACGTCGCCACGCTCGCTCGGAATCGTGTGTGTAGGAGCGGAGACGACGGTTGAGCGCGTCGGTGGCCCTGGGTTCCTGCTGGTTCGGGCGACGAACCTCGCAGGACAAGACTGGGGGGAACGACCTTTTCTTTGCGGGGCGGTTGTTCGGCCGTCACTGAACGCATGTTGGGCGGCCGGTAGTCTGCTTGGGCGCCGTTGGTATTCGACAAGGAACTCAGAGTAGGGATTTTTCCTGATTTTTGGTTGTGGGAAGCTTTGCGGACGAGGTTGGAGAGGGGCGAATACACCTGATGGCCGTCGTCTGCCTGGTCAAAGGGAGAGCGTCGAGTCGGTCCAGCCATGACAGAAAAACTAGTCGCTATAATGAAATACTGCAGCTGGTTAGCGACGTTCCGACTACAGCACCCGACTCACAACACAAAGAGAGCGACAAAAACAGCGACGACCAGGCAAAGAGTAGCTGAGCTCGATTCAGGGTCACCCGGCAACAGAGTAGGACCGACCACGTGACACTCTCGCACGGTCTGATAGACACATTCGACCATGACGCTGCCCGTCGAGTTGCTCGCGCTCATTGTCGAGTACGCGAGCAACACCACACGCATACGAATGGCACGCGTCTCACGGTGCATGTACACCCTCGCAACACGCGCCCTGTACGCGTCGATCCCGCACCTCTCGACCCAACACACGGCCGTTTGTCTGCACACGCTCGCACACACTCCTTCCCTCGCGCGCCTGGTGCGCTCCTACGCCCTCAAACTCACCCACCGCTCCTTTCCTAACCTCGCACGTGCCCTCACGAACATGACCAACCTGACCGACCTCTCCCTCCAACTCGGCATATTTGCAACATCCGCCCTACTCGCGAGCGTCCAGTCCCACCTGTCCAGATTCGTATGCGTCCTCCAGTCCGATCCGGTTTATCCCATCTCGCGGTTCCTCGAGTCCCAGCCCGGGATTCAAGAACTCTACCTCGTCTGTCGTGACGGTGTATCTGACCTCGCTCCGGACGCGTTGCCGGTCCTCCGAGACGTCGCCGCTCCGATGCGCATACTCGCCCCGCTCGTCTCGACCCGGCTCGGCCATTTACGGCGCATATCCGCCCTTGGAACGATCGTCGAGTCTCGGGATATTATCACACTCGGAGACGCGTTTCGCCAAGCGCCTACCCGACCCCCGCCCGGAGCGCTCGTGGGCCTCGTACTCGGCGTCGACGTAGCCTCTCCCCAAGCAGAATTTTCCCTTGTCTCTCGGGCGCTTGCACTCCTCGGCCTCGGCGCACCGTGGATCGGTCTGCTCAGACTCGAGATTCACCAAGGACACGTCGATCAGGTACGTCCGTTTGTTCCTAACCTATACTAGCTTAACACTACAACAGAACGCGCTAAGCACGTTTGCACATACACTCACGCACTTTACACACCTCAAGACGCTCGTTCTAATGTCCCAACCCCCACCTCGACGCGCATACATTCAGCCCCAACCTGTGATGAGCGCGCGCCGTCGATCTGGACCCGTCGAATTACCGGTTGCTGTACCGTGGCCAGACGCGTTGCATGATCCCAAGGCGCAAGATTCGTGTCTCGAGATGTGGCATGAAGCTCAGCCTAGCCTCGAGCGCGTCGTGTTTCCGATTGGGGTGTACACCTATGTTGACAAGCGTTGATCGCCTGCTTTAATGGACACTTTCCAGTTTTCTAATAGGACTCTTTTCGGTTTGTACTTTACTCTGGATTTGGAATGGGTTGTTAGTCGGGACTTTCGCTGGTTCGTTCCCGCTGTGTAATCACCCTCGCTGCTCGCTCTCACTGTTTCGCTGTCCTCGCTGTATTCTTTATGTCGCAACTAGAAATATATCATACCTGTGTTGTAACCGCTCTACATTTGCTATCACAACCTAGGGCTAGAAATGGGGAAAAAACAACACTGCCAGAGTTATGGTAGTTGAAGCGACACCATTTAGCTTCGACCACGGAATCGCCGAAACAGGGAGGCGCATACATTCACAAATAACACAAATACAAGGATATTTTATCAGCTGAGTTCACTCAAGCCTCGATACCAAACGCGACCGTAACCTGTCCATACGTCGCATCCAATACCCGAACCTTGCCAGCCTCTCCAGCCCCAGCAGCAATATAAATCGGAGTGAAATGCTCCTCTCGGGGATGCGCAAGGCGGAATCCGGGGTGACGGGTGAGCGAGGAGAGCGCGACTCGGCGGTCCGATGGCTACCAACAAGTCAGTTTGGTTAAAGTGACATGATAGAGGGGGACGTACTTCTTGAACCTGTAGGGCTTCTAGTAGCGCCTTGTGGAACGCGATATATGGCGGCGCAGCGCTCTCTTCGTTCCACGCCGACCAGTCTTGGAACGTATGCACCGTAAGACCACCAGATAGGACCAAATATCCTTCAGACCTCAATACATCCACAGCCTTGCCAATCTCCCAGTTCCGATCGGGCGAAAGGCTTTCGTCTTGGGACACTTCGACGATCGGGACCGTAGTGAACTCATCACCAAACATGATTTTGAATGGGACGAATACGCCGTGGTCAAGCTAGTGTGGGGTTAGAAGCATTCAACGATTGGATGAGGGGACGTACCCCTGTTCCAGGTTGGCCTGGGCGCCCGTCTCGGCCGCGAGACTCCATCGTCCCAAGTGTGCGGGATTTGAGTCCGCCGTCTTTGAGTGCGGCGACTGTGCGCGCTGAGAGTGCCGAGTCACCCACTGACTTGAATTTCACATTGTACATCTACCGCTCACGTTAGATTCCGCCGCCGATGAATGTAAAAGGTATCCTACCGGCGCCTCAAACCCATAGTAATCCATCAATAGTGGGTTCTCCTTGTAATCGGTTACTGCCAACCAGTCGGATGAGTTTGCGGAGACGTGGGGCGACTGTGGAACTTACCGAGAACTTCTCCAGGCTGCTCCCAATGCGCACTGAATACGACGATCCCCTTGGGCTTGTATTTCTCCAACAGCGCCGGGCCAAACAGGGCCAGGAACCTCGCCAGCGCGCCCTTTTCAGACTGATTCTTCATGGACCCAAAGCGCGAATCGGATCCGGGGTCACGCAGTAACATGGGACCTAGAAACACAGCTTGATAAGTGAATAGCGACCCAGTGAGAGATCGACGTACTGCCATGCGCAAAGAAGAACGCAGGGATCTTGCCGTTGTTGGATTCGGCAGTCGGGAGTGCGTCCAGGGCGGCTTTCCAAGCATCGTCGCTGAGTGGCAGGGCAGGGGCAGACATTGGTTTATGGGTGATGTTGGTTTTGGGTGCTGTGATAGGGGCGGTCGCAAAGAGTCGAGTCGTCTGGAAGCCGAATGCACGAAAGAACTGAGCCAGGGCTAGAACGAGGAGTGGAGCGAGGGCGAGTAGGACGAGTTTGTTTCGAAGGGCCAGATTGATTGATCTGTGGAGCTCTGTCCATGCGTCTAGTATTTATACTGGTACGTGTTTTGGTGAACAGTCAGCGAGGGATGGAATGAGATGCGTTGGGTTGGTCAACGAGGTTGAGCCTGTCATGTCTTTCACGTCAGCATCCGGTGTGTGAGTCAGCCGGCGCTTAGTGAGCTGTAATGAGTTGTTTAGCAATGACAAGTATGTAAAGTGTCATTCAAATACGGGTTGTTCCAAAGCCACGTCTCACTCAGCAAACCTGTACGATTTACTGGTATATTGTTACGTAGATTGTAGTATATGCACCCATGCTCGTGCTCCCTACTTAGTCGGGGGCGAGTTTGCTGGCGAGTTGATTAGAAGAGACTTTTTCAGCGGATCATGTCTCCAAACCCCTCGAGTCGTTGGCGGCCGTTCGGAAGAAGCCATCCACTTTGAATAAGCTTGAAATAATTAAACAATAATTCACACAAGATAGCTGATCTCTGCCGTGGTGAATGGAAGTAATAGTAGGGGGAGATTTGGTCATATGGCAAAATGGAGTGGAATGTATGCGCTGAAAAAAAAAAAAAAAAAAAAGAAATCGCGAATATTAGAAATCCGACTGGCTACCAATCCCACTAAGGTATCAATAGTGCCGGGAACTGCTTTTTAAATTCGTGTATCATAGACTTTGCGTATAGGCTTATGACGAGAACCTTTCCATTTGTAGCGCTCGCATTATTGTTATACTGCAGCCGCTAGAGAAACCACGTGTGCGAGACCATGTTTCGTTCTCGCTAATTCAGATATGAGGCGCGTCTTAGTCTCCGCCTCCACCGCCTCCATCTTCTGCAGCTCCTCCATCATTTCCGCCGTCTCTGCCGCCCCGACTTTCCCGACCGCCTTGATCTTTCCCTAAAATACTACCAGCGTTATCCCACCCTTGTCCGCCTCTATGCCCTTTGGACAGCCTTACGATCTTGGAGCCCACTCGTTTGATGGGCACTGATCACAGTAGGTATATAACCATTTTGGTCAGGGATGCTAACCAAGCCCCAAGCCTCGTGTACAAGTGATCATCGCCACAACTCGCATCATAGATCCTGTCCCCGAACGTCGAGTGTATCTACCACATTGGGGGCAGCTCCTATTCCTCAGCTTCTTTACCCATGACGGCCCAAGTAACTGTTTCAAAATAAGTAGTCTGTGAACAGCTTTCGAAGCGTATGGGTACATTGCTCCTACCTATGATCAAGTCTGTGAGGTGGATTCCACTCGGAGAGATGTCGATGGTTGAAGGCTTGTCCTTGAGGCCAGAGAAAAATACCCTATAGTAGGTTGCTATGTTAAGGCCAGTGATCTCCGATACACACTGTCAAAAACAGAGGGGTTGCATCAATCTCTATACTCTTAATACGCACGCTTACATTGACCTACGTATAACTTTCTGGTGTATTTCCACTTGAAACGCTCACCGCTGCCACCAGGAGCTGTAAATAACCGAGAGCTACGTCAAATAACATTTATACATGACACTCATACCTTAGATACGAAAACCCTTACCTAGACAACAGCTTAGATCTAGGGAAGACCTCGTCAATGGTTCGGGTAACGCCGTCCATTGTTACTGTGTCCTTCCCACACAATTCCCACCGTAGAGTAGCGACTTGCTCATCTCCACGGATAATTGTAGTTACCGAGTCTCCTCGGGAGTGCGATGTGGTTATCTGTACCTGTTTGTACTGATTCAATTCACATAAACACCAGTGGAGAAATACCTGGTATGTGTTGATTCCTTCAAGGTCTGTAAGAACTGTGTTACTCGCCGATGTCTTAGATAGTGTATATCTGTATTCCGGGGGAAGTAAGTGTTATCCACCGGTTTGGTGAACTGCGAGCGCGTACGTGGTCATGGTTGCAGCAAAATTGGGTAATAAGCCTGCCCCGACATCCAGCACTTATATTTGCGAATCAAGCACGTGCTTGCTTTGTAGGTTCTTAATTCATGAACAACTAGAACGTGTCACCAGATAGGTTTTAGTGATGCCGCAGCTCAATTATCATACCACACTACCTCTGGGCTGCGTATATCACAGCGTCAACTCACCGGCGAATTGACGACACTTGCTCTTGAGTGCTCGCTGCAGCTTGGGCGAGGGATCTCGAACTGCGCGTGACTGATGTACCATTAGTACCAATGATTATTTGGACAATCGTTATCCGGCGTGGAAGTAACTACGAGGCACAAGGAGGGCTGTTTGCTCGGCTTAGGTGCTGAAACCCCATTCATACTATACATTGTGACCTTTTAAATTTACGGTGGGCCAGACATCAGTGCCTTTTAGAAAGGCGGTAGCAAGAGGTCACTTGGATCTGCTTAACACTGGGCCTCGCAATCTCAGGGTACATGTATAATCAAATATTACACGCATATATCATGCAAGAACGAATACAGGAGATGCCAATCACGATCTCACCTTTATGCGTTGGCCGTTACCAATCGCATGACGCACCCTGGCCGTAAATATCGAGTATGTCGACTATTGGCATCAGCCCCTAGTGCTCAATCTCCTTCTCCATGATAGCTCGGGTAACTTCTTTAGGATAAGCGGTTGGATAGAAGGCCGCGAAGCGAATGATTATACTCAACTCGCCCATCAGCATATCTACCAGGTAGGTGACGCTCGGTGAGATGTCAACGGTGGACGGTTTGTTCCCGGGACTAGGGAACAACCAGCTATGGTAGGTTGCTGCATCAACACCAGCGCCGATACACACTGTTGAAAACAAAAAGAGCTGGATGAATTCCATCCTATCAATGCGTTTGCTCACGCTGGTGGCCTACATATGACTTTCTGGGAAATAAAAAGATCTCAAGTGGTTAAAATCCAACCCGAGCCATACAGTCTAGTTGTTGAATTTATGGTAGGTCAGGCGCCATTGTCTTCCAGAAAGACGGAGCAAGAGGTAGCCCCCAAGTATGGTGAGTGTCCGGTAGTTAAGCATTGATTGCATATATATTGTAACTTAAAACACCGATGTAGGAAATGCTAGTCATTCTCCAATCCCCATGTGCCTGTCGCCACGGCCTACATAGCACGTCCTGGTAGTAGATACCGAGCATATCAATCATATAGAGACAAATCCTAGTCTTCAGACTCTCTCTCCACGATGGACCAGGTCACTGTTTTAGAACAGGCGGGTGAATAGAAGGTCGCGAACGAAATTGTTACGCCTGACTTACCAATCAGAATATCTACGAGGTGAGTGGCACTCGGGGAGATGTCAATGGTGGACGGTTTATTCCTGAGACCAGAAAAGTACGTTCTGTAGTAGGTTGCTATATTAAGGCCGGTGCTCTCCGATACACACTGTGGAACAAAGAAAGGCCGACTCAACGTCAATTTGCGTCCTATCATCGCCCATGCTCATATCCACTTACATACAACTTTACGCTATATTTCCACTTGAACCTTTCACCACTACCATCAGGAGCCATGAAAGACCGTGATCTTCGTACGGGGCCACATCAATTCCTAGTTGGAAAATTCTCAGATATACAAGCGGCTTTACCTAGACAAAACCTTAGATTTAGGGAACGCCTCGTTGATGTCTCGGGTCACACCGTTCATCGTTACAGTGTTCTTCTTGAGTGTGTTCCATTGTATAGTAGCAACCAGCTCGTCCCCGCGAGTAATCGTAGTTACCGAATCTCCGAGGGTGAACGGCTTAGATATCTATGTGTAGAAAGTCTCGATGTGTGTTTCAGACAATGTTCAAGAGCGTACCTTGTACACAATAGTCCCATCGGGATTGCTGATAACGGTGTTACTTGGTGATGACCTAGATAGTGTGTACCTGCGACCGGACATAAACTTTTCAGTCGTTCGACATACCGCTGGCACGTACGTTGTCATGTTTTCAAGTTGGTGAGGTTGGGCGACACTTAGGTCGGACGATCAACATTTATGTTGTACCTTGCGCACGTGCGTGCCTTGCAGCCAAGGCTTATTGGTGGGCCTTTTTATCGAGCCACGATGCGTCCCTGGATGGTCGGGAACTGCCCGACGCACCTTCGGTGACGCCGCAGCGTGATGATCAGATTGCGCTGTGACTGAGCTGCGTATATCACAGCGGCCCTCACGAGCAGGCCGACAATACCCACTCTCACGATCTCGCCACAGCTTCGGCGAGAGGTCCTGGGCTGCGCATCACGCCTATAACCATCTGATTATCTTGATACATACTACCAAAAGTGGAGTCATAAGCCATGAGAGAATATTAGGTACGCTGACGTTTAGCCGTCTCACCTGAATAGGAAACAAAAGATATACTGGCACCTAAATTAGGCAGTAATGTCTGGTTGTTAGATGCCTAGGATGAGCAAGGCACAGTATCTTTCGAAATGGCTGCAAAGGCGCAAGCAAGAGGAAACTTCCTGAGATCTATTCAATATTTGCTCGTAATTCCAAAGTGCATAGTAAAGTCAATGTGGTCGCATTGCATTATTTGCTGGTGTGGTTGCTATGCGAAGGGACTGCGCAGATAGAACACGGCGAGACGAGCTGCGAAATTAGGGAGGCCATCCTTGGTGGATAGGGTGCAAGCGCTCTTGACGGCGCTTACCCCACCAACGCCTTGTTATGCCATATTAAGTTGGTAGTGATATGGCCGAGAATGAGAGAGACGAAGGGCATGGGACCGGAAGCAAAAGGGAAAGTAGCGGTGGGGACAGATGCAGAGCGGAAGAATATATGCGCTCGAAAGGCTGGGGGCATGAACGTATTGAATCAGATCCCCTAACCGTTTTATGCTCAAGACCTCGTACATTAATCAACAACTTGAAACCATTACTTTGGAGACTTGTACTTCGTGCCTTTCTATCAACCACGGTGCCCAAGGCTGCAAAGGAGTCTATATATGATAGTCGGGTCATCAGGTAATATAGAAAGTGATTATACTGTAATGGCTGAAATCGCGTCGCTGCGGGCAGGAAAATAGACACCCACCTGTTCTCAAGGCTGTGGTACTTGCATTGTAATTTCATTTGTCAGCCTCGGACTCTATTGATCGGGCAACCTCAACGAAGCGAACACCTCGAGGTTGGTTGGACCTTTGCTTCATACATACTACGTGTCCCGGTAAACTGTTGAACCAGACATACAATATCACCCGGGGGTCCTCATGATCGGAAAAAGCACGCTCGCTCAGCGCGCGGAGTTCATCGTGAATAAGAAATTTGTCGTAAATATGTTCCAGAAACAATATATGATATCCTACAGCCTCAGCGCAGAACTACGCCATTCAACGAACCCAACAGATCCATCAACAACCCACACCTAACATTAGAAAATCGTATCCAAATGCCCCTCCTCGACTTCTCCAATCCCACTTCCAGTGCCCATTGCAGTCGTGCCCTTTGGTCCCATTCCGTTCTTTCCAAACGTGAAACCGACCCAAACACCGCGGCCGAACCTCTCTTCCTTTTCGGCGACCTTGTCGACGGAACGCTGTTTCGCTTGCACCTCGGCATACTTGGCCATATCTTCTGCGTTGGTAAAGTCGTCGTAGTAACCGACGTCAGTGTCGCTGTCGAGAGCAGGAACAAATGGCGCAGGAACTGCGCGCAAATCCTCCCAGTGCGAGGCCGCGAAGAACGGGTGGCCGGAGATGGCTTCCAGAGTTGAAGGTCGGGTGCTAGCGCCAGAAATCAAACTAGCCAGTTCTGCGCTCAGACTGTCTGTCCGCATTTAGTTGTTGGGAAGGCTCTCACCGAGTAATGCAATCCCATGCAGTGTCTGTCAGGTTGAAAATCAAGTCCTCGGGTCGGTCGTACTCTGGTCTGCGTAAGACTTGTTGCCAGTTTTTCAGGTTTGCCCATGTCTCATCGATGTCCCACCAGAGAATGGTGGGAATCCAGACAAAAATTCGAAAAGGATGCATCCCAACGACCAGAAGTCGACACTATATGTGTACGGTTTACCGCGAAGCACCTCGGGGCCTAAATCACGAGTCTGTTAGGTCAGTGTTTCGCTTTTAGGGCAATATATGCATACCATGTAGTCGGGAGAACCAACGATAGAATCCGCCTGAATATTGGTATTAGTTCGGCTCGCAAGAAACTTCAAGAAAACACTAACATAGCGAGCGTCCTCCATTCGCACGCTGCGGTACAGGCTGCGTCGTTCCATGGTGCTCCTTTGAACCATCTCGGCATCCTTGGCTTGTTCGAGCTGGACAGTCACAAGCATTAGAGACACGTCTTTATGATGATGATGCAAAGTACATACCTTGTGCTTCAGCGCCTCGACAATCCTGGGATTCATCGCGCCGGTAGCCAACCCAAAGTCCGTAAGCTTGACATGCCCAGTTCCATCAACGAGGAAATTCTGGTTGCAGACGGCTTAGCCTATACCCAAATTGAATTCAAACAATACTTGCCTCGGGCTTCAAATCACGATGGATGTACCCGAGCTTATGAAGCTCTGACACGGCCTGAATCATCTCACTAATATAGAACCGCGCGTGTTCCTCCTTCAGTACACCTGAATTGTTCAATAGAGTCCGGAAATCTCCGCCAGGCACGTATTCCATCGCGAGATAAACAAACGTGGGGTCCTGGAAAGCATAGAGAAGGCGGACAAGCCATGGTGTCTTGGTCGCTGTCAAGATGTCCCGTTCGACTAGGACATGACGGATCTGTGATCTAATATAAACACTAGATTGTCGATCTAATTCAAAACCACGCACCTCGTCCATCTTATGCAAGGTCCTCTTGCGCATCTTTTTCAGCGCACAAACCTCCCCAGTCTCCTTCTTGCGCGCCAAGTACACTTCACCATATCCACCTTGGCCGACTTGTGCGATGATGTGAAATTGTTCGACGCGTAGCTTGGCACGACGCCTCCGCAACAAGACGCGTTCACGCCCACAGTACGACTTGAACTCGGACGCGTATTGAGTTGCGCTGAGATCGCGTGCGCGCGTGTCTGCGTCGAATGCGGCGCGTCGATCTTTCCGTGCTGCGAGATATCCTAGGCTCTGAAAGTAATAGTCGAGAAAATCTACCAAAATCGGACATATTAGCTCTAACGGCCTAAGCGCAGGGCTCATACGTACACATTTGCGCAACCACCGCTTTGCGCTTGACTTCAGGCGTATTGAGAGCTTCGCGCTCCCATAGTTGAAGTCCAGCCCCCTTTCTAGTTCCGCTACGAGTGGGAGCGGTGTCCATATGTACGTCGTCGTCCAGAGTCAGCTTTGCCGTCAACATGTGTACATCTTGGCTCAAAGGTGTGCTTGGGAGCCCCTCAATGCCACGCTTTTTAGGAGACGCAGGGGGAGTAGATTCATTGAATTTCTGAGGCATCGGTCAGGCAGCAAAAATCAGAGTCGTAAGGCGGCCGTGAACGGGATAGGGGTCGTGGATAAGCGATGGAGGGTTGACTGCTTAGTCATAGACACGCTGGGGTAATCGAAGAAGGTTAAGATAAGATTAGATGCAGATTTTGGTTTAGCAGTCGACCCCGACAGCCTCCTCTCCCTCATGCCGGTAACAACTCAAACTGACGTACTACGTGCCCACCGCATTGGTAAGAAACCTTAATACGAGCATCTTCATAGCTAATTCAGCCACTTCCCAGGCTCTCTGCTCTTTTGTCCAACTTGCGGGACGCTCCTTGATCTGCCCGGCGAAGATGACCAAAATGTCAAGTGCGAGCAATGCGGTCACCTCGAGCCGGCCAGTTGTACGTCTTCCGCTCCCTAGAAATTTGATCCCAGTGGTTGAAACCGGCGTACAGCCTACGAAAATCACGAAGTCGAGACTCGTTCAAAGCCTGATGCGTTCCCATCAGTTCTCCAATTGAAGAGGACGACCCAAACCAAGGAGCATTTGGATGCCAATGTCAAAACCAAGGTGAGTAGGGTATTCTATCATCCAACCTCGACTGACGGGTTTTAAATGATTCTTAGACTGCGGAAACGTGCCCCAAGTGTGGCCACAAGGAGGCGCTTTCTCAGGAGCGGCAGGCAAGCACTACTCAAAAATTAAATGTGCATTTGCTGATGTTGTCCGTAGTTGCGGAGTGCCGACGAAGGTAGTACTATATTCCTGGAGGTATGACATCCACCTTTCATTCTTCCAAATTTTGACTGCTAACCCGACTCCAGTGTCTCAATCCAGAATGCCGGCATGGTTGGCGTATCAACAACTAATGCTCGCTGGAATAACCGACCCGACAAGCCAGCTGCCAGGCGCGCAGGCGGATATTTTGACAATATTATTCAGACATATACGCCAACACTGCAGAACAGTGCAACAACTCCCATGCCGCCCAGTACACTAGCAAGGACGGATACGACGATCTCATGCGGCCGCGCAAGATTTTTGGGTAGCCTATTAACACGTAGGAATAAATATGAATGAGCATAGCTTGCGGGCGTCGAATAGGTACTACTACTTACGTAGAGAAGTAAAAGCCAAGCGCGAACGTACTCGTCAAAAGGACGAACGCGATGTATGGGAGCGCCGCAGTTGGAATAAGCGGAGCGAAAGGAGGGAGCGACTCGTACAATGCCTGTGTTCAACGTTGAATACGTGTCAACTCGCATCGGCTATCGCATACCTTGACTGCGGCATAGTCTTCCAACTGTGATTGCGAGCTCGACATGATCGTTGTGGGTGTGAAGCCGCAGTACGCAAAGTCTAGATCTAATTCAGGACTTCGACGTGTCAATACACACGTGAAATATGCGCTCAGCGCTTAGATGCGTCATCCCCCGGAGAGCGCGTTCGGGTCCGCCCTGAAATTTCCCTGTAAAACCCAGGTCCCTATAATAGGGGAGCCTCGTGTATGTACCATACCCCTAGGAGATTGCACAACGTGTTTTACTGACACGCATATGTGGTAATAGGAGCTTCTTCTAGGCGAGGCCGCGACGTGGACCGCTCAGAAAATATGCGTATTATGAGAGTTGCGCCCGGGGTCCTTCTCTTGTGCGTCCTAAAAAACGCGGGTGTCGTCATGGGCCATCCTCATCTTGCCCTCTCCAAGGACTCGACCACCACAACCAACTTATTGCCTTGAAATACTAGTGTAAAATCTGTTAGTTGTCCGTTGTTGGATTTGTGCATCGCTACAGTGTTACTGACCGCGATTTTGCCCTTTTCTGCACACACAGCCATGTCTACCCCTCAGCAAGTCAAGGCCCACCCCGCCGTCCAACAGCTGGGCAACCAGGCGTCGTTCTACGTCTCCCAGCTCGACAAGGAGGTGAGTTGTTATTGCTGCCCTATGGGCTCATTAGCCAAGCCCCAGCCCATTAACGTGATTCGATCCAAAGCTCAGCAAGTACCCAGTGCTCAACAACCTTGAGCAGCGCACTCAGGTCCCCAAGGCCTACGGTGTCCTCGGTGCTGGTGGCCTCGTCACTCTCCGTAAGCAATTTTTCTTTGATTTGCATATAATGCACACGATATTGATCTAATTTACGACAGTGATTTTCTTCAACGCATTCGCCTCGCCCGTCTCGAACCTCATCGGCTGGGCTCTCCCCGCCTACCTCTCCCTCAAGGCTATCGAGTCTCCTCAGGCCGAGGATGACGTTCAGTGGTAAGCTACAACCGTAACCGGGTACCCTACTGCATCACCTAACAATCACTTCATCACAACAGGCTCACCTACTGGACTGTCTTTGGCTTCTTCACCTTCCTTGAGTCGTTTGCTCTCCGCATCATCCTCTACTACTTCTCTTGGTACTACGTCTTCAAGACTGCCTTCATCCTCTGGCTCCAGCTCCCTGCCACCCGTGGCGCCCGCACCGTTCACCAATCCGTCCTCCGCCCCTTCGTTGCTCCCTACGTCACCACCGGCCCGGCCCCAGCCGACTTCCCTCCGCACCAAGGTGAGAACTCCTCCAGTTCGTGGCCACTCGCTTGGTCGTTTTTTTCGTGATCCTAACATCGTTTCCGTCCAGGTCAATGACAGCCTTTAAATCTCTTCATGAAGGAAAAGTGACCGCTTGTAGTGTTATCGTTTCTTTCTTCTCGGTCAGAAGAACTGTGTTTTTATAGGCCGCCTGTTTGTACGACCGACCGGTTTGTGATATAGAATAGTGATTTGTGAACCCGCAACTCCTGTGTGCCTTGGTTAAGAGTTCAGATAGGTAGACTCACCAGGTTCCATCGGTCCGCATGCTCAATCGACCGAATCCAAACGGCACGTAGAGCGCGAACCACTTGGTTCACACGATCATTGGATTATATAATGGCCTCACAAAACCTCGATTAGACAAACAGCATTCAAAGTATCCTTGTTCAGGGTGCACTGAGGTACAATATTCTCAACTTGGCTACAGAAAGAAAGAAGGCCGCATGGAAGTGCAGAGGCGGAATCTTCACAAGCATTCAAGTCACGATGGGATGGGGACACTATTCCCATCATGTTCATCACACACTGCCCAATCCGCTACCGGATAATCCTCCAATTGACAGGATAACTTGACCCACGGAATCTGCTTGTGTAAAAGTTCCAGTACCCCATCGCCCTGCCCCGACAACTTGGAGCGCCAGATTTCAAGTGATCGGAGTGAGTTAGAATGGCCAGCAACGATACTTTGCAACGGAACCCAGTCTAATTCACATCCGATAAAGGATAGGGAGTGTAGTCCGGCGCATATACCCAACTCGTGGTCGGCTTCTTCGGATGATGTTTCGGCGCTACTCCTCGAACTGGAGAAGACGGCTCGATCAAGGCAATAGTTCCGTATGGCAAGCCTTTCTAGCGACTTGGCAGACTCAAATAATGTAGGCAACCAGTTTTGCCGACGTACGTCAATATACAATTGACACACGTTGGATCTCTCGAAGAAGGACTTGATCTCGTCCTGCAGAAGCTCCTGTGCGTCTAGGCCTATGCTCATGGACATAGGTATTGTTCCTGGAGCGATGAGGGGCAAAAGCTGTTTCATCACCACACCACTTGTTTCGGCCAGGTTTAGCGACTGGAGATTATTGAGACGCGCTGGTTCAATTTCACTACCGCCTTCGGCCTCGATCCTAAGACTCACTCGCGCGAGTTTCAACGAACGAAGCGCCGGGCTAGAGCGCAAGGCAGCCACGAGTTCGCCAATCGTTGGGCCCACAAAATCAAGAAGCGACTCGAGGTGAAGCTCGGAAAGATCCTGGTAAAGTGAGGTACCCCATCCAATGCACACGTTGCGTAGATGAAGCTTGCATAACGGCTGGAACAGTCCGTTGATTCGCTCTGGCAAGTAGAGGGTATGTAGTTGTTGGAGGCTTTCTGGTTCGTGACGAGCTAGTAGTGGAATGGGAGCTGGGCGATGCATGACGAGCGTCTTCGTTGCTCCTGATAGACCAAAGTCAATCCAAGAAGCCAATAGTGCCTCGAACAAGTCAAGCGAGTAACATTCGGCAACCGCGTATAATGTGCAAAGCCGTCCCATATGTGGCGCGAGGAACCTGGTGAGCTGGGCGACCTCATCGGGTTTAACAGTTGTGCGTTGATGGACATGGACGTGCAGTGGTGCATCTTTGGATCTATTAATCCAGACACCAGCCCTTCGGTATAACTTGTAGTCGGGGTTACTAGTTGGAACGAGGTCAATGTGAGACCAAAGCCGACACTGGCCTAGAGCAATTTGGCGCCATCGAGTGCTAACACTGGCGAACACACTGGGACATACAGTTGGTGGCTGCTTAGTCTCGGAAGTACCCCGCATGCAAGAGAAACTAGCCAGTTCGAAAATACGGGCTAGGACTTCTGCTGGGAGAGAGCTGATCGGGCATAATACCATCGACCGGTTCCTAAGGGCACTGAGAGAGGCCTTTCCTATCACCAACTTCCCATGCTCAGTGGATAAAAATGGTAGCTCTTCGCTAACTAATCGTAAAACTGATTCGACAAGGGGTCGGTGGGTAAGGGTATTTATCGACAAAGCGCAAAGAGCATTCAAGGCATCGCAAGCATCAAGATACTCGTTGATTGCGGTCGAGAGACGGCCGCGCACGGCTTTCCAGTATAGGTAAGTTTCAGAATAAGTTGCCTTTGGGCTTTCTGTCGAAGTCGAGGCTTCGGGCGCAGTCTCATATGTTGGTACCTGCAAGTGCAGAAAACGGGCCCGGGGAATCAGTCAGAACAAGTAGCACAAATTGGCCCCATAGCCAAAGACCCTGAAAAAGCAAAACATACAAAAACCATTCCTCGATACACCTTGAAATTCAACTCGCCGGCGGTGATCGATTTACGCTTAGAGTTGTACCTTCACGTGGGCAAGGGCGTCGCGTGTATCATCAGCTGGGGATACTTAAGCCTATGCACTGCCTCATCATGGCGGTCGTTTCGGTAGTAGTTAAGCCTCGGGTTGCAGGCGTTGAGTAGCTCGTACTTGGACGCATCATGACGAGGACTTGCGGCCCTGACTTGAGTCTCCTTCTACATAAAACCTACCTTCCGCAATGGTACCGTTTCCGCACCCTAAAAATTCCGCTCGCTGTACTCTTCTACGGCGCGAACTCATATCGCGTGTGCGCGTCGTCACACTTGCAATTGTCGATAACTATGGGTTTAAAGCCTATCATCGCGGCCTGGTAAAGTAATATATTCTAACGCTCTTTTGCTGGTTAAATTTGTTGTCTCTGCATATCGCTCTCGACTTTGTACTTCGGCCACGGGGGGAGGACCAACCACCTCGCATGAATAACCCCGACAATCCTACTCTAGAGCGTCAACTGGACATATCTACATCAACTATGCTAGGCTAGTCTCTGAGGGTCTAGCTAGAATCTCCTTGAGGTGAGACGTGCCTTCACTCAGCTGATTCCCTTGGTGCGTTGCGGTCGGCCGTGGTCGGCACCAGTGGCAGAAAGTAATTGCGGAATATTACTGTACCCGTGGCCAAGGGTAAACTGTTTTGTGCCATGTCTAAGAGGGATGTTAATGTTTCAGCAGAAGCTACAACCAGCATGAGTGAGAATCTAGCTTCTTACAGACGCTTACTGGCCAATTCAGATGCTAGAACACGTTGCTATCGCCACTCAATGATCATCGCTGTTACCGGATCTATGCTAGAGGGCCATATGCAAAAAGTCCATATTACACCATCTGGTTTCGGCACTATGTTGTTGCTCGATGTGCCGCCGAATTAGTTCTGGAGTAATTCAACTGCCTCGTGGATACTTGGTGTGCGTCCACCCGAAATCTTCGCCCCGACAAAGGCCCTATTTTTCAAATACGAGAGCCGCATTTTAATTTAGGAGCTTTGCAACGAAAATACATGGATACTTTTTGCTGTCCCGACACCCTCATGGTAGCGGAGTCATTGGCTCGCTCTGCTCAAAATCTTGGCAACCTCCTGAGATGACGCCTAACTTCTACGACCTCAAATTGGTAGACTCTAGCCCGTCTCGGACCGGAAAAAATGTGTCCCTGCCACGGTTGCGGTATTACTATAATCGAAAGGATATACCAGCGCCTTGCTTCTGAGCGGATGCTTAAAGCTCCGCGGTGGGATTGGCACCCACCGGCCAACTGTAGGCAATCTCATGAATTTCATAAAAGTGGATATACTTTTGACGCCTAGACTGGCCTCGTGCAGTGTGCGTGGTGGCCTCGTGTCCCCGAACGGGCGCTAGCCATGGAGGCACATGGCATAACGTGTGCAGCAAGCCTTCTGCACTAGCCGACAGTCAATCTAGTAACCGATAAAATGGGAGCCTCACAGCCAAGTCAGGGCAACTATTGTCCCTATCCCCGTCCATTCACTCGAACCCTGAACATAGCATGCCGAGACGTTATGCGCTTAACCTCAGCAGTATTCCAACGAGGGATATCAATTGGCTTGAAGAGATCGAAACATGGTCGCAGAGGAGTAGACATAGAATTGAGTGGGACCTCTCAAAGAACAACGAAGGGCAATGGAATGCTCGAATCACAAGTGAGTGAGCCAGATAATTAGTGTCAACTATAGGAAATACAAGGACTTGCTGAATAAACACCGCTCCCGCGTCCATGGAAACAGTTGACGGTCATCCAGTGAACCATATGACTGGGATCGGAACAAGTCCACGTAATGCAAAGATTAATCTCGTTCAGCAACTGGACAAAGCCGAACCTCCAATCCTGGTGTGTCAATCTACTACCCTAAGGTACATGTATTAACAGTTATCACCGGATGCTGTTAGACTATTTGATTCAGTGAAATGACTTGAGGATTGATATGCAACCGGGCAGAAACAAGCCAAAAAAAAAAAAAGTGTATATGCGCTGAAATGCAAAAGAAACCATCCATTTCAAACACTCCGCGGTCACCTATAAACCCAACGTTTTGGCCACGCCGGGCTCGAGCGAGCTACTATCCACTATTAGTATCAATTGAAATGGTCAACCCTACGCACCATAAACGCTTATGAGTGTAGATGCCCCTGCTGCGGTATATTCTCAGTACGATCCTGCGACGCTGAGGGATAAGCACCTTCACCTTCCCAGCGTGGTGGTCCCGAGGATGCACCGCCCATCATACTCGCCATTGATTAGTTTGATGTTGGCTTACAGGTCGTGGATGTTTCAGAACCCTTCTGTATGGCACTATATATTTTCAGTCCGGCTGGGCAGATCTGTCTCGTTCTCTTCTCTGAGCAAGAGGGACTTCGGACAACGCCCGACCAACCTTGGCTTGGACAGGCGGGAACTGGGTCAAGAGAGCCCCGTCAGCAAAAGCTAGTTTCACCCAGACCGCTGATACAAAACTCGTGTCTCTATTCGGCCAACACATTCGACACCTCGCTTGCGCTCCGACCCAATTAACAGCCCACCCCAGATGTCTTGATAAAGGGCTCTGACCTATGGAAATGAGTTTGCGCACCCCTTTGGCAAGGGGAAGAAATGGTCTCGAACCAGTGCAACATGATGCAGAGCCACTTTGTCTTTACTTCGACCCCCTAACGTCCTCATCAAACATCCTAGACGCACAGCACCCCCAGAACGTGCTCCGGCCTGTGGCTGAGATCAAGCGCTCTGTCGACGTAGTCGAAAATCTAGTACTTGCTGTGGCCTCGGGCTCGACGAAACGTAGAGTGATTAGACGCTTTCCATGAATGATTCGCTGAAATTGGACTTACTGGTGCAGAATAACGCTTCCGCCTGAGAGAATCGCCCTACGAAAGTGACTCCGAGAGCACCCACCGTTGCAAAGAACCCTACTTTTTGCTTTTATTGCAGCGCTACCAAGCCACCCACCGAAATAGTAAATCCACTCACGCATTAACTCGTGCCTGGAACTGAGCCTCGCACAACCAACAGGTCCACATTACCGAGACCTTGGTTCCCTTCGAAGGATCTGCGCTTACAGACGGAGTGCTTTCAAAATGTATCATGATAAAAGTACGTGGATTTTTAGAATTCTCGACCCTCTCACGATACCGCTTTCCATGCAACTATGGGTACTCAAAACTCCGACGCTCTTCGAGAACCGTAGATTCTACAAGCAGAGTTGCTCACTCAAAACGAATTAGGCGCTATAAGCATATGATTATGCTAGTTAAGTATCACTATTCCAGGGCGTCGAAAAGCCTCGGTGCCGACCCGGAGAACAAAAGTGGGTCCACCGTATCCTGAGGCCTGCGGAATGAACGCCGCACTTAAAGTTGGACAGCTACTCTAGATCTTTAGGCACTAGGGTAGGCACGAGGTGAGAAGCCCTGAGAATGTCGAGCAATAACGGGATGAGCACTTACTTGCATGTTCAAGCACATGTGCATCGCCAATCTTGACACCCATTCACTATAGACGTATTATAAGTATGTATATGTCGGAAGTTCAGATCACACACAAGTTCCCCTTACTGCATCGGTTCGCTCCCCAAGTCAATATGCCAAAGCGCTACACTCTCGGTTCCAGCGACACTCCTAACAAGGATATTAACTGGCTGGAGGAGATAGAAACATGGTCTCAGCGAAGCAAACGCCGAATTGAGTGGGACCTACAAAAGCGAGACGACGGTGGATGGACCGCTCGAATAGCAAGTAAGTCTGCGGGACCGTTCTTTGACGGCTAATCCGCGCAACGAAAGAATCTCTACAAACACAGACTTACGTTGCATAATGTTAGTCGACGGTCAACTGGTAGGCCATATGACCGGGATGGGAAATAGCCCAAGGAGCGCTAGAATAAATCTAATTCAGCAACTGGACAGAGCCGAGCCTGCAATCCTGGTGTGTATACCTCTAGAAATACGCATACACACACAACTATAACTTGGCACTGCTAGACTATCTGATAAACTGGTGTGTCTTAAGCACTAAAAATGTTCCGATATAGTTCAAAATATGAATGTACGCATCGATTGAGAGGACAAAGTACCATTCAGCGCCTGCAAAACTGTTTAGTG
Source organism: Ceratobasidium sp. AG-K (assembly GCA_037039685.1). Lineage (NCBI taxonomy): Eukaryota > Fungi > Basidiomycota > Agaricomycetes > Cantharellales > Ceratobasidiaceae > Ceratobasidium > Ceratobasidium sp. AG-K. The sequence continues at coordinate 2,596,922 of JAWNGF010000004.1, read as the reverse complement.
GTATGCCAAGCGCCTTTGTAGCGAGGAGAAGACTTGCCTACCTTGCGAGAGCCATGTTGATTTATTCACGCAGCTGAAGAATGGTATTTCCAGTTCTCCTGAAGAGCCTTTAAATGACACCGGTGGCGAGTACATTATAGGCCGCATTATCGGCCAGCGATCATTTGCCTAGCTCTGATCGAGGAATCTTTCAGAAAGTAGCTTACTGGTCGGGCTCCTGTGCTCTTCGGGGTAATCTTGGTTTAGATGAAAGACACCAGCGCTACTATCACTTCCATAATGCACGTTGCTCGGTAACTGCCTTCCCCAGAGCCAGCAAGTTGGAGGAGCGACCTATTTCACTGCGTCAATACCACAAAGGCGTGTAAAATTACACGCATGTAGGAGCACGCTGGGGCTTGCAGCGTAAACGAGAACATACAAGTTACGTCTATATCGTTTACGCGCGTCATTAGAAACCAATCCCAACGGCATTACCAGTAGACCCAAGGGGTATGGATCGTTTGAACCACACCAATTAGCTAAAAGCAGGAAGCTCTATCAAACTTAACGGTTAAATCCCTCCCCCCCTCCCCCCTATGAGATTTTTATCTCGGTTGACCTAGCCGAACAAGAGACGCGGATAACCTAGCCCTGGGCGTTGATGGCGCATACAACCACGTTATTTTGAACGAGTATCGCCAATGGAACTATTTTGTGTCACATCGATTTTATATATATATATGCCTGTACCTCCCAAGGAGTTACAATTTCTTTTCGGCTGCCCCACATTGCTTCCTCGTGGTTTGATCTGTTCTCGACAACGTGTCACCCCTATCGACCCCATTTAAACAGAAATGCAACGGATAATATTTCCCAGCAATTCCGCCCAATAATATGTAATTCTACAGGCTCTCAAATTGCTCTGGATTAAAATTCAGGTCCAGTATCTACCTCCATGAGCATCAAGTTGGGCCACCAAGGTATACAAAGCCCCACCCACGTTGACAAAATACAGCCCCTGTTTGCGAGCCCCGTTGTTATCCTTTCTCTTGGGAAGGAGAATCATTCTGAAAGCGGACCGGCGAGCCTCCCGTGCCTCATTCCGTTGGAATTAGTCCTAGAAATATAGTTCGAAACCGTTATCGGGAGGCTACACGAAAACGATTACCATCTCACATATACAGACCCCCCGTTCTTACTAACATGTACGAGCTCTTCCAAGTCTATATAGGTCGTACTAGACAGCGGACCTTGCTAACCCCAGGGGTTCTAGGACACGAATGATACCCCATTCTGGTCGCAGGAGAAATGCCAATCCTTCGTTCCAAACAGAACAATCTCAGCGTATCCAAATGGGTATCCTGATCCTGGCCGCTCAGAACCAATGCTTGGACCAGCCTGAAAATTTGAAATCACTTTTTGTATTAAAATTCAAGGTTTGAGACCCCGGGAATCGATACTTTATCCCTCGGTTCGCGTCGTATGGGCAAGGGATGGATCGTCGAAACCGGCACAGCCTTGGCCGCGTCCAAACCCAACGGAGCACCGTTCCGACCGAAAGTATCCGCTGAGGGCAGATAGACACATTATCCTTGTAGTTGTTGTCGTAAGCACTCATCATTTCGTCAATGCGTACAGAAACCCCGCCGATCCTACGACTCGGCTCCGACCTCCACAGTTATTCCCTGCCCGAGATGGAGTAAAAGCATCACCAAACAGATATCGAATCACGCAACCGATCATGATCCCTCGCATGATGTATATTTATGTACACTTTATCTCCGGGTTGAAAGCACGCGGTACCGATACCCCGTCCTCGACAGGTTAGAACGACGTGTACTGCGCTCATCTCTGGGTTGAAAGCCTAAGGCAAGGATATACCTATTATTGCATGCGGTGGGGTTTGCACACATCGCCAACCGTGAGCTCCAAACATGACTATGGCACACAAGGTTAGTGTTCAAACCAGTCTTGCAGTAAGATGTGGGTTAGTTACACCATTCTTTTCCCAGTCTTGTACGATATGCACTTATTGTAGCGAGCACGGCCAGTAGAGTCTGAACAAGGCACGCGTGAAGCGAGCGGCTCAGGGAACAAAGTCACCTTATGTATAAATGTATCTACCTAAACAAGGCACGTGTGAAGCGAGCGTCAATGGAGTCAGATACATGATATACAAGAAGCAAACGAGTGTCCAGGAAAACACGTACCGGCTCAGAGAACAAAATCAACCGAGCCGAACAGAAACGAACACGGGGCCTATATACGAGACTGAATAGGGGTGTAGGGTCGAGGAGTCGCGCTCAAGGGGTCGCGCACGGATCGGGTGCATATACCCCTAAAAGGAGGAGTATCAGGACCGACTCGTCAGGGTTGCTGACAAACCCTATATGGAGTACGCAGTACTCCATAACACTAATATGGGCATCTCTATCCATTGCCGATGTGCGTGCATACCTCGCCATAAGGTGATGTATGTAGATGGGCTAGTCGAAGCATTCAATAACACCCAGCGCTCGATCTCAAATAAAGCATGGCCGATACGCTCCAAATCCACGATTGATACACGCCACTCCCGGGCTGCAAACCGGAGCTACACGTTCATATTAATATCGCATACACCATCACCTTGCGCGATGTTAATCGTAGAAACTCGAGGATGAGCGCTCTCAAGCGATGCTCATCAAGAACCTGTTCAATTTATGTCCCCGAGGTTGACGCGCTTCCTTCGATACTGAGGATTTCCGTCTATACATATACTAAAAGGTCCAGCCTCCATCGATCCCAGATGCAATCGCCAAGGAACCCGCCGGCATCGGAGCTAATAATATAATACGGATGACCTGGGGTGGATTTAATGGCCCCAAGACTGGGCTTATTAGCGGACGCACCGGCTAGATCGCGTTGGGATTGCGGAGTAGGGGTAAGCATGCCGACTTGAGAACATGCAAACGAAGCTCTGTATACGCATGGTAATCTTCCTGGATTACCAGCCAAATGTCCAGATTAACAAGATTGTATACACTGGTTGCATATTTGGAATTTGACCCAAGCAATGGTAGATCCCTCGCACGATTTAGGCTAACCTTATGGGCCCCAAGTAGTTTAGTAGTTTACTTGGTGCACCACTGTTGACACTGCGGGGCTCAACAACTCCGGTTCAACTTTTCGGAACTTGGAGCGGGATTGCCTGTCACTGCGAGGCTCGTACGATCACGTTGGCGAACATCATGACGCGACCAACACAACAGAACCCCAGCGGAATGACCGAATAAGTTCATGTTGGACGTGGGGCGCGAGAAGTTCGAAAAGAAGCCTACCTGGGAAAATATCCTGAACTAGATGATCTGGCCGGTCGAACATGTGAGCTGACCTCGAGTGCATAGAGCGACATTTGTCCAGGCAGCTGTCTCTTTGCTCCATCCGAGTGACAGCAAAATCCAAGACACCTGTCACGGACAAAAAATAGCCCCATTTCATCCGGGTTCGGGTATATTCAGGGCAGTTGCTGTCGCGTGGTGGGTACACATGCTGTGCTCTTGGCGCGAGCTATTACTGCAAGCGGGCCAGGTTTTCTCACATGTGGGCCAGGACTGAAATTTATGGGAAGAGGTGAGGTCAGTGGGGCGTTGGGCGACCTGGACGAGGAGCTCAGCGCGAGTGTGAGGTCATGCGACGTGCACTCGCTCCATTCAGTACTGAAATGGGAAGCACACATGTTGCAAATGGTGGCGGGAAACCCTGTTTACATAATGTGGGGTTCCTGAAGACCAACTCGTTGTCGCACCAGGTTCCACTTGCAGACGACCGCCTCCTTGCAGCCCCTCTCCTCTCATTCAGAATGCTGGCCTCGATACGTATCCCGCATCCCAATCTGGCCTTTGAGGTTGATCAGCGGCAAGGACAAGTGCCGGCGTCTCCAACAGACGCGACCTCGCCTGTTCCGTCTCTATCTCGTTCGATTCTGTCGGCGTCTGATTCGTCCCCCAACGGATGGGTGACTCTGGATCTTCCGCGTACTAGCAGTCCTGCCCATAGTCCATCAGGATCGAGTGGTAAATCGGATGGAGGCGAGTGCGCCCATGTGCGCTTCCAGGAAACGTGCCTTATCATCCCGGAGAATCCCATGAAGTCCCCCGGTCTTGCAGCCCGCATGCTGGGGGTTGGCTCTTGGACAACCTCGAAGCGCCGGGTGTCTGACCCCGACCGTGAACAGAGCCCTCTGCTGGGTGTCCGCCTTCCAGGGTCCGTACTTTTCGCTAATTCAGACGTAATCTCAAATGCTCACTGTTCGCGTGCAGTCTCAGCCGCAAGCCCAAACATGTACCATGTGAATCACCTCCGTGTGCACAGCAGCTTCCACTAAGGCCTTGCCTCGTGCATCGCTCTCCCTCGCAACAGAGCACGGGGTCGTCGTCAATGACCCATCGCCCGCGCTTGTCGACGTCCCAATCGACATCGCATGCTGTGTCGTCATCTCTCCCCACTGTGCTTGTGCGGACCCCAACTCGAGCAAACAGCCTGCCCCCACCCGCGTCAGCTGTCACTGTTCCGCTCCGAGAATGTTGCCCCGATTGTGTAAGGGCCCTAACAAAACTTGACTGTGCAGTCGTCTGGTCACCCGGCGCTCGACGAAAGCGAAAGGAAGACCGCGCAGAGCGAGAACGGGAAGCTCGCGCCGGTCTACGTGACACATCTCAAAATAGCTCGTTTGGATGGGAGGACATGCTTGCATTTGACGATTGCGACACGGAGGAATCGGAAAACGTTGCGGGGTCGTCATCGAAACCCCACGCATTCCAGCGACGGACGACTTCTCCCCCGCCTTCGCGCGGATGCGGCGGGTCGCGCGCTTTCAAAAATCCCCACGCGCTTCCTTGTCCCCCTCCCCGCGTCTGCACCGAAGACGATACCGACGAAGAAGGCCTGTTCCCCATGCCCGTCTCTCCTCGCGGTTCACGATCTCCCGGTGGATGCGGTAAATCGCCCGGAAAGCTCACACCAAGCTCGACTTCCACGCCCTCACCTAGAGAGCTGTGCGCAGACGCCCCTGATCCCGCCAAGTGCGCTGAAGTAATCGCCGTCAAATGTGCCGAAAAAGCCAAGGCGGAGGTCGTTGTCCCTGCCGTACGGCGGCTGTTGGAGCAACAAGCGTTTGAAGGACATCGCTTGAGTCCTGTTCCTGGGTCAGAGGAACCTACGCCCCGGGGCGGCTCACCCACTGCTGGGCTCTCAACCGAGGAGCTCCCCAAGTGCACGGAACGCGGACGGAGCCAGATCTCCAAGCTGGAGATGGCCCAGGTGGACCAATTACCCCCGCAACGACAGTCTGCTCCTCCCGTATCCGGATCCGAAATTCGACCAGGACACGGACGAAGGCGATCCAGCAGCGCAAGCTCCATCGGACGCACGATTGGCGCAGTCGTACGAGGCGTAGCCGCTGGCGTCACCAGCCCAACCATGCACATGTGATATACCTATTCTCGATACCCAGCTCCGTATGTTTACACCCACACTCGTTCATTCTTTTACCTTGTCCCAATTTTTCAGTCTGGAATCTGTATGATAGTTATCTGTTATTCACCTAGTATTTTCCTCTCTGTTGTAAAGCCGATTGTGCGGCCATAGTGTTGAAATATGATGTCTGTTTCTCCTTCTTGGCGGGTTGTATTTGTGTCGACCTCGATCGCGGAGGATGATGTAATCGACGTCGAGGTGCGCGCGTGTAGAACGCGAGGCTTGTGATTAGGTGTATATGATTGACTTGTGCGTCATTGTACATATGTGCATTGTTGCACGCGAGCATCTGGGACTCTTATCGGTGAGTGCATGTGGTATAATCAAGAATAGATTCGTGGAGAAGCTATCGATACAGTAGTGTGTGGATGTAGTAGTTGCAGGCAAGGATTCACGAACAAGGTCAAGTCTCGGGGGAGGACAAAATCAGAAAACTAAAACCAACCCCTTGGAAAACGAAAAAAAAGAGGGTATCAGGGAGGCAAAAAAAAAAAGGCATGAAAAAAAAAAAAAAAAACTAATGCCGGGAACAATAAGATAAACCAAAAGATAAACGTAACAGATCGAGGGCCGAGAGCTACGGCCAGAGTCCACGGTTCAAACAGGTATCCGCACAAAGTGTCCAAGTCGAAAGAAGGTCTGTAGGATTACCAGGTTACCTATGGGGCAGCGGTCGGGTTAATAAACGGACAGTCAAGCGCTGAACGACATACGCAATAATATTCCGAAAGCAAGAGCCCCCGAGCAGACCTTTCCACTGCACTAGCCTTCGAGCTGCCCACCCCAATGACCTCTGGATCTTCCAGGAGCGCAGGCGGTCCGTAGTCTAAACAGCGCCCAGCTGGTAAGAACAAAATCCTAGAATAGTAATCGTATAATGAAACTCACGATGTGGTACTGCAGTGTAACCTCGTCCCTCCTCGACAAAGCTCCAGCGAACAAGCTGTATGTCTTCATCCCGCCACGAAGCGTTTCGAAGGGTGCGCGACGAAGCAGTCTGGCTTCTTGCTTTGATCGCCCGTGGGCCATATGCAATTGGTGTAGCGGCGTGGGGCGTAGATAAATCTTCGGGACTGGTCTATGTTAGCGATTGGCTCAACTAAAAGGAGCGTTAAACTCACATATTGGGAATAGCCTCCCACATCTGCTGACCACGGTCGTCCCTGAAATCGGTAATTTGGAACTGGATGTTGGAATGCGTATGCGAGCAGACCAAGTGTTGAGTTGGTCGTGGTATCCGGAGGAGCGGAGTTGTTGACGCCCGTACGGTCGTGAGAATAGTGGAAGCACTTCTGGCATATCTGTAATTAAGGGGAAAGAGTAGAACCAGAGACGAATTAAAGCGAGCGTGAGGAGGGAGAACTTGAGATAGCCACATGGTGCCCGGCAGCGGGCGTTTTTATTCGCGTCGGGGATGTGCGGGGTGGCGCGTCCCAACATGGCATGAGCGCGAGATGTGCGGACTTGCGGAACCATTTCTAACCATCCTGTGCTTAATGTGCAACTCCTCAGGATATTCGGCCATCCTTATTCTAAAATGGGGACAAATGTCACGGTTGAGCGGAGGTCTAAACATAATGAGATTCGCGTTTTCACAGGGATGCTTGACGAGCCTGGCGGGCAGATAGGGCAAGATGCACTGTGTACCGTATAGGCTTGATGTGACAATAGCTTCTGGAAGAGCATAGGTAGGCCGCGGTTGAGCTGGATGACGCAGGATGAAAAGCCATGAAAAGCCATGAGAAATCATCATCTTCTTGTGTCCGCGTCGTTGTGCTAATGCCGTGCCTTGAAGAATTCCATTGCCCTCGAGCAGCGCAGCCTGTGCGTACGGACCTGGAGATCCACAAAAAAGCTGCCGCGGTGACCGCGTCGCCGGCAATACTGGACAACATAGTCGAATTAGAGCGCTCAAATACTCGAGGAAATCGGGTTTTCATCCATGCCCCACAACGACAGCCTCGAATCAAATCCAAGAAAGGCGCGCAAGTATATCGGAGTCTTGTTGGGCTGCGTACATCCAGTGGTTGCCACGGGGCATGCATAGTCGGTACAATCCGAGGTTCCTGGCCCGCTCGTTGTTCTTACTTTTTACGAGCGCTAGCTCGAGCAACCAGAGCCGGGGCTATCCGACGTGGGATCCAGAGTCAGATGGAACGGAGAAGCGTCAATGTCCGTTCCGGGTTACAACATGCTGAGGTTGGTGGCGCTGTTACGGAGTGCTGGCCGATCCTCAGTTAATTAAACACGAGCACTCACTCTCTGCTAGTGACTCATTTATATCTGGTTATAGGTGATCCAATAGACGTTGTCGAGGATTGTTCGTGGGAGCCCTACGCGCTGATTTCGAGGGTAAAGGAGAGCGACCGCGTTTCGCATGGAATCCTGGTTATAGCACCGGTGAGGAGGCCTATATGGCTTCCATTATTTCGCCTCTTCTGGCTCATGGAGTACCAAATTTTCAGCGAGTACAGATGCTGGTCGAGTTTGTGTGTTCGGGGGGCTGGCGTTGTCATTATTTCTCGGACAAGCGCCGAGTACACGTTGTGTTTCCGATTCCCGTCTGACTCAGGGCGATAAAATAGGGAGTGATTCCGTAGGTGCACACAATTGAAAAGGTCCTACGTCCATATCCGCGGCCATTCTAATGCTCCACTCTTCCTTGAACCGAGCGCGCAACGCCGGTTATCGTGGTAGGTGCACCCTGGCCTCATGTACCACGGCTTTCTCGAATTTAGCTCTCACCTCGGACAGTTTTCCTACCCGATGCTAAAGCATGTGGGTCTAGCCTTGCAGTATAGAACCGAGAGGCAACAGTCGACACCAACACCTGATCAGCGTGACCTCGACTTCCGTGCCCATAGGAATTGGGCGGTGTTATAGTTGTGTTATTTGGCGGGAGTCTAATCATGCATTCACGAAGTAGTTATGTTATTGATACGGTGTAGTTGTGGGTAAGCCACCCTTAAGCCTGGGGCTACGTATTAGAGCAAACTGATGGAGTCGGGGTGGGACTGCGGCGATGTGCTAAGAAACAGGGAGGTTGACGATAGGAAGGGAAAAAAGACAGCCAGGTGAAAACAAATGGAAATAAATGCGAGCATCCGGTTATGAGTATGCGCCCGAATGGGTTACCTGCATTATAGACCCACGGAGGGTCAGGTGCTAAAAAGAAACAAGAGCGGGACGCATACATAGTACTTCAGAGTGAACAGCTTCATCACAGAGTCTTCTTCAGCTTCGCGCGTGGTAGTTCCCCAGCCAACATATCCAGAGCGGGATCCCAATCGTAGACTAAAGATCCCAAGCGCTGAGTAGAACATCCCGGGGTAGTGATCGTAAACGAAACTCACCATGTGGCGAAGCTTTGTGATATCCGCCTGGGGGTAAACCTCCAACGAATTAAGCTCATACCTCATGACAACCCTCGGAAGCCTCGTAATGATGGATTTTGAGCTTCTTGTTTAAACGGTCCGTAGCCCACGTATTCTTGGCTCAATGGCCGGGGCGCGAGGCCAACCCTTGGGACTGGGCAAGTATGCAAATCGCAGACCACACAAGTCGGCGGGAGACCTACAGTTGGGGATGGCCCTCCCCAGTCTCTTGCTCAAGTCATCAGGGCTGGTGTACCCGGTGAAGTCCGTCTTGAAGATAATGCTAGGAGTTCGAATACGTGAGCACCAAATGTTCAATTGGTCGCGATATCCACAGTTATGGTTGTCCTGGTAAGGTCGATTAAATACTGGGCGGAGTTCGTTGCTGGGAAACATATCTGGCAGGGGGAAAGGGGTAGGTTAGAAGTTCGCGTGCTGCAGCACACGTCTCCATATAACACGGACAGGAGGAGCACGTACCCCAAGCAGCCTATATCCGATTACCCTGCACAACATGAGATTTTTTGAGAGCCGCCAATCAATTTACCGCATTGGGAAGCTTATAGCCGTATCAGGTTGGTCGGAGTGTCGATAGCTTGGTGCTCAAGTAATCTGTGTTTTCACGGCGGTGCCCGACTGGCAAATGGGTGAAGTGGGTCTGGCGAGTCACTTGGAGCACGGCTCTACCGCGATGCTTTCTGGGATGTATTGGTTAACCGCTAGTGGTCTGCACGGCATGAAATGATGGCCATTCGATAGGTTCGCCCAGGCCAGGGGTCTATCCGAGCCGGCTGTGCTGACGTCGAGCAAAGCACTTGTCTCCAGAAGATTTTCCATTCCACAAATGTCCACGAGGCCCAATCATGTTGAGTGGTTGCCGGTTAACACTGCATGCCGGAGCGCTCTGGCGGTCTGCGACCAGGCAGGTAACACGATTGTGGCAGCCAGACGCTCAAGGCTACGCCTCAATGCCCTAAATCGTCGCCAGACGAAGCCACAAGAATCCGTCGGCGTTTTGAGGGTGGGTAAACCCGACAATAGTTACGTCAACGAGCGCTATGAAGGCGGTTGCAGGGTGTTGTTCCAGTTATAGGTTTTAGTTGACCAAGTGCGAAATATTCTCCGAGCCTTATTGGTGTGGATTATCCCAGACAAGATGTTCTGGATTTTGGCATCTCGGTGCTTTGTGGTTGTTGCAAGTACTAGTTGAAACGGCACCTAACCCACAGATGTATTACATAATATATTGTGTTGGATAGCCTAGGGTCAGCTCGACGAAGCTCAATTAGGCAGATAGCAAAATAGCATGGTATTAGTTGGTATGATTTAACATATCGAACAGGCTTATGAAGAAACTACCGATACAGTCGTGATGGATGATGTACTGGTTCAGTCCATGCGAGAATGAACGAAACGCATACACGGCATAAGGCATAAAATCAATAGTGGGGAGGAAACGCATCTCACAGAGCCAAAGTCTAAAGCTGCTGAAAACATCTTGCACGTAAATTGTCCGAGGTATAAGGGACGACTGTCACAATCAACAAGTTAACTATTTTACAAAAAGTTAGAGGGTGCCATCCAAGGATAAACGCGGACAGAGAGTGACCTACGCAGTATCCCAAATTCATCAGCTGCCTTGACGAGGCTTCCTTGGCGGCGTCTTTCGAGGTTCCCCGCCCAATAACACGTGGGTCGCTCAGCTGAACTGGACCTCCATAGACTAATCGAGCACGGGTCATTGCTTGAGTGGAAGACACAAAATAAAAGGATTGTATCTTACCGTATGGTACAGCCATGTGGCGCCTGGTAGCATCGTCCAAATAGAAACCCCACCGAACGAGGCTCATATCGATATCGAGTTGGGCTCCCTCGAGAACCAGCATTGATTTGCACTGGGCGGCTATCTTGGACGACCCCGATCCTACATACTGTGACAAAGCATAAGGCTGACTATGGATCTGAGGAACTTTAGTAGAGTCAGCATGCATGTAGCCGTTTCAAAAGAGTGGATATGCCGGTCTCACACAAGGGTATAGCTTCGAACCGGCGCTGTCCATCCATGATACCTGCGTCAACGACTACAAATTTGATGTGGCTAATCCCAATGCGGTCGCACCACACGTTAAGCTGGTGGTGGAAATTGCTATCGCCTTGAGAGTCATAACGCCGACTAAAGAGCGGCAAGAGATTAGGCCTATTAGGCATAGATAAGGATATAAAAGGAAGAGGCAAGAGGGGGTTTCCGAAAAATACAAGCGGTAGGAGCAAAAAAATTAGTGGCGTTAGGGGCACTCACTAAACTATCTTATACTGTGACTGAAATATGACTGGACCATGTTGGTACACGCCCGCGTGCAGAACAAGAGTGTGCGAGCGGCCGTCGAGCGTGTTTTTTCACCGCCATGATTCTGCGAGCGGCAGACCTTGAGGAATGGCCGATAATCATAGAGCCATATTCGGGTGAGTGAGCGTCCGAACCAAGTGGATTGATTGGAGCGGAGTTGAAACCGCGAGTAAAATGCCGGTGGAATGGCACGCACGCCATGTTTGGCCCACACGTAGCGATGCGTCATGCGATATTAGTACGCGAAGAGAGTGGGAGTACGTCGTGAAACGAGGCGAGGGGATGATTCGACATGCCGAGGCGTATAGGTACGCCGCCTAATGGATGGGCGTATTGGGTAGAATGATGTTATCGGCGGGCCGTCATGTTGCAATGCTCGTCCCAATACAGGATCATAGGGTGGCTCCTGTAGTAAGGCGGCCGCCTTTGGGCACTCCGTGCGTTTACGAGGGTTATCCATGCTCCAACGCGGTTGTGGATTGCGTGACGATTTTGGATGCGCCGAAGTTCGGGAGAATCACCCGCGGTCATAGATCGCTCGAGCTGTGAATGTGGTATAACATCAAAGCACGTCCAACGGGAGTGGCATTGGGGGAACCAGCGTGCTGTGGTCATAGATACGTGCCAAGACCAGGCTGGTTCAATGGGCACTGCAAGTTGCCCAATGCTGGAGTGCCAAGCTGTTCGCTCTTCGAGAATCCAGAGCGACTGGGACAGTGGCAAGATGTAAGACGGAGATAAAATCGGGAGAATTGCGAAGGTTCGGCTAATGAATGACCAGGCCGCGCTCTTCAGCTGTTACTACAGCGGACAGGGAGTACAGAACAGTCCTAAGATTCCAGGGGCAGGCGGTCGCCCATGCGCCACCATTTTGACATGATCCAAGTTTAGCGACTTCTCAAGGTGAATACACACGAACCCTCCAGGCTGATAAGTGCGTAATCCAACCGTGTGGAGGGAACCTTGCGGCGCGCCCAGTCCGAAGCTTGAGTCATGTTGCTGATGCTTGTATTCGCCAAACCGTTGGGCGTACATTATTTTTGTTGTCTAGTGGCATGGTATTTTAGATGTCATCGTCGCCGATTAGCGCGCAGACTTGGCACGCGCGGTTCCCGGATCAGCCCAAGAACCGCGTCCTTGAGTTTCGGCTCCAGACAGCACAACACGTTCAGCCTCGGGATATTGACAATATGCAATGTATAGGCGATGAAAAACTTCGCGCTGGTATATATTACGACAATTGCTAGACATAGTTTTCCGCTCCCTTCGCGCTCGGCCTCAACATGCGACACGCTTCCGTCTCCACGCTTTGCCTGCTCTTGGCTGCCGTTCCCAACGTGTTCTCGTTTGAGGACTCCAATAATCATTACTTGCGCGGGCTTGGACATAAACATAGACGTGGTATCAATGTCGAGGCTTCAGTGTCGACGAAACCGGGCGGCGACGATCATGCAACTTGGAAGATCACCGATAGCTTTGCCGGCAAGGAGTTTTACGACGGGTTCACATTTGAAGCGATACCTGACCCTACACACGGCCGCGTCAAGTGAGTGTCCTTTCGTAGCAGTTCGCGGTATAAAACTCATCGGACTTGTAGCTATGTGAACATGACAACGGCCATCGCAAAAAAGCTCACGGAAGCGAAGAAGAATAGCTTCATTATGCGCGCAGACTCGACGACTGTGTTGGACCCCGATGGCCCTGGTCGTGACTCTATCAGGATTCAGTCGAAAAAACAGTGGACGACCGGCGTTTCAGTACTCGATCTGGTATGTCCGATCCGATTTGTCGCTTCGGAACGCTCAACGCCATCTTACGTAGAAACATATGCCCGAGGGATGCGGGTAAGTCAACCAAAGTACTAGTCTAGCCTACTAACTGACGGTCTTCGGTAAAATAGGACTTGGCCAGCGTATGTTCCCATCATTTTATCACATACAACAACTAACCCGAACCTCGAAGTTACTGGATGACGCAGGTCGAAGACTGGCCTATTAATGGAGAAATTGATATTCTTGAGGGGGTGGGTATTGTCTTGCTTTCGTACTATCAGTCCTAACGAAGCTTGGTAAACTAGGTACACGAGTATGTCGCTCTGAATTATCCAACTTTAGCTCTAACGAATAGCTCGCATCACGTAGTCAACCTCCTAACCACTCGGCCCTTCACACAGTCAATGGATGCACTATGGCACCTAACCGTACAATGACTGGGTGCGTTTCTCAGTCGGCTAACCCAAGATTTAACTAAGCTTACCGCCAATATCAGATCGGTAGTCGCAACCAACTGCAGTTGGCTCAACAACTGGAACCAGGGCTGTCCCGTCCAGTGGGACCGTAAGGACTCGTACGGTCCAGGACTCAACGCAATCGGCGGAGGATGGCAAGTTGAATTGTTGCGGTTGTAGCGAATAGCTTAACAATGCGTGCCATGCTTTAGGTTCGTCACCGAGAGAACCAAGTCCAAAATTTCCATCTGGTTCTGGGGCCGCCAAGACAAGAACGTCCCATTTTCAGTAAGGCAGGGGTTGGACTATATCTGCACCAAGGACTTCGGTACCCCCGTTGCAGTGTGGGAGTCGTCAAACACTTGCGAATTTGACACTATTTTCGGACCAGAGAACATCATCATCAACCTTACTTTCTGTAAGTTCGTATGCTTTGGTTCTTGGCATTTCATCAAACGAGTATGTAGGCGGAGACTGGGCTGGACAGACTCCTGTATTCAATAACGCTGGATGCCCGGGAGATTGTATCAGTGAGTTGCACCACACAAATTTGTCTGGGAGGGTTTCTCATCAATGCACCATAATTCTGCTACATTTAGAGTACGTCAACGAAAACCCTGCATCATTCAAGAAGGCATACTGGGATATCACGTCTCTGAGAGTATATTCCAAGGCCGTTTGATCAGGAGAAGGCGATTGGCCTGCGATCGCACTCGGTACCCAGAAAATCACACATATTTCTACTGGTCCCGTGTTATTGTTAACGTATACATTTGTTTAATTGCCCGCGTTGTTTGTGATCGTGGCCAAGTAGTGATGGGGTGTCCAGGTGGGAAATTTCTCCTTAACTGGTCCAGCTCATTTTTCGACACGAATGAGTTTGGATTCAATTCCCGACAAAGAACCCTGGTCATGAGTGGATATATGCGCCTATTATACTCCAGGTAGCGACGAAGCACATCTAGGTTCCTAGTAATTCAATCTTTGGCCAGCATTCGCACGCGTCACTCGCCCCCCCCCCCCCCCCCAGCGGCATGATTCCCGAGTTAATGCGCCCTAATAACATATAGACTGAAGTACAACTATTTCTGCAAGGACCGATCCAAATATGACACCACGGTCTCGCAAAAGAGCGGCTTTGAGTACTAGGGTTGAGCGTGGCTGCGTTCTGGGACCGGTTCAGCTTGGGATATCAAAAATTCAAATACCCCAGAATTTCTGGCACTTTAATCGCGCCCGTAAATGTAATAACCTGTTTGGCACAGATAATGATTGCTTCGCCATCGTAGCATATGTCAATGAAGGACCACTACGTCAGCAATAAGTATAAGCGCTGGACGATTGACTAACCTGGATCGAACCCCTGCACCTTGAATCTATCTCCATCTTGCTCAAGCATACCATGCTCGAATCTATCCAGGAGCTCGCTACCGCCAGTAATCTACTTCAGGCTTCATTGGATCGATATATCACAGCTTGCTCCGCCATTCAGGCTTGTTATGGTCAAACTGCTGCCCTCACACGCGTTCCTCCAGCCTTGTTGGACTGCGTTGCAAGCGAATCGCTATCCATAGCCCTTCACGAGACGAAAATCAAGCAGGCTAAGTCTATCATCGGCCGGACTAGAAACCGCTCTTCTACCCTCTCCCCCATTCACTCTCTCCCTCCGGAAGTCCTCACACGCATCTTCCGCCTAGTAATCGATGACTCTCGCAGCGAGATTTCGACAAGTCCTTTCCCGCAGCACGTGGATACCTCGTTTCCCAAGTATCCGGACTTCTTATCCCATGTTTGTTTTCTCTGGCGCCAAATTCTACTGGATTTGTCCATAGTCTGGTCTCGGATCGACCTTACCTATTCCCATACACTAAGCCCGGCGTTTTTAGCTCGCGCCCAGGCTTGTGCGGCGCGCTCGGGAATTTTGCCATTGGACATTCATCTGCAAATACCTTCGTCCCACGGTACTTACGATGGAGGCGCACTCTCTGAGTTCCTCGCGTCCATCTCGACACGCACCAGATCACTTGACCTGAAGGTACCCACCACAGAACTTCTGTTTAACAGGCTTTTCTTTCAAGCATGCTTCCAGAACACCGTACCAGGGGTACTGCGAAAACTCGCAATCAAGGACCAAGGCTCCTACACACCTGACTTTATTATTGGTTCAGACCGCATAAATCATGTCGATTTTCAGCCTGAAGGTTGTTTCGTGGACATGCCCCAGGAAGCTTTTGAAGAGCTTATGCTTTCGGTAACAACGCTGCGTCTGGAAGGCCTTTATCCTTATTGGGCTAGCAAAGCTTATCATGGGCTTACCGAACTTCGCCTAGAATCTCCAATCACAGATAGCATTGGAATCCCCAATTCAGCGTTGTACGATATCCTACGACATAGCCCCAAGCTTCGCATCCTTCATTTTGATATCCGTATCACTGATGCCGAGGACGTTCCTACCGATGGGTTACCCGTGCTCCTCGAAGACTTGGAGGTTTTAAACTTGGGGACACTTCAATTTAGCCAACTGAACACATTCCTCCGTGTGCTCGCTTGCGGGTCGACACCGTTGAGGCTCACTCTTACACATGACCGCAATATGACCCGAGTGCAGGCTACTGAAAACGACTTTACCCGGTTTGTCAAACACTCGAACGTCACGGAGCTCTGCGTCAATCATCTGCGGCGATTACCAGAACTCGAGGCTCTGCTTGGCCTGTTTCCCCGTCTTCGAGTCTTGGCGCTGAGCGAGTTTTCCGATACAACAAACCATGACGCGTTTGACAGCGACGAGAGCGTTGGACTCCCTGCAACCTTCCACTTGGAAACACTCCACATTCTTAAAAGTCGAATCGGCTTGGGTAATATCTGTCAAATAGCCAGGCTGTTCCCTGTACAGGTCGTAACTCTCTGGAGGATTTATATACAGCACGACTCCAAGCCCGCTGGTGAACCAGAAGCCACAGAGGAATTGCTGAAGTCATACCCTGTTGTGAGATTTGTGAAATTTTGGGATGCTAGTCCAATCGATAGTTGGACTCGGCCCCTGTGACTGGCTCATTGACGTACAGATAACCAGAATTCATGTGATTAGAACTAGGATTGTCGACTGGTATCGAGCTACTTAGGATGATATTCGCGTGCCGTCACCGTCTCCGGGTACCCAAGCTTATTACGGCCTCTATACATGTTTTCGTCAACAAAACATGTGAGCGCTGATGGCGTTCTGCGGACTTGAAAGAACAACCGATCGTTTTGTTGCTTCCACGAACGCTTCCAGGGTTTACTGATGCCTGACTTGATTGCGGCTTGCCATGGGTGGTGGATCTTTTGAGATGATTTTAGATTGAGGCCAGTGATGGAAAGAAGGAAACCAGGCCACTCAAACGCATATATACTATACATTTGAGTAACCCTGTAGAATGTCAACGATAGTGAAGCCTTTGCCATATTTCACCGTACGATAGTAACTGAAGTTCGGGTTTGTAACTTGACACATACCGCCAGTCATCCCAATGCGAGGTCCCAACTGCCAAAAAGCATCATGCACGGACCGTGCGCTTAATAGCAATATCGCATTAGGATAGATGACGATCTGCGCGAAGGGTTCGGACGTCAGGAAGCGTCCTGGCCGGCTGGGAGAAGCGTCTCACCTGAGTAAAAGCGGAAAGTGACCGAACGCGGCGGTGATGAACGGCTGGCGAGCCGAGAATGGTGCCTACGGGCGGGAGGTAAGCATGCGGGCGCGCATACAACGAGAAAAGCGCGCGGCGCTAAAGCTCTTCGAAAGGTCTCACACGCGTAGAACCCGTGAGAGTGCATCAAACAAGGAGTGAATTATAATAAACGCCCAGCGATTATTGTAACCTAAGTTCAGGCCCTCTGTTGTTCAAATTTACAACCTGTTAGCTTCCCCCGATTTCAACTTTGCTCATGTACCCCGTGTTTGAGCTTATAGAAGAGCTTACCACCGCAAGCAGCCTCCTCCAAGACGCGCTCCGTCGATACATTGGCGCGTGCTCCACAATCCAGAATTACTATGCCCAAAACACTTCGCTTGCAGATGTTCCTCGAGCTTTTCTAGACTACATCGAAAGGGAATTCACCGCCGTTGCCCTCCACGAGGAAACAATCAAACAGGCAAAATCGATTATAGGCCAAGCCAGGAACTGCTCTGCTCTTACACCTATCAATTCCCTTCCCTCAGAAATCCTCACTCATGTCTTTCATCTAGTCATTTTTGCCGCCTACAACAATACAAAGAGCAAGAAACTCACGGACACTTCATTCCCCACGCAGCCTGACCTCCTCTCACACGTCTGCTCGCGCTGGCGGCGGATTTTACTCGATATGCCTTCAATCTGGTCCCGCATCGATCTCGCTTATTTTCATCCATTGAGCCCAGCCTTTGTAGCTCGCGCAGAGGCATGTGTGGTACGATCGGGAAACCTACCTCTAGACGTTCAGTTACGAACTCCAGCCTCTCACTCTATCACTAGCTGGGGCGTCCCGCATGGTTTTATGGAATCTATCATGGCACGCGCTAGATCTGTTGAATTGGTGATACCTACTACCGCAGCGAATTTTACTGACATGGAGTACGTCTATGAATCATGTTTCAACAACTGCAAGCCAGGAATCTTGACCGAGCTTACTATCAACGACCTTGGCCAATACACCCCAGACTTTATTATTTCCGCTGACAGGATAGAAGACGACGGTTTCGAACCAGAAGGCTATTATTTGGGTATATCCGAAGAGGTTTTTGAGGATATTCTGCGCTCTGTCACAAAATTGCGTTTAAATGGGCTGTCTCCTTGCTGGGTCAGCCAGGCTTATTGGGGACTTGTAGAACTTCGGCTTACTTGCCAAAGCAAAAGGCAGTTTTTCATCACTAACCCCGATCTGTACGGTATCCTAGAGCAGAGCCCCAAGCTACGCCTACTTGAATTTGGCATTGATATCACCAGTGATATCCAAATCCCAGACAATTGTCCACCTGCGTCTCTCGAAGATTTAGAAATCTTGAACTTAGGCTCGCTCGAATTCAGCCAGCTAAATTTGTTTTTCCGCGTGCTTGCCCCTGCTTCAAAACCATTGCAGTTGACCCTTACACACGACCCCAGGTTTACACAGAGAGAAAGGGCGGTTCACCAGTTTCTGATGCACTCCCACATTGTGAAGCTTCGTATCAGCACGGTGGAACGGTGGTCGCAGGTCAATGAGTTACTTGATATGCTTCCTCATCTTCGAGTACTGGCATTGGAACACATTTCTTGCCCAGAAATGGAAAACCTACGGTTCGGTGATAACAAGCTGGAGATTCGTACTCTCGCCACAAAGACTGCCTTTCGCTTAGATGCACTTCACATGTTGGAGGGAGAGTGCAACTTGTACAACATATGCGATGTTGCTGAGAAAATCCCTGTTCAGGCTATCAAACTTTGGAGGTGTATCGTATACCGCGATCGCACGTCTGTTCCCAGAGAAGAAGTCAGCGCAGAGTTGTTGAAATCTGGTTCAATCGTCGAGAACCTCGCCTATGAGAGGGATAACCCGGTGGAGGATTGGGGTTGGTCCATCTAATGTATTTACGGCGCAACTATTTCCTATGATAATAAACTCATACTTGCTTGAAATCGCCGTGGTTTGTTTGTCATTCTATTTGTTGTGACCATCCGTTCACACCATATACAGAGTGGCGGTCGCGTTGACAATCTGTTTTTTTTTGGATTCACTTCATATATCTACTGTGCTATATGCATATGCACGCTGTTGGAACAGTCGGCCCCGCGATGGCGACAAGTATCTAAGGTTGCCCGAGCAATCAAATCAGGAGATGCGCTGAATCAACCAGCCCCCTTCCGCCTAGCTCTCCATCCCTCCGGTACGTTGACTAGCGACTTGAACGAGCTGCGCCTTAACCCATGTTTTGAACACAGCTCCCCAAAGGCTGGAGTTCGCGCCCGGGGCACAAAAACGCGATATATGCCCTTGCATCGTTGTGTTTAACTGAGCACAAATTCAAAGGAAAGATGTCCCCCCGGATCCCTCGTTCTTAGGCCGATCGATCTTCGGCAAATAAGTACACTCCCCAAGGTCACCTTCTTAGTAGGAAACACGGGATTCAACCAATACACCACTTGTATGTGAGCGTTACTAAGGTGTGTAATTATACCATGCTCGCCGACGAAACTAAAGGAACTGGACGACCTATTGCATCATATAAACCAATAGCGAACATGACACGACAACTATTCAAACACAAGTCTTTTTACACACCAACAAAGAGTGCCCATACTCCTTTCGCGTATCCTACAATCTCATCTGCCCCCAGTTTGCTCTCTCCGAAAATACGATCGACGAAGGTAATGGGAACCTCGCCAACAGTGTATCCAAGAGCACGAGCTCGCACCATCATTTCCATTTGAAAGACGTAACCGCGCGAGACTACGAGCTCGATGATATGTTTAAGTACATGTTTACGGTAGAGCCTAAGAATAACAAAAATTAGGAATGGATGACAATGAGCTCAACTCGGTACGTACCTGAAACTACCGGTGAGATCGCTGACCCCAGGGCTTAGTACTGTGTCGGCCAGGAAATTGGCGCCTCGGCTGACTAGCTTTCGTTTGAGATCCCAGCCATGTACACCTCCAGGAACCACTGGGGCACCACCAGGCATTGCTGGAGTCGAGGTGCTGCGATAGCGCGTTCCAGTCACAATATCCAAATTGTATGCTTGTTGTAGTCTGCGGTACGGGATTATATGACTCATTCTAAGCAACCAAGGGTTCAAAATACCTACTTGATGAACTCAGGAATGAATTTAGGCTGAGTTTCGTGTTAATTCCGCGAAACCACAATGGACGAGCCTAACCTACGTGATGAGAGAAGTCTGCATCCATAATTATAACGAAATCTCCAGTGCAAAAGTTGAGTCCATGAATGTACGCTGTGCTAGTGACCGTTTATGAGCGGTGGAGCGACACGTAGCGGGCGCTAGAGAACGTACCCAAGTCCCAGTTTTCCAGCTCTCGGTTTCAAAAGCTAGGGTGTGACCTCGATTAAGCAGTTCATCCCGTTCCTCGAATAGACATACAATGTGATCCTCCCCGTACACTTTCTGCAAATCTCGCGCAACGTCCTGCGTGCCGTCTGGAGATGCATCGTCTACGACAATAATCTCCCATGCAATATTACTGGGAAAATTAGTGAGCAAGCGATGGAGGGAACCAAACGGATACTTACTACTCGGTGAACGTTTTGGCTAGCAACCACACAATCACTGGGAGGTTCTTTCGCTCGTTGTAAGTTGGAAGGATAACCGAATATTTGCTAGAAGTCAGAGTGCCGCCGTAAGGAGTTGCCATATTGAGCAAGACGGAATCTGACATGCAAGGGAGTAAGGAACGAGAGGCAGCAAGTAAGATTCAAGTCGTCGCGACGTGTACAGTTGGTTTATTCACGTGACTATTTCCCAGATGGTCACGCCGACTGTTTCCAGCCAGACGGTTACATCACCTAGAAGACACCTTGCAGGAGCTGCCAGAGCTTGAGCGACACAGTAATCTGGCCAGAACTTAGCCAAAGCGGTACTCCTTTCCGCTCACGGACAGCCTAAAACTCTTCACGCTATGCACGAGTTTCTCCACCTGGAACCAATGCCACCGGCGATATGTTTGTTAGTCTTCCTGCCTGATGCACGGAGCAACCACCTCATTCATCCGCACTGGATTGGTGTGCATCTTGGGTATCCATTTTCTAGCCCCTAGCACATGATGCAATATCTGCTTCCCATTTCATCCCTACTCCTTTGAACGAGATCGGTCGACCTTTCGACTTGCTTCGCTCACTGGCCTGCGCCGAACGACACCGATCTTGGATGACTTTCTTTATAGAAACCATATACTTCTGGGTCATTTTTCCTAGTGGCGTGCGCCCTGCTTAAGAGACACATAGCTTTCCCACTCAGATGAGTATTTGCCGCAATCAAATCTCGCAGTAAAGGCCTTTTTCACTTTCCTGATATGTTCATCCGATACTAATGTCCGTAAATTTCATGAAACCACTTCGGGACGCCGCCTGTAACGAGAGACTTCCGGTTCCGAATGTGTCTGGTCAAAGGTCTAGGGGATACACTCGACGGCACTTCTATTCCACCACTCAAGAAAGATGAGCAAATCTATCAGCGGGTCTCTGCTGTATCACCCCCTTTTTGTCGCGCTTCAGCAGGGGTTTCCTATGCATGCCTTTTCAATTTGAAGGCTTGGATTAATCTCTTAAAGCTGGTTGTCTGTGACATGATACCCAAGAATGTCTGCCCCTATTCTAGTTTCATTCACTCCCGCCCACCAACCATCTGTCGTACTCCATGGGCTCTCCCGTGTGTACGAGGTTGAAAACGCAACCTCATATCTTGACGAGATACACACCTGGAGCCAGCGTGCCAAGGTCCCGACAGTCCGCTGGGATATTCGACGTGCGCCACCAGGTGTGAGCGGCTTTTATGCGGTTCCAATATGTAAGATTCATCAATGATCCCTTGGAAAATCATGATCGCTGAACCATCAAAACAGTTCCCGATCTCCAAGGGCATGAATTTACTAGTTGTGTGGGGCGTGGTTTCACCCGAGACCAAGCTCGCCAACTCGCAACTCAGCATCTCCTTCAATGGGCTGGGATCGACGCGAGTGTGGCGCATGTCCGGTGGATGTTCAGCCAGTCCCACTCGCCAACTGGACTCGTCCACACCGCTGTTCCAATAGGTCGGTTTTGCTGGAATAAGTCCGTTTTTCAGCTAATTGCAGTCCTCATGGCAGTGTACGAACCGCCTTCTCTGCTTGAGAATGACGATGTGATTGGATACGGGCCCAATTACCAGACAGCCAAAGAGGATTCCGCTCAGAAACTACTGCGTCTCCGGTATTGTGTAAGTCTAGTTGCCGATTTATTATACGGCTCTTATTTTGCTAACGGTTATTATAGTGGATATGACATGAGATAAAGAGTTACAGAGCTGTGGCTATGTTTTTCTTATGCCACATCGCGGTCCTACCATGTACCAATGCAAAAATACGAGGTGTTTTTGAATAATTAGTGCTGCTAAGCACAAGCAATTTCGCAATATGTCCTGAGGCTGAATCCAGTGTTCTGTGTTCTGTTAAAAATTATCCTCAATTTAGCAAATGTTGATCAGGGCACCTTGTATGCTAAGTTCCAACCGGCGCTTGATAAGTAGAAGGGCGTATAGCAGCCAAATGTGTAAACCTGCAATCAATGCGCAAGACTATATCATCAGGCATTAAATTTGGTACCAGGTATGCTCTCCGTACGAGTGGGAGGCGGTATATGACGCATGTTACGCACATTGTTTAATTTATCTCTCTTAAGTTTGACCAGGCATGACCAGTGCACGACGCGACGGTTTGCCAGCTTGGACCACCGCACAAATTAGGGCGAGTCATCGGTCAAACGTCCGAACGCCCACAAATTCCGTTCCTCAGATAGAAGTAGATAACGATTGTGGAATGATCTACATAGCGGATAATCGCGTTGTGCCCGCCTGCTGCCAAGAACCTGAGAGCCTTCCCGTACTACTCATCGGCACATGGGTTGACTGGTACTCGGAATCGGAATATATCGAGGCTCCCAGTCAGTAAAATCTACTCATCCGTCTCCCTAGAGTTCCTCGCCGATATTTAGCAGACCGCTGGGGGATGCACGGCGTCTAATCGCCGTTAGAATGTCCCGGTCACGTGTGTTGACACCTGCACATGGCATTCAACCACTTCGACATCTCAAATTGGTATTGAAGCGCGTGCAGCCTTGGCACCAGCCCATGTGTAGGTTCCCAAGTGCGATTGCACATATGGTTCTACTTCATTCGCCTAAAAAGCCCGCATGGCACCTCGAGATATGTCTCCACTACAAATACTTCCGTATCTATGGCTTTGCCTGGTCGTGCCCGTACATCTCTCACAATGCTCGCGGTGCTCGCCATTGGCTCAGTTGCTCTCGCTTCGCTCGCTGCTGGTGCCGTAGTTCCAGCTGGTGTTCGACCACTTGATGCGGAGGCGCGTCTAATCAAAGTACGTGATGGCGCCAGACTATCGGCCCCGACTAACAAGACATAGTTTGGCCACGGAGACAATGACGTTGAATGGGTCTCGCAGTCTGCTCTCGCTCTCTTGCGCGAGTCACATGTTGATTTGACCAAAGCGCCAGCGCTTTGCGCGCTGCTCACCCCGAACTGGCTGGTGTCTCTGACTATGTTATCACGCGTCTCGGAAACCACACCCGCCGTGGACCAGGCTTCATTGACGTGACCGAGATGGAGTTCATTCGCCGTTCATCCCACGAACTTGAAGCCCGTGCTACCTATCCCACTCCAACGCCATCTAAAGTAGGACCGGTCTCTATTTGCTGTTTCTATCCGGCTAACTCCGGATTAGTATCCTATCTTGACGACCCTGTTCAATTCTGTTAGCGCATCTGGCCTTTCGAGTACCGTTTCGACGCTCTCCAGCTATACTACTCGTTACTATAAGAGCGCCAATGCCGCCGCTCCCGCTACCTGGATCCAAACGCAGTTTGCCAACGCTGCTGGGTCAGCTAACGTCAAGACCATCGCCAATTCGTTCAGTCAGCCAAATGTGATCGCGACTATTCCAGCCAAGTCTGGCTCTACGCTTACCGATGTCATTATCCTCGGTTAGTTTACCACTAGCTCCACGAAACCTCAATTAATCACTCTCTTACAGGTGCCCACCTTGATTCGACTGTCGGAGGAAGCACCACTGCCCGCGCTCCCGGCGCAGATGACGGCAAGTCTGCGTCGAACCAACTAACTGGACTCTAACTCTATTTTTAGACGCATCTGGAATTGCTATCCTTCTACAGGCGCTTCAGATTCTCAAGGCCAATGGCTGGTCCGGATCCCGCCCCATCGAGTTCCACGCTTACGGTGGCGAGGAAGGTGGCTTACTTGGCAGTTCTACGGTTGCAAAGCAATACAAGTCTGCTGGGAGGTAAATGTCTCCCCCTATTAGTGTCTATCACGTTTCTAATATTCACTTGCTACCTAGGACAGTTCGTGCGATGCTGCAATTAGATATGGTTGCCTACCAGCCAACCTCGAAGCCGGTCCTTACTGTCCTTACCGACACTGACACGAGCCTACAATCGTTCAGCCAAAAGGTCATTTCCTCGTATGTACCCGAGGCATCCTTATATACAAACAAATGCGGTTATGCTTGCTCGGATCATTGTGAGTAAAGTAGCTAGCATTAGTCGTCTTCTCTGCTCACTTTAACTATTGGACAGTCTCGTGGTATAATCAAGGCTACCCATCGGTCTCTATCGATGAGTCGGGTCCTTCTGATACCTACTTGAACCCCTATTACCACACTGCTTCTGATACAATCGACCGGCTTGACTTTACCAAGGCCAGTAAATTCGTCAAGGTGAGAAAAGAAATAGCAGTTAGTGCAAGGATATGATTAAGGGTTCTTATTTGTAGCTGGCGCTTGCGTTTATCGTCGAGCTTGCAGAGTAGGCAGTGTCAGCACTCAGACTATTTGCGACCCGGGTGTCGCCTTCTACCGGACAGAATTGATTATGGTTATAAACATGAGCCAATCAAATCTCTGGACAATAATGAATATCGGCTCACGCAACCTATGCGGACAGACTTGGAAACAAGGGCAAGCATTATCATTGACGAACAGAACTGTGAGGAACTCTTGTATGTCCCGCCAGAGTACATGGGTGTATGCGACACGTGGAAGCTCAAACGACTAAATCCTAGCTAAAAAACGATATTCTACGAGCATCTAACGCGACAATAGCGTTAAGTATCAATCTTCCTAGCACGAATGCCAGCCCGCCCAAGTTGGATGTGTCTGAAAACCCGCCACCCCAAACTAGGAATGCGAGATCTCGTGCCCCTTGGGATATTTGTGAGATTTAGCGGTATTTTCCGGTGTTCCTTGCGTGTTTAAACGAGTATTGACCCCGCCGAGGCTTTCGGAGCTGACAATTCAGGTACGATACGTCTATGCGGGCACTACTACCGGCGTAAGTTGTGACTGTAATAATGATAATGTACACTGAAATGGTTGAATGTGTTGCATATGCCCCCAAATAACCCATACTGTAGATCACAATTGAAGCGAAGCTAGTCATGTACCACAGGTCAACTGCTGGCGGCACGTGTAGCTCGCGTGAAATTAATCCCGGTCTTCCCGAGTTCGTTATGTATGTTATTCTTGGCCAAACAATAGCCTTCTAGTGAGTCTAAATGATGTAATTTAGAACCTTTAGCCACGGAGAAAAATCGTAAACAATACTCGACGAACCCAGCGCCCCAACGCAACGCTACCGAACAAGAGATGCTAAAAAGCACGATCACGTGCATGAGAGACCCCACCCATGGCACTCAACCACCTCGACAGTCGGTGCGAAAAATGGACTGCAGCGCGCGCAGAGCCCCCGTTTAGGCACGCATGGGACCTTGAGCCCCATTTTGCGCACGATGAAGGCGGCAAGTGTGCCTACGTGAAACGTGACCGGTACAACACGCCTGCTAAGACTTCACTGTCATTGGCCTCGTTTAGGCGGGTGCTCTGGCCTCTTACAGTTCTGACAATTCTTACTGCTGGCTCATTGCTTGTCGCATCGGCTACTGCGGGCTCTCCCGACGCTAGTCGCATTCCATTCAATGCTCAACTTAGTAGGCGCCTAATCAAGGTAAGCAATGAACGTTGACGGGTCAAACCTTGTCTAAAATTATACAGTTCGGATATCAAGATGACCAGGTTGAATGGATCTCATCCGCCGCCATTGCTCGTTTGCGCGGACCTCACATCGATCTAACCAAGGGTCTCGATGCTTTGCGTGCCGTTCATCCCGAGCTCGTTGGTGTCTCGGACTACGTGATCACACGCCTTGGAAATCATACCCGTCGTGGCCCAGGTTTTATTGATATCACCAACGATGATTGCGAAACACGGTCACATCGCAACTCAGAGCCAAGAGTTTATCCCACCCCAACCCCCTCCAAGGTAGGTTTGACCCTGATTCGCTCCTAACGTTTAACTAACTACGAACAGTACCCCATTCTATCGACTATGTTCGATTCCATCAGCCCGTCTGATTTGTTTAACACCGTCTCGAAACTCTCTAGCTACTCCACTCGTCATTACTTAAGCGCCGATGCTGCTGCTCCCGCTACCTGGATTCAGAACGAGTTCTCCAAAGCTGTAGGACCCGACAACATCAAGACCATTGCTAATTCGTTTGGTCAACAAAACGTAATAGCAGCCATTCCTCGCAAGCCGGACTCTGATTTCGCTGATGTTATTATCATCGGTGAGTAATTCCGAGGCGTTTGAGCAATTGCTCCTAATCACCCGTAGGTGCCCATATTGATTCGACCAGCAACACTGGCAGTGCTCCTGGAGCAGATGATGGTAAGTTAACATTACCCAAGCCGGGTATCATCTAAACACTTTTCAGATGCTTCTGGAATCGCGGTCGTACTCCAGGCACTCCAGATTCTAAAGACCAGTGGGTGGTCTGGGTCACGCGATGTCGAGTTTCACGCCTACGGTGGCGAAGAGGGTGGCTTGCTTGGTAGCTTTAACGTTGCAAAGCAATACAGGCATGATAAAAGGCAAGCTTCGACTTTTCAATCTCGGCCGACGGTCGATCCTTACAGACCTTGTGTACAGATCAGTACGCGCAATGCTCCAACTCGACATGGTTGCCTACCAACCCACTTCCAATCCCGTTCTTACTGTCCTGGAAGATACCGACCCGATCCTCCAAGCATTCAGTCAAAAGGTCATTTCCTCATATGTACCTGAAGCAAATCTGTACACCAACAAATGCGGCTATGGATGCTCCGATCACTGTAAGTGGTATGGTAGACTATGCTTGCTCTCTTTAACAACTTTTCAAGTTTCATGGCACGATCAAGGCTTCCCCTCGGTTTCAATAGACGAATCGGGCCCTTCAGACGCATACCTGAACCCAAATTATCACACAGCTGCTGACACTATCGACAAGCTGGACCTTGACAAGGCTAGCAAGTTTGTTAAGGCAAGTGCGAGCATGCACAAAACACCAAGTCACGACTGACAAACGTACAGCTTATCCTTGCATTCATACTAGAGCTCGCCGAATGAGTTGCCCAACGATTGCTATTTATAATGGAATCAATTTGTATATATACTCAACTCACGCTACATTATACTTGTTGTTCACAAAGATCGATGCCATGGGGAACATTAGGCGAGAATTTCAATATCGCGCTAAAACATCGAGGGTTTAGATTTTGTCGAATGTTACCTCTAGATCTAACGGTGCTCGCAATTAGCGGTTCGAGTGGAACAACCTTAAACATCTGGCACATACATGGTCGGTTTGGAGGAGTTCCAACCCGGTACCAGCACATTGTATCAGGGGCTAGTTAAGGTATAGAAAACAGGATAGTACTAAAGCAGTCAACCGGTCGGTTTGGAGGAGTTCCAACCCGGTACCAGCACATTGTATCAGGGGCTAGTTAAGGTATAGAAAACAGGATAGTACTAAAGCAGTCAACCGCATCGCCTGGTTCCATACTTTCTGAGTCGGGCGAACGATTCCGGGCCCAAGCCTCAGTGGTCTAGTAGTATGATTCGCCCTTCGGGTTTGTCCCGTACAGCATAGATGCTTACGCAATATGGGTGAGGTCCTGAGTTCAATTCTCAGCTGGGGCCTTTTTGGCTGCTCGAAGCCGAGGAAACTAAGTATCCTCATGGTCATTTTTTCTCAATTATTCTCAAAATTCTCCAACTCAGCTTACATCGTGCCAGTATTGCGAAGCGTTACAATTATTAACCCAGTTCCCGAGTTGGGGAGCCACATTGGGCCACTTAGTCCAGTGGTTATCGCGTGCACTGGCATCTTGTCATGATAGAACAAGAGCCAACCTAGAGTCACAAAATCCACAGAGGACTCAATCCAAGAGCTTATCTGGTTATTGCCTCAGGCCTAAATCCCATTACACACAAGTTGGCAGACTATATGCGGCGTAATAAATACATAAGGATTTCTAACACGGTACACTCCATCCTTCAAACTCAACTCTTCCCTCTTGGATAGCCACGATGCCCTCTAACAAAACGGTTGACAGCGGTCCCAGCCCACTCTTGTACTCGGGAAAGTGAATCTCGTCTGTTATTCCCGTTGACTTGTCTTGGTAGCCAATGCGCGCAATAGGACAGATAATGGCCGCCGTTCCAACGCCAAAAGCCTCGATCAGCCGTCCCTCATTCGCGAGGTTCCTGACCTCTGGCAGAGTAAGCGTCCGCTCATGCGTGTGTAGACTATGCCCAAAGTTGGCCAACGGCGACGCCTTGTCGGCCCTGATGAGTCGCAAGACCGAGTCACGGGTTACACCAGGGAGGATAGTACCATCCAATTCAGGAGTAACCACATCCCAGTCTACCAGTTATTAGACACTACCTAGTATTGGAACACGTTACTCACCTCCATCTTCCCGCTTGAATACGAGGAAAAAGTTCATCTGGCCTACCTCGGTGATTTGTCTACTCGAGTCAGCATCACCCCGATTGTAAAGCTGGTGCACTCACTGGTTTTCACCTAAAATCCACAGAATTTGTTGGTATCCTCTTTGAGCGGCCTCGCGCTGGGGCTTGAAGCACGGGGCATAGTTGATTCCGAGCTGACCAGAAAATGAGAAACGATCGAAACTAGATCAGATTTCATACCTTGTATGCGCCTGTACCCCCAGGCCATGAACGAACGGCGTCCTGTTCCGCCCAAAGACTAATGGGTTTATAACCAGTAGGGAAGTAAGGGCCGGTTGGGGAGCAAATAACATAGAGGCACGCATGGGTAGATGCGGCAACACCAATTGCTGAAACCGAAATGAGTATGGGTTGATGGGTTTTTTTTTACCAGGCTTACCAGGCCGGGTGCCAATCATAGTTGGTCTGATGTACAAGCTGTATCCTTGAATCTTGGGTATCCATCGCGCTTCCAAGTGTACGAGTTTCGTGATCATTTTTAAGAGCTCGTTTTCGTCAAAGTGCTACGCAAACGTGAGGCCATGTTTGACTAGACGCAAGGCGACATACAGGCAGCGCAACGCGGTCCGCCGATGTAGACATGCGTCGCATATTCAACTCTGGGCGGAACAATCTAGGTTGTCCGGACGGATCAAGGAAAGCCTTTGTATTTTCTTAGCAAAAAGAAACTTTCTTTATTCGAACTTACTTTCATTCCCTCAAATAACGCGGGCGTATAGTGAAACACTGAAAATATGTCAGATGACACGACACAGGGATGCTCCGGTAGTCACCTGAGCACGCGGGGTCAAGTTGCAAGGGCGCATAGGGCTTGATTACAGGCACGGACCAACCGGTCTCGGGGCTGTAGTTTACGATGAGCATGTGATCTGTCATCGTCTTGAACCAGGTCAGAGCAACACGCACGATACTTGACCGGCCTACCTGTCCGAACACCAGCTTCTCAGGAGGCGGCAGATCTCTAAGCGTGGTTGCGTGGGTAACAAGTAGCTTTGAAGCCTGTGTTGCTTGTTATTTCAGAAACCAGAACATCGACCCTAGTACTTACATCGAGTCCAGGAAGATCCTCTGGCGCACCCAAAGCCTGGGCCGTCGTCGAGAGCGCCGGCATAAGGGCTTCAGTTTTTGCGACTGCAGTAGGCATGGCGTAGAGGTAAGAAGCGGGTAAACGAGAGCTGGTTGAAACCTGGATGGTCGAAGCTAAAGAAGGCCCGAGTCATGCTTATAGGCTAGCAAAGTTTAATTTTAAATTAGCACGTGACAACTTGACGTCTTTTAGGATCCTAATACTTTCCAGCATGCAGGTAGCGTGGAGGAGATCAACGAGGATAACAAATCTAGTACGTCGCCTCTCAAAAAGTTGTATGAAATCTGAATCTGGACAGTCGAGATGCATGTCCAACGCTCCAGGCACCTACCAGCGACCACTTCCACCAGGAAAGCTTCCAGTATATGACCTCGCCGTCGAATTAATCGAAAGGGATAGCGTTGCTAAACAAAAGCTTCTGGAAAAGGAGACAGATCCCTCGAAGAGGCTCGAGCTAGAGATTCATAGCAAGATCAACCTGCCAGAAGTACGGTGGTCTTTTGCACAGGGGAAATGTAGGTCGAAAGCGAGCATACGAACTACTTGCTCAATTATTCCAGATGATCTTTCTCAGCCTGTCTATCGCCATCTCTTAGAACAAGCATGGAGGAAGCAGGGTACTCTCGACCTATTGGTACGTTCACCTTAGCCCCTTCAATTGCCATTCTAACACATCATCAAGATGGAACGAGTTCATCAGATGAAAGTCATACCTGATGTTCTGCCCGAGTTCCGTCCTACAGTAGATCTGCGCCTGTCTTTTTCTCAAGAGGAAAATGTTGTGCCGGGAGCTTTCCTTCCCGTCAAGTCAACGCTACAGGCCCCATCCCTTACAGCCCAGACATACCACCCTGAAGAAAGGCTGTATACTCTACTCATAGTTGACCCTGGTAAGTGCTACAGTGATAATGGGCAGCGGAAGCTTAACCACGGACCACAGATGTTCCCGACCCTTCAATTCAAAGTTTTTCGACATATTTGCATGCTCTCCAGTAGGTCGCTCCCAGAACGCTATTATTCTAGCATCAAACCTACTTGTCAGGCCTAATATCCCTCTCTCGGCAACCAACAATCAGCTATCGCTCTCCACCACCCCTCAGTCTGACGTTGCCCTTGCTTATATCCCACCCCACCCTCAAAAGGGCACACCGTACCACCGGTATACAACTCTGCTCCTTCCACAGCCCTCAAAACTCTCGATCGACGTATCCAAAATCCCACGTGAGAACTTTGACGTACGTTCATTCTTCCGGGAGCACGCATTTACCCCGGGAGGTGGCGTTCACATGTTCCGCGAGAAATGGGATGAGACCGTTGAAATGGTTTATAAGAAAATACTCGGTAAGGTGTTTAATGAGCTTTCGGGGCCGGTTCATTGACTGTTTGGTAGGAAAACCTGAACCGAAGTTCGGCAAGGCGGTTCCACCCGATCCGTACCTGGATGCTGCTGGGAAGCGGTCCCCCAAATATACTGTCGCTTGACCGGCTCCATGGCGTATTAAAATACATTATAAAATTAACCACTATTCCTAGTAGCAGCAAGGTTATGCTGCATATAATACCTTTAAGTGAAGCAGCTTGTAAAGATATCAAGATCTTATTTCAATTCGAACGGGCAGCACGTCGCGCCATTCGAGCCTTGACATCGTCAATCTTGCGTTGGACCTCTTCCCTTTCGTCTAAGAGTTTTTGTAGTTCAGCTTGCACCCTACATACCCAATGTGAGTAAAAGAAAATGTATATGAAGTGCGGACGAACATTCTTTGCCGGTCATCGGATCCATTCTGAGCAACCGCTGAGTGAGCCGGAGCAGCAGTCAAAGGCTCGGGGCTGAATTTATCGCGGAGCACGATACCACCATAGATAGCCGCTTTGTAATTTCAGATAAAGAAACCATCACAGGAGAGAGAACATACAGGGTACCACGACTATTGTGGATACAGTGAGAATGACTTTATAATAGCGCTGGACAAGTGACATCGCAGTCGTTGGACAAATGCAAAGATTCTTTACCACGTGACCCTAAGTACCTCCTCGACGCGACCATCCCTCATGGTTGGTACAACCTTTCGATTTGCTCCCGTACACGTCTAAGCCCCTAATTCAAGCCCTCAGTAGGAACAGATACAGCTCCTCCGGACCCCCAAGTGAATGGCGTGACATTGGCGGCAAATGGGCCGACGACTGCTTCTGCGCCAGTACCCTCCAACGTTCCGCCCGAGATTGAGCATACGATTTCGCGCCTAAGTACGCATAGAAATGTGCGAGGAGTCTTGATTCTTGCCAGGCAAGGTATGTGAGTGTAAAAATGGTGACGAGTGCGACTATAACGTATTTAGGTTCCATTATTCGCTATACCGGTGTCGCGTTTGAAGGAGAGCAGGGCCGAAAGTATGCGATAGCCGTTAAGAAGATAGTGGATTGCTGTCGGGCAGGATTAGACGATGTTGGAGAAGAAGGGGTAAGTGGACCATGGCAGCCTAGACCTCCCTTTTGACTCGGTGATGGCCTAGGACGAACTCAAATTCTTGAGGATGCGAACCAAGAAACACGAGCTAATGATCTCGCCAGGTGAGCCTACCTCTATATGTGAGGCATTTTAATTGATTATTGTGTAGATGAGAGATACATACTGGTCGTGCTCCAGGATCCGTCGCAGTGATTACCAGATTCGGAGAGTTTGGGCCTAGAATCATAGCTGGGCGAGGTTGGCCTGGTGGTTATATCCGAGGAATGGGGCTCCGATCGCTATAGGAGGGATGTATTCTAATGATTGGTTAATTGTGTATGGCTTTATACAACTTTGACGGTCACAAGGCAACATAATTCAAGACTGTTCGTACTAATCTCCCCCATCATCCCAGCCCCCACGATCTCTCGTTTCGCCGAACTTGCTCTTCCCCTTGAACTTTCGTCCCCCAAGCTCCTTGTACATCGTTCTAGCCTCCACCTTGTTCGGCTTGGATAGTGCGGTGGTAGCTTCACTCGCCCATTGTGCTTCCCTGATCTCACGCGGGGTAACATAGCCTGAGCTCAGCGCATCCGCGTCTGAGGCCATTCGTGGACCATTGTAATCTGATCGCCTTTGGATCCTCAGGTACGTTACCCGCTAAATCCGTCGTCAAAATCGATTGAGATCCATTGGAGGGCTCAACTCACCCAGTCTTGTTTTGACTCTCGTCGGGTCCACTTGCCAGTAGGTAGGCTCTCATCTTGGAAATTGTCTCTTCTATAGTGCTGGAACCATACTAAATTTCCATATTAGCTCGAGATAAATTTTAACATGCTAAGGCGTACCATAATTTAGTGTTTGACTTCTCTTCCATCTGCTGCACACTCGAGCGCATTTGGCAAGGTCTTGAATACCCAGCTGACCAAATATGCGTTGGCCAATTTCGGTTGGAAAGGCCCGTACAGGGTCCGTGTGCTGGCGGGCACCACCTAGCATGAGGGGACCACGTACTTTTCGTCCAGAGGCACCTGGTGACCGAAAAGATAAGCCTGATTATATCACCGATAATGGACCACTCACCCAGCCGACTCGGCGATGTGGCTCTTGATCCCGGCCTAGATCCGGGGCGGGAAAGTACTCTTGGAGTGTTGGGAAGCGTTTGCTACGAGTCTGATATGTAAGCACGGTCCAGAGACTGGTGGCGGACAACTGACAACTCCAATAAGCTCCTCATCGCTGCTGCTGCTCTGTTGCTCTGGCGTCTTGGGGCGCTTGACTTCTATGCGGCCCATCATGGCTGCGAGGTGGTCTATTTGGACGCCCCGCCTGCTGTCGGTGCTGGAGTAATCTTGCTCCACCGGCGACCTGGGTTTCGAGGGGCTCTCTGAGCCAGCTTTGGCGGCCTCGACAGTGGGTCGAAGGACGTCTTGAAGAAGCGAAGTAGTTGGTGGCATGTCTGCGATATCTCTGGCCTGAGATGCGAGTGTGGTGGTTAAGTGCAGGTGGCAGAAACAATGAGACGAAATATAGGGTGATCGACGGCGCTGACATCACTACCTCACTCAGCCGATTGGCGCTAAAACAAATTCAAATGTGAAATGACCAAGCATATCGCTCCAAGTGGCTCTCGCGCTTGACCACGACCACCGACCGCCACTTTTGACCACCTAGACGCTAATCACTATGGGTAATGATGGAGGAAGGTAATTGCATCGCTTTTCAAACAACAACACATGGACTGATCGCCTGCTAGTATCCCTGACCGCCGTGACTTGGTCCGAACCAAAGGCAAGGCAGAGCAAGCTGACAAGAACAACGTTATACTTGCTGCCTGGTTCTTTTGTGCGCTGTCAAAGGTGGGATCCCCTGCCCTAGATCTTCAATCGTCTAAACTGGGCATTTTCGTAGCGGGCACTCCAGGAACCCATCGTGTCTTGCGTGTTAGGCAAATTGTACAACAAGGATGCTTTGATTGAGTTTCTGCTGGACAGGACGGCGTACGGAGATGGTGACGAGATCTGTGGACACATCAAGTCCCTAAAGGCGAGTGGCGCTAATCCATTAATTATCCGACTTTACTTACGATGATATTCATTTAGGATGTCAAGCAGCTTAAGCTGACTCCCAACCCCGCATCGGCTACTTCCCAATCCGACACCGACAAGCAAAAATCCGCTTTCATTTGTCCCCTTACCCTGAAGGAAATGACTGGCTCCATTCCTTTTTCTTACCTCGTGCCGTGTGGCTGCGTGTTCAGTACGGCGGGTCTCAAGGCAGTCGCCAAACCCTCGGAAGATAAGGACAAGGCCGAGGCTGCGACGGAAAAAGAGCCGTGCCCTCAATGTGGCAAAAAGTTTGTCAACAAGAGCGCGGCTGTCGGCGGTGACATTCGGACCATCAATCCCGAACCCGAGGAGGCGCAAAAGATGCTCGAATCTGCGCCCACCAAGTCCGGTAAGAAGCGCAAGGCGGCTGATGGCGAGACGGACCAGACCAAGGAGAAGCCTAAAAAGTCCAAGACCGAGTCCGCATCGATCAACGCGTCAATGGGAATTACGCGAGCTGTTGCTAATGAGCTGGCTGCCGCGGAAAAGGCACGCAAGGCGGCAATGAGTGCAGCGGTACAGAGCCTATACCAGGGAAAGGATGGTATGGACGGCAAGGGCACAAAGGAAACCTTTTTGACGAGAGGAACCTTTACGAGGGTGAGTGTAGTACCGGACCCCCGATTCGCATCACGGACTAACTAAGGTTTCCTAGTATGCCTAAGTGCCATCTAGCGTACTTTTCTTTATTAGCTTCCACGGGTTGGACAATAGTTGCGGTCGGAATCGGTCTGTTTGTTTCATGTTGCTCTCATACGACTTTCTTTGTACAACATACTCTACAATCGCTAACGCAATCGGCTGTGTTCTCTCCACCTCCGACCGATCGTGGGTCGGATATTGAAGAATCGGCCATAACGATCTACAGCTAATCGGGGCCGTCAGCTTGTGGGCTTCGGTAGCATTTCATGTAACGTCGAGGCGAGGTTGTCGCTGGTGACACTGTCGGGCAATCGGAAAGGTGCCGAACCGACGGATGACCAATTTGGTGATTGGCCCGTTCCCATCCAGTCAAAGTCTTGCACCACATACGGCAAAGGATCATCGCTCTAATAAACAGGGTTAGTGCCAAAGTGCTGTCAACTCCGAGCAAATTACCTTCTCCAGCTTGTTGTACGATCCCGTGGCGGAATCGGCCGTCGGTAGAGATGGAAAGGGCCCGAATCGAATGTCATTGCATTTCTCCACTACTGGATTCGATGAGATCTTCAGATACACATTCGTGGTGCAAGAGGTATGCATCCGGAACTAAGCGCGGACTTATGAGTACAACAAATCAATCGCGCCTAGACTTACTTGATGTGCGGATATGATGATGGTACACTGAACGCAATCATGAAGCAGAACGCTCCCTTGGACGTTTCCGGCATAGAGCACCGTACGTTTGAGGCTTTGTACGTGAAGCGCATTGATCGCGAGCGACCCTGTACTAGTATCTGTACGTGTAAATCATTGGCCACTTAAACATGCAGCCCTTTCTTACCTGGTCAAATCGACGAAACAATCCGTTAACCCACCAATCGTTACAACGACGCTTTTTACGGGCCCCGAGCTGGCGAATGCCTCCAAGCCAGTGGCGTTGGCTAATGTCAAGATTTTGCCAGTGTGGTCATTCAAAGCTATCTTTGTGGTAGAAGCTGTAGCCGGAGCGGTTTGGAGAGCTGGGGTAGACACAGGAGCTGCAGGTGTGCTTTCGGGGGTCAAAGTAGTCGGCGCCTTGCGTGCAGACTTGAACGAGAACTTGGATTTGGGTTTTGAGTCCGTCCTAGCCTTGGAAAGCAAGCCTTCGAGCGAAGCTACGCGCTATTGTCTATCAGAGTTTGTAGACCACATAATGCCAAAACTGTACCCACTTGCTCACAGAGCCGTTGATCATAGGCAGGAAGTATTTCGACAGCTACTGCTTCTGTTACTGCTGACCGAAGCTTGGTTACACTGAGCGATAATTGGTCGATTGTATTCGCGTCTAGGGCTTTGCCGTTTGCTACTTGGGCCAAGGCATCCTCGAGCTCTACATTTGATCGAGTAAGAATTGGCTCATATTATCAGGATAAAACATACCCGACGCCTGCGCCTTGAAGCTCTGTATAAATTCATTATATTCCAAGTGGTCGCCCATTTCACGCGTAAATGACGAAATAGGAACAGGTCCAAGGAAGCGCTGAGCGTAAATGTCCGGCTGTCGGGTTCAAGAGATTCCCGGACCGACGACTTATAACCGCCCATTGGGCTGTGACACACCATCCCACCCCCACACTCCCCCCACTCCTCTCCAGATTAATACACTACCCAAAATGGCGTCCAGACTTGCACAGGTATCTGGTCATATCACCCAAAGCGCGTCGCGCGGCTTGCTCGCAGGCGAGGTCGCGATTATCACCGGTAAGTGTAACTCTACGAGGTGGCAATGATCCGCCGTGCTTACGGGCTTGTTTAGGTGCTGCCCAGGTATGAACCTTTGTCGAACACCATTGTTTGGGTTGGGCTGACATTCCGACAGGGTATCGGACGAAGCGCAGCCCTGTTGTTTGCAAAGGAAGGTGCAAAGGTTGTCGTCAGCGAGTGAGTCTAAGTAGCAGTTTGTATACGCCATGTGATTGAACTTTGTTTATAGCCTGGATGAAAAGAAAGCATCTGCCGTTGTCGATGAAATCAAAAAGGCTGGAGGGGAGGCAATTGCGGTTGGCGGTGACGTCGGCGCTGAGGATTTCCCGGAGAAGATCATTGGTGCTACAATCAAGTAAGTGCTATTGCGTATAGCTGTTGGTCCGATAGCAACCAACTCTTAACCCGGTAGAGCCTATGGGAAAATCAATCACATTGTCAACAATGGTACGTGCCCATATGTGGGTTGTATCGCAGCCCCTAACTTCTCGTAAAGCCGGTTTCACGTTTGACAAGATGATCCACACCATGAACGATGAATCCTTTGAGTGAGTTCTGTTTGTAATAATATTTACATTTACACTTTACTGATCGAATACAAGCCTCATCATGAAGATTCACGTGCGCGCTCCATTCCGTCTTGTTCGGGCTGCCGCTCCATACATGCGGCTCAAAGGCGACGCTGCAAAGGCTTCACCCAACCGGAGCATCGTCAACGTCAGCAGCGTATCGGGCCTTCACGGAAACGTCGGGTAGGCATACAGCCTTTTTATAACCTTATTAAAACTAAGAGAGCGTCGTAGTCAAATCAACTATGCTGCTGGCAAGTCCGCGGTAGTTGGGATGACCAAGACAATTGCGAAGGAATGGGGCGCATTTGGCGTTCGTGCCAATACTGTCGCTTTTGGGTATATTCAAACTCGGTTGACGGCAGCCAAAGGGGGCGACAACACCATCACCGTGGACGGCAAGCAGATTGCATTGGGTATTCCAGGTCGTGGGAGCCAGCCAGAGGGCCCAGTACCTGGCATTCCGCTTGGGCGCCCTGGCAGCCCTGACGAGGCCGCGGCTGCGGTTCTCTTCCTAGTATCACCTTTGGCTAGCTACGTCAGCGGACATACGCTCGAGGTTACTGGTGGCCAGGGAATCTAGATTGAAAAAATTCCATCGCAATGTAACATATTCGGAGGAACCAAGTTTTGAATTCAGTTGATTTTTTCCAAGCTACGAAGCGTGAAACGTCGACTGCGTCGATGTTCAGGTGAATTTACAAGATATCACGCGTAGACTTGCCACTGGGCGTAGAACCTGGACTACCGTGTATTCGTTTCGATATAGGAACAACAGCCCCACGAGTCACCAAGATACTACATTAGGATTTAGTGGAGCCTGAGCACCGCGACGCTCTCTACATGGGCTGTCTGGGGGAATAGGTCAAACCCTCGTATGGACTCTATGCGGTACCGCTTTCCTACTCCTGCACCCTGGGTCTTTCGTAGAATAGAGCCAACATCTCGAGCCTGAGTATGAACCTAGAGTGCAAATCGTGCGAGTTGAAACACAAGTGTAGTTACAACCAAAGGATGACGTACATTGCAACTCACGTACACCAGCGTGGCGGGGCGAAAAGCGACAAGCTGTTCAATAAACAGCTCATCACAGCCTTTGCGTGGAGGGTCAATCACCACGGCTGTACGTTCGGGGGGAAATTCGCCATTGCCCACGCTGGCGAAAATCGAGGATGCGGTTCCAGCACGAAATGTGCATTTCGAGGTAGGTATGTTGTTCAATGCGGCATTACGTTGCGCAAATGCGATGCTGTCTGCGGAGATTTCGATCCCGGCAATTATTTCAAAGTGCGGCGACAGTGTGATAGAAAACAGGCCACTCCCTAAAATCCGTCGGCCATTCAAGTTAAGGTATTAGATATCCTGGTTTGACATGCGGCGAGCAGCTTACCGCAGTATGTATCTACCAAGTGTGTTGGTGGCTGACTGACTTTAGGGCCATCCCCATTATCAAACGGAATAGGATGCAAGATCGCATCTCGAACATACTGGGTAAGTGGCTCAAGGACCGAATTGTTGTTTTGGAAAAACTGCCCAGCTGGAAAGGTAAACTCAAATTCTCCAACACGCTCGTGGACAACTGCTTTCGAATCGGTGATGCACAGATGCTCGACTCCTTGATCGTCCTGGCACCTCGCTATTGGAGTGATCGCCTCGTTCTGGACTCGAGCGGCATCGTCGCCGCAGGGCGGGGACCGCGGTTCGAGGGAGTCTCGTAAAAGCAGCGTGGCACCCCGTTTGTACGTGTGTATGTTACTGAAATATGTCCATTTACGTCAAGATACGCCAGAAAATGAGTTGGCGATGTACTTACACGCGGACTTGTTCTCGCGCTGGACTCAGGGCAGAGTTCAGAACTGGGGTTGCAATCGGACACTCCTGTTCATAAATATGGAACGTGAGGCCCCGGGCTTCCTCCAAGTTGAAACCAATGATTTACCTCAATGTCGAGCACATTTCTCCGGCCCATTTGGTTGAATCCAATTCGGAGCTGCCAATCAGCACCAGCATTCTTGGCTATAAGCTCATATTCAGTGAAGAGAATGCCTAGAACCAATGGTATTCACCTGTAGTTTTTGGTTTTCCGCCTCTACCCGTCCGATTTGCAGGAGGGGCATCGAAATGCGGCGTTATTTTGGTTCGGTAATTGAATTGCTTTGGCGAAGGCATCGTCGCCAATGGGGCAGGTATAGAATCCCCGGGTATGCCTATCCACACGCGTAAGTCTCTCGCAGAATAAATTACAAGGTTCACTCGCCCGAAAAGTTCTGAAACGCTTTACGCACGATTTCTTCCTTCATCAATAGTTGCGTAGCATATGGAACCATCTACAAACATCTCAGTCTCCATCAAATGAATCGAGGTTTGGCTCACCTGGTGCTGACAACCAGCACATTTCCCAAAGTATTTGCAGCGGATCAATGAAGTATCTCGCATGGTATCATTGGGTGTCAGGACTTCTAGCAAGTCTCCAAACGAGTGGAGTCTACTCGAACGATATACTTTTGTTCGTATCTTCTCCCCTGGAAGTGCAAATGGAACGATCACAGCCCAAGACCGCTCCGGAGTCTGGTGTACGGATATCGAGTCCCCTGGTTTTTGATTTTGCGTCAGTTCATTCAATGCGGGCCGTACATTGCACTGACCGGTCGAAGTAAGCCCGCTTACCGTGAGTTCGAGCTCTGTTCCAAATTCGAACGGAGATTCCCAGTCTTTGTCTTGTGTGGTGGCGGCATCGACAGCGTCGGAACCGAGAACGGCCTTTACATCGTGCCATAATACATCTTCATGCGAGTATGGCTCAATACTCGGGCGTTTTACACGAGACCTTTTGGTTTTAGGTTTAGCTTTGGCCGGTTTTCCATTACCTGTGCAACGTTAGTGTCAAAGTGACGCCTGGGGCGGCTTCTTACCGATGGGCGCTTTGTCGACGGGCACTCCTGTCAACTTGGGTCGCTTTGGAGGAGGCGGGGAGTCGACGGGCGAACTAAGCTCTCGGACCGAAGTCATGCCGCGGTGAGTAACGCTTGGAACCGGATTCAATAAACCTAGTGTTCGTCTGGCGACAAGTGGTGCCAAATCCGACAACCAAATTTGATGGCTAACATCAAACAAGTGAGCCCAATCAGAACGACCACGTTAGGATTGGCTTATGTCAGACGCACATCCTCCTAAGGCTGAGCAAACCTATGACATGTGCTGCACTCGCTGCTTCGACGCTTCCCTCAATATTTTCGCTACTGACCCCACCACCACGTAGTAATTGCTGAAACTTTGCTTCCTTACAATTGACGCCGAGCTACCATTTAGATTACTGGAAGCCTATCAACGTTGGCAGATGTCGACTAGTGCGCCTACGCTGAGCGACTATGGGAGATGTACCAGAGTGAGCCTGAATGGAGGAACTGGCAACCACTAGCCTAAAGCGTAACCCATAGGAGGCTCAGAAGGACGGGGTATTCGCTGGAGTTACCGCTGCGCTCTTAGGAGGTTCGTATATTGGTGGCTCAACCACCCTACCCTGCTTCTGACATTGCTCCCACTCCACCTCGGATGGGCTGTACCCTGGGGTTGTCCTTGCATTCCCGATACCTCCTGGATCTGTAGCCCTGATTGGTTCACGCGTATTCGGTTTCAACAGAAACATGAGCGTTTTCACAGGTCTTCGTGAGTTCATCCCTAACCCTTGTTATCCTGAGCACTTTTGTGATCGTATGATGCATGCAAGTCACTGGAGCAAGCTCGGGATATTACTTTTCTCGCGCATTTTTATCCAGTCGACTGGCTCAGTTGGAGCGACAGCGTTTGTTGGCCGAGCAGCGATCTCTAAACAATGCATAGGAGGTCGCTGAAATCCTGCAACCCCTTTAGAATACCACGCCTTGCTCCCCTCACCGTGCCTTGTGGGTCTGGACGGACCATCCATCTAGTCCCGAAGCCCCCTGTTTTCAGTTCCCATCGAAGAAGCCACGCGACGCGAGCGCACTGATCCTAATGTATGATACAATACACCTCCACTCGGCGATACATTCAACCCAAATGGGCGCATTTGAGAAGCGCTGTGTGTTTGGCGTGGTTGCCACTTGAGCTTCGCGACAAATCGTAAACGCAACGACCAGATGCGCAAATCTCCCCATCAGAGCAGGCGGACCCAATCGATCGAGCCGGGATATGGATTACCGGTCCCGCATCCGGACGTGGAAAGTAAAAATTCAGAACGGACCCATCCAGACACGTGGTTTGATATAAAAAAACTCGGACGCTCTGACTCGTGTCTGCTTACAAACGGATCCAGTGCCAGAAACTCCGACAAGCCGCACGTGTTGCGGTGGCTCAATCCAACTGAACTCTCAACCGAACATCAAATGCATGCCGCGCGTCGAACCAACCGAAAGCGGACCCCAAGTTTAGCCAAATCTTCCTCTTTGTTCCAAGTGCAAAAGAGTAACAATGTAAGACGCCCGCCAGCCGGATGTCCCCGGTAGCCTCCCCATTACAATTTTGATTACACATGTTGTGCTGATCAAACAAAGCCCCGCGGTCACCGCATATATGTAACGGATCTAGAATCCGGGAATGCAAAACGCAAAAAACTAGGGCGCAGTAGGGGGATCGAGCGATCAACTCGGGAATCACGCGGCATGTAG
The DNA here is from genome assembly GCA_037039685.1 of Ceratobasidium sp. AG-K. NCBI lineage: Eukaryota > Fungi > Basidiomycota > Agaricomycetes > Cantharellales > Ceratobasidiaceae > Ceratobasidium > Ceratobasidium sp. AG-K. The sequence continues at coordinate 2,554,641 of JAWNGF010000004.1, read as the reverse complement.
TTCAAGAATTATTATGGTATTGTCTAACCATGAGAGCTCTACTAGTAATAGGCGTAGGAAGCTCAGGAGGAAAGGTGATAGGGATGTACAAAATACAGGATGACCAAAACGTGCTGCAGAGAAATTGATTGAATGGACGAATAAAAAATTGCGTGAGAGAGAGGTAAAGATGTATGCGACATGAAGGAGGAGACACGACCATAAAGTAGCAGGCATGAAAGGTCATCATGTTCGGCAAAATACGCAAGAAGAACGAATAATAAAAGTAGGATAGCATAGGACCATGCGTAGCCGCCGAGAGAGTTAAGCACGGCGGCCACGGATGGGGCTCCATGTCGGAGTGGGCTGTTGGTATACAGTGACAGAAGGCATAGGCGGCGGCACCTGGCTCCAATGGACGCCCGGAGGACCAGCGTTGGCAAATGGTGCAACCACGCGCGGACTCGTTCGGTGGTGTGGGCTCGTACGCTGGTATGGACTGTACCGCCGATATGTCTCCATTGGGCTGCTCCGTTGACCATAGTGATGCCGCCTCAATTCGCTCCCGGACTCGCTTTGAGGTGAAAGTTCACCCATGTCGGGACGACGCGTGTAGGCGGAGACATGAGAGGAACGGGGCGGTGTGATCGTGTACATATGCTGGGGAGATGTGGAAGGAGGGGTATGGACCGACATTGGGGGAGTCTGGTGCATCATTGTCGGTGGAACAGGGAAGTGAGGGGCCTGTCGGTAGGAGCTGTACACATACTCTCGGGGGCTCGTGCAGGCAGATTGAGGGACACGAATGGGAGGCAGAATGGGGTATGTACGTGCCCGTGTCGACGGACTCTGGAGCTCCTGGTATCGAAGCACGGCCTTGCGCACAGCACCACGGTTATCGGCAGGTGAAGATGCAAGTGTATGATACGGCAGATACTTGAGCTCTGACACAGGGCCGGCCGAGCGATAGGCACTTGTGAGGTAACCTCCGTTTTCGGAGCCGGGTGAAAGCGATTCTGGACTGGGGATCGCACGCTTGGATGGGTGGGTCGAGGCGGATGCCGTTGCGGGCGAAAACGCATCATACGCAGTACGTTTACCAGTCACGAGGGTCAAAGGAGACATGTCGAGCGGCGGGAGCGTTACCGGGCGAGTGGGGGCGGGTACCGGCCCCGAAACAGGCTGGGTCGAGACTGGCGGGTGTGTGAACGTGAACGAAAAGGATGGGGATGATGAACGGGCCCGGTGCGAGCTCGGCTGTTCGCCGACGGGGATAGGCAGCCGTCGGCTTGCATCCTTGCGGCGTCCCCAGTACGCCTCCGTTTCCCTATCCTTGCTACATAATGATTAGGTTTTGTAAATGTGAGAAAAAGATTGCACTCACGCATCAATCAAACCCGTGAGCATAAGTACCCATGATTCGTAAGTTGCCAGATCAACGTAGAGGTTGTGGTTGAGCCCATGAAGGAATTCCTTTTCCATCTGGTTGATTTCCGGCAGGGCAATGCGGGAGACGTCGGACCAGGTTTTGTTGGTATATGTGTTGCTGGGGAGTATTAGGATTAGGTCGAGCGACAGCTGGGTATATGCGCACTTACTCATCTAGAAACTTGTTGGCCAACATCATCGCAGTAACCGCCAAGCGGTACTCGCTCCCTCGACGCCCTCGGATTGAAGGATTGGCACGTTTCAGGGTGTGGATATAATGCAGAGCGAGGGTGATGACCGACTGGCTGACTTGGGTGGTCGCAAGTAGATCAGCAATAAACGACACAAACTCTGGCCTGGGCGCAAATTGCATGTTCGAGTCCTCATATGGGGACGAAGGTCGCGTTCGACGGCCGAACCAGAGGTAGCAGACCATGTTGCACATATTTTGTGCGACAGTGCAGAGGGACTCTTGTTGGCGATGGGGCTTTGGTGGCATCGAGGGCGACACATTCGCAAAGGGTAGTGGGCACGGCATCACGTCGACCATTGTGCAGGGGGAGAAGCCTCAGGGGGGGGACGCGACGCAGCGTATTTAACATTTGCGGCAAAGATGAGCGCCACTGCAACTTGTCTGAGCGGAAATAATTATGCACTTTCAAGGACGATCGTCAAATAGCCTTAGTCTAACCCTCCTGGGCTCGGCGTCAGCCAAATACCAATCAACCGGCCCACACATTCAAATCCGCGACAATGCGGCCTCCCCACGCTTTTGGCCTGACGCTCATCCGGCCCTTGCACATGGATCCTCCCGCTTCCCTGGGCCAGGTTGCTAGGACCTATCACGTGAGTCTGACTTTACTGGTGTCCTTCCCGATCCAGTTAGCTCGCTCTTGAAACCCGGACGTCATGTATCGGGTCGGTTTCTGCCGCCTTCACCTCCACGATCATAGGCGCCACACGAGCCTGCTGATGTTGATTATGCAGCTGGCTCGACATCAGAAGTGCTCTCTGGAACCTTGCCCTTTACTCCGCCCCCGATTGATAGCGCTTCACTTAGCGCCTAGTCATACACACACTGCGACAAAAACGACGTCCACATTTCACACAGAACATCCAGTGCACCCCCGTTGCAGGGATCACTTCAATTTAGATACCCGAAAGCCCAAACGATCTAGCTTGGACACTCAAGTCGCCATTTCAACGGTCCTGGTCTGATCCTGACGGGAAGCCCAGCACGATGTGGCAATAGAGCTCATTTAGCGACGAGAAAAAACACATTCAAACGACAAAGTTGAATTGCTCGCTATTCCATATCCGTCCCTCGATGGCCCCGTCGCTAGTCACACTTGGCCTTGCACGTTGAATACACCATTTGACATTGGGTCCAACCTTTTGAAGCCAACACCGGCCCGGGCACAGCATGCAGCAGGGCACCACTCGCCTGCTCCGAATAGATCAGACCGCAAAAGCACCCGGCAGCTACGCAGTAACTTTTGCTTCCTCCATATCCGGTGCCTCTTAGATTAGGAGTAGCAATTTCAAACTGATATATGTTCATCCTCGTCATCGCTTCTCCCCATTCCGTGTTCCGTCTGTCTCTATGGTGGCCCAAACATTTTAATATTCAACCTTTATGTCATTCGACGACTCACAGCCGCGACCCGGATTGATGAAAAAAGGGGCCAAGGAGTAGCGCATAGAATTCACGACAGATTGGTACACCCAAACTCTACACGGGCACAAACTCAAACACTATCAACGCGACTGATCCGCACCACCCCCGACGTATCCCGATCCGACATACGCATTTTGTCCGCTCACGCCTCCAATCAAAGAATGGGCCCTCGCGTCCTGCTGTTCCGGAAACAGGCTTTGCCTAGGGCCGCCGCTCGGAGAGGGTGCCGGGGACATCGATGGTGAGTCTACAAACTTGTTGACCCCATATGCCGCAGGCGGCTCGTCCTTAATTTCCCACATCCCAGCTTTGTTACCCACGCTGAACTCTAGATCATCGCCTGTGATGGAATCCCAGTACTTGTAGACCATCATGACCCCTAGAAGGATACACCTAGTACGGGAAGTCCGACCCCGGGCCAAGGTCAGTTTTGCCCACACACAACCAGGAAACTGGCTCGGGTGGAACCACTCACAATGAATAGAAGAACAGGCCGTCTATGTAATGATTAACCTATTGATATCATGAGTGAATACCTGGGTGCATAACAGACATTGAAAACTTACTGCCGTGCAAATGGTGTTGCCAAACGCAAACAGGATGACTTGCGCAACGACAAAAGCAGCTGCGCCCAAAACGATATCACCTAAGGGCCATCGATCCTGCAAGGTCCGCACAACGAGTACAAGCTGCGCCACAACATATGTCACAACGCAGACAGCTGGCCATATAAAGTGCATAACCCATAGACCGATAGGCTGCGATGAGCTAAATCCGGCGACGTCTATGAAATCGATAGTGAGCCTAGTCGCTTATGCTAGTCTAGGGACAGGGTCGGATAGGGACGCTTCTCGGGCACATTGGCTGTGCCATACCCGAAACGACGTATAAAGTGGCAGGGTAGTGAGAACTACCAGAAACGTACCTTGGAATGTGCAAATAGTGATGAAGAATGTGAGCGCCCACATGGCCAAGCAAGCACCGCGAAGCCCCTGGAAACACGTGGAAGCGTTTTGGTAACAGAGAAAGGATTTAAGTATGAATGGCTTACCCAGATGGAAAGAGGGGTTCCATCCTCTGCGAATTGGAACCCGATAAACCCATTGAGCAGTAGGCAACAATAGGTAGCTGCCACGAGACCTGTGTAAATAGCAGCGATCCACTATGGAGCGGATATAACGAGATTAGTTAGTCTTCGGTGAATGGAGACGAAACATACCGGATACGCGTTGTTCGCGGTCGGAATTATTTGGGTATCGAGGAAGATCGCAAGCAACTCGACAACCAAGTATAAGTAGAAAAAGGTGAGGATTTCTTTGCGACCCTGTTGCCAGAGTTTGTGTCAGTACGTGCAGTATTCGAATGCTGCACCAACGGAACCATGCACGCACCACGGCCGTATACTTGCTTCGAATATGAAAAACCATAATCCCTGTCATGCACATGGCCAACAGATGCACAAACGCGACAGCTACCCGGAAAGGTTAATGTTTTTGTCGCGGCCACTGCCTTTTCATCTGCTCGACATACCTGGCTGAAAAAGCGCATAGTTTCCCAACAAGACGTTCCTACTATAGCACTCTGGCTCCATCCCAAACTCCCCCAGCATCGGGCAAACAACAAGAGCAGCAGACGAACATATCGAGTCAAACGACCCAAACTTCATTACGCGAAAATATACGAGAAAAAGTCTAACAAAATGTCCTGGTCGAGTCTATAAAGTTCTTTTTCAGCAGCGACAGAGTGTGCGGCAGCAGTAAACGAGCGAGCGCGCAGTCAGAGAAAACACAGATGCTGGGGGAGAAAACAACGTTGGTAGGGAAGCAACCTCGGGCAAGGGATCACGTCACAGATCATGGCGTAAGCCAGTTTGATTTCCTTATTTTATTCGGCCCTAATGTATTCAGTCGAAATACAAACAATGCGCGCATCGATGTTCAGCCGTGAGTATATGAAAACGCAGAGACGGATGTGTTATGGCACCCCGCTGATGAGCCCGTGTGGCTCGCATCCAGGCCGGCAAGTGCCATGCGTCAACCGGCGGACTATGGGAGATCTTGTTGCGTGCGCTCTCATCTTTTTTCAGCAGCGCACCCATTTCGACGTCGAAACCCCAATCCAATGTATTGCCTGACTTGTGCCTTTGTGCAAACGCACTTGAAAGGAGATCGTTACTCCGCTACGAGGCTAAGGTTGTCGCATTTGAGCTAGTGTGGCATTGCAAGGTGTTGAGCGGGTGCATCTAGTGTACATGCTCACTATAGTTGACACCGGGGCTGGTCGCATTGCTGTGACCAACTGCGGTATGGTAGCGCATTAGCTGACAGTTCCATTGTTGGCATTTCCCGGGAGCCGTCTCGCCACAGGTTGGCCTTCAAACCTAAACTTGAAAGCTCCAATTGATCTCCAGCTATCAAATATCCATCAAGTAATCTACATTCGAACGACACGAGCTGAAAGGTTTGTGTCACTCCCTAATGCTGATTTTTGGAGAACGTCCCGCCATCGACTGCCGTTCCCAGGGAAAATGTCGCTGGGCGTATCCTTGGTCTGAATAATCACGCTCGGATAAACCGAATACGCGCTCAGTAGCTTCGACTGAATCAACTCTAGAACGGCGGCGTCGAGTGGCCGACTATAGGCTATAGATGGGTCCCTGAGCAGACGATCCAATCTTCGAGCGCCTTTTTTGGAAACCGCGTAAGCGTGCGTACATTTGGGGGAATGAGATGGACGCAATTGATCGCAAGATCTGAGGGCCGGGTATGTGTCCTCAGCGGACCAGCAGTGTCCTGAACAGAATAATGTAAGGACTCGCACAGCAGTTGGGCCGAACCTGACTAACCAAGGAAAACCATATCCCAGTCTGGTGGCAAGGCTTCCCATAGACGACCAATACGCTGTTGGATGTCTAGTTCCATGTCAACGTCATCTTCAAGTATCAGGACGCCGGCATCGAGGGTGTCAGTTTGCATTGTCTCCGATGCAACCTTCCGGATCACACCGATATGAGAATGCCAACACGCTATTGCAGCTCGAGTCAGGATACGCCAGTAGGGAAGCTCGGGTAAGCGAGGTGCAGGAGTATTCGTCATCTTCCGGGTGGCGGTCCGAGAAGTGCTTGCGTTTGTGTCGAGTGGGGAATCGTCTCCATCGAGCGCAGCAGGCTGTCCAGAAATCTGCATCACGCCATGATGGAGTGAGATATGACTTGTAGCTACTTCCAAGGGCGGGCGCTGATCAGAAAGAGGGGGTACGGGCAAGGGGCGAGTACAGTCCGCAGAGCCCGGGTCGGAAGACGGGAGTTCCCAAAGTTCAGAACCTTGGGGATTGTCGTGATGATCGCTCCACCAGCCGCGAAAGTTTCCGTCTATGGCGTGGAGATGCGCAGCCGCCCTTATCCATCTCACACGCTCCAGGATTCGGCTGACGATTTCGGTTTTCGAGTCGGTTGCGTCCACAAACGTCCATGAGAGTCCTGTTGCCGCTTGTAGTCTCATCATTCGCTCTCGGCGATCGGTGCGTCGAGGTAGGTTGATCATATAGACACGCGGGGTAGGGGGAATAGAACTCGCAGGAACGATCCCCTCGGCTTCTGCAAAGGGGCGAGACCACGTCTCATATTCGGTACTAGTCGATGTCGGAAGGAACAGGTGGGGTTGCAGAGATCCAGTGAATGCAATGGTACAATAGATGATGGATAAGATTGTAAGCAACGAGAAAAAATAGCATTGGGTATTGCCCTCGGCAAACGCCATCGCAATTGTTCGCCGACGGAAAAACAGGGGCTCGCTTGCCCTTTCCGGAACCAGATCACGTGTGTCTCAATATGCGGGGGGCGTTTCGTCATCAGAGAACGACCATAACCTTGTGCACTATACATTGAGCTACAATGGGTGGTAATTCGGCCGAGCGACCCTACTGCGTATTTGGATACGGTTCTCTCATTTGGAAGGTCAGCACTATACCGACCTCATTATGGCCATCACATCGACCTGACTTCCGCTCTGCGCAAAAGCCCCCTCTACACTATGCCGAAAGAGGTGAGAATTTTGACGGCAAGGCCGCGACAGGTGGCAAGATCGACGCAGAGATTGAACGTATTGCGCGCTAGTCCCCGGCTTTCTCAAGGGATACGTTAGGCGTTTTGCCCAATCATCAAGTGACCACCGAGGAACTCCCGAGGTATGAAGGGCGTAAGCTTCAATTCGAAGTTTAAAGTCCTCATCAAATCACCTGCCTTGCTTGTCGGGGGTTTCTATTCAATTTGACCAGCATCCTGGCCGCGTTGTTACTTTGATAGCCGCTCAAGATTGGAGTAGCTTTTCATCTACGGTTCGTCATCATACATATCATTTCTTATTAATTGTATTGTACGCATGACTGTGTTACATCAGGATGAATTCCCACATGAGGATGTCGTCTGGGGAGTCTGCTATACGATCAGTTCCGAACATGCTGCAGAAATGAAAGAGTACTTGGGTGCGATTGTCGTTTGTGCAGCGTTTAGGCTGGTCCAGACCTTCTCGGGATATGCTAACCATGGTGTAAACCTCGCCACAAAGATCATCGCGAGAAGGTATGGGAGGCATTTCTCATTCATCTCCGCTTGGACTACTGACAAATTATTACGCATGAAAGGACGGCTATACAGTTCACCAAGTCGATGTTTGGGGTATTGTCGATGGAACGGAGAAGATCATTGTGCCAAATGTAAGTTAGGAGCCGCCTAAAGTTTGAGTACCCAGAATTGGGAGTCTTCTCCCGTAAAGGCAAATTCGACGTCAAAGCTGACGATACCTGGATTGGTTATGCAGGCTACCTGTTACGTCGGTCGGAGCGATAACCCATCTTTTGGTAAGGGTCTCTCAATTTGCTGTTTGTGCGTGGCCGTCTAATTTATCCAACTCTGACTATGTGCCTCTACAGTAGGATCGGAGGCAGTGCCTGGACTCGCAAGACGCATTTGGGAGTCTTCTGGACCGTCCGGCCCGAATAAGGTATGCTGATGTTGGTTGATTTCACCCACCCGGCCGGCGGCCTCGGGCTGGCTGTCTCAGGCTATAACAAGTAGTCTGATCCATCACCAGGATTATCTCTACCACTTGGCGCGTGCAGTGCGGGAGCTCGCGCCCGAGAGTCATGACAGCCACCTCTCTGCACTTGAAGTGAGTTGGGGGACATTCGTCCACGCCCATCGAATAGAATCGAGGGCCATCATATTGAATCATTGCGTCTAGGCGTACGTTCGCCGGTTGGACGAAGGGTCGGAGGAATAGGGCGCTAGAACTTTGTAGATGTGAGGGTAAATGTTCGCTACGATTCCATGCTACCTGGATCAATGTACACCGGTGGGAAAACAACAAAAAATGACAAGGAAGAAGAAGCCTTGGAAGAAGCATGGATTTTTGCATCGGGCTCGGTCTCGCCGTGCATCTCTCAACACTTACAGAGCTGACATGCAAGGCACGATATTGTGATAGCTCCTGTCTAACCTATCCTGCCTATGTCCGCGTGGGCGAATCCGTATATGAACCTTCGTGCCGGGATCGAGACCGATCTCGTTCTCTTCCACGTTCCACAACTCCGTTACCGCGGGATCCCGAAGCATATGTCGCCCCGTAACTGCCATGGCCGTTTTGCTGAGATTTGTTCTCATCGATAGGGAGGAGGCGCGAAATCTCTACTGGGTCCCGACCTGGTGTTGGTTTAGGCGTGGGTTGTGAAGACGAACGGGGGGTATCACTGCCCCCGACACCGTCATTGAAGGACCAGCGGCGTTTTTCGCGCTCAACAATCCTGTGGGACCGCACACGGTTAGTTTCAAACGAACTGATATTCGGACCATGGGCAAGGGCGTCTCACCCTCTCATTATGGCAGCCGTCGATTGGCGCTTAGCTCGACGCTTGTGGCGATTGTCTTCATATCTATCGGTCTCGTCCACAATCTCCTCGGATATGATTTCTTCAATAATATCTATTGGTTTTGGTTCGGTAAGTTGCTGCCACGAGGCATGAATCTTAAATTTTGTCATGGCTTAGTTCCTTACCCTCGAGTGTAATCACACCAAGTGCTCCTTGGGGCTCGCCCGGATGGGTGGTGATCAGAAGCAGGTGGGAACGCCCCGTTTGGCTATAAACAAATAGAGAGTTAAAGTCGGCCTTCCTAATTTAGACTGGTGCGAAGCATACAAGTAGTCCAGTGCCTGTGGTGTCGTACACATACATGAGCGACCTCGAGTTCATCAAGCGGATCGTGTTCTTTCACATACCTGGAAACAGCTGATCGAAGGTTTGGCCTCAGGCAGGATGGACAACGGAAACGCGCTAACAGGGAGCTGCTGAGAAGGATCGTACACGAGCAGCTAGAACATAACACAGTAGATCAGTTGACTGGTTGGAAACGCTGCGGGACGGGCCGTTGAATGGATGGGGTCAGAGGGACAAATGCGCATCGGAGTTAATGCCTTGAGCACCGCCCAGATCTGCACGCAAGGGGGAATGGGGTACTGTATGCGGCACAGGGGTATTGGTACCGGAGCACTCCCCAGCTCGCTTGCAAGAACCAGTCGAGCGAGTCCGGGAGACGTGGTTGGAATAACCGGGTGGTTGCACATGGCCCAGCTGAGTTGGGAAGGGTGTCTGACTAACCTTCTTAATCAACAGCAGTCCAACAAAGCTCTCTGGTCTCCCAGGCTCGTGAATAGGAAACCGGGAATAGCCACTGGTCAAACTAATCCCCGATTTAGATCGAATCGCCTTGGCACAGAGGAGCAAAAGGCTTACATAGCATCGACACGATTGTGATCTAAAATGGTGTCACTGCTCAGTGTGACGACATCCTGAGATCACGGAGCAATTAGCGGGTGCGATGTGAAAGATGGGGCTATCTAGTACCTGAATCGGTGTCATAATTTCAGACGCCTTCTTGTCGTTCAGCGATAAAACACCATTCAGAATGGAAATCTACGGGAAGAGGGTCAGTCATGCGCTGGTCCATTGATCCAATGCCGCAAATATCAACGAAAACCGAATCATCCAAACGAACCACCACCACATTGTCAAGCTACTTCAGAGAGCCAACAGAGGCTCCAGAGAAGTCACATTGCTCACCTCGTCGTCTCTGAGAGGTTCCTGTCCCTCACGATGGAACTGCAAGAAGCTTTTGAGTTCTGCTTTTTTATAGGTGTTTCCTTCGTCGTCCCCAAGGACCCAATCTAGCAGTTTCGCGATCGGCCATGCAATTGGGGCTAAAGATTCAACGTTAGGTCGTTGCGTTTGTTTGCTGACGCCGTCGTGCAGTTGTCTTGAGATACTTACCGAAAATGTACATTAAAAAGAGCACCAATGGTGCACTTGCAGCACCGATTTGAAGACCATAGCGCGCGCAGACAGCTTGCGGAATAATTCTACATAGGTAGCGTTAGAGACGCACGAAGTTACGACATTAATTCGAGACTTACTCGCTATTGGGCCCCAAATGACGCAGTCAATCGAATGGGTTTGTTAGTGGGCGTTGTGCTGTCTCTGGACACTCACCCAAAAATAACGATCATGACTGTCGAAATGGCTACTGCGGCGATCCCTCCACCAATCTGATGAGTGTGTCAAAAATACGTTTTGTGATTCAAAAAATGCTTGGCTTACGGCAGAGTCTAGGAAGATGGGAAGAGACTCGTTCACGATGACATTTCCCAAAAGCAGAACCTGTGCCTGGTAAGCAATAGACAGGCTCTCATAGATTCAAACGTACCACCAAAACCCAATGACGACCTTTTTTCATTAAACGCAGCACCTTTTGCGCATTTCGCTTTCTCATTTAGGTCGTCTGAAGAAGTTGCAAGCACTCGTAGATGAAGTTCGTCCAACCCCATGAGACCGAGGGTCAGGCTGGAAAAGAATACGGTTAGCCTCCTGTAGTGGCCGTAGTGACCAAGCTCACCCAGCAAATGCGCCACCTAGAAGCACCAGTCCCATTGACACGACCATCTTCCACCAAAATTGTGAACTCCCAATCGGCTCATCGGGTCCTCTCCCACAGAAGAGAATATTGGAGCTGCATGCACTGCGCGAGATATAACAAACATTAAGCCCGCCACAGCGCGGTTCGACCGCGTGCGACTTGTGCCAGACATGGACATGGATGGTGAGAGGAGAGAAAGAAGCACACGTTCGTCAATAGGCATCGACTGTTGTGACATCATGTGACCCAAAAGAGGGATTGCATAAGCACAGACAGTGCCCAATTATTGCGTCAGCAAAGTTTTGTTAATTGCAATTTCCATCCACGACATGTCCACCTCTACGTTCAGCAAGTCAAGAAAGAAGAAGCAGCGCAAGTTACAAGAATCCAAAATCGTAACTCTAGGGGACAAACAAGCATCATACGAGTACGAGAAAAAGGATGACGAGGAACTCAGATTGGAAAGTGTGCTCTTTGGCACACCCCTGGTCGGCGTAGCTCAAGTAATGGGTTAACAAAGCCGAAGGAAACTATAGACACGTCTATGAGCCATCTGCTTGATGATGAGGTGAGCACGATTACTTTGTGGCCATACCATAATCAGTTCAAACCAGCAAACCAGCTCTTCTTCAACGACTTGGCACCAACGGCTAGCACTTCTGAACTACCGGTTGTCGAGAACACATATATTCAACAAGGCGGCCTGCTAAATGCTCCCAAGAATGCACCATCGCCCAAGCTGTCGACTCGTAAGAAAGCGGCTTGGGTAGATCCGGATGATAATGAATTAGACGTTTCGATCGCGGCTGACCGGCGCCTCCGAAAACTGCGTGATAGCGCGGCGGAAGATACAATATCTGGTCGGGAGTACGAGGGCCGGTTAAGGCGACAGTGAGTTCGTTAACTTTGTTTTACCGGCCAACCCTTCACGACTGATAGGTTTGAAAATGTCAACCCCGTCCCCGAATGGGCAATTTCACGCTCGAAACGGACTCGACGCTCCTCTCACTCATCATCTGTAAATTCGGGCGAGGACGAGGAGCGTATAGAAGAACCAACAACCGGGCCAATTGACGTCGCAGCCGCACCGTTGGACGCCTTGCCGCCGACTGAGCTTGCCATAACGAGATTACGGGATGCGAACCAGGCTGCGAGGTCCGATGGTCCTGTCACTGCGATGCAATTCCATCCATCGTCGCGTGTGCCTGTCCTGATGGTCGCAGGAGCAGATAAAAGAGTCCGACTGTTCAACGTAAGTCTAGTGGTATATTTTCCACATCTATACAAAGTACTCAAATCTTGAATTTTAGGTTGACGGTCTCACAAACCCCTTACTGCAAACATTGCACACACCAGCGCTACCTCCGAGCAATGCAACTTTCCATCCATCCGGAACCTCAATTCTTCTTTCGGGTGCGAGGCCGTTTGTGTGCATCTACGATCTCCAGTCCGCACGTGTGGCGACACACCACGTATCGGGACGTAAGTTGAGCGCCATTCTCAGCTATAATCCTATGCTAATGCAACTCAATAGGCATACAGCCGAACACAAAGGCAGACACCCAGGACCGGGCCTGTGATGTCAACGCATTCTCGCCTGATGGACGAACCCTTGCGATTGCCGGTCGACAGGGGCGTGTACGGCTCCTGGATTGGACAAGCGTCAGCGTTGTGGGTGAAATCAAAGCTTCTGCATCAGTGAAATGCATCTGGTGGAGTAAGAGCAGCGACGCCGGGTCGGAGATGTACACGTTGGACGCTAACGCTGAAGTCTGTGCGTGGGACGCCCGGACAAAGAGGTGCCTAAGAAGATGGAAGGACGATGGAGGGTTTGGGACAACAATGGCCGCCGAAGCAGCCGGTAAATACACGGCTATTGCGTGAGTAATTTTGGTCGCCTAATTTCTTGTGAACTAAATCAACCCCGTCGCTATCTCCGCCGTTTATTGCTTCCTCTATCCGGCATAGGTCTAAATCTGGTATAGTGAATGTATATGATACCCCTTCGACCCTGCTCAGCGCGGCACCCATCCCACTCAAAACCTTACCGCACCTTACGACAGCCGTCACATCATTACGGTTCAACCATGATGCTCAGATCCTAGCGAGCGCGAGCAAAACCAAAAAGGACCAATTGAAGCTGGTGAGTACTGTGTGATCGCAGCTGCGGGCTCGGTCTCTGCCCTACATTTGGTTCATACCCCGCGGCCTTGTCGCCGATTATCCAAGGAACTGACGTTCTGGAACTCTTGTGATAGATCCACACGAAAACTCTTACTACCTTTGCCAACTGGCCGACATCGGGTACTCCGCTCGGACACGTTACCTCAATGGAGTTCTCAACCGGGAGTGAATACTTGGCTATTGGGAACACGAGGGGCAACGTACTTTTGTACAACTTGCGTCACTATGCTGCCGCTCGGTGATCTCTGATTGGATATAGTGACAGTGAACTACGATATTGCATCGAGTGATCGGCGCCACTATACAAGTCTATGATACTGATACAACAGCAAACAAACGAGAAACCAGATAGACACGAGGTGAGCGCACGAGGTGAGCGCTATCGGCTCAATGAGGTAGGCATCAAATAAAAGCGAAGGAAGAAAGGAACGCGGAACGTAAAGTTTAAAAGGTGATGGAGATTCACAGGAACCCGGCATGTAATTCAATTCACTGCGGCGTGCTATATTTCGTGAGGACCTGTTGATATACAGACTTGATCTAGACATTACGGAATTGAGTATTGCAACATCATCTGGTGTTTGTACCCGAATACGAACCTTCTTCGATGCGGCTTCACCGTTGTGTACTAGCCCCGCCAATGCAGTCGCGGTCTCGATCCACCGTTTCGCCTCCCCCAGATCTGAAACACTGCATAGAGTTAGAATGTTACCAATAACCCAAATTTGGCGGACATACGCAAAGCGCTCGACACCGGTGTTAAAAGCGATATGCAAGAGCCATTCACGCTCATCGTGCGCATACATCTAGGGGATATTTTCGGGTTGAGTGACTATGTAGAACGTTTCCCACCCACCTGGCCGCCAGTCCCGTCTTTATTGTCCTTGATGACTTCAACGGCTTGCTCAATGAAACTGAGTGCATTCGCGCGGTCATGTTGCTTATTTCTGGCGAGAAGGATAGTGCACATGGCACGCAGCCATCGAGAGAATTTGTCGATTGATATATTTCTCGAATCCAGGGATGAGCGTAGCATTGCCTAGGCGTGCAAGTTAGCTAAACAGCTCGGGTAGGATACCATTGGCCACAGACCTCCAGGCCAGTGTACAGCACTTTGACGAAGCGGTTAGTAATCATACTTCACGCCAGCACCACCGTAAAACATACCATCCGTCGGGCAGGTATCCTCCGTCCACTGCCAAACGGTGACGTGAGTGTTCGGGACTCCGAGGAATGAAAGGAGGTCATACCAGCAGATCGGCCATTGCCTCGAGAGTTGTTGATGTGACACAATCCATCTCAGTAGCCATCTGAATTTGTTCCAGACCACATGGACGAGCGAGAAAGGGGGACGAACTTACTTTGACGGTTGTTTCGACCCTTTGCCACTCGTTCGTACGGCAGAGTACTTCGATTTCAAAAGTAAAGAGCAGGTTGATAATGTAAGTTGGTTGCTCATCATCAAACGCTCCATTCCCTAATGCCTCAGTAGCATATTGCCGAGATACTGGGATATCGTTGACTAATCTAGCGTATAAATCTGCCTGTGGAAATTGAGGATTAGGAGAGCACTAAAACGCTATTACAAGCCTGCTTACTGCTGATTGAGACGAGCCAAGGCGTCGCGCGACAAACACTAAATGCATAATTCGCTCAATACCACAAATCTTCAATGTGCGTAAACATCCTTACACCGTCCCGATATTGCCGAAAACGATGAAAGCAATATGCATTGCTTCAGGTCTGGGTCCCGGGTACCGGCCAAAGTAGTCGAGTACGCTTCCATGAGCTACTCCGCATGTTACTGATTTTCGCTAGTCCAGCGTCGGTTCCCAGACCCACCTCACGACTCAAGTCAAATATTTCTACAACAACCAACTCCTCCCAGTCGTGGCACCCGGCAACAGCCGCATTGTATGCGGATCGCCAAATCCAAGACACGTCCTTTGCAATTACAGCTAGGTTATCTTTTGCAGACATTGCGCTGATCAAGTTCAGGGCTGGATAGGCCAAAACTTTAGGGACTTGCGGCTGCACTCAAAATAGGAGTTAGCTACCTCGCCCCAGGTGGGTTTTTAACGATTCTATGAGTTGTGAACTTCACTAGCGGGTAAGCACTACCCCAATGTCCACATTCCGGTGCTCTCGGACTCACGTTGCAGCCAAGGGCTCTTTCAGCAGATCGAGTACTATCCGGATACCGCACCGGACCAATGTAATACCCTCTGTCTCCGCCTCAATACGGGATTCCCGTTGCAACGTTGTATACATAGCTTCGAGTATTGCCAGAAGTAATGACTTCTGTTTGGTTTCGTGGGCAAGTTGCGTGGCCAGCAAAAGCATCCTACGGTCAAAATCCGAAGTTCTTAACATGTCTTCCACTGCTTGTATCGCTAGGGATATTTCAGATCCATCACCTTCTCGATTTAGGTGTTGGCTTAGGCGCACCTTCTGCTTCGAGCCCTAGACGACATTGCCCAAGGGGTCAGAGACCCCTGACACGGATAGTAAATAATCCCACCTTGATGTACAGTCGCTAGAAATATAATATAATGGGTCGCCTTGATTGAAGGAATTGTACTTCAGTACAGCGCCGTGGGTCTTCTCAGGTTCAGACACATCCCTTACCGATTCGTCCTGAGAGCAACGAGACACCAGAATGGATGCTTGAGCGTACTCGCCTTGTTGAATGTAGCACAGTGCTGCCTTCCTGATGCATCTTGATTGCGCCTCAGTCATGCACCGGAAGGCGGGCGATGCGCTCAGAATGAACCAGTCCGCTGCTTCAGTCCATCTTTTTGCTTTGTAGCTTGTCTCTCCATTTCGCCATAGCACCTACAAGGGAAGCGTGAAACGGCTTCCTTGATTATGAATTATTGTGCTCTCTAGTTACGCACCAGTTGACATGCGGCAGCCGAAGCCTTCTCCAAACTAAGGTCCACCCTTCTCGCAAGGGCTAGGCGAGACGGCAGCTGAAATACACCCGGAAATACCTGAAAGGCAACTCACTTTGGCACGCCCTCTCTGCCGCGCTGTGCGCATCAGAATGTGATAAGGATTTGACTAGTAGCAGCAACGACATAGTGACGGAGTCAACAAATGGCTGGCCAGTCCCATTCGGAGCGTCGAGGACTCTCTCGAGTAATTCTTGGGAGGCAGTGATGGCCAAATTTACGCTAGCAATGGGTCCAATGGATAAGTATCCAAAATTTCTACTAGTACTACCAGTGGCGTAAACCACTTGCCTTGTGTCCACAATCGCTTGCACCTCCCGAAGAAAGCTAACAAAATGATAAATATACAACAACTTGGGCTGCTGACGGATAATGCGTACCTCAGTACTTCCGCCTCTCGGAGCTCTAACCTGTTCAGGATCGAGCGAAATGCTACAAAACTGTTGCGTTGGAGTCTATGCACACTCTGGGCTTGATGAAACTACCATTTGATAACTGAGCAACGGTGGCTTTCCCTCTTTTCAGGATTGCTAGTCTCATCCAAAGCAAATTGATATCCACATCCTGGCCGAAATTGTCCAGCCACAACCAACGATATGGAAGAGGAACTTACGGAGGGGTCCTTTGCCCGAATGACCTCATCGAGAGTTGCCTCTGCCCTTTCGAGGTTTGTCTCATTGACTGTTGATGAGGCAAAATATGCACGAGCTACACGACAGAATCTCCTCAAACTCAGAACTAATTGTTAAGTAAACATCATACCGAGGGTCCGTAATATAGCTTCCTGAAACAGGCTTTAGTCAATAGTACACGCAGTATGAGAAACTTACTCTTAGTATGGGCAAACTCGAGCTCTCCTCTTGTTTAACACGTTCAAGGACTTGGAAGGCTTTTTGCAGCCATTTTGTAGCAACAGCAGCTGTCTTTCCGTCCGCAGCACTTTCGGTGTCTTGGGTTGTTGTGAGCGTTGATGCCATCGTCGCCGTTTGCTTTCCCCAAGATTTGCGGAGCAGCGCCTTTCCGATTTCCAAGGCCCGACCAAGCACCTCCTCGACCTTGAATAGGGATGTATGCGCGGGAAAATGCGTTGAAGGAAGCAAACGCACGGGGAAATGGACTTACGTCGGGCAATGTCATGATATCCAGTCGACGTTCATCTACGGCCTGCTCCAGCATAAAATAGGCAACACTCTCGTTATTCTCTTTCCAGGCCTGTATGTCCATCAGAGCCTCGCAATCCATCAAAAGGCCGACTAGATCTTACCGCATCCATACGTCCACAATAGTATTGTGCAATGGCTGATTCTTTGCTTTGTGAATCTCGGACGTCGTCCATATTTTTCAATTGCGATTCGTACTAGTAGACTTAGGTTCAGATCTCGAGTCGGGTGCAATTGAATGGATCCTTACCTCCGCTGCGCTCATCATTACGTTCCTTGCCCGTCCGTCTTGGCATTCGGACAACGCGGTGGCGGTCTTGCTTGCGAGTTGCAATAGATGAATCAAGGCTGGCTCGCGCCACCACGTCAGATTCATCGATGCACATGTCAAATCCACTCACTCTCTGATGTGGGTGGTCCATCACCGCCCGCTTCGATAAGCCGGAATGCTGCGAGACGAACTAAAAAGGCACAAGTGTGTTTAATTGAATTGGTGCCGAGAATCAGCAAGCAACTCACGACTAGCAAACACCCGTGTTCTCGATTCAGGTTCGCCGTGATCCTGTACGCCACGTAACAAGATTGAGGCATTCCACAGCTGTACTCCTGAGGGGTTTGTCCACATGGGTTGGTGGATGAATGACGTTTGTGTGGTTGGAGGCTCACCCTCTCGATCGAGCGCATCCGCCGTGGCATCATCCGCCGTCCGTCTTTTCGTGTTTCGTTGTACCGGAAGCAGCTGATCCAGTAAGTCATTTAGACGCGTAAGGTTAGACTCGAGCGTAACAAAGTCGGCTCTGCTAAAATCCAATATGTGTGGCTTGATTGCGGCAAGTGCATCTATTATAGAGTCAGCATCCAATGCCTGCGTTAGATAAGTAGAAGTTACCTTCTAGCAGCACAAAGTTGACAGGTTCTTTGTTTCGTTTACGCGGTACGAGCGGCACGCTCATGGTGGTATCGAAGATTAGAAAATCAAATTAATCGACGCCGATACAAACAACTCGCGCGGTCCGGCTCGGTCCCGAATTTCATGCGGAAGCAAACATATTTACACGACACATTTCAAGACCGTGGTCGGAATTTGCGAATGCGCAGATTAAAGTAGAGATGATTCAGCACAAAGTTAGTCGCACTGTCTTGAAATCCGCATTTCTAGACTACCCCGATAGGCTCAAGGGGGATCTGCCGAAGATCAACCCCCACGATGGAATCACAGGACGCATACACCCCATGCCGTGTGATGCACCCAAGAGCCAAACAATTGCACATTCCACGCCGCGTGTTGCTGAAACTCTGCCGAGCCACCGAATAGGGCAAGTAATTATTGATACCAAAACTGCGCCCGTGGGGCGTGCGTACACAAGAAACTGGAGCCCATCCCACCAAGAAATATGAAGAAGCAGATCGTACCTCGCAACGAACAGGAACGAACAAAACTACACGTAGAGTACCTTATCCCAAATCCCCAATGTCCCAGTAACCAGGCCAATGCCAACCGCACAACGTAATCCTCCCCGCACTCGACCCTTTTTCCCCCCGGTCAAAGCATCAATTCCTGAATCTGGAAACAAGGGGCGAGGGTCGGATGTCGGGGAAACAGGATGGACTCGGAAATACTCACACTCTGGGTAATTATCGTGCTGTATGACGCGAATTGACAGGTCGGTCCCGACATTCCGTTGCGTCGGCCACAGATTTCGGACGGATTGATGTAACCCCAGGTTGATTGTACCAGTGGGGAAACGAGTTGATTGTTTTGTCCGTTCATGGATGGATTGTGAGATGTTCCGAATTGATGTGCAAGACATAGAAGAAACCCAAAATATAAACAAGATAATGTCAGATCATATGTGCCTCAACCAAGTTAACGCGAAACGCGATACTGAATGTAGGATAAGCTTAAAGCAGAGGGGAGGGCAAGTATAGAGCTAAAATATAGTACGTACTCTGTAAAGGAACAAAGCAGCACGAACGGGTCGCGGGTGTGAGTTTTGATCGAGCCAAATGGATTACGTAGCTGACTAACCTTCTACGGCGGCCATAACGACTCGCAACAACTCCGTGTCCGTTGCGTTGGTGTAGCTGATCGAATCTCAGTTTGAATCCAATAGCACTGCACACCACTCCTTACTGCGTATAGATTTCTCGTTTGCGTGGAGGTTGTTTACTTGCCGAGGAGTTCTGGGATGTTGGCTTATTGCTCAGCTTCAGGAACCGCCTCTTGAAGTAGCTGCGTCCCTCCGAGGCATTACCCTCAGGCCCTTCGTAATCCTACTCAGTAGTTAGCATGTGCTCTAGCTTCCCTACACTGAATATACTTACTGGGAAATATCGTCGGATGGGCGACTTTTTGACCTTTTCTGTGAAGAGATCGTTCTTATTCAAGAATAAAATCTACAACCAACGACGGAGAACGGGACATCAATTCGAGCAAACGAGCAGGATACTAAGCAGTTAGCACGTACAATATTAGTAGACCTAAAGTATTCCGAGTCGCAGATCGAGTTCCAGATGGCCATGGCGTCTTGCATTTGATTCTAGATCCCCACGAGGCGTGCCTTGTCAGCCACCAGAGGCTGGACGCAAGAGGAAGGCAAGGCTTACCGCGTTGGAATCTTCAAACAAGCACTGATCATAACCGCTCAGCGATACCAAGAAGAGAATGGTGGTCACATCTTGGAAGCAATGTATCCACTTCCGGCGCTCCGAGCGTTGACCGCCGACGTCAATGAGATGGAGTTCGTGTCCTCGTAGCTTAAACACGGTTTCGGTGATTCCAGTCGTTTGAGCTCGACACCGGATGATGTCCTATACCAATATAAGCGGCAGAACACGGCTCTTTGACAAAGTTTATTACCTGGGTAATAGGAAGGTAGTCGGGTTGAAATACCCTCGCTAAATCTCCAAAGAAGCTTCACAACGGCAAAAGTTAGTGGGTGTACAACGAGAATCGCCACACTGAACCTACTACTCAAGACTGAATGAACGCAGAATCAGTACTCGTTCCGAAGGGTGAGGACGTATCACATACTTGTCTGGTAACGCAGCCTCGTTGGCTCTCGACCACCCCTGTTGTACACCGGGGTCTGTCCAAAGGTCCTGCAATGGTTGCAATAGCTGCTCCGGATACGGTTCACCGTCTCGAACGTCCGAAGTTCCTCGAAGTGTTGAAACAAGATGCTACACCGATTCAGCTCGGTCATTCGGCTAACCAGTCTATGAGAGAGCGCTCACTTCGTTCTCTGGGGACACCGCAAGATCCATTGACGGCAGTGCATCAATTAACATCAGCATACCCCGAAGGATGTTATTAAAGACGAGTTGCCGATACGACTCTATTTCCTGCGAGCTAAACTTATCGTTATGGATCACTCGCATTTGCTAGATATTTGGTGGGTGAGATGGGGCCATAGCAAACAAGAAATGGTGTCAACCTTAAGAATTGTCGATTTTCCCGAGTCACCAGATCCAAGCAATAAAACCTTGACCTGTTCTTGCCTTTTCTTCGCATGCTGAAACGGAAGCGGTTTGGGTGAGTATCCCAAGGAAAGTAGTGGTACATACCACCCTCAGCTCCTTCTCAACCGCCTTGTGGGACTTGGTTGCTTCTGGATCTGCATTGCTGCTCACACAGATACCCATGATTCGTTCAAAGGCGGTGAAAATTGGTTTGTTTATTTTGCTGCAAGGTACGTAAAGTGAGTTTCCATATGGGATCAGCCGCAAACTCAGCCTCGGACTGACCCAGATGAGAAACGAACAGCAAGGCGGGATTTAATCGATGCCCCCGGTGGTGTAGAACAATACCCTTCGTGCGAGGTTGCCGGATGCGAAACCTGTCAATCAGACTGCACAAGTCAATTGTCAGCACTCTACACATCAAATGAAGCGGCCGCGGGAGAGCATCGAGAGAGGGGTGGGACATACCGTCCAGCGCACCCAAGAGAGTGCTCATGGACGTTAGCGAATGCAGGGAAGATTGTGGAGGCTCATGGGCAAATTGAATTGAATGTAACGGGGTTGTGTCGACGAGAGCTAGCCATTGTCGTATAAACAGTGTGATTTTTCCAACCGACCCAAAGATTTCGCCCATGTTGTTCCCCAGAGGTTGCAATCTCAACTCACCTCGTTCGTTGGATGTGTCGGCCGCCGTGAGTAGTTAGCTGGAGCCCCACTACCAAATCCAAGCGCTAGCCCCCGAGACGAATATTATCGTGTATGGTGGTATGGTAATACAGACAGAGGTGACCCGGGGATAGAGGGAATCCTAGTACAAGTATATACGGTGAGAGGGAGGAACAGGTGGGCAACGAGAAGAGGGGATCAAGAACCCCGATCGAAGCAAATTGGAAATGAAGACGACAGCGATCTCGTCCACAACACACAACACAAAAAACACGCATTTTCAGATGAATCCAGATTAATTCAGGAATTTAGCAGGCTCAAAGTCTTTCGACACTAGACACATCGGTCGTAGCACATAGAAACTGCCAGACGCTCCAGTGGCAAACCGTCTACGCCCAGCGCTGTACAGCGCCTGTATTCAGCCTATATCAAACGTGGCGCTCGGCACAATACCTAGTTGCCGAGTTGTTGACCTCCGCTTAAACAATTCGGAGCCGCGCGACGGAGAGCACAGCACGCGCTCCCGAATTACGCAAATTTTTCGCTCTCTTTCGACAAGTAGTCAGATAATTTGAACTTGTCTCAAGCGGCACATCTATGGTCAGGTAGAATAGGCTGTATTTGATAGTAGGATATATGCCAACGCCCTCTGATGGTCGAACCACAATATCCACTCGCCACGAACCAGCGATAATCAAATCAGTCCTTCCTGCACAATGTCGTTGTGCTCGTCCGCGCCTACGGCTACCAATAACAAATACCGAGAAACCTTGAAGCTGGGCTACCTGGAGGAATAATTGCATAGTCCAAACCAGATAAGCTTGGTCCTGTATACTTTTTACGGAGACGTGAGAGGAGTCAACTTACGAGTAATGAAGCTCTGAGTATACTTCGCTCTTTCTGGTAGGTTCGACTCAGCCTATCATTGCGCCATAGACGAAGCCCCAGCCTTCTTAACATCGGCGGGTATTTCAACGTCGCTGAGCATAAGCTGTAGTGCCTCCCCCACTTGGGCGTGTAACCGCCCTTGGCATGGGTTTAATAAGGTGCGGTTGCGATAAAAATGAACGTACGTACTGGCGCGGGCCAGAGCTTCCCGATACTCCTTGTTTGCGAGTTTCATCTCCGATTCAAGGGAGATCAACCTTGCTGCCTGTCCAAATCGGAGGTAGATTGGAGGATACGACCTGTACATGACAGCTAGGCTCATTTACCTGGTCAGACTCTGGTTCGGGCGGTGGCAACGATTTGATTAAATACTCGATCTGTTTCGCTTTGGTGATCAAGTCATTGACGAGCTCTCGTTTGTTTGCTAAAGAGCAAGGTGAGTTCACAAGTAATCATGCCTTGGTGAGCCTACCTTCAAACACATCAGGGGCGTCCTCTCTATCTGGGGGGCGTGTCTTGGTGATTGGAATGTTGGGATTGACTTGGCGAAATGAGTTGCGTGTAACCAGGTAGACGACGCTGTTACTCATAATAACCAGAAGCTACATTGGACGGTTAGAACAGTCAGATATATCGTTACAACTCACTGATTCGATCGCGTCGTGCAACTGTGTGAGCTTGTCCATGTCCGCGGTGAGCTCCTTGTGCAACTCGGGCATTTTCTTCGCGCCCCTGTGCGCTGAGCCAAAAACTCGGGATTCGTCACTTTTGGATCAGAGTCGCTTTGAGGAGTTTATGTCAAGTAAAGATATATTTGGCTAGACAAAACAACGGAAGTCATTGGGCTGCGGGTAACTTTCCACCACGTGACTGGTTACCGACGTCGAGCTACAATGGGCTGGGCCTTGCCAGGAGATAATCTGGTTGTATATTTTGTTCCGACGAGAAGGACGGCTCCCAGGTCAATTGGGAATGCGTAGACGCCATCCTGGTGGTGACGAGGAGGCTTGGAGCGTCGACGGACATGACGTCAAATCAATTTTTAGAATAGTAAGATCCAAAGAGTGTTATATAGAGGCTGCGTGCGACTCGTATTCCAACCCCTGCTTCCATCTGCTGTGATCTCCCTCCCTTTATACTCAATTTGACGAATTGTCCTAATCGACGGCATGGCTAGCGTCTCAGAAATAGTGGGAAAGGTCCGAGACGTGCTGCATCGTCAAGACTCGAGCTCGAGTTCGAGTTCTAGCGACTTGGCCGATTCCCCTCCCTCCTCTCCCGGCACAAAACAAGAAGGCAGAGAGCGTCACGCCAAACTTGCGCAATCACTTCAAGCCTCAGTTGATAACTCTGCCAAGCCGGAAAGCGCGGATTCGAACAGCAGTATGTAGTCGTATTCCAGCTTCGATAACACTCAGTCAGGTTTCAGTCTAACCCACGGTAGTTCATAATAGCGCCATCGCTCCCGCAACAACCGCTGGCAAGCATGCGTGGATCCGGGATATGTTCTCAGAAGAAGAGCTAGAAAGCGTATGTACCTCTTTCGATCCGGCCCTTGAAACATTTCAATTCACACATTTGTTCAGATGTTTGCATATGAGCACATGGGTAAGTCCCAGCTTTCAAACTTAGCTTCTATCGGTGCCGAACTTGCCAATCAGGGAACTATGTGATTGATCGCAAGACCAAGGAGAAGAAATTCGAAGACATGCCAATCTATGCTCGCATCGGGATGCACCTCCTATTCAATCAGTCGTACCTGTCTGTGAGTACGAAATTCTTCCGGATGATTCGTGGGACTCAGACCCACGCAATATAGGAAACCCTTCTAGGCGAGAAACGAGTTGACAAACTTCTCAAGGACCAGTCTTTCAAACGCAAGTTCCTCCCCTCAAAACTATAACCATGTGCCAATATAACCTAGCTTCTTTTTCCAGAGGGAGCAATATATGACCGAGAGGACCCCGCAGTGGTTCAGCCGCACATACAGTCATTTATCGAGACGTACGAAATTGATACTTCTGATCTACTTCAGCCGGATATCAAAACATACAAGGTAGGCTCTGTTTCCTGGGGACCCACCGAGACCATTACATGCTGACGCTAACTTGCAGACGTTCAACGAGTTTTTCGCTCGAAGGCTGAAACCTGAAGCCCGCCCTATTGATGCCCCAGAAGACCCGAGTATCATAACGTCAGCGGCCGATTGCCGCCTGACAGTATGGAACAACGTTGCTACCGCGACTAAAGTGTGGTATGAGATAATACCGGCATATATCCAGCTCCACGTATGTATTGACTCCATCAATGCAGGGTCAAAGGCAAGAACTTTTCGGTCCCGGAGTTGCTCGGGGATGCGAAACTGTCTGAATCCAAATTTGGTACCAACCCATCGCTGGCGATTTTCCGCCTTGCACCTGCCGACTATCATCGATTCCACAGCCCATGCGCAGGAACGTTTAGCGCCCCAATAAGCAAAGGGTCAAAGTACTATACCGTGGTAGGTGCTGTTAGTCTATTGTTCTGCGCTAGCCTCACTTGTCCAAGAACCCGCAAGCTGTGAACACACAACTGGACGTATTGACTGCGAATCGACGTGATATCCGTATTCTCGAGTCCAACATTCCCTCCGCGTCTGGGTTGACCACGCCAGTCGGTATTGTAGCCATCGGTGCATTACTCGTTGGTGCAATCGGTTGGTCAGACAAATCAGAAGGAAGCAAAGTGGCAAAAGGTGAAGACATTGGGTGGTTCCAGTACGGTGGGAGCACTGTCGTTGCGATATTCCCAGGCGATCGCATAAAGTGGGATGACGATTTAGTTTCCGCTAGTGAAGAAGGTTTCGAAACTCATGTGCATGTTGGGGAGCGGATCGGACAAGCCATCGCTCGATGAAAGGGCACCTTGTATGACGTGTTGTCGATCAATGAAAATGAATTGAAGCGCATATATTCACATTTGCTCCACCGACGCTGGTCATTGGCTGTTATTATCTTTCGGATTAGAAACTGGCCTGAAAGAATATAATGATGTCATTGGTCAGCCTCCCCATCGAAGTTGGGGGTCACCTGCTCTAATCAGAGCTCTCGAAGGGATTATGTCGCTGGCGTAACCCAAAGGTATATAAAGAACCGTGTGAGCTATCGTCCTCTATTCACACCAACCACCTCGCAACTTTACAAGATTATTCACAATGGCATCTCTACCTCCTCGCGTGCGTTTCCGGCGTCGTTTCAGCCGTTGGCCAGTGTGCTAACCGCTGTGCAGGCTCCAGGTTCTACGCTCAATCGCTTTGCTAAGCGTGATCCCCAGCTGTATCCCGTACGCTCACTATTCTTCCCACGACCTTCATGCTGACCGCTAGGTATCCAGCTTGCAGCTATAATGCTCGCCATCACCGCGACTGGCGGATATTTCCTGGCCCAGAAGTCTCAGAACCACGATCCTGCTCGCGCGTTTGGCACAGTTACCCCCGCATGGGATGCGCACAAGCCCGGTGATAACGTCTCGGAATGGAAACACCGCTTCAAGACGCGCCGTGGGACCGAAGGCGATCTCGGTACCATCTTGAGCAGTGGCCAAGGTACAGATAGGGTAAGTCACCGGTTCAGCCTGGGTGCCTTCGTGTTCTATCCAATCGCCGCTCTAGAGTCTCGTTCCTGGATGGTTGAGGGAGGGGGAATGGTGTTGACCACTCATAGAAACCA
Source organism: Ceratobasidium sp. AG-K (assembly GCA_037039685.1). Taxonomy (NCBI): domain Eukaryota; kingdom Fungi; phylum Basidiomycota; class Agaricomycetes; order Cantharellales; family Ceratobasidiaceae; genus Ceratobasidium; species Ceratobasidium sp. AG-K. Next base: position 2,528,572 of record JAWNGF010000004.1, on the reverse strand, counting down.
TAGCTCACTTGTACATTCGCTAATTATAACTCAGCCCCAGGTCCACTCTACTCCTTCAAACATGAATGAGACTCCAGCTTCCACAGCTCCCGCAGTCCCGCCCAATGTCCCCGTGTACAATCGCCTCGCCGATCGTGCACATGATCTACTGTGATTGCGCCGCACTATTTTAGGCGGCGTTGCACAACTGAGTTGTCGCACGGTCCCGGAGAAGGTATTCTGGCTTACGCATTGCTGTATTTTTACGCCTGAGGCTGTACCACTACCGACGAGTCTTGTATCTGTCATATAGCCAAAATGAACTTGCTGAAAGTATAAACGAACTCGATCGCGAGCTGTGGGGGTGTGCGTGACTGTATAGGACCATGGCTAAGCGCTTGCATGGTGTAAGATGTAAACACACTCAAAATGAACCACCTTCGCCTTCGACTCGCTCATCCAAGGTGTCTATCGCTGGTTCGAACTCATAGAACGTTTGCCACCAGTATAATAAGGCCAAACGTATCTCAAAAGTATGCAGATAAATTACAAAAGAGGGCTCAAGAGTAAGTGTAGCCTTGTCTGCTTCCAGACGAATCTTACCAAGACTCTGTAGGGCTGGCGCAAAGAGCGTAGACGAACTCCGGGAGCGAGTCAAAAGAGAGTTCGAAGCTGAAAAGGCGCGCCAGCGAGCTGAAGAAGCCGAAGCAGATGCGAGTGTTCAGGACAGGCAGGAGACCAACGGCCAAGGAAACACCGCACCAGCTTCGGCTCTCAAGTCACGCAAGGACAGTTCACCTATAAAGGTACGTAAAAAGCAGCTACTATGGAGAATATGTGAATTCAAGTTCTGTATAGCCTTTAGATACAATTCTAAACCTCTCGAAACTTCTATCTGCCTCTCCACCTCTTATCTCTGCTCAACTCGGCGCACTATGGACGGCCTATCATGCACGAAAGGAGGGCGCACTCTGTGCAGTTGTTCCGGTGGACATGTATGCACAAATCCTCGATCGTGCACGTCGTTTCGGACAATTCGTCGTCCCATTACCTCGAGGGAGTGAGCCGGCAGATGGAGATGGCGGGACAGAAATGTTCTTTATCGAATGGGGGCTGCATCACTCGCCTGCTTTGCCCAAGGCGGTGGACGAGCTTGGCCTTCCGACTACGACTACAATAACACCGAAGGGATCGAATCCGCCGATTACGACGCTGCTGTTTACCCCGCTACAAGAGTACAAGCATCGGCAGTCGTATGCGGCACCACACCTCGCATTGACATTCTACACGGACCTCGCGGCTACGCACGGTGTCGTATTACTCCGGGGAGAGATTACTCCCGCACAGTCAGGCGAAGGAAGGTGGTTGTTGAGTTTAGCCGAGGCACAAGCCTTGGTGGTGGCCATGCAAAGATTTTACCTGCCCGGGACAAGCGAGGGGGCCCAGGAGCGGGAGGACCTATTGACATGTTTCCACGAGCGACCAGAAGAGTTTAAATGGGAGCGATTACTAGAACTGAGCGACATTGGTGTAAAATTATAGCGCATGTATTGACCTATAGAACTTGGTTTGATCTCGAATGTTCCAATCAGCGATGGATGGTTATATAAGCACTTATGATGCATGGCGGATATGCACTCACCACAATCTTCATCCTACCACCATCTGTAACATGTCGACGACTAAACACCCCGAAGTCCTCTGGGCGCAACGTAGCTCTGAGACCGACGCGTCAAAGGCGAGTTGCGAGGTGGTGGAGGTGTTGGGTGCGAGCTGACGCGTATCTGGGCCGTAGAATATCATTTATTTGACTGTTAACCTCCCTGACTTGAAGGAGGACACCGTTCAGTACGAGCTAACGTCCAACAAGTTGTCGTTCAAGGGCACTTCCACTTCACAGTTAGTTTCTTTGGTTGAGTTTGAGTGTTTAGGACTAATCATATAACAGAGGCTCACCGCAAGATTATGCATTTGAGCTCGAGTTGTATGGAGAGGTGGTTCCCGAGGTAAGTAGAAATTTGCAGAAAGCGCAAGGCGATACTCAATGCGTTGGAACAGGAGTCCAAGAAGAACTTGACGAGCAGGCATTTCGTGACCGTATTACGCAAGAAGGACCTCAAGCTCGAGTACTGGCCGCGTTTGACCAAAGAAAAGGTCAAGCTGCAATTCCTTCGGACTGATTTCGACAAGGTACGTCCGAGGTGTGATGTTTTGTACTGGAATGCAACTGACCGTAGTTTAGTGGGCAGACGAGGATGAACAAGATGAAAAGGCCGAGCTTGACACCGACATGGATGGCATGGGTGGAATGGGCGGCATGGGCGGCATGGGTGGAATGGGAGGTATGGGAGGTATGGGCGGCATGGGCGGCATGGGTGGCATGGACATGGAGAAGCTCATGGCGCAGATTGGCGGCGCCGGTGGAGGCGGAATGGGCGACTTGGGTGCAGGAAGTGCATTGGACCCAAGCTCGCTGGGTGGAGCCGACGACTCTGACGAAGACGACGACGGCCCACCACCCCTGGAGCCCGCAGGCGAATCCAAGTGAGACTGTCGAGAGTAGAGACCATTGAATTTATTACATGCATTACATTTTGTTCATGGTGTCGGGAGTCTCACGTGCGCGGTTTGTTGTGATTGTGTTTTCAACCGATCGACGTCACTTTGCCACTCCACATCTGTAGTGGTGCAGTGTCCGGTAGTGTCTGCAAGAACTGCTTCTAAAACTTCATGAATGCACCTCGGGCTCAAGCCGGGGCACCTTTCCAGGGTAAGTACATAACTATTACTCAATCATCTATAATCGTTCTGGTGCTGAGCAATGCATTCCGTCAGGACACGAACAACCCAAGAGGGTGGTACCTGGGGACTCGATGCAGCCCTATGCCTCACAAACCGAGACGCTAATGGCTACGCAAGATGCCAGAGAACGAGCAGATGCAAAGGGAAAGGCGCGTGAAGATCAAGGCAAGTGACTATCAGTGTAAAGTTGTTGATATCAACACATGTCCGATCTGCAGCACCTTTAAATCCTTCCAATCAGGCGCAACCCATGGGTCCCCCGGTCAAACCTACTTACCTCGCTCCTCAGCCCACTGGTCTCCCCCCGGAAAAACCACCGGCTAATCCTGCCACTCCTCCCGCTGAAAAGGGATCGCCCATGACCACGGAAGCAAACGATCATTCCACCAATGCTTTACCTGTAAAACGAGGACGAGGCCGTCCCCGCAAGACAGACATCGCAGTCCCAACCGGTACCCCTCCCCCCAAGCGCCCCAGAGGACGACCCCGCAAGTCGGCCCCAGCAGCGACCAATCGAGCTGAACCAACGAGCGACGCAGAGTCGGATGCGCCCAAGGCTGACGGCAACGACGACAGCGATTACCAAGAGAGCGATAACGAGTCGTCGCATGCAGCCCCCCCAAACATCCTCGCCCAGTTTACTGCCCACGTCGCCGTCCTTCGCAGCCGCCTCGATCCACGCGGAATCCCAGAACAGTACTCGGTCTTCAAGTCCTTTTGGGTCCCTAGTCGTTCGACCTACTTTGACAATGGCGCAACTGCCCCTCCGGGCCGGTTCATGTACTGGGACCCCCTCTTCATTACATCGGTAGCCTGTCCCGTCTGTCAGCAACCGTTGGCCATCGCCGCAGGGGGAGGATGGCTCGACGAACCCCTGTGCATCCGAGACGAAGAAGGTCCTTGCTGGATCATCGGGCGACGATACGTATGCACACAGTGTTTCTCGGCCACAGAAGAGGCCGCTAGGTATGTCCAGGGACCAGCCGGCGGCTCAGACCCTCATGGTGGTGAATCCAGTGAATCCAAGACGAAAATCGACTACAGCTCGCCCGTATACTACCTCTCGTGGGAGAAGCGATTTCGTGGGTTGCTCCCTCCTGCACTTGCGGCCGAGTTTCCCAAACGAGCAAAGAAGCGTGCGGCGTTTAATCGCGCAGCGGTCGAGTTGGCGGCTGGAGCCAAGGGCGGAGAGGTGGATGTCGATATGGAGGGCGGGGACGAGATTGAGGAGGATGAGGATGCAGGAACACCTAAACAGTCGCGGCGGGTCCGGCATTGCATGAAATGCGGTTCCAAGACGTGTCCTGGGCGTGCAGCTCGATCACGATGTGCCAATCCATGCCACGATTGCGGACTCGCAGGATGCAACGGACGGGTCAAGCCGAATGTGACATGCAAGGGGGAGTTGTGTACACCATTCAAAGAGGTAAGGACCTTTGCTGATTCTAGGGGACTCGAATTGATATTTACGCTTGCAGACGAGTCCAGAGCTAGCTTCGTCCCGAGCGAGTACTGATGCCCCAGCCGTTCCCCAATCTATCAGCTGGCCTTCGGGGCTTCCCAGTGTCCCCTCTGGTTTCGTTCTGGCGATACCCTACGCGGTCGGAGCAGATGGGAAGCCTACTGGCGCACAGCCTGCAGCGGCGTACTTGGTCCCTCAAGGCGAGGTGCCAGGATTTACAGGTGGAGCCGGTAATCAGGCAGCAACCAACTCGAGCGCCGAGGCGAGCACGAGTGGAACCGAGGCCCAAGGCTCGATAGTACCAGAACAACCAGTCGCCTCGACATCTCCTGTCGTCTCGACTCCAGAGCCAGCTGCGGCAACCCCAGTCCCAGCTCCTCAACCCGCTCAGCCAGAGGTAGATGCTCAGCCCAAGGCCGCCGCCCAACCCAGGGCAAAAGGAGGGCAAAAGGCCAAGGCGGCGAACCAAAAAGCTGCCGCTGCGGCTCCAGTTTCTGCTCCAGCACCTCAACCACAGCCACAACACCAGTCTCATCCCCACCCACCGCCACATCCGTTACCGCACCATAATATGCCATACCCACCACAACATCCTGGTCCCTACCCGCCACACCCCCCTCCTGCCGGCTCGCCCGACCAAGGGTTCTACGGCGGATTTTATCCTTACGGCTACCCTCCTTATGGATACGGATACTACCCACCTTATCCTCCTCAGGGATCCGGTCCCAGCCCTCCCGGCCCAGGTCCTTCTGAGCCCGGCGCCGCGCCTCCCCCCGGTCAGTATCCTCATTACCCGCAGTTCCAACCTGGGTATGGTCCCCCGCCACAAGGAGGTCCGTACCCGCACGCTCCTCCCAACGGATTCGTGATGCCCCCTGGTGGTTCTGGACCTGCGCAGGGACCTCCGCATGGGTACAACCCACCTCCTACGGGAAACCAACAACCGCAGTCGCGGTATATGCCTTACCAGCCCCCTGACCGCCGAGACCCGCGCCTGCAACTGCAACTGCGACTACAGGGCCAGGGACCAAGAAACGCAAGATTGCGCGGCTCCTGGAGAAAAGACTGCCGAAGCAAGCTCGGCATAGACGTACAAATATTCGAACCCAGCGTATTCTCTTCTTTTGGTCGTGTTCCGGGTCAATTTTTCTGGTGGTGGATATGTTTATCTGTATTAAACCCGGCCGCGTTGGTGTGTTTTTCTATAATTCTGCGGGCTTCCAAGTATAGGTTCTTACTTGTCAGACCTGTTCCGACTACCAATCCAATATATATGTAATCTTATCCAAGTATACGTCGTAACAGTCACAACAAGGGTTATCAGAAGCCCAGCACGAGAAGGAAAAGGGAGCTGAAGGTTTAAGACTTGTAGACAGGAGGTGCTTCACCCACGTCGTGCGTCTCGCCAATACGAGCACTGCAGATCGAATCAAGGGACAGACGTTAGCGAGATGTGCACGCTGTGAAAAGACGCTAGACGTACATGACTTCGTCGGCTTGCTCGGTGTGCTCTTTCACACGGTAATGGAGCATGGGAAGAGCGAACACCAGACCTGCGGCTAGCAGGGCCCAGGTGGAGGCAAAGATGTTCATGTATCTAGGCGCATAGTTAGTCACTCGGAAAATCGTGTCCAGGGTGCATGCTCACGGGGTACCAATAGCATCTGCTCGCCAGATACCAGCTGCACCTGCCGATTGAATTCCCTTATCTATCAAAAGAGTTAGCGAGCGTTTCTGGAATGCGTCGGATGACTCACAGAATCCGGTAAAGATAGCAAGCTTGGCGGGGTCGTTACTCATGGCGCCCATCATCCAGTACGAGTAGGTCTGCCACATGGCGTCGAGCAGACCGCAGAAGATGTACAACCAGACCTTTCCAGCGTATCCGTGCTCGCTAAAGTCCATACGGTTGCTGTCGGGTACGGGGCGAGTGTAATCCCTAGTTTGGATTTCAGCATGGGAATGTAGGATGATTCAAGGTCTGAAACCGACTTTTGGTAAAAGTATCCCCAGATGTGCACAATGAAGACCATGGCGAAGAGCACACCCCATCCGAGGAAGGCACGGAAGCGACGTCCGAGCGACTTGCTGTCCAGCAAGAGACCGATGAGCACGGATCCGAAGATTTGCGAAAGCCAGTAGACCAAGCTGTTCAATGCACGGGTGCGGACTAGTACATATCTCGTTAGAACTCTATATTGAGCGCATATAGGGAGCACTTACTATTGAACAAGGCGCCGTTATAGTCGTTGAATTGCCAGGTGTCTGAACACGGAGTTTAGTGCCTAGCCGAGCGGAAAGTCAACTGCATCACTTACAGAACCAGTTCTGCATGAATTCAATCATCAGTTCAGATTCGTAGGCACAAACAGACTACTCACGGAAGCCAAGAACATGGGGAAAAGCAGAAGGATGCTGGGATCAGTGCGAAGAGCGACCCAGAGGCTAAGGATTTCGGTCTTCCAAGTTGGCTGGCGAGGAGAAGTGACCTTGGTCCCGTCAGCACGATACATGTTCTTTGGGTCCACCATCAACATGGGAATAACGACTCCAATCAGAGTCAAAACCAAGAATCCAACCTTCAATGAGAGTGTTAGTAACATAGGGATAAGAACATAATATGTACCTACGTAGGTTCCGGTTCCAACAGAATTGGCAGTGCTATGGAAGTTTTGTCCAAGAGCAACTGACGCTCCAACGACAGCTCCCAAGTTGAAAATACTCCAGAAGACGGCAATGTAAAGCCCCTTGTTAGATTCTGTGTTTTGTTAGACTGGTTCAACTCCAGGGCTGTATGACTTGCCCGTTGGGTAAGCAAGCATTAGGGACCCTTGTGCCGTCCAGAGCAGACCGGCACAAAGACCAAGGATAGCCTATGAAATTATCATTAGTTTGTGAATCCCATGCGAGGAATTCATTTCGCTTACACCGGCGAAAATAATGAACCACCCGGCATTATCATGCAAATTCGTGGCACTTTCAGGGGATGAATATTAGTGGGAGGTGCAGTTCAGAATATGACGGAAGGACGTACAGGTAGCTACCAATGTACAACGAATATCCAGTTGTACCCATAAGTAGCGTAAGTCGAGGACCGAGCTTGTTGCAAACCGAACTAGGACACTTTCAGTCACTCGCTCTCGCACCTATTTTAGGACTTACCCGGAGAAGAAGGCACCGACGGCAAATGTTGAATAGAGGGCGGCGTTTCCATTGGCTGAAGTGCCCTCATCGACTCGTCCTCCACCACCCAGTCCGTTCAATGCGTTGAAGAGGCCCTTCGAAGTGTATAAGTATCATACCCACACGACATGACGCGTCTGTACTTACAGGGCCCATGAAACACACAAAGCCCAACATGATCACCTGGGTGAGCGGACTGCGATACAGGCCCACCAAGCCTCCACGAGGAGCCTCATTGGTAGACACATCGGTCGTACCGTGTTCAGTATCGGGCTCGGCCCTCTTTTCGCTGTCGGACATGTCGTGAAATTAGTAGCGATCAGACGACACCTCGAGCAGACCAAGAGCCGGGAGGATGGTCGTATGACCAAGGGCGTTGGGCTTTGTTCATTTATAGGACTGGATAAGACGGCAGGGCCAAGAAGGTTAGGAAGCCCGAATGCACTCCAATTCAACCGGACAACCCGGCGAGAATTTGGGCAGCGAAGCACTTCGGCAAGGTGTTCTCCACATGCTCTGGTTGATGACTAAGACTGATCGCTAGTTTCCCTATCTGTGCCCACTGGTTAGCAGGCTGTTCAAAAACATGTGTACCTCCTATCTGTTTCTACGATAAAATTGTGCTGATTGGTCAATTGGTGAACGTCCGGGTATACAGCTGTAGGCTGTCCTTTTCCAGGTCGCCTGCCAGCCCTAACCGGGTGGTCTGCAAACTTTGTCTGAATGGCGGGCTATTGCGGTCAGAAATATCACGACTAATTGGTGATTTAGAACCCAGGGAGAGCGAGATCGGCTCAGTCGCATCAAATCTCGTTTGGCCAGAGAAAATGACTGTAGAATGTATCAACACAGACGATATGGCTAGTTCTCATGAACTGACAGCAAAGCGCGCGACGTGGCCCATGAACACAAATAATGAGACTTGGACGCCATTGGGCGCGGGCAAAACGGGTGAGCTCAGTCCCTGCACATAACCTGCAACAATTGCGATTGGGGATGTTAGTTGTTTGTGCGTAGCTGCAAACACCGGGATCACCGGTAAACGCTCACATTCTTACCCTCCGGTCATCGCGCCTATCCTCTGTCATGATTATATTAGGGTAAACCTCCAAACTATAGCTAAAACGTAAGGGACATGAGTGTGGGGTAATCCTCCCCAAGAGCAGTGAGAGCAGGTTGCTACAAAGCTAGACGATAGCGAGTGCAGACGACGTGAAGCGTCCATGCTAAACAGTATAATAAATACGCATACATATACAGTCCCACGAAACGCGTGCCTCAACAAACCTCAAAGGCAAAATGCAATCACACAGATCGACAGAGCCTGTGCGGAATTTCAAGGGTTGATCTGATCGTGCGAATGATCCCCGGGAACGAGTTGAACCTTATGAACGCGGGAGGCATCTTCAACATCGTGCGGTTTGGACCTGAAGGACAGCTGTTGTGTCGTTAGACAAACGGGTGCATGCTCGTAGTGACCTAACTTGCCGCATCCTCTTGAGAACTCACTTCGCGGGAAATATCAGTTGAGCCGAGTCCGTCAGCTGAAGGATTCGGCCGCAAAGTTGCGGGAGCGTCCCTTGATTCAAGTTCGAACATATCTGACTATTAGGCAACTTAAATAGTTAGTTGGGTCCCCCGGGACACCCGCCCTACTGACCTGACCATGAGTGAATGATCCCTGCGGAGGTTGCAATGGCCCTCTCGCCAATGTCCTAGACATGACGGAACTTCCAGGCATATTCTGACTGAACTGGGCTCGTATATACCCCCGTCTACTCCAATCATTTCGTTTATGCGCTTCATAATACCCAAAGTGTGAAACTCACCCGAGAATGGTAATCATCAAAGAAAGAACATAGAATTTACCTAACGATAGGGTTAGTCGGCCCGCTAAATTTGGATGCTCGTACAGACACACCAGTGATATCAATAGCTATCGCAGTTAGGAGATGCGTTATAGAATTGATCTACCATCATATTGATTATCAGTTATTAGATGCTTAAAATCAAGAATTGACATACGAGATATCCGTTGATGAGTGCAATTGCCATGAGAATTGGCATAGGAGCTGCCGAAGCCTAGGATGTAGTAAGAACCCGACTTCGTACTAGTAATCAGCTCGAAGTTTTACCCAAGTAACTTGCCATACTGTGCTGAAAACATTACTGCTTTCTTGGTCAACATCTTCGCAGTTTGATGAGTATGGCGCCAATCAGCATGGAGCGAAGGTAGGCTTACCTTTGCGCACGCGGAACAAATATACCACAGCTAAAGGAGTACAATTTCAATACTAACACTTGAGATGAAATGAAAGTGGGCATACTGGTAGCTGTGACGGAAAGTTCCAACACGAACGAACTAAAAATCCAAATAGCCACTATCAGACATTAGCTTATGTGGCTGGGCACTCTTGTAAGATGATTGGAGACTCACGCACTGGCCGTGCCTAAGAGTTGTCAGCACTAGTCGCTGGGAGGGGCAGCGACAAAATCCGACTCACCTCCTTGAGCATACTTTTTGTAAGCGTTTGAGCCAAATACACCGCCTGAAGCCAAGCCCCATAGTGTAAACAACTTAACCCTCTGGCGAAACCAAGACGTATCTTACCAATAATATTCCGTGATGAACGCGCCAATCCACAAGGTAACAAACGGAACGATGGGTAGCAGACGTTGGCCGAATATCCGCCAACACCGAAATATGAAAAAGACTTGTACCGACCCATTAAGCAGGGTCGTCAACGTCGGCCCCAGGGCCAGCATCTTGATCAAAACGGTTAATGGCTAAAGAGTTGGCGCATGTTAAACATTTACTGCTGTTTTAAAAGCGGGGGAAGCGGGCGCGTCCTCAAGAGATTTCAACCCGCCAATAAGGTGGACTGCGGTCTGTACTAGCGAGAGAACGTTGACGTAGATGACGAATCCTCGGAGTCGCTTTCTGTCGTTTCGTGAAGAGTTGAGAAAGGCTATAAATAGTGGCACAAGGATTCCTGGTGATTTCGACCAATTGGTACACCGAACAAAAGCAGTAAATGAAATGATATATTACCTTGGAGAGTGCAGTGTGCCAAAGCCGGCGTTACAAGCGAGGCTGGTCCCATGAGAGTCTTTGCCATCACATTCGGTCCAGGCGCTGCTGAGGGAGGAGGTGAGTCAGTTGACGTTGTTCTCGCGTGGCCAGCTTCAGGTCACTATGTATACAGTTGGGGGTTTGACCACATCGGCCGCCGCACGTGAATGTGTGGCTTACATTTTACACCAAGCCGACCCAATTGGCTATAATAAGAATAACCGTGGGTTGGGGTGTGCCTGGAGGCGAGGCTCTGAATACTATAAAGACAAAAACGCGCTAGGTTGGCGCTTTACCGGGGCATCAGTGACCGGGTCTGTCAAAGGAAAACGTAAAAGCATGCTCACACTTGGTCTGTGATGAAATGTGGCCCTTGCAATGTATCACCCAAATGTCGTTGGGGACAGTTTTACCACACAATCTCACTGAGTTCCGGGTCGGAGTGACCATGTTGGCTCAACCGTGGAATTGACGTTCCCAAAGGAGGGCGCAAAGGTGCGCACTCATTCATTCGGGGAAGCGGCGATGAGATCGGCCGCATGGTATATAGTCCAGAAGGGGAGCTTCGATATGTGACATTCAAGTGCAATTGAACATTTTGTATACTCTCACTGAACTGGATTCAATGCATGATTTAGGGTAATCAATGGAATGGCTTACTACTTGGAGGCTACGCAGCGGCCCTCTCTGGTTTTGAACCCCCAGCGATCCTCATCACCTCCTTCATAATATCTTCACTCCGCTTGCCGTCTACTTCTACATCGTGTTTCGTCCCGTCGGCTTATGTGATGGCAGTCAATGCGTGTAAGGGATATTGAGATCAGTATCGGCTAACCAAATTCAAGTTGCAGTGAAGGTTTCCATGGCTTCTCGGGTGTGAGTTGTCGGCACTTGGATACTTGGTACTTGACTTCTGGGTTGGCATACGCAATGCGAGGAAGATCGTCCTTTAGAAAATGCCTAGATGCGGTGATCATAGCGTACTTAGAGTGACTTCAAGTACTTGTTTCATACCTGGCACCCCAGTGGCCATTCCTTGGCGCCAAATCAAGCTTCAAGCTCTTTACGCTGGGCTTGAAGTACGGAATTGGTGTTTTCTGCAAGTGAGCTAACGACTTGCCGATTGTAGTAAGCTTCTTTTTGGCAGCGGCACTCATTCCGTTGACCTAGAAGCGATGGTCGAGTCCTGAGTCGGTGTCACTTGGGTTTAAGATCGGAGCAGAAGTGAAACGGGAAGAAACGATCGAAATGTCCCTCGTCACGTGTTCTTAAGGTGTATTTCACAACCTGCGCTAATCGACCACCTGAATGACGCACGAATAAATTAAACTTGTAAAATGTCGTTGAGTGCCAATCGTAGCCGACGCTCGAATGCCGGCAATAGGTATGAGAATGATAGCCAATATAAACGTTAGGGCCCTAACTCTTCACTAGGTGGGCAGAGGCACTCGCTGCAGCCCAGTTGGAAAATGGGGATGCGCCCGATCCGGATGCGGAGGGCTCTGGTGAAGAGTTTGTCGGAAAAGAAGGTGCTTTGCTGTTTGGTGACTCAAGGTGGCGGGTGCTAATGGGAAACAGAGGAGGACGTTTTTGCGAGTGACTTTGAAAGCACTGATGAGGAAGAGTACGCTAAGCAAGGGGTTGAGGATGGCGAGAAACAGGTCTTAATGGCGGAAAGAGCTGAAAGACGCGTATGTTCTATCGCTTTTTATTTGTTACTTTCCACTCTTGGCTAACATAATGTCCGCCAGGCAGCTCGCAATAAAGCATCTAAATCTGTCGCCGCACCCGTTCAACGGATACTTGACCGGGCCATGAGGGGCGAGCCAATGCCGAAGCGACGCAAGGTTGAGCCCAAGAAAACTGGAGAGTCGGGACCCAAAGCTAAGCGAGGTGCTGCAGTTGTTGGATGGGATGCGACAAGGCAAAGTGAGCGGGCGTTGACTGTGAAACATAAAGCGCTGGTACAGGAGCGGCTGAAGGATGCTGCCAAGAAAAAGGTAATGCGTTTAACTAGCTATGTTATACTTTTTTAATTGAATGGACGCACAGGCATACACTCCTAGACGCCCTCGCCAAGTTGCTCCGCCAAAGACGCAGGACGAACTTATTGCTGCTGCACTCGAGCTGGAGGAGAAGAATACAAAGTCACTGAAGGAATTCTTGGTAAAAGAGGAAGAGAAGAGGGCTGCTGCACGGAGGGTTGTGAGGATGAGGATTGAAGGACCAAAATTGAGATGGGTCAGCCGAGAAGAGCAGGCGAGGATCAAGCTGGTAGACGAGGGTACAATCGAAGGCAACGGAGGTGTCATCAAACCAACTACGAGTGCGATCCCTGCCGAACAAGATGGGATACTGTCCCAAAACCAACCACCTCCCTCGGCTAGCGTTGTTCCTTCTCAACCCGTGGCTCCGGGGCAGCCATCCAGCACATTCGAGCCGCCTACCCAAAGCCAGACGCCAAGTTCGTCCGCCGCGCGGCCTCCAGGCTCTGGGGAATCAACTCCTCTACCAGTTCTACCTGTCGTAGCCGATATGCCCAATACGCCCACTCTGAGTCGGCGTTCAAGCACGCCTTCCACAAGACAACGAATACAGGTTTATGTAGAACTGCCGCGTCCTGCACACCGTTCGTCACCGACCTCCGCTCTAGCCCCACGAGTTTCATCACAGGCCCCAGGTTCTCAGAATTTAGCGGTTCCATCTTCACAACCTCTGACAAGGTCACCTCTATCGACATCACACCCTTTGCCGAGGAGTCCATTGAGCACGTCCCAGCCATTACTTCCACCTTCATCCCAACCAGTAGCGAATTTACCTCAACCCATTTCTCGCTCAGCTTCAGCTCCAGAGCCGGCGACCACGCGTCAAACTATTTCTCCGGTCAACTCTCTCCAGCCCCCTAATCTTGACACTCTGCGACACCCGAACGCCATTCGCCAGGGTAGCGTCAGCTCGACAAGCTCCAGCAAAAGTAAAATGATCATGTATGTGGAGCTACCCGCGCCAAGAAAGAAGAGCGAAACGCCTGTTCCCAGAGACATGGCCGGTAGCGTTGCGACAGGAAAGGACGGGAATGGAGAGCCAAACCTCAATGGGAGCTCCAAAGAACCTGGTATACCTGCGTCTGTTAACGAGCCTGTCGTAACGTTGGAGCCTCTGGTCAAACCAGCCCTTCCCAGTCGCTCAAAGGACTCGGACATATTTACACCTGGGGGACCGAATTTCGCGATTGTCCTTCCGACTCGAAAACCCACGCACAAAACCGAAAAGTATATGCGGAACTGTGTGATCGCGGATCTAGGGGAGAAACGACCACCATTCGAGAAGAGCATGCGAGCTGTTTTTGGAGACCACGCGAACTGGGAGGACGTCGTTATCAATGGAGTCAAGCCGCGCAGTAAGCTTGCTCCTTTAGCTCAAATATTTTGTGCTAATTACTGTTACATAGCTCAAGCAAAGCCAATATGTGCCATAACTGGTCTAGTCGCGCCGTATCGGGACCCACGAACTGGCATACCATATGCGAATGCGTATGCATATAAGACACTCACGCGGCTTCTTGCGCACGAGTTTGTGTGGTCCAAGGAGAAGGGATGCTATGTGGGCGACGAGGGACAGAATCCAGCCAGGGGTGTGCCATCAAACTGGGCCAGCGCTGCTGCTGGACGTTTCTAATACACTGTATCCATAAAACCTAATTTATCAGAGTTGTCTTCCAATAAAGTCACGTGATACAAAGTTACAGGCGCGCTCAGCGTGTTCTGATCCTATCCTAGACCACCACGACCATGCCGCCAGTAACGCGCAACAAGGCTCCCGACTCGTCTTCATCAGCGTCTGGCGCTCCTGCAGCGGCCGCGCGTGCGACTCGCTCGACATCGGCCAAGCCCCCGAGTACTAGTGCAACTGAAACAAAATCAAGGCCAAGCACCACAAGTACTGCACCAGCGCCAAAGCCTGCAGGAACTCTCAGCAGGTCTACTTCGAACCGCATGTCTGTCGTTTTGACAAAGAAATTAGCTACTACGACGACGGACAAGAAGATAACCAAAGACAAGCCAAACGAGGATGACAAGGAACCCATCCGAGTGAGTCGCAACTAGTTGGGTGGAGTTATATTGGCTAATATCACGCAGGCATATTTGCGCATACGACCTGCCCCAAGCTCCGCCAATTCGACGCCATATATCACCACTCTGTCTGATACTGCTGTGGAAATGACCGACCCTGCGCCAGCTAGTCCCCGTTATGGAATGCGCCCTTCACTCGCACTGGCACCTACCGCGACTTATACGTTTACTCGCATCTTCCCACCTACTACTCTGCAACCTGAATTCTTCACTTCTACTGCACTGCCCCTTGTCAACGATCTCCTAAGCGGAGAGAACGGACTGGTGTTTACCTATGGAGTAACCAACTCGGGGAAGACATATACCGTGCAAGGTGGGAGCGGGAAAGGGGAGGCAGGCTTGCTGCCAAGGACTTTGGATGTGCTGTTTAACAGCATCGACGGATTGTATGGAGATAACAAGGTATATTTAAATTGCGTATATATGTGGCTGGATGTTGAATACAGTGAAAGTGGCGGCCTTCGAAATGCTCTAGCGTCGAGAAAGAGCCCAATTATGGGTCCTCAATCAAGTCTAAAAACGGCCCCGCCGTCGAGCCTGATGTGGAGTCCTTGTTGGACGATGTGTTTGACAGGGATGAAACCGGTGCGTCTCCCTTTATCGCTCTCAGCTTATATTGATTCCCTCCAAGTTGTCAAGGTGGACCGCAACTACGAGTACTCGGTATTCGTCTCGTACGCTGAGATTTACAACGAGAAAATCTTCGATCTACTTGCCACGGGCTCTCTATCTCCTGAAGAGTCCCAGTCCTCTAACATGTCTCGTTCTAATTCGACTCAATCCATGTCCCGTCAATCGCAGGCGAAGCCTCTTCCACGGTACCTTTCCGCACTGCTTCCCAAGAGTCTCAGTTCGCATCTTGGATTTGGGTCAAGTACCAGCATAAGCAATCTAGCTTCAAGCAGCAATGGAGGAGAAGTGCCAGGCTCGATTACAAGAAAGGCGCTAGCGTTGAAGTCTGATCCAATTACCTCTGGAAAATTCGTGAGCGGCCTAAGGGAGATTAAAGTCAGGAATGCACAAGAAGGTCGAGCGGTACGTTTGACCAAGTACTATAGACATAGATAGCCGTATTTACACCGTGCCGATAGATTCTCAAACTAGGCCAAATAAACCGGACAGTTTTTGGCACGGTTGCCAATGAACGCTCGTCTAGGTCCCATGCGGTATTTACGATCAAAGTCCTCCGAGTTCACCGAGGTGCAGACAAGGACGACCCTGAAGAGGTTCAATGCGCTCGTTTGAGCGTTGTGGATCTCGCAGGGAGCGAACGGAGCAAGAATACGCATACTACTGGTGCGTTGTTTCTCTAGCGTGGTGCGACTGCGGTATTCATCGTTCTCTACAGGAGAGCGCCTGAAGGAAGCCGGAAACATCAACAAGTCTCTCATGGTCCTTGGCCAGTGTATGGAGATGCTGCGCGCCAACCAAAAGAAGATAGCATCAGGCGGGACCTTGAAACTAGGTGTGGTGCCATTCCGACACTCCAAGCTCACCGAGCTGTTCCAGGATTTCTTTGTTGGTGAAGGAAGAGCTGTATGTGTCACTTTGGCCTGTTCATTGAACGTCCTGTACTGACAATACACTTTAATAGGTAATGATTGTGAACGTCAACCCCTACGACACTGGGTTTGATGAAAACTCGCATGTCATGCGGTTCTCCGCTCTGGCGCGAGATGTCGCAACCACGACTCAACGAAACTTGCCCCCGCGTCCCCCTCCCGCAGCCAAGAGCTCGGGTACAGCGATGTCCGGACGTATGGGACAGGGCTTGAGCGCAAGTATTGGACCCGGGGGAACCGTGCAAACCAAGGACGGGCGTGGTGCGTTGGGAAGCTCACCATTACGGACCGCCAGGAAAGTGCGGCTCTCAGAAGGGACGCCAGCGGAGACTGTGCTGGAAGTCGTCGAAGGTTGGTGATTTACTCTCGCCCATTATTTGTCTAACGGGCTGTTGCAGAGGACGAAACCTACGATGAGGATGATGAAGAAGACGTCCCGCGAGACACTCTGGTCGACGAGCTGTTTGAAGAGGTAGAGTACTTGCGCGAACGAGTGAGTCTGAGGTTGTTGGTTGTATGCGGGGCAAATTCACTAATATATGTTTAGCTCTTCGAAGCCGAGATGCGGGCCAGTGTTATCGAGGCGGAAATCCGAGAGGAAGTTACGAAGGAGATGGAGGAGCGAATGCAAGCTATGGAGAGGATGTTTATGCGAAGGCTTGCCAGCGAAGTAAGTTATTCGCTGCATACCCTCCGCGCACCAAGCAGTATATTTACATTTTATTTTTTTTACAGGTCGAGGCGGGAGAATCCAAGACTGACCGTAAGATTGACATGCTTCAACGCGCGGGATTCTTGCAGCAGCCGCGACAGGAACACGACACTGAGGATGAGGAGTATATTGAAAAGAGTTTGGTTCGTCGATTACCTGTACTTTCTATGCTCTAAGCTTACTGTCATCCTAGATGGTTGACGAGGAGACTGAAGAAAGCGAAGAAGATGAGGACGAAGAAGACGACCACCTGGGAAGTCCTACGCCCAAACATAAGCGACCCCTCACTGGAGGGCCGCTGGCTACCCTCGACGAAGGAAAGAGTTTCGAAGAGGGCCCCAGCCTCATCGACGATGAAGCCGACGAAGGCGAGACAACCATGGAAGGCGAGACCACGATGGAAGGTGACGTCTCGGGCATGACGGAGGATGTTAGCATGGGGCTCGACGAAGGTAGCGAGGAGAGCGACGAAGAGGAGGAAGAGGAAGAAGATGAATCGGAGGACGAAGAGCCGGTCAAGTCCAAGGCGCGCACACCACATAAACAGCGTGTTGTCAGCGACGACGACGACTATGAACAAGGCGAGGAAGATGAAGATGAGGACATCTCGTCGCCCCCTGCAAAGGCCAGGCGAGAGTCCGTTGGTCGCGCACCTGGTCCTAGCACGAAGGCCAAGGCCAAGGCTCCACGAGGCAAGGCCGCAACACCCGCAAAGATCAAGCGCGAGTCGCTGTCGCCTTCAGACGTCAAGTTGGAAGATGTTTCGGTTAATCTTGGGGCCCGAGATGAGGATGAAGATGAAAGCATGACCGCGGCGGCGATTGTACCCAACAAGCGGGTGCGCGCGGCACGCCTGTCCGCGTCCGGACCTGGAAGTACGTACATTCCGTCGCCAGGGGAGCCAGACATTGTGAAAAAGAAGAAACGGTGAGTGGTCAAGTTTGGTACAATCCGCACTTGCTGACCGTGTGCGGGTGGCGCCGTAGACAACTGGGCAAGGTGTCCGCAATGACGGAGGAGCAAATATGGCAGGCCGCAATGAAAGTAGAGGAGCAAGACCGTAACAAGGGGAGCATGGGTGTCAGGCGTCTCGGCCGAGGCAGTCGATAGTTGAATACCCTATCTCGGCGTCCACTCAAACCTGCCGCCGACGCTGCCTCGATTTGTTGTGCACGTTCATGATCTATCCTCCCCTGTTTATCTTAGCTCGGGGTTTCGTTTTGGCTCCCTAATACGACCACTAATTCCGCCGTGCGCGCTTCGACCTGTTGTTGTTTTGTAAAACGATGGATTATGCTTGTGATTTTCGATACCTACGAATGTAACTCTGAACGGCCCGGGTTCCTAACTAGTGCCTGTCCAACTCGCGTATCGTATCACGCCAACAAGGGCCTCGCCATGATTGAGATTCCGCCAGAGTGGGTGGCTGGCATATCTAATTTCAGACATGGCTACTCCTGAAACCTTTTTCAACACGCATTTCATCTCGGCTCTCGAGCTATCTACAACTCTGATAGAGAGAGGCGTGAATGCGACCCCGACCGTGGACGGCGAATTGAAGAGCCTATCGCACGAGCCTGGGACCTACCGTCAACACCCCGATCTCTAGGCGACAGGGTAAATAAACGATGCGCGATGCCCTCGCTGATCTCCGATGTACTCAAGGGTCGAGCTTGATACGGTTGTAAACGTGCTAACGCATGGAACCAATCCGCTATCCCAAATACTACACCACCGCTGCACATGCACGCCCGTATTCTTGTCTATCTGTGATTGATCTGGCTCGGATCTTGTGGGCGTTCGAAAAGCGTCGGCGAGAACTTCCCAGTTGTAGGATAGGGAGACTGGGTGCAGAAGTCATTCACGAGATTGAGCAGCTGGTCATTTCGGGCGGGAGTCATGTGGGTCAAGGCTCGCCATCTCCATCGATTTCATTATGTTGGAAGTGTTCTTTGCGTTTAGGCGGGCCAAGACGTGTTTGGGTTATTTGCTTGGATGAGGACCTAAGGTCTTGTGTAGGCTGGGCGTCGCGTGAAAGTGAGCAATGACGCCATTAAGAGTGGGCTCGCGCAAACGCGGCAACGCACGTTGTGGGTCGTTATTCTTGAACTTTAAGTTTTACTTGGAACGAATATGTACAAACTAGTCAGCTGAGCGCCGTAAATGGTTGTATCGTAGGTCACGGTCAAGGTGCATGCTCGACTACCGAGATACGCGCTTTGAAACCCAGCTAACTCGAGAAGGTGGGCTCCAGGCTTGGTTGGCACCCACATGGTTTTTAGCTCACGATAGTCTACCCCGCATACGTATTCAATTGGACTAAAAATGGGGGTTTAGTTGCAATGAAGGTGCGGCAAGTCCCAATCACAAATACTGGCGTATATGCAAGCCTGAACATAAGATGTAAGCGTCCGAGTCGGGGAAGTCGACATAAAGTAATCTATCATTTGGCATGATTATGTGTATATTGGTCCGCCGAGAGAACGAGGTGTAGTATCCACCTAGCGACAAGGATCGGCAGTCGATTCCGGCGCGCGTAGTTTACTCCACTTTTCCACATGCAGAACGGTCAAATTGGACGATCCAGAGAGTCGGTGGCGTTTGGCCGACGTCAATGATCTGCAGCAAGTTTGGTGTAATCAGGCGACAGACTGAAATAACTGTGACAAGTGGCGGGCAGTCGCGTTATCCGCCCAGATAGGGGGAATACTTCCAAGCACAATAAAGGAGAAGTTCTTCGTACGGAGGCAGCTAGAAGTGATATCGAGTGACTATGAAATGGTGCATTTGCTCGAGTTCGTGGTTCTATCTTCCGGGTTATTTTTGTTTCCGCCCAGAGAGATTTATAGGAAGGTATAGTACTGGTCGATCAACCGGTGGCGAGCTGCGGACGCTATACGAGGACGATGCTCCGGGAAGCGGGCGTCCAGTCGTGATGGGATCATTTGTCGAGGTCAAATGCATTTGGCCGATGTTTCTACGGGCGAACTGGAGGGTTTGGTTGCCCGAGCCAAGTGCCGGGCAGAGGCTATGAGACAGCGTCTAGGAGGACCGGCTGTATGCAGATAGCCATGGTTGTGTTGTAATTATGGTTGTTGTGGACGATAAGGTCTCGAGCCAAAGGCCCGGGTTGTGCCTGACCTTGCACGTGGTTCGACCTGAGAGGCTCTTATCGGCCCGATACTTAGATCTGAGCCGAGCCTCTCTCCTCATCCCCCCACCATGGACCCTCCCGAGGAGCAGAACCTCACCCACAGGATCGCATACCAACACCTCAACGACGTTAGTAGTAAACCTGCATATAATTGTCTTCTGACTCTGGTTGTAGCCAAATTATGTGATTGACGAGCATGTCGTGCGCTCATATCCGCTGCAGCAGGCGGGGCCCTCGTTTGACACTCGATCCAAGACGGACAAGAACTCGGACGATGGGGGCGAGACGGATTCGAGATATGCCATGGAATATGACATGTGAGTAGTTACTGTGTTAATTTGCTCTGCTCATCCTCTCGCAGCGACTTTGAGGACGACTCGCCATATCCCGAGGTCCGTGCTGCCGTGGCCAACACAGACGACCCAACAATGCCCACAAACACCTTCCGAATGTAAGCAATCAAACCTCGGCGTCAACTCGGCTAACCCCTGCCTAGGTGGTTCCTCGGCATGATCTTTACCGTCCTCATCGCCGGCCTCAACCAATTCTTCAGCATGCGATGTATGTCTTACCCAACACACTCCTATTCCCCCTAACAATCGGCTACTAGATCCTTCGGTTCAAATAACGGCCCTCGTCGCTCAACTTGTCGCCCTCCCCGCCGGGAAACTCCTCGAAAAGACATTGCCCCGCACACACTTCAACACTTTCGGCTACACCTGGTCACTAAACCCCGGCCCATTCAACATTAAAGAGCATACCCTCATCACCGTCATGGCCAATGTCGTAGCCGGCGGAGCCTATGCGACGGATATTATTGCCGCCCAGAAGACATTCTACGATCAGCACTGGGGAGTGACATACCAGCTTGCGCTCGTCATCTCGACACAGATGTTTGGGTTCAGTTTGGCGGGGATCTGCAGGCGGTTCTTGGTCTGGCCGAGCTCGATGATTTGGCCGGCAACATTGGTTAATGCTGCGTAAGTCCCTTTATTGTCACCAGGCTGAGCGTGGGCTGATGAGCACGCAGATTGTTCAACACCCTGCACAGCACCTATGGGCGAGAGGAAAACGGTCGGACCTCACGCGAGCGATTCTTTACGATTGCGTTCATCGGTAGCGCTGCATGGTACTTTTTGCCTGGGTACCTTTTTGTACGTCCGGCACTCTAATTTGCCCTGTTTTGGTCGACTCAATTGACTTTTTGCTAGACCGCCCTGAGTAATTTTACTTGGGTCTGCTGGATCGCCCCCGATAACTTGGTAGTCAATGCGCTGTTTGGGTATCAGCACGGTCTCGGCATGGGCTTTTTGACGTTTGATTGGGCGATGATTGCGTATAACAGTAGCCCGTTGGTTACACCATGTGAGTATCACTATCCGCTTCAGGACGAGAGAAATCGGGAGAGCGGGGTGGAGCTGGAGAGATCGGCGGGATCACGATGGAGATGAGCAGACAAACGTCAATCGAGTCACAGGACAGATCGACGACAGTTGGAACTGGATCTAGGGCGGGCAGGGGCAGGAACGTTGATCAGGGGATTGTTGTTTGTGTGGCGGTGGAAGAAGCCTAGTGCTGCGGAGTCAGGTTGGAAAGAGACGCAAACTCTGGCCGCTTGGGTTCACTATTTAACAGTCGTGCGACTGAGGACCTCTCTGGGTTTGATCTTCACGTGGACCGTTAACTAATCCTTCCCCGCAGTCTGGGCTGAGCTGAACGTCTTTGGCGCCCTGGTAATCGTATACTGGATCATTGCGCCCATTCTTTACTGTGAGTGTCTCTTTTCATTGCATTGCACGTTGTCTGATTCTTTTGATAGACAAGAATGTGTTCTACTCCAAGTTCCTCCCGATCTCGTCCACGGGATCATTTGACCGATGGGGTAATGATTACCAGTCATTGAGGGTTGTTGGCGACGGCACGTTCAATGTGACAGCTTGTGAGTCCATTATTATTGGGTTTCCGGTGGGGAAACTGACAGCGGCATGCAGACCAAGAATATTCGCCGCTTTACATTTCGTAAGTCGTCTCCGCATATAATTTGTCATGGTACTAATATAGCACAGGATGACGTTTGCCCTCTCGTATGGTCTCTCGTTTGGCGCATTGACTTCGACTGTCGTTCACACATGGCGTGAGTCATTCCATGCCTTCACTACTCTCGTACTAACTGTCATGCAGTATGGTACCGCCACGACATTGTGCGCCAGTTCCGGTCCTCGATGAAAGATGAAACAGACGTCCACTCGCGGCTTATGCTCGCCTATCCCGAGGTCCCACAATGGTGGTACGTGGCGCTCGGTCTTTTGTCATTCGCGCTTGGCATCATCACAATCGAGGTCTGGGACACCAAGGTGAGTCTCGTGCGGCACACCCAGCCCGGCGCTAACGAGTGAGGAACTAGCTCCCCGTCTGGGCGTACATCATCTCGCTCCTCATCTCGCTCGTGTATCTCGTTCCAGTCGGAATGATCCAAGCGATCACGAATCAGCAAGTCGGGCTCAAGTGAGTTCTTGGTTTTCGCCCGGGGAACGGCGACTGATGGCCGGACAGCGTGATTACCGAGTTGATTGTTGGGTATATGCTCCCTGGCAAGCCTGTCGCGATGATGATTTTCAAGACGTTTGGGTACATCAGTGAGTTGTTTAGCCAGCCGAGGTAGGTGGTGCTGACAGGTGATAGCAATGACGCAGGCGCTGGCGTTTGTTTCCGATCTGAGTGAGTATTTCTTCACACGAATTTGGGGGTAGCGCTAATGGGGAATGTAAAGAATTGGGACATTATATGAGTACGTGTTATCGGCTACGTAAAGATAGGCATTCAAGCTGATGGCTCCACAGAGGTTCCGCCACGCCTGATGTATCTCTCGCAAATCATCGCCAGTCTGGTGTCGTGCTTTGTGGTGGTCGGTGTCCAAGCCTGGATGTTTGAGCACATTCCCGATCTCTGCAGGAAAGATCAACCGAGTGGGTCGCTTTTCCCGGCTGTTTCCTCGCTCTAACTCGCAAATAGACAAGTTCACATGCCCTGGCGTACGAGTCTTTGGCACCGCGTCATTGATTTGGGGCGGAATTGGTCCCAAGAGGCAGTTTAGCCCCGGGGAGATGTAGTAAGTAACCTCGGGCATTCGTACCAACCGCAACACTGATGATGCTATCCCCATTGCAGCTACCCTCTAACTTTGTGAGTATCACCGCAGTAAGAAACACAACTCGGCTGAACGAGTGTCCTAGCTGCTTCTTGATTGGAGCGATTCTTCCTATTCCGCTCTACTTTTTGGCACGGCGGTATCCACACTCGTGGTTCAAGTATGTCAACATGCCGGTGGTGTTTACTGGTAAGCTCGCAACTCTATTGCCCTGGGACGTCGCTGACGGGCCGACAGGTACTGGGAACTTGCCACCGGCTACCGGGATCAACTATTCGTCCTGGGTGATGGTCGGGTTCATCTTCCAGGTAGGTTAATTGGCTCCAAACGAGCTGTGCTGACGTGTTCCCTAGTACTGGATCCGACGAAGACGCTTTGGCTGGTGGTCGAGGTACAATTATATCCTCTCGGCTGCGCTTGATTCAGGCGTCGCGGTCGGGACAATCTTGATATTCTTTTGTAAGTAATTTACCATTTCCATCGACCGGTTCGCTCATCCTCCGAAAGGTCTACAATACCCAAGGAACGGGGCGCTCGAACTTCGCTGGTGGGGCAACACCATCTCTGAACGAACGGCCGACGGTCGAGCGCTGGCGCACGCAAAGCTCCCCGCGAGCGGAACCTTTGGCATGGAATCCTGGAAATAAACCAATACCCAACTCCCCACTCTACAAAACAAAAAACGATTCAAGGGTACCTGTACGAGTTTTGTGTACGATTCATTCTTGGTGATGCGCATTTCACATGGGTTTCTTGTCGAGACTTGTTGTAATGTTTTGAATTTTCGATATTTCTTATGCGCTTTTTTTTGTTGTAGTTGTTATTTTTTTGCCCTCCATTATTTTTTGTTTTGTGTGTATGTGGAACTACTTGTTACTTGTCATTAGGATCAAGTGGAGAATCAATAGGGAAACAGCCGGACATTTTTTTTTGAAACAAGCACATTATGGGTACAGACCTCGCTAGATCCGATTACAGCATGTACAGAATCATTCGCCCGGACCCCATATGCGGACCTCGCGCGGTCCAACGCCCCAGAGTTCCAACCCGTTAGCACCGCAAACGCAGCGTCGGCAACGTCTCCCGCATCCGCAATGTCAACACCTCCTCAAACGTCTTGTGCAAAAGGACCTTGATTCCCTCGGATCCAGCCACGGCGAGGTAGTGCGCGCTAAAGTCGTACTGGAGCTTGTTGATCTTGAACGACTCGGCAAACGGCACCGTCGCCGAGGTCTTGAGTTTACGCAAGTCCCAGATCGCGACGCTCGAGGGAGACGAGGGCGCGGCGAGTTGGTAGCCGTTTTCAGAAAAGCTGAGTGTGTTGATCGAGTATCCCGAGCTCTTTTCGCCCGCGAGGGATGCGGCGAGTGCGCCTTGTCGAATGTCGTATACTTGCACGATACCCGCGGTCGTTCCGACGGCGAGGAGTTGGCCGTCGGGGTGGGCTGCGAGCGAGGTGAATGCCTCTGGCGGGGGGTCGGTGAGGATCGGGGACTGGTACACGGTCTGGAACGTCGCGAGCGAATGGATCGAGTAGGTCTTGTCCGCGCTGGCCAGTGCAAGCAGCGTACGCGTAGGGTGAACAGCCAATCCGGTGATTTCGCCCTTGTGGAGTTTGACCGTGTGGCGCGGAATGTACTCTCCGCTCGCGCTATCGTGGCTCCAGACGCGCGCCGTCTTGTCCGCGCTGCCAGACAAC
The DNA here is from genome assembly GCA_037039685.1 of Ceratobasidium sp. AG-K. Taxonomy (NCBI): domain Eukaryota; kingdom Fungi; phylum Basidiomycota; class Agaricomycetes; order Cantharellales; family Ceratobasidiaceae; genus Ceratobasidium; species Ceratobasidium sp. AG-K. Next base: position 2,503,665 of record JAWNGF010000004.1, on the reverse strand, counting down.
AACACGCGGTTGATCGATTCGCCGCCGGTTTCGCAAAACGCGACGTGGGTGACTTTTTTGGTGTGTCCTTTGAGCGAGGCGAGGACTCGGCCGGCGCTTCGGTCGTAGAGTTGCACAATCTTGTCGTTGCCACCCGTGAGGAACAGCGAGGGCTCGTCGACGCTGCCGCCATCGGGGGGAGGAGTGCAGAGACGGCGAGCGAGTTGATGCCGGGGGTAGAGGCCGAGTGCAACGAAGAGATGGTTGTCTTGGGCTTGTACGACTTGACTTGGGCAGTGGTTGCGTAGCTTGCGGGAGCTTTGCGTTTGCGGCGCGCGAAGAGAGCCTAGAAGGGGTAAGCAAATGTACAAGTGTCAAATGAATTCACTGACTTTTCCTGGGTTTCGTTGATCTCCTTTGCAACATCGACTGGGAGAACGCCACCCTCCTCGGTGGCCATGTCCACATCCGACGCAGCAGTTCCATCCGCAGCTGGGGTAGGGGTGACACCCATGGACTCTTGCACGCGAGCCAACGCACTAAATACATGTTAGCAACAAAAAATACGCCCAAACAGCTACTCACTCTCTTGCCGAGTCGCGTTCTCGAATGAGACGAGCAACAACGCGGGTCGCAGCGTCGCCCTGGTACAGAGCATGAGACAGCTCCTGACGCGTCGAGTTGTACTGTTGCTTGAGCGCAAACGTTTCTAGCATTAGGGCATCCCATTCATTCTGCAGAGTGTGCAACAACGCAGGTATCGACGTCAAAGTAGGTGGTCGTGGTGGGGCGCTTTTGGGGTCTAAACAGCAATAAGTCCCAAGTAAATTAATGCCTGGATTTTACTCACTCGCTTTGACGGTGATCAAGTCGGCCTCCTCCAACTTTTCTCCCGAAAGCGGGTCTGTGCCATTCTCTGCAATATACTTGGTAATGAGACGGCGCTCGTAAATCTGGCCAGACTTGGTCGAAATGACCGGCTCTATAGGCGCCTCTCCTAAACAGCAGAAATAATTAGTTTATGCTAGTTAGTACGAGCAATTCCACCCACCAGAGATGGCACAGAAAAACATGTTGGCGAGATAGTTGTGGTCAACCACAAGCGCGTGGCTCAACAACAAACACACGTGCAAACAAAACCAGCCGTGCCCTCGTCTCCACCCACCTCATTTACCCACTATCGATTAGTTTACAATGGCCGAAAAGAAACAAAAGCTCGTGCTCTCAATTATCGAATTTTTGGAATCGTCCATCACGGATGGGTCGATCAAGAGTGATGACAAGGAGGGCATCGAAGTCGCAAGTGTGTGTCTATGCGAGTCGTGCGTGAAACGCGACTAACCCGTATCCTTGTAGTTCAATGTATAGGAGAAGCATTTGGAGTCGATCCTTCGAACCAGGCTCAAAAGGATAAACTGAGCATCAAGCCCGCGACCCTTTCGTCTCTCTTTGACGTCTATCTCAAGACGAAAGATAAAGTAGGAGCTCAGTAAGCACCAAGCCAGCACCAGACTACCTCTCTAGCATCGTACTAACAATCACTAGCCCGCTGGAAGTTCTTCCACCCCCGCCGCAGCACCTCCCACCGGACCCTCTGCCGCAGACAAACAAAAAGCCGAAAAGCACAAGCAAGACGGAAACAACTTCATGTCCAGCAAAGAATACAACCGCGCAATCGATGCATACACCGAGGCCATCGCGATCGACCCCAACAACCCCGTATACTACTCGAACCGCGCCGCGGCCTGGAGTTCCATGGGCGACCACGCCGTCGCCGCAGACGATGCCGAGATGGCCATCGCCGTTGATCCCAATTTTGTCAAGGCTTATTCGAGGCTTGGGTAAGTCTCTTGTGCAGGTTTGGGATTGAGACTTATATGGGGTGTAGACATGCGCATTTTTCGCTTGGAGATTACGAGGCTGCCAAGTCTGCGTTTGAGCGCGGGTTGGCGATCGAACCTAGTAATGCGAACCTCAAGACCGGACTCAGTAATGCTGAAAACAAACTCGCGAGCGCAGGGTCGGCTCGGTCCCCTGCTACCACTGCCGGTGCGGGTGCGGGTGCGGTGCAGGTGCCGGAGCAGGCGCGGGCGGCATGGACTGGAGCCAAATGGCGAACCTCATGGGCGGTGGGGGAGGAGGTGCAGGCGGAATGCCCGACCTCGCGAGCATGATGAATAACCCCCAGTTGATGGCCATGGCGCAGCAGATGATGGCCAACGGCGGACTTGAGCGGTTGATGCAGAATCCGGCGATTCGGGATATGGTGCGTGTGCGGTTGTGTATCCGTTTTACGTGATTGACGGCTGGGTGTAGGCGAATCGGGCGCAGAGCGGAGGCGGGATGCCTAGTATGTCGGATATCATGGCCGACCCGGCGATGCGAGAAATGTAAGTGGCAGATTTATCCTGGAATTGCTTGTGACTTATTCTTTGTTAGGGCGTCGAGCTTCATGGGTGGTGCAGGCCGCGGTGCTGGTGGACCTGGTGCTGGAAATGCGTAGATCTGGACACGACCATTGCGTTTACCCTTTCCGACCTGTCATGACTTGAATTATACGACATTTGACTGAAATATAGCCAATGACTTTACTGTATGTTAGGTTCCCCTGCGCTGGATTATTGGTCCATGGTCTGGCTGGCTGTTCGTCCGGTGGTGATACTTCAAGGTACGAGCAACGTCAAAGGCATGGCAGTGAACGAACCTCCATATATGCATTTGGGATAAAGGCTGCCCATACTCTTCTCACTATTTTGGTCGACCAGCCGTATAACGACATTCCCTTGAACGATACTGCCCAAACATTTCTTATCATCTCTTGTCAAGTCCATGCTAATCGAATCAAGCCATAGTCGCGGGCTGTCAACCTACTTCAATGGAAGTATTTGCTCGGATTTGCGCATGACTGTCTCGAATATTGAGTCCGATATCGTGTCAAATTATCCTGCTTTCCCATGCCGTTTCTCGAAAGTCACAGCCTCGTCTAGTCGCCTCTTATCCTTATCGCATTCCGGGTGGTGTTTCCGCCATGTCCCGAGCGCAACTATGCTCCATCTAATTTTAGATTCCCCTATCAGCCCCAAAGCAAAGATACGCATCGTAATGAATCCATAATTTATAAGCTCGGTGTCTCGGCGCTGCTTCCCAGCCTACAAAAGGAGAGCATAATTTCAGGTGAAGGTATACTTGGAGGCTGGAGACCACAGCCACGTTATGGAGCTTATGTCAAAGGTCGAAGATCCATTGTTGATGAGCAAGCAGCGCTTCAAGTGGCCCTGGTGGCCCTGTTCCTTGTGCAAACGTCGATCCGCTGACAGCCCGGGCATCACGGTTCGTACAGAGGCCTGATGTGTAATTAAGGATGCTATATAAAACCCCAGGAGGCTTGGGCATGTTCTCGCACTGCCTCAGCGCTCACTTGCTCTTGCGGCGAACCGCCATCTGCTTTGCACATTTAACGGCCTGAACGTCTAGCTCTTCCCTATTTATCTTTGGTTCGACGAAACATGTCTGGAAAGAGGAATATCGTTGTTGTTGGCGCGTGAGTACTTGGTTGATATTTGGCCTAGAGCTAGTATTGACCTAAGTACCGTCTAGTGGAGGAGGAGGAGTCGTATTGGTCCAGACGTTGCAGAAACAGTTGAACACTGCGACGCATCAGCTCAGTACGTCAATTCGCTTCATTCTGATTATTGCCCATCAATAGTATTTCAACTTCAGTTGTGATTGAGAAACGAAACTACTACACCCACTGGCCATCACTCATTGTAAGCATCATTAACTTGCCACCACAATATACGTACTAAGCCCCCCGGTAATTCAACAGCGGGCATCGGTTACCCCAGAAGGCTCCTTGGAACAACACGGACTGATCCCCTTTGATCGGGCATTTCTCCCTTCGGTCCAAATAATCCACTCTGGTGTCAAAGAGATCACCCCAGCGGCGGTAGTAACCGATTCCGGCGAATCTGTCCCATACGAGCATCTGGTCCTCGCAACAGGCAGCATCTGGAACGGCGCATTGGCCCTCCCGGACATGCGCAATGCGGGAATCGAATACTTGAGAAGCTATAGGTCTACTCTTGAGGCTTCGAAAAACGTGGCTATTGTCGGTGGGGGTGCTGTGGGTATTGGTATGTAGATGTATCTGGTAATACGAGCGAGAACTAACACTGCGTGCTCAGAGTACGCCGGCGAGCTGAGGCACTTTTTGCCTGATAAGCAAGTGACAATTGTTCATGGTCCGTCCATGCTCACCAATTCGGCGTATCCCGACAAGTTCCGCAAAACTCTACAAACCGCAGTCGACAAACTCGGAGTGCAAGTAGTGCTTGGCGACAAGATCTCCCCGGACGTGGTTCCACAGGGAGGGGTGGTGATAACCGAGGGTGGTAAGCAAATCGAGGCGGATATCGTAGTGAGTACCCATAACCGTGTTGCTTCGCGATTCTGTATTGACAGGCGCGCTCTATAGATTAATGCCACTGGCGGCCGCCCTAATAGTATGTTCCTAGTGTCTGAGCTTGAACGACGTATTGACTTGCATTCGGCAGCTTCCTACATACGAACACTTGACCCTGCTGCGCTTACGAGCAAAGGGACTGTCCTCGTTACCCCCGAACTCCGTGTCCAGCTCGCCTCGGGTGCCCAGAACGTCTGGGCGATTGGTGATATCATTGAGTGGCCAGAGCAAAAGGTAGTTTCTGAGATTTGTCTACTTTCGCTTCCTCTGACCCAGATGCTTCACAGATGGTGTTCAAAGCATCGATGGGTCACGCACCGCTCGTCGCCAAGAATATTCTTGCAGCAATCAATGGGAAAAAGCCCGCCGCATATGGTGGCAAGCCGGAGCTGATCATGGTCACGCTTGGACCTAAAGGTGGCCGCGGGAGTGCTCCGTTCTTTGGTGGAATGGTGCTTGGCGACTGGATGGTGACCAAGGGCAAGTCGGCTGACTTGTTCTTGCCCAGTATAAAAAAGACCCTTGGGTACTAAGGCGTCGCTGTATTGGCGCGACCCGAGTTTGAGTCTAAGTTTTCTGGTGACTTGGGAGACGATCTGGTTTGGCGATTGCTTGCGCTTTCATTTATGTGTAGTCTAATAGTATCAACTGGTTCAATGATATCCACTTACATCTACAGCTAACAGGAGTGTTCCCAAGTCTTCACGACAGCCTCCCAGTACCTCTCCGGCTCCTTTCTCGCATGGGCGACATGTGGACTCCCTTCAAACTTCACCATCTTCACCAGACCTTCGTCTCCACCGCTCTTTAAAATCCCCTCTCGTGCTTTTTTTGCATGTCCCTCCACGCTCTCCATCGGGATCAACTCGTCTACATCCGAGTAGACGTAGGTTCTTGGGACGTGTTGCGGGAGCAGCCGTTCTTCGTTTAGCTCTCGATGGAGCCGCGTAAATGGATCTTCCTTTTGGCCCAATAGCGGTGCGATGGTGTGCCTGTATATTTTGGCGAGAACATAGAATGACCCAAAGACAACCTTGGCCAGTGCACGGAGAGGTGCGGAGCGGATAGGTGCTGTAAACGCAGTAATCATGTTCCGAAGTGTGATTGTTCCTGGGAGGGAGTCGTAAACGAAGGCTTGAGCGGGAAGGGCCGGATGACTGGAAGTGTTAGTGGAGATGGCGCGTGCGAGGCATGTCTCAGCCAGGGCTCCCCCTATCATCAATTTATTAGTATAGATTATGGATAAAAGGTTGGTCGCTTCTAACCATTCGAGAAAGTGTGCACAAGTAAGCCCGAGGATTTCGGAGATGTAGTCTCGTTGATGCCCGCGTCTCGGAGGAGCTTGACCACAGGGAAGACCGAGGCTTGCTGAATATACAGCGCTTGGTGAGACACACAACTAGCGCTGCGATTAAGGGGTCTTACCCGAGCAAGTTCGCCCTTCCAAAAATATTTCTGGTGCGTCCGAACGAGGATTTGAGTTGCCGAAGGATAGATTGTGTTGTATTTCTCCGTGTATTTGTGGAGATGTGAGAGTTGGGCATCCACTATGAGAGTGAAGGAAACTGTAAGGACGAGCCAGCGATGAGAGATAAATTGGTACTCACTCCAGCCGAAGATCAGAATGACACTGCGAGGGGTCTATATATCAGTTGTTCGATGTGGACGAAGCTACTTACGAAGGGGGTTTCCTCTCTGTAGCTTGTTCAGCCATAGTCCTTGGGGGATGTGAAACATAAACGGCAGACCCAGGAATTGCCGCAAACTTCCTTTCAGGTTGAATCCTGGACGGGGTTGCATTGCCGGAAGATGACATGTCTCCAAGACGGTATGAATGGGTTTCTTTGGATATTGAATTTTGTGCGTTTGTCCGAACGTGGTTCCACTGAGAATAGGGAATAGAGTGGGTGGAACAAATAATGTTACTAGCGGGCCTAGATGGACCGCGCCCGAGGCTGGTAGTAGCGCGATGCGGGAAAGTAGGGAACCGCATTCAGGTCGGTCAGGTCGCGTGCCGAGTCACCCGAGTGGCCTAGTAACACGTGACTCAGTCGTCGAATTTGGTCATCGTTTTATGATTACTCGCATAGTTATGAGTGCGGGAGTCTATACATGCGCATATATGCGGTCTAAGGGAATTAACCCGACATGTTAACCTGGTTTATAACCTACAATCGGCACGAATATTCCCAGGTCTTCACAACAGCCTCCCAGTACCTCTCCGGCTCCTTCCTTGCGTGCGAAACATGTGAACTCCCTTCAAACTTCACCATCCTTATCACTCCCTCGTCTCCGCCACTCTCGATAATACCCTCTCTCGCTTTACTTGCGTGTTGCTCTACGCTCTCTATCGGAATGAGCTCGTCCGCGTCCGAATAGAAGTATGTTCTCGGTACATGTTGCGGGAACAGTCGGCCTTCATTTAGTTCTCGGTGTAACTGCTCAAAAATGTTTTCTGTTTGTCCCAGAAGGCGTGCAATAGTGTGCCGATATATTCCGGCAAGGACGTAGAAAGTACCAAAGATAATCTGTGCGAATGCCCGGAGGGGTTGGAAGTGGAAGGGAGCTGTGAATGCGGTGACCATAGTACGGAGACCCATGGATCCCGGGAGAGAATCGTATACAAAGGCCTGGGCTGGAAGAGCGGGCTGCTGAGTAGCAGTGGAGGCGATGGCGTTTGCCAGGGTTGCTTCAGCCATACCACCTCCTATAACACGTGTGTTAATAAATAGTGAGGTAGGGCGAATTAGTACCAACCGTTTGAAAATGTGTGAACAAGCAAGCCTGAGGATTCTGGAAGCGTGTTCTCATTGATGCCCGCGTCCCGAAGGAGCTTGGCCACAGGGACGACAGCAGCGCGCTACGAAGTATGTCACAGGGCAGTGAAATCGATACGCTGCTTGGCAAGTACCAAGACTTACCTTGGCAGACTCTCCCTTCAAAAAATGAGTTGTGTTAGTCCGAACAAGTATCTGCGTTGCTGAGGGATAAATTGCGTTGTATTTCTCTGTGTATTTAAGGAGGTGTGGGAGCTGGGCATCCACTACAAAAGGATAGAATAAAGGTAACTGGGCAACAAACGCTGCATGATTACTCACTCCAGCCAAATATTAGAATTACCCTGAAATCATATTAATTTTGGTTCGATGGCCGCACAAACGTCCTCTTACGAAGGGGCATTTGCATTTGCATTTTGCTCGGTTGCAGTCTTTGGAGGGTATGAAACGTAAATGTTAGACCCGGGAATTGCCGTAAATAGTCTTGCAAGCTGGATGTGAGAGGGTGTTGTAGTAGGAGCCGACATGGGTATGGGGTCGCTATAACTTGAGATGAAGAGATAAGTCTTTGCCCAGATATTTATGCCACTTGCTGGTACCAAACCAAGAATAGAAGCTTGACCGAGGAAAACGAGGTTTATTACTCAGAGGAGGTCTACATAACCCGAGCCCGACAAGGCTGCCAACGAAACATAATGGCGGATGAGGAGGATTGCATTTAGGACTCGGCGATATTCCCGAACTCGGGTATGAGCTACCGATTACCGATTTTGGCGCCTCCATGTGGCCAGCAATCCGACCTTCCGAGTTGAATTCGGGCCTGGGTACCAATGCTTGCTGCTCCAGAATATCAACTGTTAACTCTCTGTTTGAAAAGCTTGAGCACGACGAAATTAACCCAAGCTAATGGAGGACGTTGTATCTCGAGCGAGCAACGTATAAAAAGTAGATCAGCACCCACTTTCAGCATCCTGGACGACTAGTGAACATGACAGCTCCAGGAGCGAATCGCAAAAATGGAATATGTTCCGGAGCGGGGAGCGCTGTGTAGGCTCCCCGAGTGCTCCGGAGCACGTGATCGCGACGCTCCCAGCGCGCTCCGAGCCTACGCAGTGCTCCTGAGCAAAGCCCTGGCTCCGGAGCACTCTGCAGTATTTTCGGTTTTTGCTGAGAAAATAGGACACAAGAAAGGTGTGGTGTTATCCTGTCCTATATCTAAACAAACACTGAGCATGAAGTAGTAGGTACAAGTATCAAAAATCAGAACTATTCCAACAGATAGCACTGATCCCAGCGTGGGCCAAATAGCATATCACCATAATCAATGCTCAAACCCCGGATTTCGCCGTGAGTTACAAATACAAAGTCAAAGTGGGGGGGGGGTGATACGAGCGAATATAAGGTCGGGTGGTACCCAAAAAAGCCGGCTTTGGTTTACGTCCATAATCCATCCGTCGTTACTAATCGCCTTACTTGGTCGGAGAAGTGGTGCCGATGGGGCGGGAGGAAGAGTGCGCTGTTGCACGCCCCGGACTCGAATAGCCCCGTCATTGGAGCCAGGGACGATGTGAGTACTGTCGGGCAAGTATGCAACTGAAGTGACTCGCAAAGTAAGACCCTCGAGCAGACCAGCGATAAACGTGTCATCGTGTGTGTTCCGAACTCGGATGATCTTGCCCCAAGAGCCAGAGACGATGCGAGTGTCATCGGGCGAGTATGCAACTGAGTTGACCAGGAGAATATGTCTCATGAGCGGACCTTCAACGAGCATGCCGTCATTTGCATTCCAGAATCGAATGGTGGGATCATTGGAGCCAGAGATGGTGCGAGTGCCGTCGGGCGAGTATGTGGCTGATTTGACCGAGCCGGTGTGACCTTCTAGCGGACCTACGACGAGCGTGCCATCATGTGCGTTCCATACTCGAACGGTCATGTCAGAAGAGCCAGAGACGATGCAGGCGCCGCTGGGCGAGTATGTGACTGGCATGACCCAGCCAGTGTGACCCTCGAGCGGACCCGCAACGAGCGTACCATTGTATGCGTTCCAGACTCGGATGGTCTTGTCATCAGAGCCAGAGACGATGTGAGTGCCGTCGAGTGAGTATGCGAGTGAAGTGACCGAGTCATTGTGGCCTCCGAACGGACCGGCGATGACCATGCCGTATACGCGTTCCGGATAGTGATGGTCCCGACATCATTCCCGGACGCAAGGGATTTACCATCGGGCGAGTAGGAAACTGCCATCACTTTTGACTCTGTGTGCCATTCCACTAGCGCTGCCACCTCTTTGGCTTGCATTGCACCACCCATCACGCTCATTAACCCTCTCGTCTTTCTCCAGTGCTCCTTAAACACAGAGCTTGACTTCGCACAAAATGGTAGCGCCGAGACGTATATATGTGAGGTACTCTGTAAAACGGGATTTGCGGCAAAGCTGGTCACGAAGTTTCGGGCATCTTCAGCCAGCAGTTTGATCAGGAACTACTTCATTCTTTGTTTACCACGCATAATAATGTTAGCTCATAGTTGCAGATCTATCACATCTGACCTACCTGCAGCCACTGTTTTGCCCTCAGTAATATATCTACACCTTTTTCAATCTCAATTTTCAAGTTTAGTGCCTCAATCCAAAACGGCAGCTGGTTTGACAAGAACTCGCCGAGTAGTCTACACAACGCACTGGCGTAACCAGCAGACTTTAGACGATGGCCCCAGTACCAACAGGCATACCATAGTGTGGGACATATAGCCTGCTTCACTCGTTCGTCTAGGACCCCTATACTATGATCAGGAACAAAGGACGACTCCAGTTTACATATGTTAAACCGGAGTTGCGACTTCATAACTTCAGGGCAGCGCTCGGCCACCAGTTCGCTCCGAGCAGCAAGCTTGCAGCAGAGTGATCGAGACCGAGGTTCGTCCAACAACAAGTCGGGGAATGACGCATGTAGTGTTGACACAAGTCCAATGGTCTCGGAAAAATGTCGCCAGTATTCTGTTTTCTTTGGTCACGCCTACCAACACAACGAGGACTTCCATCGATACCGGTTCCTGTATGCATACAACCGTTTGCAGCGCCTGATGTACGTTTTCTGCTTCTTGGGGAGTCAGGTCCTCGTCTTCAAGCGCTGCCTTCAGGGCAGTCGCATACAACGAATCAATTGCCGCGTAGTGCCTACTTGGTTCCAAGGTCATCGAAAACACGTCTTTCAGGCGCTGTTCGGGGTCGACCTGAACCTTGGGAGACCAGACATACTGTACCAGTGTAGCTGCATAGATGAACAGTGTTCCAGACCGCCGTGCGAGCTCCGTAAACTGGGTAGGTGTGGTTGATACAAACTCAAGCTCTGCCTCAAAGTACGATTGCCACAACGAGCGAGCTCGGTATTGACTCCTCTACTTTCAGCAGTGGCTCCTTCAGCAGTCTTTCGAACTGCTTTGCTGCGTTCTTTGCCCCAGTGTTGGGTCGCTGGCGAGCGCCTGACATAGCTCTGATTGGTAGGGGATCGAGTACTGTGCGAGCTTGTATACTGCCTCCCGCTTGAATCCCAAATCGGTCACGCTAGGCGTGGTCCTCGTTGGGCAGGCAAACGTGCGCCACACTAGCGATTTGTCCTCGTGGCACTTCAACCCGACCCATCCAGCACGCATCGTCCGGCAATCGTCCATCCACCGGGTTCAGGACCAAGCTGGGGACCGCGACTGGCGCTAGGTCTGGTAAGCGTCGAACTGCGGACGATGAAGGAATGAGGCTCGACAATGGACGTTGCCTAGGACGTCATTTTGGCGAATTCAGGTACTTGCTGCACGGCAATCAAGGGATGACTTTTCATCGCCAAACTAACGTATCCCAATAGCTTCCACAAAACTATGCGCACCATCACCAACGGGGTTGAAATTTGGTTTCATAAAGTAGACACAAATGTCAATATGAGAACTATTCCAACAGATAGCACTGATCCCAGCATGGGCCAAACAACATAGCGCCATAATCAACACCCAAACTACCATTTTTACCGTCAATGAGAAGCACACAGTCTCGGCATAAAGTGATGAAAGCAAATCTAAGCTCGGGTGGTACCCAAAAGAGTAGGTTCCTGTCCGCGTCCATGATCCATCCGTCATTAGCAACTGGGTTGCTTAACTTGGGAGGCTCCACAGATAGGGTGGCAGGAGAGGAGCGCTGTTGCACACCCCAGACCCGAATGTCCTTGTCATCAGACCCAGAGACGATGCGAGTGCCGTCGGGTGAGTATGCAACTGATCTGACCGAGCCAGTGTGACCCTTGAGCGGACCTACGACGAGCGTGCCATCATGTGCGTCCCAGACTCGAATGGTCTTGTCATTCGAGCCAGAGACGATGCGAGTGCCGTCGGGTGAGTATGTGACTGATTCGACCAAGCCGGTGTGACCCTCGAGCGGACCTGCGACGAGCATGCCATCGTGTGCGTCCCAGACTCGAATGGTCTTGTCATAAGAGCCAGAGACGATGCGAGTGCCGTCGGGTGAGTATGTGACTGATTTGACCGAGCCGGTGTGACCTTCTAGCGGACCTGCGACGAGCGTGCCATCGTGTGCGTTCCAGACTCGGATGGTCTTGTCATAAGAGCCAGAGACGATGCGAGTGCCGTCGGGTGAGTACGCAACTGAATTGACCAAGCTAGTGTGGCCTTTTAGCGGACCTGTAACAAGCGTGCCATCATGCGCGTTCCAGACTCGAATGGTCATGTCATCGGAGCCAGAGATGATGCGAGTGCCGTCGGGTGAGTATGCAACTGAATTGACCAACCTAGTGTGGCCTTTTAGCGGACCTGTAACAAGCGTGCCATCATGCGCGTTCCAGACTCGAATGGTCATGTCATCGGAGCCAGAGATGATGCGAGTGCCGTCGGGTGAGTATGCAACTGAATTGACCGAGCCAGTGTGACCCTCGAGCGGACCTGCGACGAGCGTGCCATCGTGTGCGTTCCAGACTCGAATGGTCTCGTCCCAAGAGCCAGAGACGATGCGAGTGCCGTCGGGTGAGTATGCAACTGACAGCATCGGAGTGGTGTGAGCTGTGCATTCGAACGGACTAGCGGTACGCCCGCTGCGGGGCATACTCCAGACTCGAACACTCTTGTCATAAGAGCCAGAGAAAATAGAACTACCGTCAGAAGAGCACACAACGGATTGGACTGAGTCGGTATGAGCCTTTAACAGACCAAAAGTGAGCACAGAACCACACGCATTCCAGATGCAAATGGACTTGTCCGAAGAACCGGAGACTATGCGCGTGCCGTCGGGCGAAAATGCAATCGACTGGACCATGCCAGTGTGCATTGTAAGGGGGCCAGCGATAGATGTGCCGTTGTCTGCATTCCAGACTCGAACGGTCTTGTCAGAAGAGCCGGAGACGATGCGAGTGCCGTCGGGTGAGTATGCGACTGAGTTGACCGAACCGGTGTGACCCTTGAACGGGCCAGTGACAGACGTGTCGTTCTGCGTGTCCCAAACTCGAATGGTTTTGTCTGAAGAACCGGAGACGATGCGTGTACCATCTGGTGAATATACCGCCGAGTTGACAGGACCAGTGTGTCCCTCAAGTGGGTTACCCACAGGCACGCCATTGTGTGTGTTCCAAATTCGAACAGTCATGTCAAAGGAGCCAGAGGCAATGTACGTGCTATGAGGTGAGTATGAAACTGACTGAATACGGCCAGTGTGACCTGTGAACGGCCCAGCAATGAGTGTACCGTCGTGTGCATTCCAGACTCGAATTGTCATGTCCCAAGAGCCAGAGGCGATTCGAGTCCCGTCAGGTGAATATGCGACTGATTTAACCGCCTCCGTGTGACCCTTGAACGGACCCATGATGGACGTTCTGCTATGCACGTTCCGTACTGTAATGGTCCCATCGTCGTGCCCAATCGCAATGGAAGCGCCACCTGGCGAATACGATAGCGCAAGAACCGGTGACCCGGTTTCCCATTTTGTGAGTGTTGACGCTCCTCCTCTCTGCGTTGCACTACCGGTTGCTTTGATTAGACCTCTCGTTCTGTTCCAGTACTCCTCGAACACAGAGCTGGGTTTGGGACATAACGGGAGTAGGGATATATAGATATGCGGAGTGCTCATTGAAACTGCATTGGTCGCAAATATGGTCACAAAGTTCCAGGCGTCTTCAGTTAGCCTCGCTAGCCTATCTCCGAGCGGATTCCCAACCTATAAATATTGCATGTGTTTAGTCAACTGCCTGATATCTGCACATTTGCACAAGCGTCGCATTTAACTTACATGTATCCATGCCCTTGCCGTGAGTAGTATGCCCATAGCTGTGCCGATCTCGCGCTTCAGATTCAGTACCTCCATCCAGAATAAGAGCCGAATCAGTAAGAAATCCTTGAGTAGCGCGGATAACCCGTCAGAAGAGTTGATTGAGAACGCCAGGTGATGGCTCCAGTAGCGACAGGCATACCATAGGGCAGGGGATATAGTTTGCTCTACTCGTGCGTCTAGACCTTCCACATCGCAGTCAGGTACGAAGGATGATTCTAGTCCGCATATATTGAATTTGAGTTGTAATTTCATTATGTTGAAGCAGCTACGAGTCACCAGCTCGTTTTGTGTAGCCAAGTTGCAATAGAGCGGTCCAGATCGGGCTTCATCAAAAAGGAAGTCGGAGAAAGATGCATGCATAGTTGATACAAGTCCCGTAGTTTCTGAGCAATACAGCACTGCTCTCAGAGGTTGCAGCGCGGCCAACACTTGTGTTGCACTGTTCAATCCTGTCAATGCAGCTATCACCTCGACTGACACCGGCTCCTGTGCACATACTACCGCCTGCAGAACGCAGCGCACACATTCCACCTCTTCGGGTATCAACCCATCCTCGTCCAGTGCGACCTTAATAACAGCTGCATACAATGCATCAACTTCTGCATATTGTCGGTTGGTTGCTGGAAACATCGAGAGTACGTCACGCAGGCGCCGTTGGGGATCTGCCTGCGCCTTGCGAAATCGAATATAGCGTACCAGGGTGGCTGCATAGATGAATAGCGTCCCAGACCGGCGTGCAAGCTCCTTAACCTGGGCATCTGTTGTCGACACGGACTCGAGCTCTGTCTCGAGGTACAGCTCAATATCGGCCTGTACTAGCGACTTTTCCACCTCATGTAGGTGCATCACCGTGCGCTGGCCCTGACCACGAGCTAGCATCCTGTTGTAGATCTCCGGTTCCGGTCGGCTAGTCACGAAAAACTTGAGCGGTAAATCCACCGCATACTTGAGAAGTACAGAAAGCAGGAGCTCCACCTCAGCCATGTCGTCGCACTCGTCCAGCGCATCGATCGTCACCACGAGTGGGCTTGGTATAGCATCCTTAACCTTCAGCAGTGGCCCCTTCAGTAGTCGTTCAAACTGCTTCGCAACGTTCTTCGCCCCGATGTCAGGGTTACTGCCGAGCGCCTGAGATAGTTCTGACTGATACGGGATCGAGTACTGTGCGAGCTGATATGCAATCGTAGGTATGATCCTGTTGACGTCCCGACACTCAGGAACGGTGCGCGTGCAGAAGAAGCTCGCTGCTAGCTCCTTCCGCTCCTCCAATGCCTCTGCAAACGTGCATGCGATTGTTGTCTTGCCGGTGCCTGCCATGCCGTTCATCCAGTAGATATCAGCTGCTTTGGGGTCATGCAACCAGTTGTTGAGTCCCAGCAATATGGCCGTGCGAGTGCCTTCGGTGCAGGTCCTCCGACCGATGCCGGTGGATATCTTGGAGTCATAGCTAGCTAACCTGACTGGGGACAATTTTGCAATTCGTGTATCCTGAGAACACGTTAAGTATCGGAATGTAAATGCTCCCTAGGGTGGACATACTGTCATCTGGTCGTTGACAATGCTCCAGATGCTCAAGCTAGCATCAACCTGCTCAGACTTCAGCATGCGCCCACCTTCATCCAGTAGTGAATGTACCTGTAGCTGTCGAAACAGTGACTGAATCTGACGGTAGCACTGGCTATTTCGTCCATCTCTGTGTCTGCTTCCAGTATATGGCTACCTATTCCCCGATCTCTCTTGCTGTCGATCAACTTGCATTGCTCTTCGATACCTCTTCATACCATGTTAGTGATATATATGAAGCGCCCCTGCCATAGCGCTCACCGCGCGATTTTGGCGATGGAGTCGGACATGCGGGCAGAAGTTGAAATATTCAGGCGTTGTGCTAGACTTTCAGTGAGCGATGCTAGTTCAGTTGCAATCTGCTCGTATTCTTGGCGATTCCGAGACGCCTCCTGAAGAACGGCGTTATTGACTAAAGGCTTCATTGCAGTCGACCAAACCAACTTGCCTGTATGATATCTAGACAAGGGAGGAAAGCGCCGATTGCTGACTGAATGGGGGGGAATACGTTCGTGGTTGTGCGTAACACACGAAGCGCGGTGTCGAGCCCTTTCCATACTCCGGTGATGCCATTTCGGCTACCGGGGACGTGGGACCGACAGGGTGATGACCGGTAGGAACAATTGAGACGGCTTGGATATCGTTCACAGTTGGGATCTTCGGGGCCCTGGGAAGTTAAATGGTCGTGGGTGGTCCAACAGTCGAGAAAACTTGGGCAGGTGGAGAAAGTTCGATAATGGGGAGAGATTCAGTGATTGGGGGGGATAGAGCAATTGCCGGTGGTTCGATGACACAGGAGCCTCGTTTGGCAAGCTCGCTGAGACTGGAGGGGCAACTGGTGACGCCGATGCGACCTTGGTTAATAATGGTGTGGTTACAGCAACTGGTGCTGCGTCGTCATTATGAGGTGTAGTAGTATTTTGATCAGTCGATACAGGGAGTGAATCAGTCGATTGAACGCTTGGCGCTCGAGAAGGTTGCTGGGACGATGCTCCCGGAGTGGGCGACGATCCAAAGAGTTTATCTACACTTTTGCGCAGGTACTTGCGAACGCTACGCTTAGATTTGGAAGCCGAAGGCTCCATCACAGTTGAATTTCTTTACAGCTGATTTTGATGATACGGTTGTGGTTAGGGTGTGTGGCCCGCACGTGTATGCACGGCATTTCTCGGGCATTTGCCAGTTTCCTCCGGCCAAACAAGCGCCTAGGTGGCCAATCACTATGATATAGTAAGTGAGTCGGGTATGGAAAGAAACACCGAGAGCGAATGTAGAAAGGGAGGATATATTTCCGTACTCACGTACCCAAAAATGTGTATCTGTTAGATCAGCCCATATGTGCGGGCCCACGATACACACCCAACTTGGAGTAAAATATACTTATAAGCGGGCTTTGCACAACTGATACTCACGTATAGTGGGGCGAGACTTTGTACTTATACAGACAGACGTATTTGCATAACGATGGTAGATGGGGCTATTCGAGACGACAATGGCGTTACGCGACACTAACTTTGTGCATTTCTGGCCAGATGATTGAAGTCGGATTTCAGGCGGTACACCTGTGCACAACATCATGAACAATGTGCTTGACGAGCATCACGGTTTGATGATATGGCGTGTTCGATGATAACGAGAATAATGTATCAAATTCGGGTATTTGGACAAGCAGGGTGCGCGTCGGCGTCGACCTCAATGCGACTGCCAGCTACACCCAAGCCAGCGTAAATAGAACGGAGCACATGGGTGCCTGGAACCGCTTGGCACCGGACACATCCCCTTACGGTATATATGACCTTCTCGTAACTGCCGATTCTGGCCTGGGGACGGCGGCCGATCCATCGATCTGCGCCGCGGGCGTCATGTACGATCCTCAGCTGGCGTTGAGCGATCCAGCCACATTCGTCATGCCCAAGCCAACTGCAACGTTTTGGACCAGCCCCTCATGCATATGCCCAGCCAAACGAGGCGGTGACGGACGACTGCGGCCAAGATGGTTCATTTCAAGTGGAGGTTTGTCAGTTATGCCGTTAGTTTCCGTTAGACGTGTGGGCAGGCGAACAAGTTTGGCCCTGGTCGAGTAGGCGGCCGGGCATATGCTTGAGTGGTCGACAAGGTGATGTTTAGGGTTGGTATGGGGCAAGCACGACCGATGCGTCCCATACAGTGGTAGCCGCGGTGACCTGAGCTAGAGTGCATTTAGTCGTAGGATTATAAATCTGGACTGTGTCGTAAGAGGAAGGTGGCAGGACGTTGCCTGACGACCGAAACACATCCATTTGGGCGCTTGTGACGGTCTGCACGTTGCCTCTGCCAGCCGGACGCCGCCTCGATCGTTTAGCTCTCGTTTTCTCTGCCTGTGTTTCTCGGGCTACGTTCGTTGTGTTTCTGGAGTTTCATACAGCGCCGGCGCTCTTGACGAGTTGTCTTGGCTTTCCACGGCATTGCCTCACTCGGACTTTTATATCCAGCCGGACCGCTCGGTCATCCTTTCTGTTCCATCCACCACCATGTGGGCCCCCACTCGAACGTTGTGTGCGCTGCTTGCGCTCGCCGTTGCAGCTTCAGGTAGGTGTAGAACATTATTGCTATTATTTTGCGTGGCTGATCGCCAGCAGGTTCAAGTGCTCCCCCTCGACCACTCAAGCGGCTGAGCCATCCATCGACGCTTGCCCTGGAGATTCTGCCCCGAAACCCAGTCCCCGGACAACTATATACTCGCTCATACGAGTCTCCGACACTGCGACATACCGACTCGCTTCGCTTAAGTCTGTCTGCGTTTGGCCGAACCCACCGACTTCACCTCCGACCCAACAACGACCTTATCCACCCCGCTGCTCGAGTAGTACACTATGCCCCCGACGGCTCAATATCAAGCACAACACCGTTATTGCGCTCGTCAATCCATGTGTTTGAAGGCACCGTAATGGACGAGGCATGGACTGCCCACCGCCTACGAGAAGATGCTGCCGGCGGAGTGTCAAGGCCATGGGACGATCCTACCCCCGGTGAACTTGGTTGGGCTCGTATCATGGTGCACAACCAGGGTGATCCCGAGGCCGGAATCGCCCCAGTCTACGAGGGCGCCTTTTCAGTACTAGGCGAGGTCTATCACATCCTCACTCGGGACAACTACATCCGCACTCGCGGCCACTTGGACGTACATCCCGACCATGTGAACGTTGATCTGTTGGACGGAGGGCTGGTGATATTCCGGGACTCGGACATGGAAAAGCCTCCGATCACCGAGGCTGCTGCCTGTTCGCACGACGCACTCGACTTCAACAACGACTTTGACCACCCAGTCCGTAAAGCCGGCCATCCCCCAAAGTCTGACACTAGCGCAGCATGGTACGACCCATTCGGATTGATGGATCCTGTTCCTCGCCTCGGTAAGCGCGACGATGTGGTTGGGTCCAATTCGACATCCAAGTAAGTCCTTTGTGTCCACGGTCGTTCGGGCACTGACCCGCGCAGCTTTGTGGACCAGATCGGCAACACGGCAGGTTGCTCAAAGACGCAGAAGCTCGTGTACATGGGTGTCGCCGCGGATTGTGTGTATACGGCGCAATACCAGAGCGTGCAGGGTGCGACGACGCAGATTCTCAACGACTGGAACACGGCCAGCTCACTGTACAAGGTGCGTTCCCTTGTCACCCACTGATTAAATCTAATGGAAATTACATGGCAGTCCACGTTCAATATTTCCCTTGGCATTGTCGAGCTCGCCATCCAGGATCCGACCTGCCCCACGAGCAACCCCAGCCCTGCATGGAACGCCGCTTGCACCGACTCGATTACGCTCAACGACCGCCTCTCTCTCTTTTCCGATTGGCGTGGATCTCACACCTCAGGAGCAGGTGCAAACGCTGGTTTATGGCATTTGATGAGTGGTTGCCCGACCGGGACCGAGGTCGGCGTCGCCTGGCTCGGACAAGTCTGCAACACCAAGTCCAGTGGGTCGGCCGGCAACGTCGTCAGCGGAACCGCCGTCAGCACCGCCGGACGAACCGAGTGGCAAGTTGTCGCACACGAGATTGGACACAACTTTGGCGCTATCGTGAGTTCTTTTTGTTTCCTTTTGGGTCGTTATTGATTTGGTCACTTGCAGCACGATGTAAGTTTGGATTGAATTGGGATTGAATAGGCGACTGATGAGGCGCAGTGCACGTCGGGATGTACAGGGACCCAGGCATGCTGCCCTCGTACGCGCGACTCGTGCGACTCGGGGTCGCAGTTTATCATGAGCCCCGTCTCCAGCTCTGGCGAGAGTCTGTTTAGTCCTTGTTCGATTGGGAACATCTGTGAGTTTTTCATTGACTAGCGTCTATCTCCATGACACTGGCGCTAACCACTGTATTGCAGGCTCGGTCTTGTCCGGTTCCGTCGACTCGACCTGCCTCCAAGAGGCTGATACAGCCACGCAGACCATCTCGTTGCAAATGTGCGGGAATGGAATCGTCGAGGCTGGAGAGGGTTAGTTTCATCCCGGCATCCTTGCCGACTGGCTTACTAATCTTCCCCCTCGCAGATTGCGACCCTGGTGTCGGCACCAACTCGACCTGTTGCGACAGCGCGACCTGCAAATTCCGCAACAATGCCGTCTGTGATCCTGCCTCGAGCTCGTGCTGTACCGATAGCTGCCAATTCGCCCCGAGCACGACCGTATGCAGGCCCTCGCGTGATTCGAGGTGCGACAAGGTCGAGATGTGTACCGGTACTTCGGCAAGCTGCCCCGCGGACCAGGTGACGGATAATGGTGAGTTGGGGTACTTTAGGTAAAGGGCGAGGTATTGATCGTGGGATAGGAACGTCCTGTGGAGATGGGAATTTGGCGTGCGCGGCTGGGCTTTGCACGTCCCCTGATCGTAAGTCCCACGTTTGCTTGATGGGGTAGTGCTGACGGTGGAGTAGTGCAATGTCAAACCGCTGGCGTTTCGTTGAACCTCACTCGTGCCTGCCCGTCGAGAAACGACCAGAGCTGCCAAGTCTCGTGTCAAGATCCCAGGGCCTCGAACCAGTGTGTCGTCTTGCAACTCAGCCTCGTCGACGGGTCCCCATGCGGTACGTCTCGCGTCCATTCTATACACACGGCAAACTGACAATCATTATAGGTTATGGCGGAACGTGCAATGGTGGCAGATGCCAAGCCGGCTCGGCAATCGACACTGCCAAGGCATGGTACACCTCGAACCTCCAGATCGCCATTCCTGTTACGGTCATCGTTGGTATCATTGCGCTTATGATTCTCTGGGGTATTCTCCGCTGCATCGGACGCTGCTGCTGCGGCTCGCGCGACAAGTCCAAGGCGCGTATCAGCAGCTGGGTCCCGCCCGAGTATAACCGAAACGCTGCGCCTAGTGGAGCATGGAACTCGGGTGCAGGCTGGGGCGCTGGGTGAGTACAATAATGCATTCAATCAAGCGATTCACTAATAATGTATGGCAGCGGCCCGAATGCACCCCCCGCGTCGCTCCAACCGAACCAACAACGCCACTCGCGCGGGTCGCGTAGTTGGGGTGCGCCGCCTACACCAGGACTGGGTGTCACTCCTCCTCCGCGTGGACAATCTGCCGACCCGGAACGGCGCACGTCAGACGATGGACCTGCCAAGTTGATTCGGGCTCGCTCGCATTGGGTGGACGACTCGACGTACAATGGGCGTAATTATCGTGGCTAGGGTCGCTTTGTTGCTGTTGATAAACATGGTATGGATGGAGAGATTCGAACTTGCACTATCCTTTTGTTATTTTCGATCAAACATGCAGTCGTTTGCGTTTGTAAGATAGATGGACTTGTTGCCCAATAGGGCGCGATCTAGGCGGGAATAGTAATCAATGCTGTTTACATGCGTATATGCTCGGTAGCTTTGATTAATACACTTTTTCAGCACACATATGTTTAATTTAGTATCGGTAGTCGGTCATATGCTCCAATTCATCGTATAATATTATTAGGTGGTTAGTCAATGTTTAAGTTGGTAGTTGTTCCAGCTCTGAAGTAGCGCTCATACATTCCGGCTCTGACTGAATTCGGAGCCGGGCTCGAGGCAGTGTTTCTTTGCCACAGTCATCAAGCATCGCTCTGTTCTTCTCCAATAACGCTTGAACGCTTAGCCGAGTTCATCTCAAGGCTAAATAAATCATTTATACTCAGCGTCCTTCAACGTGCTGGACTGGGCTGAACGCGCAGCCCGACGGAGCCCATGTCGCGGCTTGGAATATTGTCCTACAAATCATACAAGCACGAGTTCTAAGCGACCTTTCTACGTGGAATATGCGCCCCGTGCTGGCCGCGGGGACGCCGTCCAATATGAGTTCCGCAGTTGATCAAGTGGAGGCCGCGCTTGGCACTGGTCACGGTTGCTCGTATTGCGGCATGAAGGGCTGTGTACGAAGCTGCAAGTTGGGGCTACGTAGATCTATTCATTCCACTTGGCTGCTGCGTATTTCGTACAAGGCGGATTCACTTGCCTCGATTGAGGGACTTTGGAGATAAACCGCCATCGAGGATGTCGCGTGGCCACAATCAAGCTCTGGGTTACGAGGATGTTAGTAAGTCGGCACATAAATGCTGTGAGCTGCCTCTGAATGGAATACGTCGGGAAGAGCGTACATGCTATGGCTCTTACTATGTTTGATGACTAGATTCTGACCCATGCTCAGCTTACAGGGGAACACACAAGCCATCCCAGCCCCAGATACGCTAGGCGCGTAGGTCAGGCTTGGCATTGGGTTCAAATCACTAGTACGAGATGAGACGCGGTAATTCTGGCATTTACATGAACGCTCCCCGTTCGGGAATAATGGGTGGGTAAGCCAGGATGCTCTGATGGAGTGCCACCCCGTGTATTTGCCTTGGCCCTACATTAATGTTGGGCAATTAGTTCGAACCATGATTGCTTTCACATCCTTACAAAACAAAATACTTACGCGTGGGGAGACACACGGCTTTAAGCGTTACAAAGCACCGAGCAACCGCTAAAAATGGCCATAATTAGGACACCATTATAAAAGTGAGCTCACTTGGTCAAACTTACCGAGACTACTATCATTAGATATAACATCTGGACTGTCGTTCCCCCAGTACAAATTCCGTGAGCCGGTACCATACCTTCATCACCAGCGAACCGCGAGGGTAAGGTGGATAGGCAAAATCAGAGGGCTCCGGTGATACACCACTTTCAGCGGCGGCCCATCCGTTGCAGCGAACCATAAAGCTATTGCCACCTAAGCATGCATTGAGAGATTGAGCCTGCTGGATCGGGTTCTGGTCGGATGTCCGAGTCTCACAACTTCGTTCGTTCACTACTGGATGTGATACCAGGCTTTCTCAAGGGTAGGCCAAGCACTTGTATACCATGGTTGCTCGGGCTCGAGATGATGTGCATGTCATCAGGAGGGATTGCGACCGAGTTAATGCAGCCTGTATGCGTTTGGAACAGCTCAGCAACAATGTCGCAGGCGTGTATCCCCAGACTCAGATGGGTTGATCTCGGGGGATAGATGTAGTATGTGCGCCATCGTGAAAAGAAAACCGAAGTGGTTCAGTCTGTGTGGTGCGAGCTTCGGAGCCAGCGAGGAGTGGTGTGCCATCCAAAGAGAATGCAATAGAGCCAGCGTATGTGCACTATGGCGTTCTGGTTGGCGCCTGTATCCTGTATCAGGATCGACTCATCAGGGTACCCATAGGCGATGCAGGTGCCAGTCCGAGAGAATGTGACGGAATCGCCAGTCTCTGGACGGCTGTTGGATAAAGAAACGTCATCGCCAGTATACTACGCGTCCCGCACCCGGATTCCACGTGTTGTGCCTTTGTATGGCGTAAGGAAAATTCCACCAGCGATCGACCAAACCCTAGACAAGCCCGGTTGGGTTGCGGACTGGTGGCTCACCATACGAGATAGTTTGAGCTTTAGGTTGCCGCGAGCACACGACACTTTCCAAGCGAGCAATGTACCACTCATCGGCATCCTTTCCCCTGATGGTAGAGCTTATTCTCCGGAATGTGGCTCCTCGATATTTTATTCGAGACGAGTCCATCCCGTCGAGCCCGCTCCGGATGCGGGGCTAACGCGGCCTATCGAGTCGACCGCTCGAGGGTCGGCCCATCCAGACGCTGGGCTGTTACTTTCCATAGGCTACATGCACAAACAAACACTGTTTCCGCTCTCAACTTTTGAGGCTGAGCCTTCGCTGACCTATTCATCCCACCTCACTCTCAAGATATATATCATTTCATGTTTATCATTCAGCTCTCTTTTGCATGGCTGGTCGCGTTGAATAAAGACGGAGATTATTTACGGGGCCTTGGTGGAAGTATGCGCACGGTCATATCGTTATTGGCTGCCTTGTAATTCGTAATTTTAAGCGCAGTAGATGTTTGGCTACCCCTTTAGCGGATATAAACCCCAGCATGCTCTGTTCCCCATTCTCATCATCCCTTCGCTCGAATCTTTCGCTCATACTACTTGATATAGAATGTCTATGAAGCATATCATTCTCGTTGTTGGCTCGTAAGTACTTCGACCTTAGGTCGACTCTTCACGAAGCTGACACTTTCCCCGCAGCGGTGGTGGAGGTGTACCGCTCATCCAGAGCTTGCAAAAGCAGATAAACTTAGCTACGCATCGAATTGGTGAGTGTTCAGATCATTTTCTGGTAGCATGCAGCTGAGTGGTGTTGTTTTAGTGGTCGTCGAGAAACGCGACTTCTATGCACACTGGCCCGCATTAATCGTACATCATCACATCCACCGCCAGATTACAATGCTAACAGTTTAACTAGCGTGCTTCGGTAACAACAGACAACTCCATCGACGAAGCTGGTCTGATTCCACTAGACCGTGCATTCGACTCCTCAGTTCAAGTCGTTCGCTCCTCTGCCAAGCAAATCACCCCTACAGAAGTCATCGTCGAGTCTGGTGAACGGATTCCCTATGCGCAGCTCGTCCTTGCGAACAGGAAGTATCTGGAACGGTGCTCTTGCACTACCGGATAAGAAAACTGAGGCACTCGAGCACTTCCGAGCATTCAGGAAGCGTCTGGAGGCTGCTGATAATGTGGCTATTGTCGGTGGGGGTGCTGTTGGTATTGGTGCGTATCTGTTTGCTTTGCTATCGAGGTGCACCGACTAATATGATTTCAGAATACTCTGGAGAAATACGCCATTTCTATCCTCATAAGAAAGTCACCCTCGTTCATGCTCAGGATGAACTCGTCAACGATACCTATGCTCTCAAGTTCAGGCAGTCCATGCTTGACGCTGCAACCAAGGCGGGTGTTGAAGTTGTTCTTGGAGACAGGGTTCCGGCAGCGGAGCCTGTCGGTGGATATCTGACAACTGAAAAGGGCCGGCACATCGAGGCTGATTTTGTGGTATGTTTATACACCTTCGTTCCTCTAGATATTTACCATCCATTTTGATAGATCACTGCGATTGGTGGTCGCCCAAATAGTGAGACTCATGCACGTCAGCGTGAATGCGTGGTTCCCTAATAGTTGTATTTCAGCTTCTGTTGTGTCTACTCTGGACCCTTCCGTTGTTAACGAGAGTGGCCGTGTCCTTGTTAGCCCCGAGTTCAACGTCAAGCTTGCCTCGGGAGCGCGAAATGTATGGGCCATCGGTGACATTATCGAATGGCCTGAACAAAAGGTGCGCTCTGGGCATGTTACAAGGTTGCTCCACCCACGGCTCACCATACAACCCAGATGGTATTTAAAGCAAGTACCGGGCACGCCCCACTCGTAGCCTCCAACATTCTCGCTGCCCTCAAGAACACAGCCCCCAAGCCATACACGGGCAAGATGGAGGGCATCTTTGTCACCCTCGGGCCGAATGGCGGACGTGGGTTTTTCCCTGTCCTCGGCGGAGTCGTTTTGGGTGATTGGGCAGTGAGCAAGGCCAAGTCTGCAGACTTATTTCTTCAATCAACGAGGGCAGCGCTCGGGTATGGACCTGAAAGGCGTGGAAGTGGCGCATTGTTGTTGGGAACTGGATTCTTGGCCGTGCCTGTCGCTTATGCGTTGTATTCCAGCTTTGTTTGAGCGCAGTGAAGCTCATCACGTCCTAGGGATGGGCGGCTAAATTTCACGTACTTTGAGGGTAAATCGTCCAGGTCCTGGGTGGTACAACGCTGGCATGTGATGCATGCGTTTTGTATCCCAAAACATCGTTCGACTTGCAAAACTATGCCAAGGCTACCCATGGTTCATGATGCAAAAATACAGTAGCCACAGTATAAACATACAGATCTATGTGTGGGGTGCGTGATGAATTCTTCGCAGGGGCCACGGCGGGCGTGACTGTAACGCCCGATTTGCCGCGGTCAGGTGGCCTTGCGCATATGCATGTGCCAACCACGGTTGAGTTACCGGCCACCTGCGCGTCTTATTATCTGTCTCTCCCTACATATCCTCTTCCAACATGCAGCCGGGAATGGCCACCGGCTAGTGATTCTCTCGCACCCCATGACGGTGTAACAAGCTCGATTACTCTATTTATAATAGTTCTCCCCTGGTACTACGCCAGCATGCGAATGTGAAATCAATTTAAAACCACGGAGGTATCTCTAGGACTGTTCGTTTCACGCACACTATAGCGACTGTCTTACAGTAACGCTGCATATATGCGCAAGACCCAACACATGAACATCTGCGGTAGGTGATGCCAGGTGAGCTCAGATACCAAGCTTACCTTCACAAATTTGGGTACTTCATGTTCGATAATTTGGTGACCAACCGTGATAGGTCTAATAGAAATCAATCAGACTAGCATTTAACAATTCATTCAATGTAATACTACTATGGCTATACAGATATGGATGCTATAGGCTGCTTTGCCCGGGTGACCTTCTTAGTTACCATATTTCCTACACAACTGATCCAGTACAGAGAGCGTTTATTTGTCGCCTTTGACGATCGCGCTCTCGGAACGCATCGCATAGCCGGTCCATGACTGCAGTCACTGAGTCAAAAATCCTACTCAGAGTTATATTGACTAAACGCATCACCTCATCGTAGATCGCGACTGGCGTATCCAGCAATTGTCCGGACAGCCAGATTGTCGCGGCGGTCATTCCAGAGCCACAGCTCTTCAGGTGCCATAATTAGACTCCCTATAGGGCCCTTTGCTCAAACAGTTGGTCACTCACAGCGACAATCGAATGCCCTTTGGCGTCCCCGATCGCTTTGTCAAATACCCCCTTGAGTTTGTCACGAGGCAAGACTGTTGTATAGCCCTTTTCATTCTTTTCCAAAAGTGTGTTAAATGGCAACGAGTGCGCGTGCGGCATGTGGCCTGAAGAAAGGTTTGGTCGGGGTTCGGGATCTTGGCCTGTGAACCTAAACAAATCAGGTATTAGTGGAGTGATCACCAATCAACGGTACATCCGTGCCTCCCGTATGGTCGAGCGTCTAACACAAGTTCGGCATTTGGTGAAGTAGAGGGATCAAGCTTGGAATTGGCAACGATTTGCTCGTACGCTACGCAGGTAGTTCAGAAGCCGTTATATGCGGGACGATAGGAACGACTCACATCGAACGGCAGTTTCGTCGAGCTTTGGCGTTGCGTACTTCGTGGGCTGAACTTTGGCCGGCTCGCCTGTTTCGATCGGGAAACCCTCAGCTTCCCAGCGCGGCAGACCGCCGTCGAGGACGCCTGCCTTTTCATGCCCAAAGCTCTGGATAAACCACCCTTCGTTATGACGGGATAATCGAGTAATCTGTGGGCCTTGCCTTGAACATATATAGTGCTCGTGGAGCCGAAAATATACCGTGAGTATCATAGCTATGGAACGCAAGGATATGTCATGATTTGTGTATGCAGTTGTATTCTTACTCACAAAATCACCTGCGAGGCAGGTTCAATGCCCATGTCCTCTGTTACTTATTTAGAATTGACTTCCACCTATAAGGTCCAGTGACCCACCACATGCTTTGGCGAAAACTTCACCACTTGGCATCATGTGCTTTAGTCCAAGCGGATGCGCAGAAGCAACAGCATCCAAGTCGAGAAATCTCGATCCTGGGATCCTCCGCTTCTTCCATTCCTCGAATCCAGACCGAGGCGGGTTGATATTGGGCATGAACCAGGTCGAGTCAACAAAGATCGCGCCAGGGGACGCTTTGGCATCTTTGGGAGTAAATAGGAGTTGTTGCTGCATCGTTCTACCTGTGCTGTGAATATTACGTCCGCCGATGAAGATCTTGAATGCCGAGGATTGAGATTTTGGTGGCTGCTTGAGGGTATGGAATAACAGAGGTCTGAACCGATTCATTTTATCAGTAAGAAACGAGGTTGATTATGGTTGTTTGTGGACACCTTGCGCCGAGATTAGTGAGCGAACCGGCTACTTTGAGCTTCTAATAACCCGCAGGCGCAAACTAATGTGCCCGCCTCATGAAGCACATTACTAGGGTGGGACAATTCGGAGACTCCAAGAAATGACCCCATGGCAAGCCTATCGTTCTGAATTAAATGTAAATTTCGTTAAAAGTCGTCTCGTAGCGACACCGTAAATTCTACAAGACTATGCATCGTAGGGCCCCTCATACGATCCAGGGAACCTAGCAAATCGTCAGTCTTTGATCAGCGTGATCCAGCTAAATACTGACCTCAAATAGCACGTAATCAAACAATTCTTGTTCCATAAGTGTCTGATACTCTCCCGCATAGTCATCGTCGCCCATACCACCCGATTTCTTCTCATCGCGCTTTCTAGACTTGGAGCCGAGGTATGCAAAATGACTTGCGAGAACATCAAGTGTACGCTTTGTAGTCTTCGGCTCGGGCTGACCATCAACGTTAGTAGGGGCACATTGCCTGAATTAAACATTATACCTTGATGATTAGGCCAGTATAGTTGGCGGGCAAACCATAGCGCAATACACTTTCCACAAACAAACGGACAATCTTCAGGTGTACCAATACTTGGAATGCTTCCGAAAAGTTGGTTCGAGCTAGCCGCAGTAACTCAGTCTAATAATTTAATATAAGTGCCTGGCGTAACCCCAGTTGCAGAGTCGTAACCCACCCATAGCTCCTTCTCTGAAAGATCGGCCATCTGTAATTCTTCGCGTTGCTTATCAATTTCCTCCTCGTCAAAGTCGAATTCACGAATAATAAACCTAGTGGGAGGTCGATACTTTAGTAAAGTGTTTCATCGGGGAAGGTCATGAACTCACTTGTGCTCTCGACATTTATTGGCAAATTCCTGCCTGATCTTGGTAAAGATGACAACAGAAAACAGGGAGAATTCATCATCGGCTTGAATAAGCCTGTATAAAAAAAAGTATAGTTCTAGTACCAGCGCGTTATAATGATGTCATTACGCACTTGGAAGATCTCGGAACGACCATGCTTGCTAGTCGTTCGTAGGAGGAGTTCCACTCCTTAACCAGGCTCCTATAGTTGACACGTTAATACCAATGGAACTGAGAACGCCAACCCGTACTCACTACTTACTTTGGCACAGCGACGAACTTGGTCTCCATATACTCTGATTCCGGTATAACGTGTTCACGCTTCACAATATCTACGAGAGATCTTACGGAGAGATTGCCCCTGCAATACAATTCAAATTACGGGTCACCGAACAGGCCAAATTACTACTCACGTTTTCTTACGCTGCATCTGCGTGAGAGCGCCTTTCGCAAGATTGTAGTTAGCCAGCTTGGTCTTCATGACATTGTCTAAGGAGTTCATTTCCTGACGGGATGGGATTAGTCAGGATTTTGCAGTGCAGTCCAAGAGCTTGCGCACCTTCACCAGCCCATCAACGATATCGCGTAGACTTCGGCCCGTATTGTATTTACCCGAGTTCCACCTCCAGCCTTTGAGCAAATAATCATCTGTTGGCTTTTCGTCAACCAATGTGTGCTGGGCAAGTCGCGAAGGATCGTTGTTCAAAAGATTGCGCAACGTATCGACGATCTTGCCAACTGTCGAAGTAAAGTTGGAATCATGTTTGGGCAGCTCTTCAGAAAGTGTTATCAAGAGATCGAGAGTTCCGGTCTTCATAATTATTTCTGAGTTTGTGATTGTGCTCTGGGTGCTCGCCAGTGCTCACCTTCAACCCCGGAATCTTGAGTTCTGCGACATTGCTCTGAGACAGTACCTTCTGGGCCTCAAACTTTCCAACTATCTCTGGGTACATTCCCTCGGTATCGCCATTCTCGGGAACCGCGATGAGCCACGAGCTTTGGTCGGACGGCATGATGGCACAGTCAAGGCGCGTTCCACATTTGGACCCTGACTCCTATTTCCTAGCGCTGACGTCACGTGCGCACAATCATTCCGCCTCTCAAATCACCCTCATATCACTCGCAAAATGTCTATGTTTGGCCTTGGAGGAGGAGCAGGAAGATCCAGCGCGCCATCTGGCGCTATAAACCCTGCTCAAATCGAGATGGCGACGGCAGAACTTGATATGATTACTGACGTTTTCAACCGACTTGTGTCGTAAGTGCTAAACTGCTTTGAAGTGAAGCATAGACTAAACGATCTTCCAACTCGGATAGCTCCTGTCATTCCAAGTGCATCAGTACACGGTACACAGAACCTGAC